>JACDJE010000165.1:1004227-1592499 GCA_016647715.1 Pavo muticus | reverse complement strand
GGGGGTGGAGATGGGGGAGGGAAATAAAGAAAACATACAAAAAAGCACTTGCCCAATTAGAAAATGACCATCACGCACAAGTGTGGAGCACAAACTTAAATCCTGAAGTGCTTCTTTTCTCTCTCGAAGAGGATTGGTTTTAAGAATGGAGCAGGCTGAGATTCATTTACACTCCTTTATCTTCCACCCCAAAAGCAAAACTGCTCCTGCAAGGACAGGTGTGCCAGAGGAGCCCTGCTCTGTGCCACGTCCTGCAGAGGGGGGGTGGGAGAAAGAACCTGAAATGAGGGAAAACAAATTACAGGGCCACGTTTCATCAGAGCAAAACTACCTACAAAAATGTAGGAATATAAAGAAATGATTCTAGGTGTTTTCTCATAGGAGGAATCAGTTTGACCAACAGACGGGGCAATAATCCTGAGCTGCCATTTGCACGGGCAGAGGTTTAGCCTGCAGGAAAAGGGAAGAGGTGAGGTGGTTGTGTGCTGTGTGATGCTTAGGGGACAGCACATGAGTGGTGACACAGGTGGGAGGATTCAGCACTGCCAGCAGTGCCACCCCCATGGAAGTGCCCTGATTTGTGTCCCTGTGCCCCATCCTGAGCTGCAGAAAGGGAAACCCAGCAGGTGTGTGTCACACAACAATTTCTCCCACGTTCCACTTCTGGGTCGGAGTAGCCAGCCTCCCTGCTGACACATCCAGGGCAGCCGTGGCTCTAGATGTCACCTCTTTGTCCTGGCAGGGAGCTGCTGGCAGGGAGTGGTGCTCAGCGCCCTTAGTGACCAATGGACACTGCTGTGGTGCTGCCTGGTGGGGCTGGGATTCACCACAACCATCCTCATTAGTGGCATACAGTTAAAGATTATTAATTCTAAACTCCATTTGTAGCCATAATTAAACTGTTTTCCTGTCCAAGAGGCAAAGCTGGGTTGGATGTAAGGAGCTGAGGACTCATCCTTCCCTCTGAGGAACCAGGCACTGTCCCCAGCACTATCTCTATCCCCACCCCCTCCTCATCCTCTAATTTGGGAAATCATTTGCATTCTTCCTCTGAAAGCATTAATTGAGAGGAGAACAAATGGAGTCCCCAGCAATTTGAGAAAGCCTCATTACTGCCCGAGGGCTTATTTGGAACCAGCAGCCGTCAAAACAACAATTGCAACGCCCTGGCCCAGCACCAAAACTGTACTGGGAGGGCTGGTGGAAGAGACGGGGGTTTTGTTCTCCGAGAGCCAGTTGTGCACCTCTAATGACAAGTGCCACAGCCAGCCCCGGCGTATGGCTGCACGGCCGTGTTCTCTCCCTTGTTACCCGGCTGCAAGAGGAGAGCCCGGCATGGCAGGGATCCTAGACAATGTCACGCTTCTGGGGCCAGGGACCACCCGCAGCAGGAGATGCCACTTGCAATTAGGACGTGGTCGTTTGCTGCCTCGCCTGACTTCGCCCCAGCTGGTGGAGAGCTTGGCCCCATGAGCAGAGAGGAGAGGGCTGATGTTCTTCCTGCTCTAACAGCCTCAGGTTGTGCCAGGGGAGGATTGGGTTGGGCGCTGGGAAGAATGGGTGATCAGCTTTGGAAGGGGCTGCCCAGGGAGGTGGTGGAGCCCTCACCCCTGAGGTACTGAGAAGTGTGGATGTGAGACTGAGGGGCATGGCTTAGTGGTGGGACTCAGTCAGGTTGGTGGATGAACTTAGCAATCTGGAAGGCCTTTTCCACCCTGGATATTCCTATGGCTCCATGCTGCCATTTGTGGAAGGCAGGATGCTGCTCGGGGCCCGAGGAGTGCAGACAAAGGACAGGAGGGTAAGACACCTGACAACACACTTGGTTTTCTCCATTACCTTTATGGAGATCAGCCTGTTGACTTTCCTCCTATCTCACTGCCTTAAGTTGCTGTATTGCTCTATGCTGGCTGGCGATTCTCAAAGGAGTGAGAAGCACATAAGGAAAGAGAAAGGCTTTTGCAGCAGCATCCAAGGCTGATGGGACCCAGACTCTTTGCCTGCAGCCCACCTCTGCTTTCTGCCAAGCCCTAAGAGAAAACAGGTAGGAAGAAAAAGCAGCCAGAAATCAGCAAAAGATCTGAGGCTGCTGCCGGTTTCCCCTGATGCTGGATCAGCTCTGTGGGGCAATCACTGAATCCATAAAGAGCTCAGGGATATCTCTGTTAGAGGTAAGAGCAATCATTTCAACAGCTTGCTTTGTGTTTGCTGGAAGACCAGCATGCAGAAGCAAAGGAGCCTTGTGTGCTTTGGGACAGCGACTTGCACAGCTCCTCAGTGGCCCAGTTCCCATGCAAGTGCCCAGCTGATATCAAGTGGTCCTCAAGCAGCCTAATTGCATCTGTTTTCTCTAAACATTTACAACCAACTAAACGTGCATGTGTACGTTCAGCTGAGGGCCATGGAGAAAAGCAGCAGCTGCTCCCCGCGTTCCCACTGGAGCTTGTATATATTGCAATGCTTTTTAAAGCATCTATTTACATTTTCATTTTGGATCCCTCTTCACTTCCTGAACAGATTTGGCCAAATCCAGCACTGGTGAAAAGAGGGTGCATTGCCCCAGTGTCAGCATAGCCAAGCTCATTGCAGCAGGGTGGGAGGATGGGTCCACAATGGGTCTCCTCTATTGCTCTTCCTTATGGAACCAGATACTTCTGCTCTGCAGCCTTACTGGAGCACCCAGACCATGCTCTGAGCTGGAGGATCCCATGCAAGCAAGCATGGCATTGCTACCTGAGCTGGAGCGTGGTGTAGGAAGACAGGAGCCAACAGCTGGGTACTTGTGTTGGCTTCCGCAAGGAGGACAGAGCCACAGTGCAAGGACTGTAGGATGCTGCATGGCTTTCTGCTCAGCAGGAGCCATGGTTCAGCTCTTCCTGGCTGCTTTGGGGAAATAATGAAGGAGCTTCCCAGCTTAGGATGTTACAGAGAAGTGCCATCCGGAGGCTGCGTTGAGTCTTTGGCCCTGGAGAACAGTATTTCTATCAGTCAGCATATGATATTTTCAGTCTCTCGTTTCTTAATGCCTTCTCAGAACAGAACAAAACACATTTCATTACCCACAACATACAGTGAGACACTTAATGAATGATCTATCATTTTAAGGAACAAGGGATGTACCTAAGGCCAAAAACACACAAGGTGCATTCTCAGAGCACCGTGCTAAGGCCAAGAGCGCACTGGCATCCCCTGTGCTTTAGGTGAAAAAAATTCTTCTTCCCATAACTTCTTCTGGAGAGACAAACACAGAGCTCCATGGACCCTGGTGTCACCCTGTGGAGTTCCAGGGACCTGCTCCCCCCTCCCCAAGCCCCTCCCATTCACTTGCATTATCCAGCGCACCACAGCAGGTATCTCTCACGCTTGGTCATCTCCATGGCTCCTCAACAGTAGAGATTTAATTAAATTAGCAGCTTCAGAAACAAACTTGGAGCTGAAGAGAAAATAGGTCTGGTGTGTTAAGCATAAAAAAATCCATCACTTAACAGTGACATTAACAAATGATGTTCATTACTTATTTTCCAAATGACCAAGCCTGATCTCTGATGGAGATGTAGGGGAGTCCAGTAATTCCCTTTTAATCGCTTCCCTTTGCATGATGGAAGAGGAGAGCTGCTCACCAGTAACACGGCCCTGTGCTGCTGAGGATGTGCAGTTCTTCATGGAATAATGTTTTCTCTCAGTGCAGCATCAGTGTGAGCCTACATGTGTCTGGCATGAGCTCCTAAAGCACTAGTTTGTTTGTATTTGTGTTGCTGGTTCCTGTGCTAGCAGCCACCATCTGCTTTCACCTGTGTGGGCTGTGCTGCACGTCCCATATCGGTCCCCATTCATCTCCAGAATTCATCTGCAAAAGGGAAAAAGGAATCTGGATGCTGATGACAATGCTGCACTTCACTGCTGTTTGGCACAGGGGAGTTTACGCACATCTATAGTTGCTTTATTTTCTCCTTGCTCGTCTTTTGAAGCTGCTGTCCCTCAGCTCTATTCCATATGCAGAAATGTTTGTGGCTGATTCAGTGCCTGCAGAGGTGTTTGCTTTTGTAAGCAGATGTGCTCTCAGGAGAACGTGCGTGTGCTTTGTGTAGGCTGGGACAGCACACGCCGTACCGCAGCTCCATGTTGCCCTGTCCTTATCCCAACCCCGAGCCCCTTCCCATTGTACTTTCTCCCTCAGTTCTGTACAGGATGGGGAGTGAGAGGTGTGGATGGCTTCAGCTGCCCACCAGGGTGAAACCCGCACATCTGGACAGCATGCCTGGCTCTCATGCTGGAAAGCTGTCACTGCAAAAACCTTCCTGCTCTCCTGTGCAGGACTCAGCACAAGGTGTGTATTCCCTTGAATGTGATGCGAGCCCTGCAGCTCGGTGTGCCAAGTTGGCATTTGCCTTTGCAGAAATATTATGGAAATACAGCAGGGCTTCCTAGTGTGCGGTTCTGGTCCAGCTGTGCTGTTGGAGTTTGCTTTGAGGTGTAATAGAAGTCCTTTTGTGACCTGTTGCCAGCTGTGCAGCCATGCTTTCTCCAGGCACACTCTTGCACTTATCCCCCCCATACAGCAGGGAAACTGAGGCACTGCCTTGGCAGACCCGGCTGCCCCAGGCATCAATCCCCTGGCACCAACCCCAGAGCCAACCACCAAACGGTCCTTCCTGCAAGGACACTAAATGAAGGGATCTTGGCTGAGCTGCCTGGGTCTTGCTGCCATGCAAGGAAGGCCTGTTCCATTTCAGGAGTCCCTCATGGACTTCATATTGGGAATCCCAGCCCATCTCCAAGGTCAGGGCCGTGCTGCACCAGGGCTGGCTGCAAGCAGAGCTATTTCTGCTCACAGTTGGTTTAGGTTTCAGAGGCATCACATAAACATTCCCAGTAAAGATACTTCTTCCAAGGAGTTAGGCCAAGTGGGGCTTCCTCCTTTGTGTTTATGGGAAAGCATTTTGTTTAGACTGAAAAGCAAACGAACAGCTCCACTTATTCCTCCCCAGCACATTGCAACCAGCTCACAAGCATCTGGGGTGGGAGATTCAGCACAAGCTCAAGCAAAATCCACATTAAAAGTCCCATAAGAAGACACTTGCATTGCAGCTGTGGGACATGAGGCTGGGCGAGGGCAGGAGGCACCATCCACCATACATCCTGCACAAGTAGGGTTGTCCTGAGATCACAACAGCAGATAAATGCTTCTCTTAAGCATTATTCTGGCCTGTGAACCAGCCCCACAACCTATTCACCGCCTGGGAAGATTGGAAAATGCAGTACCTCTTGCCCTGTGGTTTTTGGAACTATAAAATAAGAGGTATTTTGGATTTTGACTTTCAGGGCTACCACTAGGTCGAACATTCACCTCTGCATGAACACCAGCAGTAGGCTTTACACCCAAGAAGTACCACTCAGAATAAACTATAAGTGAGAACTAACCTGGTGTCTATACCTCTGAGCAGGGGGAATTTCCCCAGGGATTGAAAGAGTTCTGTCCGAGCCTTTCATGGAGTTATTATTCCTTTGATTTAAAGGGGAGAAAAAAGCGATGAAAATCTCTGCTGAGAACAGCTGGCTAATTTTTACTCTTTCTTTATAGCAAAACCCAGCCAAAATCTGGCTGCTGGCAAGCGCAGACCCAACATCTGCAGGAGGAGAGGCCTCCAGCCTCTCCAGCTCACTGGAATTTTCCAGCTGCTGTGAAACATTTCCCAAGTTCACTACAGCGTCTGTTGAGGTAGGCATGGGGTGTCCAGGTGGGTGCTTTTTGCTCTGTCCTGGTGCCTGGCTGAGGATGGTGAGGGTGGCTGGAGAAATGCCCAGCCTTGTTCAGGGCTGGACTCCATAGTCATGATCCAAGGGGTTGGCTTTTCCTTCTGGGACCAACTGGAGGAACTCCTGATCTCATGTTGGCCTTGTCCCTTTTTCTCCATGATTAGGACCTTAAATCACGGCCATCACGACTCAACATACATCCTGTCAGTCTCACGAACACTGACACTGTGGTGTCCTCACTCAGTAATCCCAGAGCTTTGCGCAGCTGCTCAGTGAAGATGGTTCTCCCCATGTGCTGAAGCTGGCTTCCCAAGCTCACCCATACAGCAACACCATCAGCCATCAGGGCTGACATGCGCCCATCCTCATGGACCTGCAGGGAAAGCTGGTCCTTCAACTCCGACAGCTTTCTGATTTGAGTCCAGCTGCTTCCAGAAGTCCTTTCCAAGGCTGGCTGATGGCTTCAACATGAAACAAGACAATGGGGCTCAGCTGGGTGTCTGCAAAGCAGCAATCATATATTCACTGGTATTTGCAGGACTGGCACTGAAGGAAAAGTGACAAGTGGCAGCATCTGGAACCATCTCACCTCTATTTCTGATCAAGCTAATAATCCCAAAATAGAGGCATGAGCAGGCCCTGAATTAGCTGCCTGGTACAGTGACCCAGCAGCTCCCACCTCCAAGTCCCTAAACACCCTTCAACTCTTCAAAATTCACCCACAAAAAGATGAGAGCCTGTTGCTGCCTGGTGACACTCCGGGCATCCGCGGGAAGGAGGCAATGCAAGGGTTAAGTCCCTTGGCAGCAATTCAGTTGCACGATGCAATAAAATATTTTATGACATTTTTACAATATTGTGCAATGGGATTTTGAGCCCTCAAAAGAAAACACGATGTGAAAGTAATATGCAGCAGCATGGAGCAGACACCACAGGTATGAGATGCTTTCCTTCCCTCCCAGCTCCTCCCTTCTCCCTCTGCCCTCGGTGCAACCAGGAGCCCTCATTCCTGCCCCACTCAGCCCAGCATCCTCAGTGCTTCCCAGCACATCTGCACCAATTTTATGTGCATGCCACATACTTCCACAGTGAGCACATAGTACATGTTGCTACAAACAGCCCCAATAAATGTGGGAGCCAAGTGTGCCTAAATATTACAACATATTAAACACCTTTTAGCCTGATCCATAACCTCGTAATTGGTATAAAAATAACAAGATTTGTCTTTACATGGGATTCCAGTGTAGTTGTTGCTGTCCATTTGCTGTGTGACACTGTGGTTCAAGACACCAGTGGTAGGGCAAACTTGTGGTGAGCAGATAAAGTCATTTAGGACACTAAGTCAGTGGATGCTAAACACCATAAACTAACTCAAATGATACTAAGACAAACTAAAATGTGTTCATCTCAAAAGAATATGGGGATGTTTCATTTAATGGTGAAACATGGATGTAGACATGGCAGGGACATGGTTTAGTGGGCATGGTGATGATGGGTTAACAGTTGGACTAAATGATCTTGGAGGTCTTTTCCAACCTTAATGATTCTATGATTGCAGGGAAAAAGAGAGGATGATCAGGTTGGATGATAGGAAAAATTTCTTCTCCAAAGGAGTGGTTACGCATTGGAAGGGCAGCAGGGAATCTGGGGAGCCACTGACCCTGGAGGTGTTCAAGAAAGGGGGTAGTTGTGGTACTTTGGGACATGGTTTAGTGGGCGTAGTTGTGATGGGTTGACAATTGGACTAGATGATCTTGGAGGTCTTTTCCAACCTTAATGAT
Source organism: Pavo muticus (assembly GCA_016647715.1). Taxonomy (NCBI): domain Eukaryota; kingdom Metazoa; phylum Chordata; class Aves; order Galliformes; family Phasianidae; genus Pavo; species Pavo muticus. Next base: position 1,584,961 of record JACDJE010000165.1, on the reverse strand, counting down.
TCTATGGAGAAAGAGAGAATGTCTAAAGCACCAAAGTTTCATCAGAAATAGTTTGTCTCAGAGGTTCTCCACAGTGAGAAGGTGACCCTCACTGGAGAGGACCAAGGCTTACCTATCAGAACAGCTACAGCAAAGAGCCTTCAACAGGTTGCCCAAGGAGGTTGTGGATGCCCCATCCCTGGAGGCATTCAAGGCCAGGCTGGATGTGGCTCTGGGCAGCCTGGGCTGGTGGTTGGCGACCCTGCACATAGCAGGAGGGTTGAAACTAGATGATCATTGTGGTCCTTTTCAACCCAGCCATTCTATGAAAGTGTCTATGAAAGTGTATGATTGTATCTGTCATTGCACCATCAGTCCTTCTAGGAGCCAATGTAAGGAGAAAGCTCACGTTGTCCCTGAGCTGCCACTGAAGCTGTGAGAAGGTCAGGAGATGCCACTGCCCTGGAGACAGCGCATGGGTAGGCATCCAAGTGGTCATGACCAGCAGGGTCATTTTGATAAGCTCCTTGTACTGCTCTAGAAAGGAAGCTCCCCTTTGAATGCATTGGATAGGTGGAAAATTTATCCACAATTCCAAGGTGCATTTGACCAGGACTGTTCCAAACACTCAGAGATCAGAGACCACTTTGCAATGGGCAGTAGAAGAGGAACCTTCACCTCTCCCTCACATGCACTCCCTTCCCTGTTCCAGCCCTTCTGATAACAGCATGGGATGGGAATGTACTTTTTTTAACAGAGGCAACGATGAGGTTCTTCTGTGATCACTTTTTTTCCAGGAACTGATGCTCTAAGAAAAATCCCAGATATCACAAGGCTTAGCATGAAATCGTATAAATTGGCAACACTATATTCGGAAGAAGGCAAGTTAAGGAAAGTCTAATCCAATCTCATGCTCTGGGGAAGCAGCAGAATGGCTGCAGCCTGCTGAAGTGGTGGGGATAGGAGTGCTCGTGCCATGCAGGACGTGCCTGGAGTCCTGGTGGGGTACAGAGCAGCTCAGATGGACTCCCAGCATCTGAACTTCTGAAAACGGAGAGATCCAACATCACGGCTTATTTGTCTGATCAAACAGAGCAAATCCCTTGCTCTGATCCTGCTGATGGCTCTAAATTGCTTTAAACATTGTTAAATGAACCACACAATACATTCTCGGTGTAAGTATTTTTTCTTTTTAATGGCGCCCTGGCCTGACTTCAGTGGGTGTTTCTTCCCCTTTGGAGGGCCCAGCTGAGCAAGTGGTGTCTGTGAGGACTCACCTGAACTGGTTTTGCTCTTTTGTTTCCACCCATCAACCATTAACTAGGGTTTTATTACACGGCTCCAGCCATACCCAGAGCTTCCTTGTGTTCTGAAGGGTGCAATTACAGGCTAATTAGGCAAGAGGCAGAAGGTCAATCTGCACAGGGCCAGCTGCCAAACTGTGGCTGGACACAAGCTGTCTGGCCCTTCCTGAAAAAGAGTCCATGGGGGTTCTCATGCTGCATCCCATGGGATGGGGCTGCCCATGGGGAGTGCACTGGGAAGGGTTCTTAACCAACCCATAAATCCACGTTACACACCTGAAAGGAAACAAGAAAAACTGTTGGCTTGGGAGGAAGGAAAGGGATTCTGCAAGTGAGGCAGGAGAGAAAATTTGTCTCCTCTGAAGCAGCTGTGACTCCACCACTGGGCACATTGGTGCCCCTTCAGCTCAGGAAATCCCATGCAGTGGGAAAACCCTTCCCATTTCACTGCAGGTTTACCCAAGTCCCCCTCCAACATCTTGGAGAGTGCCCACCATCACCCCTTAGTCCATCTTCCCATCCTTGGCATCATTCACACAAGGCCAAGTGTAGGATCCCAAAGCACCAGCAGATCACCTTGAACGCTTCTTCCAGAGATCTGCTTAAAGCACCTGCTGATGGCTGTCCTGAGAGAGCTGGAGGGTGCCCAGCCAGCTGCTATCGATGGCATCACCACTTGGATTACATCAGTTCTTGTGACATTGGCCAACTGAAACCTTGCTCCCCAAGGGAGGCCCAGCTTAATTGAGTGTGGTTATTAATATTGCATTATCAGCAGCCAGATGGTCCAGGGACAGGCAGTTTTTATACATTTTACTTATGTCCTTCAGTGGAAAATCATTTCCACTTATCTTTCGTCCTCTTATACTTGCAGTAGGACAGCAGCACCCTCCACTGCAAGTAGTCACCACGAGGAACTACCTGGCTGGAGAGCCTGATGTGGGAAGGTGTCTGCGTGGGGGTTAATTGAAACAGCTCTATGGGATGGCTGGGGGTGGGAGGCAGAGGTGGGTCCTTCCCACCAAGTCTGGAACTTGCCCAAGGTGGCTTTTTCTCTGTCGTTCATTCCCCCACACACACTTTTCCTGACTTTTTAACTAGAAGAGCTCTCTGTGACGGATGCTCAGAACCCTCAACCCCAAGGGCATCACCAAAGGCTCTCCACATGCTGACAGATGGACCCACAGAGCTCCCTGGGCCAGTCAGAGCCTAAAATATGGGGATAAATAAAATCAAGGGGCAAGCAGAAGAACATCCTTATCACCGCGGTCTTAGGTGTCCAAAAGTGGCCATGGAGAGTTGTCTTTAGCCCAAAGATTTTCTGCCCCCCCACGGGTTATTCAGTCCAACAGTCTGGATCCAGATGCTTCTTCATAGGTCATTTCATTTGGTCTTAGTTCCAACAACATCACCTTGTGGTTCCTAGTTCTAACATCTCCTGCAATTCAGATCACAAAATGATGGTGCAGCTAACCAGAAAGAAGTCCCTGGGCTTTATCCTGCTGGGGAAACTGCCCCACGCTGCTCTACACATGCCATGGGTTTTGCCAGGGCTCATCCAGCTGAAAAGCAGCCCTCCAACTTCAGCCATCAGTCTGCACTGGTTGTGATGGACATGCCACCAAGGAACAGGCAGGAGGGCTGCGGAGGGTCTCTGAGCAGACAATGGATAACTGACAAAGTCAACAAGCTGTAGGGTGAGCTCTGGGTTCATGCGAGCACTGGGGATGTTCATGGTACCTCAAGGAAGTTGTGGGGAGCACAGCTCCCCAGAGTGAAACAGAAGTGAAATCCTAATTCAGGCATGAGTTTGGGTGCAAACTGCTCATCGCACTGCGCGCTGTAGAGAAAGCTTAGAGCAATAAATACCTATTTAGAGGTCTCAGTGAAGTGTTTAGAATCAGGTGAGCTGAGTCCTCCCTGAGTGACAGCACTCAGACAACCACTGGGTGCTGGATGATTCAGAACATTTCGTGATTTGCTATGCAAACCTTTGCTCTGTGCCCAGCCAGGTGACTTGGCTCAGCTCAAGGGACCTCCAACATCTCCACGGTGTCCCCTTGTCCCAGCGATGGGTCCACTTCCCATCGGGGTCCAACCACCCCAACACATACCCTGCACCACCAGAATTAGTCCTTACTGGGAAGGGAGCTTTTCTTTAGTTCATTTATATTTTGCTTATTGGGCTCTGCTGGTGCACTCCCTGGGCTGGCCACTCACCGGGAACATCATCAGCAAAATAGCAAACAGATGTTATCCAAGATCGTTCATAAATATTTCATAGCAGCCTGTGAGCCACCCGGTGAAAGACAGAGACCTCAGCACCAGGTCTGAGCTTATTACCGAGCACCAACAAACGCTTCTAATTGTGTCAGCAGCGATGCCAATATTATTGACAGCAGCAGAGAGAACAGCCTGCTGCGGTTATCTGCTTTGCTGTGGGTACCCGGGCTAATAAAACGGGAATTGAAGGTGATGGATAAGACTTTGTGGAGAGTCTCTTCTCCTTATTAGATTAACACAGAAACAGAAGCAAACGGGGAGAGGCAAGGAGGAGAGGGAAAGCCCACATGGGAGCATGGGAGCTCAAATGGATGGGGAGAGGGTGCAGGACTTGGAAAGACTTTTGGTTCTGCCATGTATTTGCTCCACACCAGTTACTTCCCAGCAGCAGCAGCGCTGTCCCCATGTCACCAGGGATGATGTGACACTTGATTCGTTGCTGTTTGCAGAGCATTTTGAGGTCTTTGCTTGAAAGGAGCTTTTATTAAAGTTCTGTTTGCTAAGAACTGCCTGGGACTAATAAACATGGTTTAAGAAAAGTAATTTGGGGACATGACAGCAGCTTGGTGGTGTGTGCTTTAGGGTGCGGAATTGTGTGTGTGTGCAAGTGCATGCAGCTCACTAATTCTCCAGAGATCCTCCATTTATTTGGAGGCAAAAGACTCCCATGTGAACATAAGACTTGCTATGGCAATATTTTATATGCATGTTTTAATCCTCTCTCTAAGCAGCCCGTTTATTAAAACTCGGCAAGTTTCAATTTTTGAAGCTGGTTTCTTGAGCTGTCATTATCCTCCTGCTGGAGCAGATTAGCGGATTGCTAGGAGGATGCAATTTGAGCTCAATTAATTCTGCTTCAAGTCCCAATTCAGAGCTGCTAAATAGCTCTCAAAGCCTCCCATCAGGATCCCAGCACTCCTCTCCCTGGCGAATTCAGCCTTAGGAGCACATTTCTATTGGGATTCCTGCTGCCACTGCCCCACAGCAGCCCCATGGCACCAGCGGGCACACTCCACGTCTGCATCATTGCTCTCCCATCCAAAAGGGCTTTTATGAGACTTTCTGCTGGGTCTCTCTAAAGCATCCTGCGCCCGGGGAGCGAACACAGAGCTGATGTTGCAAAAAGCCAGCCCCAGCGTTCGAGCTCTCTTCTGATTCCCTTTCGTTAGATCAGCTCTACCGTTGGCGCAATCATTTTCATGTCTGCTTGAGTGCAGTAATGAGAGGGAATGGCAGAGTAAAGCAGATAATATGTAAAGCACTGGAATAAAAATAGTCGGCCCGCTAGCCAGGGAGGTTTTATTTCCTTTGGGTAAGGCTTGCCTTGGCTGTCATAAGCAGGATTAAACCAGGGCCTTGAATTAACCTGCCGAGCCCAGAGCTGCAAATCCTCACTCGTGCAGTTGGGTCTATGCGGGTGGAAATTGGGCTCTGGGAGCTGTGTTAAATCACTGCCATCGGCTGCTCCTTCTGCCAGCAGCTGTCCTTCCTCACATTCCTCTGCACAACCTGTACCACCAGGCCTGGCTCCAGAACTGCCCAAACCATCATGAATATTGACCTAGTTTACAAACAGGTATCGAGTCCATTTCCTCCGTTCTGGCCTTCATCTCTCTTCCTTCCTTGCTCTCCCTCTTGTGCTCACAAGTACACACTGCACGTCCTCCTTCCAGCTGCCAGCCAGCACCGCTCGCCTCCAGCCCGCCCCGTTTGCTCCCATCGGTGCACAGTCAGACAGCACAGCCTCCCTCCATCCTGCTGGCTTTGCTCTCTAAGCCCAAGAGAAGGAAGCCAAGGTACCACCATCACCACGAATACAGAGCAGATGACTCTTGTGGCTGCTTCTACTGCTCTTCTGTTAAGACAAGGAGGATTTCTAGAATGCAGACTATCTGGAAGAGAATAGACTGGGGCAGGGGGGATGGAGCCATTCCCTTGGCAGTACAGTGCTGCCTGCAGCAGCTTTTCACAGTAAGGTGAAGACCTGAGACAGCTGCACTTTGCCACAGCCTCCCCTCACTGAATGTAATGAAACAAAAGAGAACCCACATCACCAGTTGGGACCACAGAGAAATGCCCACATTCCTGTCTTCCTGATGTCTGGACATCACAGGACTCGCTTTTGTGCTGCCTGCATCCCTCAGAGCATCATCCCACTGTGAAGCTCTGGTCTTGTGGTATCACTGAGAGCACGAAGGTGCAAAGCAGGCACTGCTCTGGTGCGTGGTGCCATCATTCACACCCAGACAGCATGCACAAGAACTTTTGGAGCTGGCACTACCTCACACATGAGCCTTTCTGAACCCCATGTCCCCAAGGCAAGGCAGAAAATGCGACTCACTGCAATATGTTGGCTTCAAAGGGATTCCCCAGCTGCCTGATGGACACCTGGCCCTGCAGGAAGTGGGCTGAAAAAATACTCAGTCCCTAAAGGTCAGCATGTGGCACATCGGTGGCCTGGCTGGGAGTGAAGGGCACAGCTGCAGGCATGCCAAGATGTGCTGCTGGCACAGGTGCTGCACATCAGGGATTCTCCATCCCAAATGCCTCTGCTGTCCCTTGTACATCATTTCATCCCTGTATGCATGTTAGAGTCTTGACTGTCCCACGTCTTGCAGTCTTACAGTCAAGCACACAGGTGGGCTGCTCGGCTTTCCTGTTGCTGTCCATCATGCATGGGCACATTACAGTGCAGGAGTGCTCCTACGGGTGGATGCTAGCACATGGTGCCCCAGAGATTTGCTGTCTCCCAAAGATCCAGCTCTGCCCTATAGGTGACGCCCACACAGGGAAAGCTGCACACAGCCTCTGTGTCCTGCAGCACAAGCCCTGCTCAGTGGGTCTGCTCACACAGCCACCAGCAGCCAGGCTGGAGAAATCTGTGACCCATCTCCATGTCCTCTGCCACTGCTGTTGTGCTCACAGAGATGCTCCCAGATGATGTGAATCCATCCAAACAGGAGGTGCTGGGCTGCCTGCAACCCCTGCATTGCCCCATTCCCAGGCAGCCAGCAGGGCTCTGTGAAGCCAGGGGAGGGTTCAGACCTGGTGCTGGGAGCACTGGTTGGGATGGGCACAAAGGCTGTGAGTCCATCCAGCCCTCTCTTAATAGCACAGATCAGCACCTCCTGCTCACCAGGACCTTGCTGTAGTTAGGGGTGCTTTGTGCCTATTGATTAAGGGAGCTGGGTTCCTCCAAAACACAGCCAAATGCTTGGGAAGGACCACAGGAGGACTTTGCAGCTGGGGATCATGACCTCAGCAGGTGCCGTTACCATGAGCTGCCTTCCCCTAATCACCCATGGGTGATTCCCAGTTCATGGGAACCACTCCAAGCCCCACAGACGGGGCTCAATCACCAGCACATGGCCATCAGCTTGCAGCCTGAGGTACAGCCCAGAGCTGCACCCCATCACTCACACCTGGGATAATTCATTACAGAGCACAATTCCCACCTTGAAGTCTTTATGGCACAGAGCTGAAAGAACCAAGTCAGCCCCAAAGCTGTGCTCTGCATCACAACAGCCAGCAGATCCAGGGCAGGAGCCACGCAGCATCCCCTGGACCTAAGGAGCAGTGCAGGTGGTGGAGCCATGAAGACTTCTCCATACACATTAATTTTTCCAGGGAAAAATAAAAGAGGGGGGGAGGAGGGGTTGGAAAGCTAATGAGAGCATCAACTAAATTGGGAGTGCGATCAGAGCAGCTCTTGCATGCAGAGCAGAGGGGCTTCAACTGTTACACTCCCCTGCTGTCATTTCCAAAGCGGTTTTGCCGGCTTACACCAACGTTAAGTCCTTCATCCGCTGTTCTGTCACCCAGCAGCTCCTAATGCCCAGCACAGCTGGAAAGAGACCTAACAGCTTTCAAAAGCAGCTGCCCCGAGCCTCACCACCAACCCCAGTGCTAGGAGCAGGGGCAGGGGCTGCTGGCAGATGAGCAAAGATTCTTATGGCAAACTGGAAAACAGTGAAAGAGAGGATATTTTGTTGTTGTTGTTGTTGTTGTTTTAATGGGTCCTTGCTGTGAAATGGGAGGATATTTATCAAGACCTTTCCCAACAGAGCTGAATCTGCACCTAAACCCTGCAACCAGAACTCAAAGGGATGTTCCAGGGCGAGGACCGGGCTACTGCTGGAGCAGCCAATGGATCTCCAGACCCCAAAGCAGGTGATACGTTAAAGCCAAGGGCTGTGCCTTTGTGCAGAGCCGGACATCTGGCACAGGGCTGCAGTGATGGCTCCAGCCCATGGCCCGCACTGCACTCATGGAGACCCCAATGGCAATTCTCATGCAAATGGCTGGACGGTGCGAACAGATGTGAAACATTTGGTTCTGTTCTTGTTGGCTTGTAAAGAAATTGTGTGACTGGAAAGGGAGAAAAAAGGGGCGAAAGTTTATAACAATGGTTCTCCCTTGGTGGCCCGAAGCAATGGAGTTTATGTCAGGCTGTGCCAAATTCATATCTCTGAGTGAATGGGACCAGCCCCGTCAGGCTTTGAGGTAGAGGCAACGCACAAATATTATAAATACAGGAAAGTGTGGAAGCTGTGTCATGTCCAGCGTGGAGCCATCCATCATCTCCTCCCCATCCTGAGTTTATAAAGTGGTTTCTGACGGTGCTCAGACAGTTTACTCGGCCGCGCGGACTGGCTGGAAAAGCTGACGGCATGCTGCAAGTATGTCGCGCTCACTCACAGGGAGCCCCGCGAGGAGATGCCCTGGCAGGTTTTGTTGATATTAGCAGACGGGAAGGAAAAATCCACCGGTGCAGAGAAGCAGGCGAGGTGGAAGCACGGTGCGGTGCGGCTGTCCCAACACCTCCTGCTGCCCCTCGCTCGGGGTGTGGGATGGGGACACAAAGCCTGATGGTGGCACAGCACCTGGCAATGCTCAGCCTCCTCGGATGGTTTTCCTCCTGGCTCTGTGAGTGCAGAATTACTGTGGGGACAGCCAGCAGCGTGCGTGGGCAGAAATGTGCATGAGGACATTCAATGAGAACGATGCATGGCATGGCCACACGTTTGCACGCTGCAAACATGCAGACATCCCAGGCCCTTGTGCATGCCCATACCTCTGCCTGCTCTCCTGTGCATACACACAATGTCAGTGCTCATACACATCAGCATCTATCCCTCTGCACACATACACACATCCTGAGGCTGACTTTTCCCTCTTTCATCTGTGAGAAAATCTAGGACAAAAATGGACACAATGAAGGGGAACCTCAAGGCTGAGCTTTTTCCACCTTGAGCCCTCCCAGGATATTTCCGTGGATGCTCCCAGTGGGACACAAAGGGTTCACAGGTGGATGTGGAGGGCAGAAGGGAGCAGAGACAGTGGGAAGAAAGAGACTGAGTGGCTGGAAAACAGCAAATCTGATCAGCGCATGGCAGATATGGGGCCAGTCAAGAAGAGCCATTGTGTGCTACCAACATGTCCAACCCAGCCTGCCCTCATCTCAGCCCTGTTCACAATGCAGAGGTGATCGCATCTCCTTGCGCTTGTCCAGTTGAGGCTCATAGGTCACGCACTGGGCACATGCGTGGAGGGCAGGCTCTCCCTCCCCTGGATTTTCCCATGGGCTCAGCACAGTGGCTGCTTATGGCCCAGCCCTATCTCGAAGCCTTGGCGAGTTCTCCAGGCATGACTTCATGGCTGTCCCCAAGCTGGCAGCTGTTCAGTATCGCCTAGCAGGAGCGCGCTGTCTGTGGACAGGATGCTAAGAATACAAGATTCAGCCCAAACTCCCGGGGTGATGTAAGTGGGCCAAATTTCCCATACAAGGCAGGAATGTGCGTCTCGCCTTCGCCCTTCCAGCAGGAACTAATGCTGCTCTGCTTCCTTTTAAAGTGCTCTCTCCAGCCCAGCCAAGGCAGTACATGGAGCTGCCACCAGCCCCATACCGCCAGGACGCAGAGCTGCAGCCCAGCTCATGGCCCCCTGGCTCTTTTCCCCATCTCAATTGCCCTACCCCAGCCCTCAGTGATCCCCAAGCATCATTCAGTTAAAAAAAATGACCCTTAACTTCAGTGCCCCTGGTTTAGGATTTGGAGAGAAGCGCGGCTTTGCACGCTGTGATGAATGAAACCAGGACATGAGCACTGTCAGTTCCTGTCTCTGCTTAGGTTCAGCCTCCCCACTGCAGTCCCAGTGGCCACTGAGCCCAATCTGGACCAGAGCCCTAACCCTAACCCTGGCCAAGCACAGGTAAAAACTTCAAACCCAACTCTTCTCCCCCAAACCTTTTTCAGTTTCCTCAAAAGCACATTTTTAACAGGAAAAAGAAAAAGGCTCTGTCAACCGTTTGAGAACAGCCTTCCGTATGTGTTTAATATGGAAACATAAATGCAGATTTAGGGTTTAATTTTCCCTGTGTTGTTTTCATTGTCTGGTTTGGCTTCTTTTCTTTTTTCTTCTTCTTTTTTTTTTTTTTTTTTTTTTTTTTTTTTTTTTTTTTTTTTTTTTGTACTGAAGAATAATATTAAAAAGCACAAAAGGCCCTGACAGTATTTATTGTTGTTCCAAACCACGGCTGGTCACAACCGTACCAAACCCAGCACAGCGAGGCACACAGCACACAAATAAAACAAGACACAAACAAAGGTAATAAAAGAGACAAGTATCTGTTTCGAAAGCACAGGGAGAGCAGCAGGAGTGTAACTACTTCATGTTCCAGCTAATATAGCTGTCTGGAGTGATGCTCCAAGAGCTATACCAGGGAGCATTTTATGGGTTTCCCTTGGAGAGCTCTTGTAAATATTTGCCTGCAGTGGCTGCGGAGCACTGGTAATGTTGGGTGATTGCTTTGCTTTGCCAGCCAAGCAGAGCAACCAACTGGTTGGGGTGCCTGAAATCATATTGCCCTCACCATGGGCAATACTCATGGAAATGTCAATACCCAAACCCCAGTGTGGAGCTCCCAGACTCCTCCATGTAGCACCCAGCTCCTCTTATATGGCACCTGTACCCCTCGTGTATGGGGCACCCAAACTGCCCCATGTAGCAACCAGCCCCACCAAGTAGCACCCAGACCACTCTACAGCACCATGCAGCACCCAACCACCACCACGTAGTTCCCCCATGTATACACTTCATGCAATACTCAGTATCAACGTGTATCACCCAAAGCCCACCATATAGCACCCAGACTGCTCCATGTAGCACCCAATGCACTCCATGTAGCACCCAACCCAATCATAAATCACAGGCCCTTCCATGTAGCAACCAAAAACCCCAATGTAGCACCCAAACTATGCCATGTTACCCAGCCTCACCACGGAGCATCCACCATATAGTACCCAGCCCCATCATGTAGCACCCAGAGCCCTCCATGTAGCAGACACTCCATGTAACACCCAACATCAAGATATATCAGCCAAACCCCATCATAAGGCACCCAACCATCCCCATGTAGCACCCAGACTGCCCCATATAGCACCCAATACCACATGTAGCAACTACTTTTTAGCACCCAACCCCATCATGTAGCACCCAGACCCACCTTGTAGCACATGGCAGCCTTTGGGAACTGATGCAGCCACTTTCACAGAAGGCTGAGCCACTAACAATCTGCAGAGGCACTCCAGATATGCATCAGCCTACATATTTCACAGAATGACACAATGGCCCAGGTTGGAAGGGACCTCAAGGATCATGAATTTCCAACCCCCCCTCCACAGGCAGGGCCACCAACCTCCACATTTAATACTATACCAGGCTGCCCAGTTCCCCATCCAACCTGGCCTTGAATACCTCCAGGGACGGGGCATCCACATCCTCTCTGGGCAGCTGTTCCAGCACCTCACCACTCTCTCTGTGAAGAACTTCCCCCTGACATCCAACCCAAATCTTCCCTCCCTCAACTTAAAACCTTTTCCTTTTGTCCTGCTGTTATCTACCGTTTCAAAGAGTTGACTCCCCTCCTGTTTATAGGCTCCCTTTAGGTACTGAAAGGATGCAATGAGGTCACCCCTTAGCCTTCTTTGCCCCCTATATGCAGAAGCATAATCCCAAAATCCCACAGATCTTCCTCCTATCCATCCATAAGGTCAAGGCTTCTCCCTGAGCTCAGTGGGAAGGGCAGGGTGTGGGACAGGGACCCTCTGGGGCAACTCAGCCCTGAGCCCACTCAGGGCCTTGAGTCCTATTCAGCCTCCTCCTCTTACCACATCTTATTAATTCATGCTGCTGACCCGAGGCTCCCAGATGTCCACACACCGTGTGCCAGCTTCCTAATCAAGTTGGCCCGGCCTCCATCAGGAGGAAGGATCCGATACGGGGTGGATGGAGCTGGATCCCAGCAGTGGCTGTTGGATGAGTGCCTTCTGCCTCAGCCAAAGTAGGATCAAGGTTTCATCTGCTTTCTGCTCTCAGGTCTGCTTGCCTGCTGGGGGCAGGCATTCAATATTCTGCAACTGGTCAGGTCAGTTTGTTGGGTTAAGTGAGGGCAGACTGAAAATATCCCCCCTTAAAGTCCTTTATTGAAGGATGCAGGAGGCTCTGCTCACATGGATTCTGCTCCCAAAGGTTTGGTGGGACTAGGGCTCACCCTGGAACCACAGCAGGGGTGAGGACCCAGTGTGGCTCTCAGGGACAAGATGTGTCCCACAACCTGCAGGCAAGAAGTCCTTGAACTTTGGTTGTGATTTCAGAAGGGAAAAACCCAGGAGATGGCTGAGCTCAGCGGAGGGTTGGGGTACGAAGGACCTTCGCTGCCTGCTCCCTCTCCTTCAGGTTCACAGACCCACAGGCTGCTGCCGGCCTGTCCCCATTAGCTATTGTTCCTATTCATTTTAGATGAAGAGGCTTTTGTTGTCAGAGCCCATGCGGGGTCACATTGCCCCTTGGTGATCAGTCTGCTTCCCCCTGCCCTGTCCCAAACCCTGCTCCCCACCACAATGGGATGTTTTCTTTGGGAGCAGCTCCGTGTCAAGCCATGCTCCCTTTGCCTCCAGCCCTATAAGCACTCATTAAGCCCTGGGTTCCCCACTCCCTTTTTGACCATGCTCCCAGTTTAACCCCTGATCCCATGTAGGCTATGGGTCAGTGGGAAAGGGGAAAAATCACAGCTATGAGGCACTGGCACGGGCTGAGCGTTTGGGAGGATCTGGGCTTGAAGCCTTTCCTTGTGAGTTGTATGGGAGCACCTGGAAAGGTTGAGGTTGGGTAAAAGGGAAAGCACCCTTTGCTCCAACCCTCTAAAAACCCCCACATACACCCTGGAATCATTATTTTGGCATTGGGACTCAACAGATAAGAGCTGCACATCCTCAGAAGTGGGTATAATGCATCACCCCCAGGTTTCCTACCTTTATCAAGCACTGTTCAGCAAAAAGTCTTGGTACCAAGAGAAACTCATCCAAAAATAAGGACAAAACCCAATCAACCTCCAAGAGGTGCCAAGTTTGCAGCTTTGCCAGCAGAGCCTGCAGCAACGTAGGGTGCAGATGGGTGAAACTTTCAGTGATCTCCCAATTGCTCTGCCCAGTGAGTAAATGCCCTTTTTGGGAGGCTGCTGCTGGAGCCCCACACTCAGCCCGGCAGCAGCAGCGATGAGTCAGGCTCTGAAAAATCACAGCACTGCCTTAAATATCGCAGCGCCGGTTTAAACACAGATATATTGGGCTCACTGCTTTCTAGACACCAAAACTCCTATATAGAGCCTGCTCATATTTTCCCCAGGCAACTGGTGACTGTTTCATGGAAAGCTGAGATTCTCACCGATATTTCCAGGAAAAATAAAGCAGCAAGCAGTGAGTGCTGTGGCACAGCCTCGTGCAGGCACTCGTCCCATCCCTTTCTCCATGCTTGTTTTCCCCACTTGAAATGACCATTTGTTCAAACTGAAAACGTAGCATTGTTCTGAGCACCCAGGAAAGAAGGCCCATAATAAGCAGCAGGGAGAAGTCAGAGCACTTCCCATTGATCGCATTCCTTCTGCAGGGCCCACTCCAAAGCCCATTGATGTCAGCAAAGTCTTTTCATTGACTTCAATGAGCCCCGGATCACAGCGTAGGCTTATAAAGGCATTTAGGCTCCTAATGATGTAAGTAGTTGCCTAGAGGTGTTGGGGCCCTAACCTGCTTACAGCCCTTTGTAACTCACACCAGGCATCTGCCTGCATGTCGGAGCAGGGAAATACCTGGAACACTGCAGCATGGCCAAACACACAGAGCTGGAACTGCATTTGCAAACGTCAGGTGTATGGATCTGGTTGCACTGCTGCTGGGTGGGTCTGAGTTTGGAAATCCCAGCATTCGAGGTGAGTGCCTGCATAGAGAGGAAACATCATCGAGTTGAGAGAAGAGCTAGTAGAATAATTCATTGCAAGCAACATTTGTTATTAATTTTGGCCTGTTTACTATTTGGAAACACATTTCTAGTAGTCAGCCAGCTCTGCAGATGGCTGATTATTATTCATTGCAATTTTTTCCCCTTTTCATGGAATAATTTGTAGACACACCAGCTCAACTTCCAAAGAGTTGAAGTTGAATTTCTTAGTTAGGTCCACACCAACCAGAGATGGGGGGGCAGATCTAAGACAAGTGTTTCATGTGTGAGTTTGTTTAAACATTCTGCAATCCATGACAAACATTTCAAATTAAAAGGACATTCCCACAGGCAATGGAATAACGAAGCCCTCAGCACCAGGCAGCCGAGGCGTGGAGCTGATGGCTGCTCCGGCACTTCGTGTGCTCTCAAAGGAGGGGAGCAAATCCAGAGAGCAGCATCGCGTTGTGTTTGTGGGAATGTCAGCATGTGCTGATTCCGCAGCCAGCCTGCGGGTCATTTGTTCAGGGGAGAGGGGAAGAAAGTCTGATTTCAGGTCTTCCAGCACTGATTTCGGGTCTTTCAATGATGATTCTTAGGCTATCAGCACTGATTTCAGATCTTTCAGCACTGATTTCAGGTCTTTCAATGCTGAATTCGGATGTTTCCTTGCTGATTTTGTATCTTTCAGCACTGATCTTAGATTTTCCGCTCTGATTTCAGGTCTCCCCGTGCTGTTTTCAGGTCTTTCGAGCACTGATTTCAGGTCTTTCCGTGCTGATTTCGGATCTTTCAGAATTGAATTCAGGTCTTCCTGTTCTGGTTTCAGGTCTTTCGGCACCGATTTCAGGTCTTTCCAAGCTGATTTCAGGTCCTTCAGCACCGATTTCGGGTCTTTCAGTGCTTCATGCATTACAGCTCTCAGTGTAACAACGTCCCCGCAGCTGGACTGATGCTATAAGGAGGATGGTTCTGTGCGAAGACTCTCTTCCAGGTAAGGATACAGCCATCGGGCACACCAGGACTCTGTCCCGGACAACGGGCTGATGACGGACCAATGCGGGGGGGGAGCTGACACCCCCCGTCAGACGCCCGCCGGGCTCACCGCTAGAGCATTGGGCTGACGATGGGGCCGGGAGCGATGGGGCACTCCCGGGGCCGTTCTCCGCCGCCGCTCCCCGCGGACACCCCGCAGCCCCCTCCCGCCGGGATGGGCGGTGCCGCCCCCGCCCCGCCATTGGCCGCCGTTCCTCCCCGCCCCGCCCCGTTCCCCGCCGGTGGTTCGGGCGAACTTTGCCGCGGCGGCCGCCGCACGTGGGAGCCCCGCGCCGAATCCCCCCCCCCCAGCGCCGGCGGCTCCCGGCAGCGCTTCCCCACCCGGCCTCGGGAGCGGCGGCTCCGCCGCGGCAATGCCCCCTTGAAGCTCCGCCGCGGCGAGGCCCGGGGGGCGGCGGGGATGCGGCGAAGCGCGGTCCCCCTCCTCCTCTTCCTCCTCCGCCGCCTCTGAGCGCTGCGGGGCGGCGGCGGAGCATGGCCAGGGCGCCCGGCCGCCGCCTCGGGGTAGCATGGCCGTGAGCGCGGCGGCCGCCCCCGCCGCCGAGCCGCTGCCCCGCAGCATCTTCAAGAAGTTCCTGGTGATGCTCTGCTCCCTGCTCATGTCCCTCTACGTCTTTTACTGCCTGGCCGATCGCTGCCAGACCTTACCCGGACCCATCATCGCCGCCGGCGCCGCCTCGGAGGAGGAGGAGGGCGGCGGCGGGGGGTACCTGGGGGGCTCGGCCGAGCTGCCCCCCTGGCAGGCGGCGGCGGCGCGGAGGAAGCGGCTCCTGCAGCGGCTCAAGCAGCGGCGGCGGCGGCAGGAGGCGGCGCCGGGCTCGGAGGTGCCGGCCGGGGACGGAGGGAGCCGTGCCGGAGGCTCGGGAGGAGGAGGCGGCGGGGGCAGCGCGGCGGGCACGGCCGGCACCCTGACACTGCTGCTGGGAGAGGGCAGCAAGCGGCTGCCGCAGGCCATCATCATCGGCGTGAAGAAGGGCGGCACGCGGGCGCTGCTGGAGTTCCTGCGGGTGCACCCCGACGTGCGCGCCGTCGGCGCCGAGCCCCACTTCTTCGACCGCAACTACGAGCGGGGTCTCGCCTGGTACAGGTACGGGGCGGGGGGGGCGGGCGGCGGCACGGCGGGGCCGGGCAGCGCTGTACCCGAGCCGGCAGTGCCCCCCGCTGGCCGCCGAACCTCGGCCCCGCTCCTCGGTTCTCAGCCCGAGCGCTCCTCTCGCTCCCCGCATCCCCCAGCCCACGGCTCTCCAGCGCTTTCCCCGTCCCCGCTGCTCCCGAACCCTCTCCACCAGCCCTCTTCCTGACCCTCAGCTCTCCCCGCTCCCAGCGCATCTCCCGGCTCTCGTGGGGCAGAGCTGCGGGATGCTCCGGGGGCTGCCAGCGCGGTGAGCTCCGCGCCCCGGAGCTGTGCGGGGATGCGGGTGGGAGCCGAGCCCCAAACCCCGCTGCTCCTCTGACTCCCAGCCCATCGCAGCCCTTGAAAGCGGCTTTCCTGCCTCCAGCGTGCAGAAGGCGCACATTTCCCATGCAAATGTTGCAGCAGCCCTGCGATGAGTAACCCAAACTGTCAGTTCCAGGGCAACCCACGCGCTCACCTGCCTCAAAAACAAACAGTACGGTGGATGGGGTTCTTACTTCAATGCGTTAGTGTTTCATTCAACCAAAGTGAAGGAGTCCCCTTGAGAAGAAAGGGAACGTTACAGCCAAGGGGCATTGTTGCTGCTCAGATGCTTTCCTCATGTGTTTCAAAGTTCGCAGAGGAGCATCTGCCGGAGGTTCCTATGGAAAAGATTGGTTGGGGTGGGGGAGAAAAAGCTCTTCTGCATAGCGTGTTTGTGGCTTTTGTGAATAAGCAAGCAAAAAGCAGAGGATTTGGGGCAGCCCCGGAGCTTATTTTGCTTGCAAGTGAAGCCCGGCTGCTGGTAGAGAAAAAGGGTGATTTTGGCTCAGCTCGTGGTGACAGCCTTGAAATGTGGAGTAGGATAGTACCGGCAGTCCAGTGTTTATGTAAAGTCTTAACACGTGGAAGTGATGAGCTTCCCTGCGTGTCCGCCGGTGTCGGGAGCGCGCCGGGCTGCTGCCGGCAGCAGGGTGTGGGTTCTCTGAGCAGAAAGATTTCCTTTCGTGTGGGCTGAAGCTGTCTACAGAATTACATTTTTAGTGCACGCTTATCCAATTTCCACATGCCGACCCCGTATCAGAAAGGAAGCATTAAAAAGGAATCTGCAAACCTCAAGGAGTTTAATCAAGGCTTTGACTTTGAAAAATAAACACACGGCTTTGGGATGGCATCTACTGAAATTTATAGGGGATATGCAGAAAAGCTCATTTATCAAAGATGCTCTGGAAGCGCTGGGGAGCAGACAGCAGCGGGTTCGCCCCGCTTGCTTTGAAATGAAGCCTGGGCGAGGAGTGCAGACCCAGACAGAGGAGGAGCCACCGGCACTGAGTGCACAGCACAGCCCTCAGCACAGGGGGTTTCATTTCCCAGAGGTTTGGTCCTGATCTGGCAGCTCCTACTCGTTGGAGGTGCTGCCCTGCAGGCTGTTTGTGTAATCGTTGTGCGTGAGCACTGGGTACGCGAGCGCTCCCATTAATTGCTGCAGTTTGTTTGTTCTGCTATTTGATGTACTGAATCTCACCTTTTTTTATATTAGCCCTATGGAGGCTGAGGTACAGTGAATGCTTTGTATGGGATTATTCCTCTGAGACCTAATCTTGCCGGCTTTGCTTGTGTGAGTAATCTCTCGGAACGCACACGGTCCCGTTGTGATGGCAGAGCGCGGTGTCAGCCCGCCAGTAACCCGTTATCCCCCCGTTGTAAATGCTCACTTTACAAAAATCTGTCTCTCTCCATGGGTTTGCTGTAATCTTTGATTGAGGGTTCAGTGCTGGGGAAAGGGCCAGATGTTTGCCAGGGGTCCTCATTTCTTATCTTTGGCATCAGAGTTTTAGGTTTCACGTGCGTTTCTGTTTCCCGGCCATCAGACTAAACAGCATCATTACAAGGCATAAACAGTGGGGTTGGCTTTCAGCGCCCGCAGGAAGCCGGCCTGGCCAGCACCCTGTTGCAGGGAGCGCCACTTTCATGGCTGTTTGCTTGGACATAGGTTTGCACCAGGGGAACTGCTCCTGGTCAGTGGGTCCAGGTGGCACTGCAGGGGGAAGCACAGAGGTGGGATGTCATAGAATCATAGAATGGCCTGGGTTGAAAACGACCACAATGCTCATCTCGTTCCAACCCCCTGCTATGTGCAGGGTCACCAACCACCAGACCAGGCTGCCCAGAGCCACATCCAGCCTGGCCTTGAATGCCTGCAGGGATGGGGCATCCACAGCCTCCTGGGGCAACCTGTTCCAGATGGGACCTCAGGTGTGAGAGGATCGTGGTTTCTCCTGGGAACAAAAGAGCACCTCCAGAGCCCGCTGCTTGTTGCGCGTGATGCGGGGTGCATGGATGGCAGCGGGTCGGGATGGCCCTGGGGTGCTGCACAGTGCACACAAGTGATGGGAAGCACTGCCTCTTAAATCTAGCTGAACGATGGCTCGCCTCGCAGCCAGCTTTGTGTCTGGGCAGGAAGGCGGCTGTCCTACAGAGAGGCTGATTTTTAAAAATCAATGTGACTGGTTTAATTTGGGAAGTGTGACACCTCCGAGCTCGTGTGTGGGTTGAATATGGAGGGAAGATGTGTGCCGACGGCAGCTCTCTCTGTTTTGGGTTTGCGAGTCCCCTGTTTGTACGGGGACAAAGGGAGGGAGGGGGCAGCCCACAAAGCTCTCATTGACTTCCCAGCACAGAAATCGCTGCTTCAGCCCTGAACAAGGCTATTGAGCTCACAGAGTTCAATAGCAGGTGAGCGTGTGTTTTAATGGCGTTCAACTGCAACCCCCACCCGGAGCACGGCTGCACACAGCCCGGGGACAACTCAGGAATAGGGGCTAATCCAGCCAAGGGAAAAGGAAAAAAAAAAGCCTGAATAAAAAAATATCTGTGTATGTGGGTGATATTGCAAGTCTGGCTGGTTCCCTCTGATCCTTTGTTAGCCTCGCGCTGATTGAGCTGCCTGTTGGAATGTCATTAGGCTGTCAGTCACCCCAGGAACATTTATTTCATATGTTTTAATCTCCCTGCTCTGCAGCACCGATGCCAATTCCACTAGAGCGAAGCCAAGCTAATGTCATTAGATTACACCCGATCCAGAGGAAGATGAAAGATGCTTCAAAGTTACCCCGTCAGGTTGGGAGTGTAAGTATCACTCCTCCCCACTGCTCCCCGATCTGGGGAGCTCTCCGTCTCGTAATTAATGGCCTCTTGGGATTCCTCTACAAGGCTGTCTTTATTTTTCCTTCTTTTTTTTAAGTCCAGGCAACCAGTGATGTTTGTGAGTCGAAGGGAACAGAGGATGTCTTGGGATGGTTTGGTTTGGGGGGGGGGAACGTGCTCAGAGCAGCTGCTCACAGCTGCATCCCACCTTCTTGTGCAATTTCCCAGCCTCGGATCACAGCAAAACAAGAGCCCCGGGCATGGAGGAGGTGGCCCACTCCTGCAGTGGTGGCTGGCCCAGAGGTCTGGGCTTTGTGGTCCCTGTGATTCAGCAGCACCATCTGGGAGAGTTTTGTGACCCCAGCACTGAGGAGGGCGACAGGAGGGCACGGATGGTGGCAGGGGAGGTGTTGGGGAGTGAGTACAATTAATGAACATTGCAGCAGGCATCAGGAGGTGCAAACCTCTCTGTAGGAGGGAGATGCTGTAGCAATAGCTGCCTTGGAGCAGCATGATCTTATCACCTGTCCTCGCAGCATCTGCAACAACACCAAGGCTGTGTGCTCACAACATGCCCTGCCAGAACGTGGCTTGTGCTGTTGGACATCAAGTTCGTGCTAGTTTTGGTTTTCCACTCCCTGCTGTGCGTGTGTGAGAAGTTCTGGTTTAGCAACGGCTGCTCCTTGTCCTGAGAACACCATGTCTCCCAAACACATCTGAATTGCAAATAGCACCGAGTGCAGCCCGCAGCAGTTTTTCTGGAGCATGCAGCCTTGGACAAACCCATGCTGAAGAGGATCAAGGTCCTTGTTTATTTATTAGCTGTGTAATCAGATAGCGTTTCACACTGAGTTCATTGTGCCAGGTGCTGTATAAAAAAGGAACAAAGGATGGTGTTGGCCCCAAAGCACAGATAATTCACTGTCAACAGCAGGTGGAGACTGGCTGGGATAGGCTCAAAGGCAGTGCTCGTCTCCTGGGCAAGGAGTTGTTACAGGTTGGTAACTGACTGCTTCTGCTGCTCAGCACTGCCTTTGCAGGGATTCTGGGCTTGGA
This sequence comes from Pavo muticus, assembly GCA_016647715.1. NCBI lineage: Eukaryota > Metazoa > Chordata > Aves > Galliformes > Phasianidae > Pavo > Pavo muticus. Next base: position 1,564,750 of record JACDJE010000165.1, on the reverse strand, counting down.
CACTGTAGGGCATGTTGGTGAAGGCTTGAAGCAGTTGGAAGGTTGTGCCCTATGGCTTTGGAGGCATAAAAAGTATCCCTGCCCATCTGTAAAAGCAGGAGGGATGTCACCGCTCTGTGTTTGAGACATCGGGATGTGGCACTAAGGTTTAGTGATAGGACTCAGCAGGTCAGGTAATGGTTGCACTTTGTGATCTCAAAAGTCTTTTCCAATGAAACCAGTTCTGTGATTCTAAGGCAGGGAGAATACCAGGAAGGCAGATACAGACGGGCCTTTCCCTGTCGCAGATGCCTGGGACAGCCTCGGCTCTCTGTCACCTCGCAGCAAGGCAGAGTGCCATCTAGTGTACATGCCTGATGGCACCGTCAGATGGTGGCACCGTCTGGACGCAGCGCCCCAGCAAATCTAAGTGCAAAGAGCTGGGGTTGGGGCTCTCGTTCCTTAAATAAACCCCACAACGTTATTATTATTGGTGGTGCTTTTAAACATTTTGCATCCATATGTATCATTTCTCGTTCGGGGCAGCGGAGAAGTACGGATCCAGTGTTGGTTGCTGATGGTGGGGTGAGCTCCCTGTTGGCATATAGGGAAAAATCAACCCCGTTCCCATCAGAAAGCATCCAAACAAATCGTCAGTGTTTTTTTGGGTTCATTTTCTCAGTTCAGAGATTCAGAAGTCTGTGGGGCCCATCCTCCTCTTCAGCTCAGCTTCTCGCCCTGGTTGGTTCCTGGGTGCAGGAGCCTGCAGGGGGTCGGTGCCACCCATCGCTCTGCCCCCATCGCTCTGCCCACGCCCCAGGGGATTGCAGCAGGGTCTGTCCCGACCCTGCCTGCTGGTGCTGAGCAAGCTTGAAAATATGGCCCCTGCCGTCCAAGATTTTGTCAGTTAAATTCATAGAGCCACATCTCGTGAAAAGCAGCTCCAGCTGGCTGGGGCCAGAGCCCATTTATGGCAAAAATTGCGACGCTTCTTTAGAGAAGCAGCAAATTCACCCTGCTTATAAATCCCGAGTCCTCCTCTGGGGTCGGATCCTGCAGATCCCAGCGGCCCTCCCTCCTGCAATTTCTCCGCTGCCTGCAGGGGCTCCTGCCAGTAATTCTGCCAGGTCTTTGGGGCTGCCCCATCCCTACCACTGTGCCCGCAGCTGAGCTTGGGTTTCACCCCGACCTTTTGAAGTCTCTAATAAGAGCAGTTGGGTCTGGGGAGGGGGAAGGGAGCTGGGTCCTTTCCAAAGAGCTCAGAGCAACGAACAAGCAAGCAGCAAATCGGAGAGTCGCCTCCCCCCTGTGTGCCCTCCCCGACGTCTGCATTAAAACTCCTGAGCCGCTAATTACGCTTTTCCCCTGGAGAGCGTCGAGGTAACCCAAACTGCCTCCGCAGTGAAACAGATGAGGTTGGCTACGGGGAGCAGGGGCTGCTGTTGTGGCCATAAATCTTTGCAAATTCATTACGTGCAGGTATTAGGGAAGGGAAGGAGATTAGGTTGCAGTTAAGGTCATGTTCCTGGGGTGGGATGCTATGGGTATTCCCCCGGTGCAGAGCCCTGTTGGGGCAGTGGGGCTGTTCAGGCATGGTCTGGAGGGTGGGGGCCGCCCCACTGTCCTGGCTGCTGTCCCTGCACTGCTTGGAACGTGTGGGTTTTCATGGGTTGGGGTTAAACACGTTCACCCCCAAGCTTTGGAATCGTTAGCAGGATGTGAATCACAAACAGTTCTGCAGGAAGACGTTTCTCAGAAATCCCTGGTTCCCTTCGGGCACAGCCAGCCCATCCTCCTCGCTTCCTGGAAGTGCTGCATAACGTGCTTTTTCAGTTGCAACACCATCAGTTGTGGAGATGGAAAGATCCCCGCTTCCAACTCCCATTGAGCCACAGCCTGGGCCTGGAGCAGCATCCCCTGCCCTGGCTGGTGAGTGGGAGCCGGGAGCAGCCCACGAGCCCTTCAGCTTCCATTGCTGCTGCACCATCTGAAGCTGCTCAATTTTCATTATAATTTTTTTCCTCTCACAAGACATTTTTATCTGCTGAAAATGTTAGAAAGTCAGGGTGATTTGCTGTGACGTTTCCAGCTGGAAAAGGGCACCCTCCCGGAGCCCGTGTTTGCTGGGGTTGCCTTTTATGGGAAAATATCAAAACTAATTGTTTCTGATTTCCATGTTTATCTGATGATCGATACGTCTGCACTTTCACACGCGCATTTTTGGGCTCTAAAATGTTGCATTTTGTCAGTAACATTCAATTTCACTTTCATGTTCCTTATTGTTATTCCGTATGCCAGCATCTTTCGCTGTTATTGGAATGTGTTTGTGCTGCCGGACCTGAGCAGTCTGGAAGCCTTTTTGGGGGGAGAAATCCCACATCTTCTGGGTTTCCCACCGTGAGGAAGCTGTGTCCTGAGCCCTGTGGCACAGGGTTAGTGAGAGAAGGTCCCTGTGTTGTACCTTGACAGGCCTTGGGAAGCTCCCTCAGCCTGACTGAGTGATGATGAGCCAAGGCCATGTCCGGGCTGTGCCTCAGTTTCCCCATCTGTAAAATGGGGCTGCACTGCTGCGCTCACCCACAAAGGACTTTGTTAGAGCTGCTCTGCCTCCTGTGCTTTCCAGAGTGGTGAATCCACAAGAAGGGGCTCAGAGAGGAAGGATTTAGTGGGATGTGCACACCTGGAAGCCTCCAGAGGGGCCAGAAGTGGGGAAGGGCTTCCTGGCCGGACCCAGATGCAAAGCACGGCAATTAATTGAGTTTGTCTGCCTCCAGCACCATGGGGTCAGCATGGGGGTGGGACACAGGCAGGAGCCCTGCACAAGCCCCCTGTGTGCAAAGCATTTGGGTGCAGATATCACAGGATTCATCTGCTCATCGCTTCCTGATTACAAATGGGGTGTCTGGCCGGGTGACAGTGACCTGCCAGCTGCAGCTGGTGCCTGGATTTGTCCCTGTTTCTGACTCCCATCTGCGCACCCTGATGATCCCAGGTGCTCTGGCAGGGTTTGTGCCACTGAGCAGCCATCACCCTCCCCTCGGCTGTGCTGACCTTGGCCAGCAGCACTGCAAACCCACAACTGGCCAATACCTTAGGATCCTGCAGGCTTTCCTGACCACCATGGGGATGCTCAGGGACAAATTGCACTGAGGAGTCCCATGCACACCCTGAGGGGTCACAGGACCGTGGACTGCTTGCCTGCTTTGACCTACAGCTCACAGCAGTGTGCTTAGGGCCACCATTTCTTACACTACAGAGCCATGCTTTTCCCTCTAGCTTGAGGTGTAATCTAAACTGTTAATCCTCTTGTAGGAATTTGGCTGGGAGTCTTCCCCATCTGACAGCTTGCTGTAAGGGGTGGAGGTGTGGAAGGAGTGAGGGCTACCCTGACCTGAAGATCCTGAGCAATGGGGTCCTGTAGAGGGATACCCCATGGCATCACATTGGAGTTGGGTTTCCTCTGCTTTGAGTATGCCTCTCCCATAGGGTGTTACTATAGGACCACAGGGGAAAGTGAGCGAGGTTACTATGTCACACCTCAGCTCAGGTGCCTTTCTCCTCTCCATCCAGATTCACCTTGGTACCCATGCTTGTGATCTGGTGCTCCCTGAAGGCACCAATCATCCTGCTGCACAGAGCTGCTGGAGCTCGCTGGGAGTTCTGCCATGCATGAGAGCTCTTCCCTCCATCCCTGGGAGCTCCTACTGAATTCCCATGGTCACACCTGCTGAGTGCCCTGTTGGGTCCTGCTCTGCTCCAGGTCACCTTCATGGTCACCGTACCTTGCTGGGAGCCAGCTCGTCCAGGAGCTTTACCTTACTACCCTAGGAATGTATGTATCTATCAGACCAGTGAGTTTTGCAGGCTCTCTGGAGTCTGTCTGTCCGTCTGCATCCCTCAGTGCAGCCGAACCCATCATCCTCACACTGCAGCAGCAATGCACTCCCACAGGTGAGTCCTCCCCAGTCCTGCAGCTCTGGCCCCCCAGGGCAGGTTTCCAGGAATGCTGTCCTTAGCATCTCCTGCTCAGCAAATCGTGGCCATCATATGTTTAGGGGAAAAATTGGATTTGCCTTGTAATCTAATCGATGTTAAATAACAGTAATTCTAACTCCGCGGCTCTATGTTTAAAGTGCAGTTGGTCTCTGGGGATCATCGGAGTTATTTAATCTAATGAAATCACCATTACTGCCTAATGAGGGTGCACCATGGGGATGCCTTTCACTGCGCCTTTCTTTCCCTGGAAGTAAGCAATGGTTTAATAACTGGCAGCCAGCGCAGAGCATTCAGCAGGGGTGAGTGAGTACAGTGCAGTGAGGTGAAGGTGGGGACCCAGAGCTCTTTTGCTACCTCTGGTGTCTTCTTAATCTTAGGTGCTGTTTCTTGAGCCGTGTCAGTGCTGAGCACGTTTTCTGGCCCAAACAGGAGTTATGGTTTCTCTCAGTACTTCATCCCACCTCACATGCTGACTCCAGCAAGTTGCTCCCTGCATTTGCTTTCCCTGTCACAGTCCAGAGTGTTTTTGCCACTTCTTAGTTTTGAATGTTGTCCCCCAAACTTGCTGTGCTTTTTTTGTTCTCATTAAGCGATGTTTCCTTGTCTCCTTATCTCCTTGTAGAAGGAGACATGGCCTGTTCCCATGCAGCTTCCGAGCCTCCCAGTCAGCTCAGTCGTTGCAGCCCAAGCCAAGCACATGCTGCACTCCTACTCACGGAGCTCATTGTGTGCAAATAAAGGGGAGTTTCGGCAGCAGCAGGCAGGGCTGTGCTGCTGTCAGCTGTCAGTTTGGCTACATCCCGCCTAGCCAAGGCAGTGCTCCTTCCCCATAGCGTGTGCTCTAATTTCCCATTATGATGTCTTTAATAGAACTGATACTTACTGTACTTCGCTCATTTGCTGCTAAAATGGGAACCATTAGAGCAATAAGTGGCAATTACTGTTGGAGCAGCATTGCAGGTGAACTCAGCACAGTGCTTCCCTGAAGGCTGAACCCTGCCTCTGTGGAATGGACACCCACAGTCTGCAGTGCTGGGGCTTCAGGGCAGCTTGTTCGGGATGGGGTGTGGTGGGATGCAATGGGATGGGATGCAGTGAGATGAGATGCAGTGAGATGGGATGAGATGGAGTGGAGTGGGATGGGATGGGATGAGGTACATGCTGTAAGGGTGCCCAGCAGCCTCCAGGTGCAGAAACACACTGTGTGTGTGCCAGGAGTGGATGTATCTTGCTTGCCATTGGCAGCTGATGTGGATAAGGATGGGTTGTGGCTCTGTGCGTGCTGCTGATCTCCTTGGGGATGTGTCCCCATCCTCTGAGCAGCCCGTCCTCAGGCTTTTCCCTGAGAAACAGTTTTCCATGCTGGAAGAAAAAAAAAATGAGGGACATGTCTACTAATTCAGTCGACTCCTAAAAAACCATATCCATGCTGCACAGTAGCACATCAGAGGTCTGTGATGGATCCGACACCCCGGTGAGGTTGGGTGCAGGTTGGGTCCCCATGCATGTCAATGAGCACCGGGACGGCTGCTCAGTGCCTGCAGCCCTCACACCGCCTTCATTATTTGTGTGCTATCCAGCGTCATTAAGATATCAAGTTCATTTAGGTACATCCACATTGGCAGTTTAATTATGTCTGGGTACTACTCTGTATTTTATTCATGGACTATCTGGGGGCGGTTGTCAAACACAAGCCCAGGAGATAAAGGTTCGGTGGCTGCAGAATGCTAATGTCCTGCTGGCTCCCTTTTGACAAATACACATGCCAGTTATTACCAAACTGATTATTTCATTCATTAACACCACATACATCAGCTCCCTTCACCCAGTATTATTGTATACATTCATCTTTTCATAAACAATTACCTGACAGGGTTGGGAAAGGCAAGTACTCGGGAATTAATGCTCTGATGGGAATTTCCTGGCGTGGGCTCGTAACAAGGTGCTGGGTGTGTGTGGAATGCCCCGTTAGTGTGATCGCTTCATTAATCAAATTAGGGACAATAGCACATTGTCACATGAGCCCTTGTCCCTCAGTGGGTTGGGAGCCGCTTGCCTTGTGCTGGGCGCAGCGGATGGGCCCCATGTCTGTGATGGTAACAGGGGACCTGCAGTGATGCTTACAGAGCATCCCCTGTGACCAGCCCATGGTGTTCAGCTTTTCTTTTTATTAGTGTTATTACTGCCACAAGGAACATTTGCATGAGAACAGGTTCTTTGTTCATTTTTTGTGCCTTTTTTTCCAGCTCTCTTGTGCTGCTTTCCCTTCCTACATTGGTGATGGGAACAAGTAAGGCACCAGGGAACAAAACATCTGGGGAGCATCTGGGGAACAAAAACCCCGTGTCTTCTTGATACACTTTTTATGGTAAAGGAGAAAAGAGAATATGGGGAGACACGAGCAGTGAAGAATAACCAAACCCATGTAATAATCAGTTCTTGCAGCTCCCTTAGAGGTAGTGGAGAACACATCCCACAGGGGCTCAGTGTGTTGTTGGTCCCACATCCATCTGTTTCCATATATCGGACCCTCCATGTTTTCCACCCAAAGCTGCCACTCAGGACGAGCAGCTCTAACCCAGCCACAGTCAATTCAGCTTCTTGCTTGGAAAGTGCTTCGGGGTCACACTGCTGCTCTGCTCCAGCGTGGGATTTGCAGACTAAATAAGGGATCTGAGCGAGATTTAAGTGCCTATCTCCCATAGTCCCCTTTGAAAAAAGCCCCACCGGGATCACTAAGAAGCTTTTGCAAAAGGCATTAATCCTCCTTGCTATCTCTGCCCATCTCTTTGATCACACTTAAGAATCTCCAGGTCCAAGGGTCCCAGCTTTTCAAGTGGCTTCAAAGAGCCAACATCTCACTGGTGGGAGCTCCTGGGTCCTGCTGGGAAGGAGCCCCGGACCCTTTCAGTTGGGTGCCAAGTGGGGAAGATGAGGTTTAGTGGCCTGGATCCCAATAACTCATGTTTACTCATAAACCTCAGGTCACTCACTGGTTTTCTTTTCATCCATTCATATTTTGGCAACCTCTTCTCTCCTCTCCTCTCCTCTCCTCTCCTCTCCTCTCCTCTCCTCTCCTCTCCTCTTCTCTTCTCTTCTCTTCTCTTCTCTTCTCTTCTCTTCTCTTCTCTTCTCTTCTCTTCTCTTCTCTTCTCTTCTCTTCTCTTCTCTTCTCNTGTGGGGTCCCAGGACCTTCTCCCACCACTGTACCCTCAAAGCTCAGGTCCCCGTGCCCTGGCTGGCAGGGCTGTGGCATGGGGCTGGTGGCAGCAGCTGTGTCCTGGCCCCATGGCTCGGTGCCACCCTATCTGGCCCCACTGCTGATTCTCCCCTTCCCATTATCCCTACCCCAGGCACCAAGGAGTTTTTCCAAGCTGCAAAGAAGAGTTATGCAGGTAGCTCCTTTGAGACTTAAGGGTGGGCTAACCTGTACATGCTTTTGACAAGTATAAATATCATTTGAGCATGATTTAAAAAAAAATCAATATCATTATATTGCTACTGTCTGTCATATGGTCACATTTAGACTAGTAAAAGCTGCTTTATAGTGCTACAGATTGTTCTCCCCATATTGAACCAGCTCTAGTGGTATGAAGCACCTTCCTACAAATGAGTTTCTACAACTGCCAGCAAATCACTGCCCTTAAATCCATACAGCTCCGCTGCATCCCCAAGCCCAACTCTCATATGTGCCTTCAAAACAATCCCAGCATCCCGAATTCAACTCCCATCAATGCTCGAATGCTCTACTCCCATTAATTTCGGAGGGTCTGACTCCCTCGATGCACACCTAGTCAAACTATTTAGGGATCGGGGGCTGTAATTGATTTTCTTTTTAATCTGGGCCATAAAGTAGTTTTGAAAATCCCTCCACATATGAACAATGGCTTTTAAAAAGAGGTCATGCAATCAGATCGCTTTGAACTCTAATGGCGTTTAAGCCTCTAAACTCTTTAGGCTTATTTTAAAATCCAGCCATGAAGTTTAGATTATTTTAACCTAAGAAGAATTGGAAGCAAAGTGTTGAAACCTGCAGCCCTCCTGGGCCCACGGTACTGAGCATCTGCGTTAGGAGGAGTAAGCAAAAGAAGCTATAAATAAAAACGAAAGTGACCCTATAGAGTATGATTGGGGAAAAAAAAATCAGAGAAATCAATACATTAATGATGAGAAACTAATTTGGGTGCACTAAGATCTTTCTGATCTCAATAATCCAATGCGCCCTTAGGCACTGGTAAAGCTTGGGCTCGTATGCCACACACTGTTTAGAGTCTTGGAACATTTGTTTGAAAAGAAAACTATACAAAGCACCCTGAAAATTTCAGATCAGTTGGGATTTCCTTTGTGAGCCCAATTTGGCACTGTGAGACACGGCCTCTGCTGCTGGGACCTGGGGGAGGGCGAGGAGGGGCTGCGGCTGTGCTGCAGCGAGCAGCACTGATTGCATGCAGTGAATGTCCTCGGCTCCTACAGAACACTGCCAGCCAAGAATGTGCTCAGTTAGAAGGAATACCAAGGCCAGCATGCCACGAGGATCAGTGAAGGTGACTCCTGTACGTGGAATTTGGAGTGGGCTTTGGGCTGCAGCACCACAGAGTCCAATTTCTGGAGCATTTGGTGATGCCCAGCCTGCACTGAGTCGTTTTGACTAACCCCGATGCACAGCCTCCTTGGTTCTCTCGCACACACGCCAGCACATGCAATGTTACATCTCCACATTTGGGGAAAAAATGCCCGTTTTCTTAACCATTAAAAAAAACTCTTGTTCTTATATAATGGTTTCTGGATTTTCTCTCCTCCCTCCCCTCTGCTCTGTGATGCTGTCATCTCTCTCCCTTTGGTGCTATTCCAGTATGAAGCAGAGTGATTTTAATTTAATTTAAGAATGAAAAAGCACACATTTAATAAAGTTTACGGGTACTGAGAGGCTGTGCTCTCTTTTTGCTGGTGGCAGCAGCCTGGAAAGAGCGGGGAGCTCTGCAAAAGGCAAAAGCAGAATTACCCACTCGTGTCAGAGTCAGTCTACAAAACCACTTCANCTTTCCCTTTCCCTTTCCCTTTCCCTTTCCCTTTCCCTTTCCTTCCCTTCTGTCTTTTCCATGAATGAGCTGGATCCCCTCATGTCACACTGATGCCCAAGTGCCTGCATCCCCATGCAGGATGCGGAGGGAGGCATGGGGTGAGCATCCGGCCCCACCTCTGCCTCTCCCCTGCTTGCTGCACGATGTGCTCATGAAATTTAGATCTGCAATCAAGTGAGAATTCCTGAAATATGTAAGATGACTCCGTTTGATACCGGGTGAGACAGTGATGCATTCCCTGGGAGGTGGTGGAATAGCTGAGCATAGAAAAGAGCTCTTAATGCACTACCTTTTGAGCTGTGGCTAAAATACCTCAATAGACAGTGGAGCTGGAGGAGGCCGGGTGAGATTGCTCTGCATCTTCAGCCCTGGCCCCCACCTCGCCCAGAACTTGCAAATGAGGCTAAAAGGAATCTTTTTAAGCTTTCTGTTTTCAGGAGACTTTTGCCCTCTTTGCACTTGACTGCTTTGCTCCAGGAATGAAAGTAGGCAGCCTTTTCCTCACCATTAAAGTTTCATTTAGCAAAAGGACAAAGAATTGGCACGGGAAGGATGAAGAATGACTGCGAGGGTAAACTTGTGTGACTCCATATATTTTAGATCATAGCCTGAGGTCAGTCCCTCTATTTTATAATACAGATAAAGGATTTTCTGGCCTTGCAGCAGGAGGAGATGTGTGGTGATATATAAAGAAGTCACTTCTCAGCATAATTTAAGAAACAACCTCTGTTCTCAGAAGTGTGGGTCTGGCTCTCCTAAAGCTCCCCATTGCTGTGCACACACACACAGGTGTACTTCTCCGACAGGAAAAGAACGCATCACACTATGCTCCAAAAATTAAACATCTCTATCAGATCGTATAGGACTTCAGCACAACATCTCAGAGGATGCTTTTACCTCCAGGAGAGTGTGGCTCACCACAAGGTGCACTGCTCCTGTTGCCATGAAAGTTGGCACTTGGTCCTGCAGAGTCTGCAGCAAGGGAAAGCCCTTGTCCTGCTCCCGGGACAGCCAGGGTTCATGCTATGGCCCCACAGGGGCTCTCAGCCTCTTCCCATTTGAATATTATCACTGCATCTCAGGCTCAGCCAGATCAGTTCGGGCACTCAGCAGGTGCTGATTTTTAATCTCAGACATGCAGGGATTTCTCCTTCTTCAGAGAGGAGGATGGAGAATACCCCTTCCCAAATCACCTCCATTCAGTGGCTTTTCCCATCCTCCCAGTTTGCAGACCCAACTCCTCTCCTTCCATGGGATTCCCACCACCCAGGGATGCTCTGCAGACCCTCAGTCTCCTATCCCCCAGCATCACCATGCCAGCTGCACATGCAGCCTGTAATGTGTGGGGATGTTTTCCGGGCCACTTTTTTTCCCCGTGAAGAATGCATGCATTGCTGTGATCGTGCACGTCTAAAATGTGTTTGCACAGAAGAAGAACGAGCCAGACATGGAAAACAAGCAAATCACATTATGCATTGGAAGCAATAATGCCGCTCCCAGGGGACAGAGATAATACAGCAAAAGACAAAAGAACAATAGACTGTGCCGGCCTGAGCGCTCACTTGATTGCGGCTTTGCTGGAATTACCCCCAGTCTCCTCAGTGTCACTGTTGGAACTGGACAGGGGCTGGGCGCAGTGTGGGGCTGTGCAATGTGTGCTTCGGGTGCTGGTGTCCCTACACTGCTCTGAGCATGGCTCTGCACAGCAGTGCCATGGCACGGGAGGTGTGCGGACCTTCCAAGCTGGCTGTCATTTTGGTTTGGAAAAACTCTTCGTCCCCAGTTTTGGAGGCGACAGAATGGGATGCAGAGGACAGGGCAGGGCCCATACGGTGCATGTAATGGGGTCGGGTTTCCTGGCCAGCTTGGTGAAGGGGCCTCCAAAGCCAAGGCACCAAGAGCTTTTGGAAGACCCCGGTTGAGCTGTACCCCACAGGCCCCTTCGAAGAGACCACTGAAGCTTTGAGATGTGCTTCAGGCTTTCCTCTCTTCCCATTCCTTCTTTCTTTCTTCTTTCTTCCTTTCATCTTTCTCATTGTTCACTTCTTCCTCCCTTGTCTTCTTTGTTTTTTCATCTTCTTCTTGCTTTTCTTCTTTCTTTTCCTTTCTTTCTCTCTCTCCTCTCCTTTTTCTGTCTGTCTGTCTATCCTTCCATCTTTTTTAGATCTCAGCAAATTCCAGGGAGGCATCAGTTGTCTTTAACACCCAAAGGAAAAATTGAAGGGAAGGGTTCAATTACTCGTGTGAAAAATGAGTCTCCTAACCGAGGTCTATCCATTTACTAGTTGTGCTTGTTTTAAAACTGAATTATAGAGACTGCACATTTTTCTGGAGACAAATGCATTAATTTTTCTCAAAACAGACAAGAGGGAAGCAGAGGGAAAATAAGATAATAAGAGTTTCCACAGTGATTTATATGCCTTTGTGAAAAATAATGGGGGAGGCTGCAGCCGGCGACCGGGGGGAAGGGGCGGCGGTGGCAGGGATGGCTGGGGGGAGAACTGCCAGAAGTCCAAGCAAGATGTTGGCTTTGGATGATATAAGATCGCTTTACATCTTTCTCCGGCTTGAAAAATCTCTCCTTCTCTCCCTCTATATACACACACATGAAATATATGCCATACGATGCTCTTCAAATCAGCGCAGGCCATGCTGTTTATACAGGAAAGGATTGTGTTTCTCGCCGACCTCTCCCCAGCCCTCCCTCTTCTGCCAAAGGATAAACTGGGACCTTCCGAAAACAAAGTGGTGGCTGCAGTTTGTAACAGATTTGCTCTGGTGTGTGTTTACCCAGGGCAGGAGAGCCCTTCCCCGGGGCTGCCGCCTGCGCTCTCAGGCACAGGGCAGCAGGGTTGAGTTTATTTTCTTGCTATCTGTTCCCTTTGGTTTGATTTACATGCGAAAAGAGATATTTTTATGATAGCAATAGCAAATTGGGTTTCTTTATGGCTCATGAGAGCTGTTTTACAAAATTGGACTATTTATGTAGTGTACTGATTGCGATGTAGTTCCGATTTTAATGTCTAACTGTAGGGAATAGAGGAAAAAAACCAACACAGCAAATGGTGTTTTTTAAAAGCTACAGGCTGTTTGTGAAGCGAGGTGCAATGGGTGACTTTCATTTGAAAAGACGCAGTGGACATCAGCAGCTCTTAACGTTTGGCCAAGTGAAGGTTTTGGGGTGAATGGAGAACCCTGAGGGCTGGGGGCAGTTTCTGCAGTGGCTGTAATACATGGAAACCCCCCCAGGAGGACAACAGCTGCCCTGGCGGTGGTGCCCGTGCTGGTGGCTCTCTCCAATTACTCACAGGAATGACTCAATGCCTTTATTCCCCGTTGGTTTCTGAGTAGAAAATCCCACGGTGTTCAGAGGGATCTGAGAACAGAGAGGCTGAAAGCGATGCTTGAAAGCAAAACCCAAACGTCTTCCAGGGCAGATGGTTAATGGCGTGGATCGGTTTATTTGCCCAATGCAAATCACATCCCGTCTGCCCGTGGCTGTGGGGAGGCCAGTTCCTGTTTGTTTGGCTAAAGCAAGGCTGAGATTTCTCTGCAGCTCGCAGGTGAGGTCCCCAGGGATCACAGAATCATAGAACCATAGAATGGCCTGGGTTGAAAAGGACCACAATGATCATCTAGTTTCAACCCCCTGCTATGTGCAGGGTCACCAACCACCAGACCAGGCTGCCCAGAGCCACATCCAGCCTGGCCTTGAATGCCTCCAGGGATGGGGCATCCACAGCCTCCTTGGGCAACCTGTTCCAATGCATCACCACCCTCTGTGTGGATGGGGATGGGGATGAGACATGAGGCTGTGGGATCAGACCTCCACCTCCATGCAGACACTGCTGTGCCCTCCATCAGCAGTTTGCCTCCTTCTCCCAGCCCAAAATCCAGCAGCGCTCTGTTGGTGGGTCTGTTCCCCCTCCCTGTGTTCAGATCAGGAGGGCATTTCAGGGGTTCCTCACCTTCTCCATTGGCCCTAATTGAAGGCTGAAGAGATTCTTCACAGATTCCCAGGTTTTTAAAAAGGAGGCATTTGCATATTAATAAGAAGCTGTTCAGACTGATTGGCTTAATGTGTTTGGGGTAAGTATAATTAAATGTCAAGGGAAATATATCATGGAGTAATGAAGCTGAAGCTAATTTATCAAAAAATGAGGCCTAGAGAGGGAGGGATTCCCAATAATAAACAGTTCTTAACCTTCCTCTTCAGGTGCTGTGCTTGAAGCATATGCTCTTGGCAATCCCTATGGGGAGAAGTGACCTGCATATTGCTTTGTCCCGGGGGTCTTTCTCATTTGTGCCCCAGTGCCAGCCCCCTGCCATGGCTGAGCCCATCCGTGGGATCTGTGGGACAGAGATGGGGGAAGGTCCCTGTGGAGCCAGCAGCACTGGGGAGGGTGCTGGAGTGGTTTTACATACAGAACACTTCAGGGAAGAAGAGCATCCATGAGGTTTTGTTGTACCAGACTCAGTTTTGCTACTGGGTCACTTATGCCTTTTTTTTTCCTTCTCATCTCTATGTCTTTTTACTCCAGAAGCTTTTCAGAGCACATGTTGTCTCCTGCTCTGTTTATGTACTTGACTCCTAAATATCAACTCCTGTAGGCACAGCTTTGCTGTGAACAAAAAATGCAACCCTCATTCAGGACTGCAAGGCCTGAATGACATCAGAGTGGAGGGTGAGGCTCAAGCTGAGGTCCACACTCACCCCTACAGAGGCTGTGACCCTTCTGCATCTCAAAGTGTGATGGGAGAAGGCGGTGAGTTTCCTTCCCACAGCACAACAGGCACACACTTTGCAGCAAACTTAGTCCATTCTATTCCATTCCATTCCATTCCATTCCATTCCATTCCGTGGTTGGACTAGATGATCTTAGAGGTCTTTTCCAATCTTAATGATTCTGTGATTCTTTGATTCTGTTCTATCCTATCCTATCCTATCCTATCCTATTCTAAATTCTATGAACATGTGGCTTTAGGGCAGGACTGGGCTCACAGGACTCACTGTCAGCCAGGCACTGCCATTGCACCCATGGTCTCAGTGGGAAAAATCCCCCTTTGGCAAAATCGGGTGGAATCAGTAGGTTGCAGAGTAGTAGAGGCATCTGTAGAAGGTCACTGCCAGAGGTGATGGGATGGATCTGGGCATGATGAGGAACAGCAGGGTCTGTGCTGCCTGATGCAGGGCATTCCCCAAAAGTGTTTGCTCCCTGCCCTCCCTGTGCCCTGCAGAGAGCACTGAGGTTGAGGAGCAGCAGGCTTGTGGTCATGGCCAAGAGGAGACACTGCAGGGCTCCCCTGCTGCAGAAGGGGCTGCGGAAGCCAAGGGAAGATGCAGTAAAGCCAATGGAAGATGTTGTTAAGTCAGCCCCAGCAGATGAAGCTCCTGGTGGCACAGCTTCTATGGCTTTCCCAGCTCCTCTGAAGTGAAAAGGGCTTTTCCTGGGGCTGGGCCATCGCCCATGGAGGCTGTGCCCAAGTCCCTGCTGTGGGGCAGCAAGAAACATTCTGGAGTGATTTTCTGAAGCACTGAAGTGGCTGAATCCTTGCAGAGATGCCTGCGGTGCTTGGCACGCAGCGAGGGAACAAGTTAAAGAAATTGCTTTTTATAAAATAAATGAAAATCATATAGATATAGATATAGATAAATTATGTATACATATATAAATTATGAATTTAATATATTAAAAAAAAAAAACAACACCACCCCACTGTAGTGCTTTGGGCACAGGCAGCAGTGCTGCTACGGCAGCACTTTTAGGGCAGGGCATCCCTAGACATCCTCTGGCTGTAAAGAAGTGGCATTCCCCTTACCCAGCCCATCCCAAAGCAGCAGGACGAGGGCTGGGGCAGACACACAGGGCTCCCTGTGTCCCCTCAGGCTGCATTTTAGGGTTGCTGTGTCAGGCTGTTGTCGTTCCCCTAAACTTGTGTTTTGCTGCAGTTTCCTACAGCAGGAGCTGCAATTCTCTGTTGGGTGAAGTAATGAAAGCACCTTGCAGCCACTGCCACGTTGCTGCCTTCCTATCTGGACTCTTTTTAAGTATTTGGTCCTCCAGGCATTAACGATGAGCAGCATGAGAAGGACTTGGCTGGGTGCCCCAGTGGGATTAGCAGTGGTTCTGCTCCCATGCATCGGAATGGGACATGAGTGAGCAGCACTGATTTCAGCCAAATTTGACCATCCCTTGGGGCTGCTGTGTCCATCCCGCAGCCCAGAGGAGGTCGGATTCCTCCTCTGCAAGGGATGGCAGAGGAAGGAGAGAGGGGTCGGTGGCCGCGCTGATAAGATGCTGCCTGACAGATGCAGCGTGGAAACAGATGCTCCCAGCTGCAGCTGTAATGAGATCCATAAATACCGAGGGTTGCTCAAATAAACGCCGGCATCCGTCGCACGATGAGCTCAGGAGCTGCTGTTGTCAGCAGGCACAGAGCGGGCTGATTTGGGGCAGGAGGAGCACGAGGCAGTGCTGCTGCAGCTCCGTGTGTAGGCTGTGGGGTGAAGGTGCCCATGCTGTGCCCAGCTCCAGATTCCAGAGTTGTTTCTGAAGAGCCTAAAAGTGCAGAGGTTGCGGTCGGCACGCTGAATGCTTCCTGTCCTTTCAGCTCAGAACAATTGGGCACTGGTTTTAATGTCCTCTCAGGAATATTGGGGAGAACAAAAATCTCTGTGCCCTGGGAGGTGTCATTTTGAGACTGATGTCAGCAGGAATTGGGTTTTATCCAGCAGTTCTACGCCCAGTGTCCTGTTTTCCCCATAGGTGCCTCTGAGCATTTTCCACTCATTCACCTTCCTCACTCCCATGGGTTTCCTTGGGATTTTTTGGTAGTCCTACCAGATTCCTGGAAGGCATCTCACCGTATATTGATCCCACGTGATGTCTGAAGGAATAGGAGGCTCAGGGAGCTCGGCTGTGTCTTTGCTGTTTTCAGAGCCCTTTGAGAGCTGCCGGTCCCCAGCCCAACGTGAGAACAGCTCCCTCTCGTTAGGCATTGGTTTTAATTTATTTATCCGTGCACACTCCAGGTTACGTTATCACTCTTCCCAGAGCATCTTTCTTTTTAATCTCCTGTACGTGCTGTAATGACCCTCCTGGGAGCAAGGTCCTAAGAGGAGGGAAAGGGAATTGTGTGTGATCGCAGTGCTCGTTTTCTTTTAGCATTTTCTGATGCAGAAATGCTTGAGATGCTTTGGAAGAGGAAGGGAAATGGGGTGGGAGAGAGGAGGAGCCCGTGTGGCTGGGGGCTGCAGAGGGCAGGGAGAGATGCACTGTGCTGTGGGGGCATGGGGCTGCATTGCATGTGATGTGCCTCAGTTTCCCCACTCCTCAGCCACTGGCTTCATGCCAGAGAAGGCTCTGTGCTTCTGTCAAGGCTGCTGCATGCATGCCCATCACTGTGGCACCTGGCCTTTTCCTGGTTCTCGTTTCTGCTTCATTCCCATCACCTGCCCATGCAGCGATCATGTCCCCTTAGCTCCCAGGTGCCATGCTGCAACCAGCACCTCTGTCCCTGTGCTGCTGCAAAGGGCTAGGGAAAGCTCCCGGGTGTCCCAGCTGCATGCTCCCAGCAGAGCCCCCACACTGCAGCTTAGGACTTGCCTGTTTCAGCTGTGACACCGCTGCGGGCTGCAAACCCTGCACGAACACACCCCCCTGGGTGCTCTGCTTGTAGGGATGGAGCCTGATACATTGCTGCAGTTTCTGGACATGAAGCACTGCTTTGTTCCCCAGAACCTTGCTCTTGCAGGGACACGCCATCGAGCCCTGTCTCTAAGGACTCTGATCCCATGGCCGGGGTCAGGCCAACGCCCTGCTCAGATTTGTAAAGGGATCATTGTGCAGTCAGTCAATAAAGAGACATAAAAGCCATAACAAACACGACATCAAAGATCATTCCCACACCAGGAGTGCCTGAGGCTGGGGACCGGTTATGGGGACGTCCCAGGGTGACCCCAGCATGAAGGTGCCCACGAGAAGGACTCTCCCAGTGGGGTGCATCACCCACTATACGCAGCACAGCACCCAGTGCACGGCTGGGACCGTGGTGCAGCCCCACTAAGGGCCAACTGCGAGTCCGCACGCAAATCCCAAACGCACCCTTTGAGGAGAGTCTTCCTCTCCTGTTAAGTAATTAAATAAAGCCCCGAGCTCTACTAAAATTAAAATAACAGAATCCATTTATTCTGGCAGGGCCCGCTGGTGGCTGCTCTTGCCAAAAACATTTTTGTGGTTCTTGTCTTTTCAAGTGGCTCTTTCGCAATAAAACCCAGATGCCATTAGTCCAGGGAGGCCTCCAAGCAACTGTTTACGTCCATGAAAGATGCCCTTTGTGATTAATTAATCTCCTGAAAGCTGTGGCAGCACATTCCCGGTGGGTCCCAGCATGTCCCTGCCCGCCGGGCTGGCAGCCGAGGTGCAGGCTCATTCCTGAGCACTGAAGAAAGCCTTTGTGCTGCAGCTCATCCACCGAAGGGGTTAATCTGCTCCTCGGGAAGACGCAGCAGAGATTTCAACACTTACCAAAACCCAAACAGAGGTTGGCATGCCTGCTGCCATTGACGGGCTGCTGCTCTTGCTCAATAGCCAAGCACAGTTGCAAGAAGAAGGTGGCTCTTGAGCATAGAAGCACAGGAATGGGTGCAGCAGGCCCAGCTAAACAGCTGTCCTGCCCATCCAGGTGGTGGGCAGCGCTGGGTGCATGAGAACAGGCAGTGTGCAGGGGTACTTTTGTCATCTACATCCAGTTGGGTGTGATTAGGGTTGGGGACTACCCAAGGCTGAAGTCACTCGGGGGTTCTTGCATCCCGGTGCCATCAATTGATTTAACCCACCAGAAATTTGGCCAGGCTGTTTCCAACCCATATATCCTTTTGGCTTTGCAGCATCAGGTGATGGCAAATCCCAACACGGAACTATGGCTCTGCTTGGCAGAGGTCTCCTTTGTTCTGGTTTTGAACCCACCTCCATCCTTAGCATCCCAAACAATGTTTTATTTCATCATGGAGTCATTAAGGTTGGAAAGACCACTAAGATCGTCTAGTCCAACCATCAGTTCATCACCACCATACCACTAAACCACACCACTCAATGTGACATCTACCCTTTTCTTGAATACCTCCAGGGACAGCAGCTCCACCACCTCCTGTCAGGGTGTTGTAGAGAGCGATAAGATCTCCCTTGAGCCTCCTCTTCTCCAGACTGAATCATCCCAGTTCCCTCAGCCGCTTCCCATAAGACTTGTGCTCCAGACCCCTCACAGCCCCCTTTGTTGTCCTTTAGCTCTCTCATACTGCTCAGCTTGTTTCTGAATGTCCCTAATTCATGGATTTTCCCCCAGATAGAATACCTCAACAGACACCAACAAAGAGGTGGCTTCTGTAGTGACCATTCCTCTGCTTAGCTTCTATGCAACTCGGTTTCAAACAGCAAGAATTGCACTAGGAATGGTTGATCCTCACTACCTCATTTGTAACATAACGACTCAGCCTGGGGTTTGGTTGTTATTGGCGTTGTTAGCTGGTGTTGGCTTTTCATTGTTGCTGTCTTGATAGATGGGTTTAATTTGGCCGGTGTATTGCCCAGCTTTGCACGCCAGATGTTGCTGCAGCGAGGAGCAGTCCATCACCACGCGGCATCACATGGGGTCAGTGCCTGGGGTCAGAGCTTGCAGGACTCTGGTCCCAGGGCTGCAGTTGCCATGAGAACTGTGGTGGCACGGTGGTGAAGCCCCATCCATCTCCTGTTGGCCTTGGACTGCTGGGGTAGGAAAAATCTGCCTCCTTGGATGGGGTCATGCAACCAAATGGTGAACCTCTGGCATTTTGCAGCCCCCATTTGGGGGTGATAACTGGGTGGTGTGAATCTGATGGATCTGATGTGGTGTCTCTGTGCAAAGAGAGCTAATGGAGCTCCTGGGAGGAGCAGATGAACATTTGCTCAAGTGTCCTGCACCCTTCTGGCTTGCCTTGTTTAACTCAGGCATCGTCCATTGGCCAAATCCTGCATTCTTTTAGCATATCCCACCCAATGCCCAGCCCAGGAGAGCAGGAGTGGCCCAGAACTGAGCCCTCACCTGGGCCAGGAGAGCTTCCCAACAGCCTGTGCGCAGGATTTCTTTGGGTGGAAGAAGGAAATCATTGAGGTCAAGGGGCTGACATTGCACATTTTTATGTGACATCAGCTTGCTGCCACCTTGAAAATACCAAAAGATGGAGTCTTACATCCTGGCCCTTGAAAAATCCCTTGTGCCCTGCAGAAAGGGAGTCTTGTTACTCAAGAAATCCACTGTTATTCTGGGGAATTTAAGCCAATATGCAGGAAACCCCAGTGTGGGCAGGATGGAATTTAAAGGGGTAGGATGTCAGGATTGTAGAGGTTTGCTCTGTTCTTCCACTGTCATGGCATAGAATCATAGAACCACAGCCTGGTGGGGTTGGAAGGGACCTTAAACCCCCACAGCCCTAACTCTGCTGTGGGCTGGCTGCCCCTCACTAGCTCAGGCTGCCCAGGGCCCCATCCATGGCCTCGGGCACCTCCAGAAATGGGGCACCCACACTTCTCTGGACAGCAGTGCCAGCATCTCACCGCATCTGGGTAAAGGATTTCCTCTCCATATCTGACCTGAATTTCCCCTCCTCTTGTTTAGCACCATTCCCATTTGTCCTGTCACGATTATCTGCTCATGGTAGGATGAGAGGGGATCCATCTCAAGAAGTCCTTGTGAGGCAAACTAGGATTACAGCATGTTTCTGGTGTGTGCTAAGATGCTTTTTGAGTTGGAGCACTATGGGCTGATTATCCATGCTAGAAGGAAAGCGAGCTGGGTTGGAGTCGTGAGGTGTGAGGACATCATAGCTGTGGTACTTGGACACCTCTAAAATACTTGGCACTAACGTGTCCCTCTCCCCTCAGGGACCTCATGCCCAGGACCCTGGAGGGGCAGATCACCATGGAGAAGACCCCCAGCTACTTTGTCACCAAGGAGGCCCCAGCCCGCATCTCCTCCATGGCCAAGGGCATGAAGCTGATCGTGGTGGTGCGGGACCCCGTGACCAGAGCCATCTCGGACTACACACAGACGCTCTCCAAGAAGCCCGACATCCCCACCTTTGAGAGCCTGACCTTCAAAAACAGGACTACGGGCCTGATCGACACCTCGTGGAGCGCCATCCAGATCGGCATCTACGCCAAGCACCTGGAGAACTGGCTGCTCTACTTCCCCATCGGGCAGATCCTCTTCGTCAGCGGGGAGAGGCTGATCAGCGACCCCGCGGGGGAGCTGGGCAGGGTCCAGGACTTTCTGGGCCTCAAGAGGATCATCACCGACAAACACTTCTACTTCAACAAAACCAAGGGCTTCCCCTGCCTGAAGAAGGCGGAGGGCAGCAGCAAACCCCACTGCCTGGGGAAAACGAAAGGCAGGACCCACCCCGACATCGACCAGGAGGTGGTGCAGAGGCTGCGGGACTTCTACCGGCCCTTCAACATGAAGTTCTACCAGATGACGGGGCAGGACTTCGGCTGGGACTGAGGCTGACAAAAATAATTTAAGAAAAGGAAAATATAATATAATATATATTTTTTTTACGTATCAGTAGGGGGTGGGGGGAAATACAGAAAAAAAAAAATAGTTGTGCTGAAACATGATTCATTCTTTATTTTTTTTTTCCTTTTGACCCTTCTTGGTTGTCTTTCTTCTCTCAGAAGATGTGTCACCAAAAGAGGCTGTGAAGTGCAGCCTGGTGCCATGGATATCCCCTACGGCTTGGGTGCTTCTTCCAGCAGGCCCCAGGTTTTGCACTGGGATCCATAAAAACTAACATTGGGGTGCAAAGCTGCGAGATGTCTTCAGGTCACTTCAGAAGTGATAGGTGCAAGGGGGAGCTCATGGCCTGGCAGGTCAGCCAGACTGGGGCTTGGAAATGCCACCTTAGACACCTTTTTTGTCCCTTTTTTACAATGAAACAGAGGAGGTGCAACATCTAATTTGGTTTTCAAAACCTTACTCTAGGAGGTATTTTTCATTGCATAAAATCTGAGAATTTTTCATTTATCTGTTTTTTGACATTTGCCTCTTCACTAAACCAAGCTCTTTTCGTTGACCAAATTTAATTTTCACCTTACTGAAGCCAAAACCAATGTTCCTTTGGTTTGTTTTTGACCCCAAAAAATCACCAAAAGAAAACAGATTATTCTTTTGACTTTAGGATGGAAATGGCCAAGCAGTCAGAAGTTCCCATTCAAGGGAACTCCCTGCTCCCAGGAGCGTGCACCCCTCTTGCTGGGCACTTCTCCCATTGGGGCCCATCTGAAGGGATTTGGGTGATGGGCAGGGAAAGGTTCATGATGCATGTGGACCTGTTGGGTGATGCTCATTAAACATCTGGAAGCTGGTGGGACCCCGCCATCCCACTGCTCACACACAGGAACCAAGTTTACAGAGTCTGGCGGATGACCTTTAAGCCATAATGAAGAATGTTTTGGGTGGCAAAAGGGTGGAGAAAGGGGAAAAATGAAGAAAAATTTCATCCAAAATGAGGAGAAGTTGGTGGAAGGTTTCTTGTCCTTTCCTGAAGAAGAACCGAGGGGGAAGTGGGAATGAGAGCATTGGTTGTGCAGGCCTTTGAAACTGTCAGGCAAAACAAATCTCCTGTTTGCAATAACCCGAAGCTTTAAATTCTTTGCTTTGATCATTATCACCTTTTTTGGACAGTAGAAATGGCTCAGAGACAGAAATCTATTTGTGCAGCAGGATCCCGCATTACCGTGGGCTCCTTTATCTGCTGGTTCTTTATCTCCAGCATTTTCTAGGCGATAGGAGCACCTAATTATGGCGTGGTGCTGTGTACCAACATGATGCTCCCTCTCCTAAGCCCAACTTTAAGAAAGGTGTGATGGGGGCCAATAAAACTTAACTGGGCATTATGAGCATTACCTGGAAAACCTGGCTGGGAAGGAGCATGGTGCCTCTGCTCACTGCCTGTCTGTATGTCTTCATGCCCCATCCCAGGAGGCATTCAAGGTCAGGTTGGATGGGCCCTGGGCAGCCTGATCTAGCAGCTGGCAACCAGCCTGCAGCAGGGGGTTGGAACAAGATGATCCCCTCCAATCTAAGCCAGTCTATGATTCTGTGTTGGCCATGATCCTAATGAAATCACAGCAGAGTTTTCAAGGAGTCCAACGAATTTCACAGGGAAAAGATGGAGAACATGTACCAGAAACTGCCATTCAATGGCAGTCATTTTCAGCTTGGCTGTCCTGCTTGCTGTGTCAGAACAGCTCAGGACCTGGACAACTTCATGGCACCGAGTCCCACTGCAGGTGCTGAGCCACATCTCCACCTGGCTGCCTGTAGCCCCTATCCCTGCATCCTTAAGGACACAAACCCACTTGGTTCTGCATGCAAGACCAAGTTCCCAAGGCAATTAAGACCATTTCATTTGCACTGTGGGGTCCCAGGACCTTCTCCCACCACTGTACCCTCAAAGCTCAGGTCCCCGTGCCCTGGCTGGCAGGGCTGTGGCATGGGGCTGGTGGCAGCAGCTGTGTCCTGGCTCGGTGCCACCCTATCTGGCCCCACTGCTGATTCTTCCCTTCCCATTATCCCTACCCCAGGCACCAAGGAGATTTTCCAAGCTGCAAAGAAGAGTTATGCAGGTAGCTCCTTTGAGACTTAAGGGTGGGCTAACCTGTACATGCTTTTGACAAGTATAAATATCATTTGAGCATGATTTAAAAAAAAATCAATATCATTATATTGCTACTGTCTGTCATATGGTCACATTTAGACTAGTAAAAGCTGCTTTATAGTGCTACAGATTGTTCTCCCCATATTGAACCAGCTCTAGTGGTATGAAGCACCTTCCTACAAATGAGTTTCTACAACTGCCAGCAAATCACTGCCCTTAAATCCATACAGCTCCGCTGCATCCCCAAGCCCAACTCTCATATGTGCCTTCAAAACAATCCCAGCATCCCGAATTCAACTCCCATCAATGCTCGAATGCTCTACTCCCATTAATTTCGGAGGGTCTGACTCCCTCGATGCACACCTAGTCAAACTATTTAGGGATCGGGGGCTGTAATTGATTTTCTTTTTAATCTGGGCCATAAAGTAGTTTTGAAAATCCCTCCACATATGAACAATGGCTTTTAAAAAGAGGTCATGCAATCAGATCGCTTTGAACTCTAATGGCGTTTAAGCCTCTAAACTCTTTAGGCTTATTTTAAAATCCAGCCATGAAGTTTAGATTATTTTAACCTAAGAAGAATTGGAAGCAAAGTGTTGAAACCTGCAGCCCTCCTGGGCCCACGGTACTGAGCATCTGCGTTAGGAGGAGTAAGCAAAAGAAGCTATAAATAAAAACGAAAGTGACCCTATAGAGTATGATTGGGGAAAAAAAAACCAGAGAAATCAATACATTAATGATGAGAAACTAATTTGGGTGCACTAAGATCTTTCTGATCTCAATAATCCAATGCGCCCTTAGGCACTGGTAAAGCTTGGGCTCGTATGCCACACACTGTTTAGAGTCTTGGAACATTTGTTTGAAAAGAAAACTATACAAAGCACCCTGAAAATTTCAGATCAGTTGGGATTTCCTTTGTGAGCCCAATTTGGCACTGTGAGACACGGCCTCTGCTGCTGGGACCTGGGGGAGGGCGAGGAGGGGCTGCGGCTGTGCTGCAGCGAGCAGCACTGATTGCATGCAGTGAATGTCCTCGGCTCCTACAGAACACTGCCAGCCAAGAATGTGCTCAGTTAGAAGGAATACCAAGGCCAGCATGCCACGAGGATCAGTGAAGGTGACTCCTGTACGTGGAATTTGGAGTGGGCTTTGGGCTGCAGCACCACAGAGTCCAATTTCTGGAGCATTTGGTGATGCCCAGCCTGCACTGAGTCGTTTTGACTAACCCCGATGCACAGCCTCCTTGGTTCTCTCGCACACACGCCAGCACATGCAATGTTACATCTCCACATTTGGGGAAAAAATGCCCGTTTTCTTAACCATTAAAAAAAACTCTTGTTCTTATATAATGGTTTCTGGATTTTCTCTCCTCCCTCCCCTCTGCTCTGTGATGCTGTCATCTCTCTCCCTTTGGTGCTATTCCAGTATGAAGCAGAGTGATTTTAATTTAATTTAAGAATGAAAAAGCACACATTTAATAAAGTTTACGGGTACTGAGAGGCTGAGCTCTCTTTTTGCTGGTGGCAGCAGCCTGGAAAGAGCGGGGAGCTCTGCAAAAGGCAAAAGCAGAATTACCCACTCGTGTCAGAGTCAGTCTACAAAACCACTTCAGCTTGCACTGCTTGGTTGGAGAACTCCACTTTAGCTCTTGGTCTTCTTGGCGTCACTTCCACAGCCTCCTATCTTCCACTTAGCGATGCTTGATGTCTTACTACAGTCTTAAGGCAGCAAAACACCTCGGAAAGCTGTGTCTTTGCATTTCGCCCCTCTGTTCCCCGTTCAGCAAGCCCTGCCACGTCCCTTTGCCACCATTCACGGAATTCCTTCTTTCCCCCAACCCAGTGCTGTGTGAAACCCGAGGTGGGAGCAACGCACCAAGAAACATAGACAGCCCCCGTGGATCAGGTTCTCTGTGTGGTCAAGTAAAGCGATATTCTATTTACTTTTTCAGACGTATAAACAGAGTAAGTCCCAGGGAAAATATGCTCCCAAACTTCATAATATTTTATTAAACCACCGAAGTTTAATATAATCTTTTGGCTTCCACGGAAAAATGTTCCATTTCTTTGCTGAGCACCTTTGATTTTATTTTCTTTTAATTACTGCTATCCGGAGTTAACAATGTGGGTTTTGCGCTCCACCCAGCGAGGACTATCCAGATTAGAAGCGAGGAATTTTGCTGAAATACAGAAATATCTGTGCGTGGTGAGGAGTCAGTGACGCCTGGGTGGAAAACTCTGGGAAAGCCAACGTGTAGAATGAATTCCCCTCAGCCAGGCAATAACAAGACTGCATTCCTCAATCCACAGCATTTATTACCAAGACATTGGCCAGCAATGTTCCTGGGGAAAAAAAAAAATCAGACCTCCTTCATCTTAATGCTTGTCCACAGCCTGCACAGGGGCGGCAGCTCTGCACTCCGTGGGGAAAGCTCTCAATAAATCAGAGCTGATGCCGTGCCAGAGCTCAGGGTCACACGATGGGAATGCCTTGGGATGTGGCATCCATCCAGGTGGCTACTGCGAAGCCAACATCGCATAGAGCCCCAAAAGCTTCAACAGCACTGACGAGTAGTGCCCTGCGGACACAGCAGAGGTGTGGAAGCCAAGCTGGGCTCTCAGGAAAGACTCAGCATTGTTAAATAGTAATTATGGTAATAATCGTCTCATGGTTCCTAAGACAACTGTGTAATTTCTGGAGGCCAAAGCTGTTGGTCTGAGCGTTACCTGAAGCTGTTCATGCAGGAACCTTAGAAGCAGCTCTCAGCCACCTTGCCAAACTTACTCGCTGTTCAAAACCTGCCACCAGGACAGCCCTGGCAATGGAGGGCCCTTGATAACTGACGTCCCATCACCTGCCTCCATGCTCTGCTCCATCAGTGCTGGGCAGCAGTGATGCCTTGAGCAGGATTAGACCCATTTGGCCACAGTTCCCCCTGCTCCGTTCTTTTGTTCTTTCATCAACAGCTGTGATTTAGGGCATGTGAGCAACATCTAAAGGAAACGACTAAAAGGTATTGGCTGGGGAGCACTTACCTCCCATGTACGGGGCTTATGGAACAGAATCAATACATTTTCTATATGGCTTGCTGCAGAAACCCCCTTCCGTTGGGCACAGAAGGGATGGCAACAGAGCAAAGCAATTCTCCTGAGAAGGACAATTTGAACAGCACAAGTAGGGCTGAATGCATCGCATCGACCCAGCAGAACAGCCACTGAGCTAATGCCTGGCTTTCAGGGGTCCTGGGACCCTGGCTCCGAATGCACAGCCTTTGTGCTTTCACCATGCTGGATTTCACCTCCTTTTGTTAAGTGTGCAGAGGAGAGATCATGAAAGCAGCCACAGGCTTAGGATGCTCTTGGAGCCTACAGTGAATGCTGCAGGCCACTGATGGCCAATGGCACCCAGGACAGGCAGTGTCTGCCTTTCAAGGCTG
Organism: Pavo muticus; assembly: GCA_016647715.1. NCBI lineage: Eukaryota > Metazoa > Chordata > Aves > Galliformes > Phasianidae > Pavo > Pavo muticus. Next base: position 1,538,562 of record JACDJE010000165.1, on the reverse strand, counting down.
GCCCAGACCCGTGACCCTCAGCTTCAGATACACCAGCTGCCACCACAATGGGGACTGGCTCCCTGCCATTGGGACAGGCTCCCCACCTTGGGAACTCAAAACCAGCACTGACCTGAAGCCCACCTCCTCCACTTTACACCCTGACAAGATTCAAGGTTAAATAAAGGAATTATCTCTAAGGCCACACGTGCTCTGCTGGCGGGGCTGCTTGTTCACAGAAACATAGAATTACAGAATCATTAAGATTGGAAAAGACCTTGCAGATCCCCAAGTCCAACCCCAGCCCACCCCACCGTGCCCACTGACCATGTCCCCCAGTGCCACATCTCCATGGGTCTTGAATACCTCCAGGGACAGTGACTGCCCCACCTCCCTGGGCAGCAATGCCAATTCATCACCACTCCTTCACAGAATAAACGTTTCCTACCATCCAGCCTGAACCTCCCCTGGCACAACTTAAGGCCATTGGAAAAGATTCCTAGAGGGCTCATCCTGCCCCATTCTGAACCGCACAGATAAAGGGAAATCTGCCACACGCTCCTGCTTTCAGAGGAGCTGAGCTGTCCTTCAGATACCAGCTGCCAGCACAGACGTACATGGGAAACAGGTCTTGAGTTCCTGAAGAAATGTCTAAAGAATTTCAAACAATTCTTCAGGCGTATGGGGATAAATAGCGAGAATCTCAATATTGTTTATAGTTTAAAAAAAAAACACAACAGTCGCTGGGGTTGAGCCGAGCCAAGCATTTTGGATAGATAGCTTTTAAACATTTGGTTTCAATTCTCTCAAACCTTCAGCAAAGAAGCCCCATTCATGCGATACTCAGCTCACAATTCCAAACGAGGAGTATTACGGGCTGGAAAGCGGGATGCTTCTATTTCCAAACAGAATCTTGGCCAATCTTGGAACATCCTTTCAGAAAATAAAACAAAACCAAAACACTCTGTTGAGCAATTTGTCAAGGCTGCTCTTCTCCTGCTTCAAGTTTCATTATGTTGAATTAGTCGTTTGTTTTTCTTAACAACAACAACAACAAAGGAATACTCTGTCGAAAACATCCTGAGCAGTAACGTCTGAGGCCGAGTGCCTCCTCTGTAGAGTGGGAAAGTCATCACTTTCCCCTTTGCAGTGGAGTTCATTGGGAAAAGTCCAGAGCACCTCTCACCGAGGAGATGTCAGCATTTGCATTTCTTCTGTCAGTGTTCAAATGTTTTCCTGTAGGCTTTTCTTGTCCCTTTTTTGTCTTTTTCCTAAGGGATGGAGACCCCACCTGTACCATTGGCACTGGCCTCCTTCTCTGTTTATAGTTAATTCCTGAAATAATTTCTTTTTACTTCGGACATTCTCTCACCCAGACAGCTCTCAGGACCACAGATTGCTGGGGTCAACAGGGAATTCTGTTTGTGCTGGTCTGTGTTGGTGGTTATTGGTAGGGACCCATGGCAGCACACCATTCCCAGGGCAGATAACAAATGTCTCACATAATGAAAAAGGGACAAATTGGTCACCAGCATCCTTCATGGAGTGCGCTTGGGATAACTGGCAGCCCCTCCTAACCATATCAGATCTGGAGCAGAATGCAACCAGAGCTGAAGTAACCCTTGTATGAGCCCATAGCATCAAACCCATAGCATCAAACCCTCGCCCTCTGAATGCACTAAGAAGGGATTCTGCTCTTTTCTTCCTGAATACCCCAAGAGACAACAAAATTGGGCACTCACTGTGCTGCAACCCCCCCAGCAAGCACGTTGCTCCAGAACAGAGCTCTGCACCAGGTTTCCTAGATAGATTTGGGCAGCTTTTTTGCAGATGTAGGGGTGTTTGTGTGGGCGAGGAGCACTTTGGCAAGCTCTGCATGTACCTCTGAGAGCTGCTGCTCCAAAATAAAAGGGAAAAACACGGGGAGAAAAGACTCCCAGATGTTGCACTTGACTTCACATCAGGCTCGCTGCTACCTGTGTGGCCCTGGCAGAGCAATGGGGCTCTTGGATGCGAGCTCCCGCGCTGCTGCTGGATCCATCCCGAGATAGGAGCTGGCTGGTGGTCAGGGAGCAAAAGCCAAGCTGCAGCCTTCCCCTCCCAGCCCGTGGGCTGCACTCCAGTATCTGCCGAGAGAAGGAAGGAAGGGTTTTTATTAGTGAAATGGAATAAAGGGATGAAAGGGGAGGTTTGAGGAGCTGCAGGTGGGGAGACACCGAGTGACTGTGGTGCAGCAGCTGCTCTTGTTGGGTTGGCTGCTGTAGATGGGCCACCAGCCCTCTGCACCCTTCTTTCTGCTCCATCTCCTTTCCCTCCACCACCACCACACCCATCCCCAGCCAGAAGCACACCCCAACCACCCATACGCAGAAGATGTAGCTCCATCTTCAGGCTTAGATTTAGGCACTTTGCACCATGGGCAATTGGAAACAGAGGCACTCAATCATTCTCCTTTTTATACTGCTTCCCACAAGCGCTGAAATGTAGCCAAGTTTGGGAGGTATTGGTAGTTTGGTGGACAGCTGATCTCTGTAAAGCGATACACAAGCGAGCTCAGGAGGATATAATGTTCCAAGGCAACTAAAGCATATTTCTGTTTTTACATCAAATTTTCTGCTACCTTTTGGCAGAAGGTCTGCACATAAGGTCTTGCTGAAGATTCGTGCACTTGGCATCTCTGTGCTCGAGTTAGGTGCAGAATTCTTTCAAGTCCACGTTATCTATACCAACTCAATCCAAAACAGCGAAGTGCTGGTAACTTCTGAAGCCCTGCCGTGCCATCAGCAGTCTTATGGGGGCTGGAAGGTTCAGCCTCCAAAGAGCCAGAGGAAACTGCTCATGCTTCTCTGTAGGTCTCTTCAGTATTTGAAGTACCCCACAACTTCGCTCCAGATGTGTATTCATCTGGTGACACACACAGAGCCTCTTTTGTCATTCCAAACACACAACAGAATTTTTTTTGCAAGCACCCAAAGGCATGATCCTTCTTCCCTTGGCTTTGCATGGAAGTCCCCAGCTGGGGTGGCTGGCTGCACAAACATCCAAAATTTTGGTTGGATCCCATCTGCAACGACCTTGGCAGCTCCATACCTTGAGATGTGGGCTGAAACACTGGAGGAACATCCAGAGAAGACCCATGAGAATGGCTGAAGTCCTGGAAAGCCTTGGAAATGCTGCCATGGCTGCATGAGCCAAGCAAAAGTACTGGATTAACGGCAACCTTTCCTTGGTCTGTAAGAGAAGACATACAGGATCCGAGCACGGGGCAGAGCATCTAGCCACTCACTGAGGTGCTTAAGTTTGAGCATCCAGGTCTGGGTTTCATCGTCCTCTGATGCACACTGGCCAGTTGTACCACGGAGTATGAAGTGATTCTTAAATTTCCACCTTGCAGCTCTGAGACATAATGGACCTAAATAAATTTACTTCACAAAAAGCACCATGGGCACACTGAGAAAATAATTCCTACACATGTTCACCCAGACAGCAAGGTAGGCACCCAAATAAAAAGGTACACAGAGCTTTTCAAAAGAGCCATCTCAGAAAAAAATCAGCGCTTGCCTCTAAAATTCTGACTGTGGCATGATTTTACAGAGAAGGGATTCCTGCATGGGATGATTAAAGACAGGCATTTCAGTAAGGCACAGCTTGGTGGATAATCAGATAATGGGGGACAGCAAGGAGCTCCCCAGGCAGCCACCTCCAGGCTATGGGGCCAAATACTGCCTACTTGCCAGTGTCCATCTCCTCCCCACCTTCCCTTCAGCTCTTTGAGGCTGAGGGCCTACAGCAGCCAGATTTCAGCCTTTACACTTCAACACCAATGCGGTGGAACCCTCTGTGTGCTGGAGCTTGGTGCTCCAATGTGGGACATAGCACAGACATGATGTTCACAGGTCTGATTGAGCAGCACCGCGAGCGGCTCCCGGCTCTGAAACAGGGGCTCCGTGTCTCCTTGGAAAGAGAGGAATATCAATATTTTTGATATTTCAAAAATATCAACAGCCACAACCCAAGAAGCGAAATGTCTGTTTGTGGGTAATAATCCCAGACAGATGCCTCCCACACGCAAACAACCAGTGCCTCCGAGACGGGAGGCTCTAAATAAATAATCAACAAGTCCTAGAGCTGAATGCACAGTTGCTATTTGCATCATAAATAAATGAGGAGTCTTTTATTTACTCATTCTGGTGGCAAAGCACACAACATGAGCTCCTTGGGGCTCCACTGGCGCTGCTCTGGCACAGCCACTTGGCTGGGGATGTGGTGGACACAGCGCAGCTCTGCTCGTTTGGAGGGTTGGATGATCCAGCACGGTAGGAAGGTCTTCATCCACACAGATGGGAGCAGGTGTATAGGAAACCCAATTCCTTTTTGCTGCTGAAGCTGTAGGACGTTACGACATTTTCCTCATGGGTGCCTTCCAACTCAGGATATTCTATGACTCTGTGACATCGTTTTCCACCAGCATGAGAAGGAAGTCATGCTCTGGGAAGTACTTTCAGAAGGAGCAACCCAAAGGAAAATCAGATTTTTTGATCAAGAGAAATAGTCCTACTGTGGTGAAGGGCTGGACCGTGGCCCAAAACTCCATGAAATGTTTCAAGAATTAGAAATGCGTAACAAAAAATCTGGGAAAACTCAGTTTTTCAAGACGTTGCACTGCAGAAGACACCTCAGTACCTCCCTTCCACCATAGTTTCCACCTGGGAATGCAGTGAAGCAGCAGCTGTTCTTTCTGCGAGGCACATGGCAAATCCTCCACCCACCATCACCTCCAGGATCAAATCTGCTCCTGGAACAGCAGCTACAGCACAACTGCACAAACCTTGCAAAGGGGCCAGAGCTTGGGTGCTGAGAACCAGCACTGGGGACGTCCTCAACAAAAGTGAGACTGAGCCAGAAAGAACGGAAAAGTCCCCATCTATTTCCTTTACTACTCACAAGACATGGTGAACAGCCATGTGCCATTTCCAAGGAGAAAAGACACAAAATCTGTCCCCGGAGATCCCGCAAGCCGCAGTCTGGCTTGGTTTTATGTAGTGTTATTGATCCGTTTGCTGCAAGCAAACTAGCGAGTGGTGAATTAATATTTTTTCTGCTCTTGGTGTCCTGAAAATCATCGTTTTCCCTTTTTGGGTTTGGGGATGACAGATAGCAGCACTCATGGAGTGCACGTGGAGCCCAACCCCATCCATGCACTGCGGTGGCATCCGCAGTCTTACATCCTCTTTTGGCTCATTGATAAAACACAACCTGGGCTCAAAGAGGCAAACACATGGGCAAGAGAAGCTGCGGTGCTGAGCTTGGAACTGAATTCAAGTCTTGGAAGCATCCCAAATGCAAAGTCTTCCCTCCCCAAAAGCCACTCTCCCACAACCCTTCGATGACAGAAGGTGGCCAGGGCACAGACAATGACTCACTGGGAGTGGCATTTTGCAACGCAATATGGGGGAAACTCTAACCAGACCCTTCAGGAACAGTTTCTCTCTAAATGAGGTTGTTTTCTAACCTCATCAGGACCCCAGCTGTCTATTCACACAACTGTTCTACCATCCATCTGACGTCCAAACACGTTTCTATGCTTGAACTGTTCATCCCAGGATTTGTAATTCTTGTCTATCCATGACCATGGCAGCGGGGTCGATGCACAGTGCTGTGGTCATGGATAGATGAGAATGACCACAACACTGTACATCAACCCCACTGCCATGGTCTCCCCTCCTGCCCCCATGCTGGGTCGCCCCTAATCCACAGGTCCCATTGAGAAAGGCACAGATTGGGGTATCTGGTGCCAGGATTTATAGCTCTTTCCTACAGGAATGTGAGCTGCTCCAGCACTCAACAGGCTGGCACCAAGCTACTAATACTGCTCAAAATTAGAGCTGGTAGAAAAATGTGTCATAGCATTTATTTTGCAAAGGAAAAGTCATTTTTAGCATTTCTTCTTCTTTTTTTTTAGAGAAAGTATTTCCTCTCCCTGCACCACCAGCACTCCATCCTCCCCCACCCCACTGGAATCATGTCTCATCTTGCACAGGAAATTTTCATTTTTCATTGGAAAAAAAAAAAATAAGTAGTAGTTAAGCAACCCCAAAGTGAATTGTTTTGGCACGAGTCTCATCCATTGCAGTTCCAACACTGCCACGGCACCTCCAGCACGGAGCACCCAACCAGGGAACAGCTGCCCTGAGGATGTGCGGCAGCGCAGCCAAAGCAAACTGGTTGGGTTTTCCAGTAAGACACACCACTCCCCAGCTCAGAGAAAGGCAGGTTTACCTCCTGGGACATGCACATTGGTGTACAGCCTCTTGCTGCAGCGGAAGGGGAGGTTTCCTATAGGACCCGGTGGGTTCTTTATCACGAGGTTTGAGTGGATGGAGAAACCCACTCAAACTTCAGATTGTAGAGTAGTCAGGCACTGGAACAGAGCATGGCACAAGCAAAGGCTGCAAAGGCAGAGGAATGCTGGCTTGATATCCTCCAGGGTGCAGGAGTTGGCAGCTTTATCCATCACTATTTTTAGCCCCTCTGGGATTTTTGCAGTGTCCCAGCTTTATAACAAACCCAAGAAGAGGCAAAGCTTCACCCAGTGGCATCCCATCATGGATGGCACTCAGGTGACGCGCTCCAACCTGAATGACCTGCAGTCCTAAAACAACTGTAACGAAGCTGTGATAACAGGAAACGTCAGGAAACTTAACAACAGCAGAGATGAGCGCCCTGCCTACACCACACTGCTGCTGCGTTCAGAGAGCTTGTTACGTGTGATGTCAACAGCTACACACAAGCTGTGAATAGCTTCTTATCTCCTCCAGCCTATTTGAGTCTCGAGTGATTCAACTTCTTCAGAGCTGTTTTGGATTTATACCGGCTCTGCTGAAACCAGGATGCACAACAGGGGTCTAGGAAGCGCACTGGGTCCCCACCTCTCCTTGGCACACAGTAGCACTGGAGCTCGAGCAGAGCTACACTGATTTCCTGCCGTCGGGCATAAGGACTTCTGCTCACAGTGTGTGGGTCTGAGAAGGGGCAGCCCTGATACGGGACATCCCCATCACCCCCAAGCCCTCACCAACCCATCACATGGCTCTGTGTAAAAGAGGCGGCTCTTCAACTCAGGGCAGCCCTAAAAATAAACAAAGAAACGAAAGAGATCCTCTCTCCAAAAAATAAACTGTGATTAATTATTCCGAAAAGGGCTGTTTATAGCTTGGACTTCGTGAAACGGAATGCATGATTTAATGCACTATCTGACAATGTGCTGTTTTTCATTTCAGCACAATCAGGGCCTAAATCCGTGTCTCCCTCTCCCTCATCTGAGCTGGAAATGGTTTTATATTCCATCTCGCTTTAAATTATACACATCTAGTTTATAATGGGACACGGACTATTCTGTTGCCAAAACCTGCTCTGTAAGATCATCTATTAAACTGTATTTATTTTTTATGACAAACAAGAAAAATGACAAAACAGCTACCGAGCTTCTGCTAATGAGGACCAATGCCCCCTCAGGCACCCTTCGCATCATGCTGAGCTGAGCTGACATCCTCCCACTAGGGGACATGTGGGGCTGTGTCACCCCACAGTGGCCCCAGGGACCGTCACTGTGGGCCTGCACTCGAGATCTGGGGTCCGGAGTTTTATCCCACTGGGATGCCCTGGCACAGGAGGGGAAATGCTCTTGGGAATAGCTGACCAAAAAGCTGACCTTGGGGAGGGTTCCATCTTGGCAAGGTGTCTGGATGGGAGCTCAGGTCTGCATTCCTCCCACCCATGCTCCTCTGTGGGGCTCTCATCCATGAGCCTGGGACCGAAGTGGGGCAGCGCCAGGTGCAGCTATTCCCAACACTTGTGATTTATTGGAGATGACAGCAACAAAAAGCCCCTCTGGTGATCGGTACAAACAGGCCCTCATCAGCGTGGGGTACATTTTATAGACCTCAAGCTTTTTAACGTTGAAGGAAAAAAATCACCAAGATCCTAACGCTATTTCAGCTTTAAAGACTGCTCCATTTATATTACAGCGTTAATGCAGAAAATCCCTCTCCTGCCATCTTTGTTTATTTTTGCCATGCTAGTTACCAGTGAGCACAGCAGCAAGTGTTTATACCGAGCACAGCAACCCATCTCATCCCAATAAATTCCTTATGTAGCCTATGAATAGCCAGACACATGAATAATTTAACCATGGTTTAATCAACGTTAAACGAATGCTTTAATCAAGACTAACTACGTCATTTCTCCTTAAAAGAATTACAGACCAAGGCTCTGGCTCTGGTTTCACAGCATAGGAAGAGCACACATCTCCTTGGTGAAGTTTTAAACAAATTAATCATGTATTTCTCCATGGCACCAGCCAGGCGAGGACTGGAGCGGGTTAGCCATCCCTTCTGCTTCACCCAAAAAGTTTGGAATCATAGAATCATAGAGTTGGAGTTGGAAGGGACCCCTAAAGGCCGTCTGGTCCCACCCTTCTGCACTGAGCAGGGACACCCACAGCTCCATCAGTGCTCAGAGCCCATCCCCTGACCTTGGCTGCCTGCAGGGACGGGGCACCACCACCTCTGCGAGCAACCCAAAATTTACCACGTGCTTCCTGCTGTAGCCACACAGTGAATGGGATGCAATAGAAAGGAGGTGGTGGAAGCAAAGGCCCTGTTAGCCTTTTCCTGTGTCGGGTGTGTGTCTGTATGTCCCGTACCACCTCTGTGGCTTGGACTTGGCGGGCTGCTCAGCACCATATAGCAGTTTGATCACTCCTCCTACAGGGATGGGGGAGAGAACTGGAAAAAAAAGGTAAAACTCATGGGTTGAGACAAAGATAGTTTAATAGAACAGAAAAGGAAGGGAAGATGATAATGATAAAAGAATATGCAGAACAAGTGATGCACAATGCAATGCTCACCAGACTCAGCATGATGCCATATAGCAGGGATATCCTTTTGGTCTGCTGTCCCGGTGCTGTCCCCTCTCGGCTCTTTGTGCCCCCCAGCCCCTCACTGGCAGGGCAACAGGAGAAGCTGAGACATCCTTTGCTCCATGCAGCACCGCTCTGCACCAACGAACCCACTGGTGTGTTACCCACATTATGAATCACAGAATATCCCAAGTTGGAAGGGACCAGAAGGATCATCCTAAATCCAAAACAGAGCACCATCCCAGCTTCTAGGTGACAGTCCACTCTATTCCAGCTAAAACAAGGACACCTTTCACTAACAGGGGACAGCCATGCTCCCATGGGACATCTCTGACCTAGGACACCTGACCTGGAACAGCACCAGCAAAGCTGCAGTGTTTTAGGCTTCCATTCTCAAACTTGCCACAGAAAACACTGATGGAAACAGTGCCTTCTGCCATCACACCTCCAACATCCTTTGTGCAAAATGTGGGTTACACGCTGCTAATGTCCAACACCATCAGAGAAAGCAGCCCCGGACATCCAGCCCCCCCTGCAAGCATCAGCTTCTTCAGGATTTGCATTTATCAGCTGATGAGATTTTTGAAGGAGAAAATCATCACTTACACGCTCAAATATAATAGCAGCCAGTCCAATCTTCCCTCTCTGGAGGAAGGGGAGGTCATGCAAGCTCTCAGCCCGCACTGCTGGCTCCAAGCTGCAAGTTTCCTCCCCTCCAGAACTCTCAGCGACGCTGCTTTGGTTCCAGGCAGACGGGGCACCCTCCGGCCTGGCTGCTTCGCCGTCTCCAGCTTTCTTAAAAAGGTCAGGAAACGCTCTGCCTGGCAGACAGATGAGTCGTGAAGCCTCAGGATTTGTAGCAGAATGAGGCTATTACATTGCAAACTCCATCCTGAGGAGAAGCAACACAAAAAACTTGTCAGGAGTTTTTCAATGAAAAGGATTTTTCTCTTTTCCATTTTCTTAAAAAGATCAAAGATATAAAAGAAGTTGGATCTTAAAGCAAACAAGTCTCTTCTTCCAGTAACTATTCCTCATTCTTCTGTTGTTTGTTTTCCAACCTGTTGCCCTCAAGGCCCTTCCACCCGTTACTTTTTTTTTTTTTTCCCACTGCCACTATTAGAAGAAGGAAGGAGAAAAAAGATGTGTAGAGGAGAGGAAATCCTTCCCTCCCTTAAACACTTATTCAGCAGCTCTTCAGTTCTCACTGCCCCTGTGCTGCACCACAAAACCCAGGGCATCAGATAACCACAGCGTGTGCAGGCAGCAGCTCCAAGAGCACCACGTGAGAAGTGGTGGGGCAGCTCTGGGCTGGGAAGGGGCAGGTCAGCACCCACACCCCATAGCCACGTCACACCTGGGTGCCAGGATGGCAAAGGCAGGGGTGAAAGCACGGCACTAAAATTCCTGGTATCCTCTCCATCCTCAGAGTGCTGTGCTATTGAGTCTCCAACCACCACGGGAACTGAGATGCTCAGGAGCTGCTCCTGCTCAGCCCCACATCCCCTAATGCTATCCCTAACCCTCTGCATTCCCCCAGTCCATTAGCACAGATATCACAAATGCCATCCCCAAGTTCCCAGCCAGGCAGCGCTCAGCAGAAGGCAGACTTTGGGTATCACAGAGCCCAGGCTGAGCTCCCACATAAGCACAGCCTTTATCAGCTCCAGCATCTGCTGTGCCAAACGCCCTTTACAAAACCCATTCTGTACCAGATCTGCAAAAGTTGCAGGTAACAAGATAACAGGCTGCAGCAGCAACAGGCATAGGTGGCAGATCCACAATTGCTGCCAGCAGGCAGAGCTCAACAGATGGTTAAGGGATAGGTGGCTTTGCCCACGCACCTGCACACTACAAGCACTGCATCTCACCGAGCACGTGGGGCTGTGAAAGGCTGAAGGACCCAAGAAATGGTCCTGGTCCAAGAAATGTCGTTTGCACCTTAGCATGCCTCAGAGGGATGCAGCCGAGCTGCCTGCAGCCAGGCCAATCTGCGCCAACAGAGGATGTGGCCCTTCCATCCCCTTTGGGAACATCACCCCAGGCTGCTGCTGCTCTGTGACCCCTCCTCTGTGATCCCTGCTCGTGTTGCTCCCTGAAAGGCAACCAAATGCCCAGCACCACAAAACAAACCATTGTACCTTTAAGGCGCTGCTCCAGAAAGAAAAGGCCTTTCATAGCAGTGAACAGCATCTCTTTTACTCCACGCACCATCTGTTTGCCAAGATGAAGAGCTCTGGGCTGGCGGAGGCTTAGTCATTCGGACAAGAATAGGTCCCACTGTACTTACACTTCCAAGCTCCCAAAATAAAACCACAGCGAGTCACTGGCTTAGCCCATGGAGAATACGGAGCTGCTCTCGGGAGCATCTCAGCTGTTGCCTTCCCCTAAGGCAGAATCAAAAGAGGAACCTCCATCCCTGTGAGTGCTCAAGGTCAGGCTGGATGGGCTCTAATGTAGAGCCTAATGTAGTGGTTGGCAATCCTACCCACAGCAGGGGTTGGAACTGGATGGTCTTAGAGGTCCCTTGCAACCCAAGCCATTCTGTCATTCTAACACAGCAGTGGGAACCCCGTGGTCAGCGGTCCCTACAAAGGCAGCCTTATCAGGTCAGGGTATTCTAGGGATGGGAGACTGCCCCATTAGAGCATCCTTACAACCATGCCTGGCAACTGAGCCACATGAAGCCCTACCTCATGTCATTCTGCTGAGAGGATCCCAGTGGCCCCATTGCTCCACCATGAGCAGGGGCTGGGATGGGCATAGAGGAGCTCTGATCTTCTGATCTTGCTGGGGATTTCCCAGCTCCTTTCACTTATGGCCAAACCTAAGCAGTATTTAAGCATCACCACCTCGCTCCCCCTCCCTTTCTTATTGTCACCTGCAAATTTAGATTAACAAGAAGGTTTGACAAAGTGCTACTGCATATGTTAATAAAGCCATTAGTGTCGGCCCGCCTGACATACAACCTGCAGAGCCTCCAATGTTTACTAATATGATAGTCAAAGCAGAGGAACATTACTTTTTAATGACATTTCATATCACTTCAGTTGAAGTAATATCCTGGGACATGATAATCAGAAAGCCATTTAGCCACAGAACTATGTGCCGAAATAGAGGCTGCTGCATGAAAAATGCTCATTTTGTCAGAATTAAAACATTTGTGTTTTTGCTTCATAAGTTGCAAGTGCACTTGTGGTGAAACGCGTTGTGAAATATTCATTGGAAGTAGCTCGGTTCAGGTAAATGGGGCTTCCAGATGAAATGCTGGAAAAGGTTATTATTGCATTTGCTGCGTCTTTTGCAGGCCATACAGTGACGGGCAATTGATACCTATGATATGCTTAACAAACCAATGAGGTTTTGGAACTTCTCCTTAAATAAAACTTCCAAAGTGGTACGAGTGGTCATGACGGCCCCAGCTGAATCTGCTGCTGTGTGCCATCAATCTGATCAGAACAGCTTTCTGATAGAAACTAGCAATTGATTCAGTTCAAATCTCCCATTGGATGGGGGACAGAGCTGATTAAAGCTGTGCACGTACTATTAATAGGAGCAGGACCCTTCTGTCATTATTATTAATTATGTTTCTGTGATTACTATCTGTTCACCCATCCACTCATCCTCCCTTCTTTAATCCCATCACTGGCCAGGTCTGGATGACACAAATTCTTACTCTCTTTTCACTCCCAGTTTGTCAGGGTGAGGTGGAAAAACAAAGTCTTTTCCAGCCCTAATGATGCCCTACGTGGGCATGGTGGGGATGGGTAGATCATAGAACCATAGAATCACAGAATGGCTTGGGTTGGAAGGGACCTCAAGGATCATCAAGCTCCAACCCCACTGCCGCATGCAAGGCCACCAACCTCCATGTCTAATACTAGACCAGGCTGCCCAAGGCCCCATCCAACCTGGCCTTGAACACCTCCAGGGACGGAGCATCTGTCCACAGATGGTTGGGCTTTATGATCTTAGAAGTCTTTTCCAACTTTAATGATTCTATGACAATTATGAGAGAGCGGGGGGTTGGAGATGTGTGGGTGTGAGCATTCGTTTGACAAAAAAGCACAAAGGGAGAGCTGCCAAAGCAGGAGGCCTGACCCCAGGGCCCCTTCCCACACCCACAAGCTCATCCCTACCTGGTTGCCAGGTTCTCCCGATCTCTCAGCCGCTGTCCCCAAGATGGGCAGAAATTTTCCTTTTCCAAATAATTAGGCTGTGATAAGAGGAAACAAATGGGCCCTCAGAGCAGTGAGGGCTGCAATAAGAGATGAATTATTAGTCCAAGATGGAAATCTCTTTTGATAAATGACTGGCCCCAAGCAAGGAAGGATTCAGCAAAACACAACAACGTCCTTGTTGTGACACGAGGAAGGGGAAGGAACAAACCATGCACAGTGCTACAAAGCCTCCGTGCTACCGCCCTGACCAATGGATTAATCAAGTGTGTCCCACAGTGTCACCACGCTTCCCTGTTTGCACTACTTACAGCCTCCCCACGTGGAGGACAGCGATGGAAGGAGCTCACTCTGACAGATGTCACCACGGAGGGCATCAGGAGGGAGTGAGGAGCAGAGCCTGCAGATGCATGGGGCACTTCAAAGCAAACAGAGCGCTCAGCCACAGCAGTCTGAGAACAGAAAAAGGAGAGAGAACTTTTATGCTGTTTTTCTGCAAGCAGTTGGCTTAGCAGGGTGGGGCAATGCCTCGTACTCCAAGTGGAAGAACTGCCATTTATTAACGCTGGCCCAGTTCCTGATTTTTTTTTTAAAGCCAAGTACAGAGCTGGGGAAGAAAATCCACTGGTTGCTGAAAATAATCCTGACAATGAGGCACTGGGCACACCACTGAAACCAGCAGGTTTTAACATCACAGCTTCTCCCGGACTTTGATGTTTGGGGGAGTGCTGCCTGTATGCTGCCTGCATAGCAGAGTCCAGCATGTCTAACAGCAGGAAGGTACAAGAAAACCTCCCCAAGACCCCTGCTGATCAGTACCCAGCCCCATGCAATGAGACTGATGGAGCTTCCAAGCCCCCACAGCCTGGAATGCATTTATCCCAAGGGACAGGGCCTCTGGTACCACCACATTCAGTGGATATTTAAGTAGAAGTGGTTAGTAGGAACATGCATCATAGAGCATACATACTGTGTGTACACACACCCATATATACATGCTTTTAAAAAATCTGGCAGAAGGAGCTCAAGCATGAATTGCTAAATGTATTTCTCTATTTCTCTCTCTGTCCTTCCCCAGAAACCGCTACCAAAACATACCTCTCCATCTAATGAGATTAGCAAGGTACCATGCTAGATCTTTATTAGTTAAAGCTGACCAGAGTGCAAAACTTGGCCTGAATTGTAAATGAGCTGATTGCCAGATTGAGGAGTGCAGCCAGCAAGTAGATTTATTCCAAATGGGTCTCTGCTGTTTGCCTTGGGGAATATGCTTCCTTCTCTTTAACTCCCTGAAAAATGCTAGCCAAATTTCTGCTCTCCTTACATTCCCCAAAGCCAGCAGTACTGCTGCTTCTCACTCACACTGGCCTATGCAAACTTAACCACCCTGACCTTGGTGATTTACTTGAACACAAGGTAAGAGGGAATCAAACTTATTGGCTCTGGTGGCTCACAGGAGGATTTCGCACCGAGGATGTTTATATATGGCAGTTCCTGCCTCCTCCACTTTGTCTGACTGGCAGCTTGAAGAGGCCAACACTCTAAATACTACAAGGGGAGCCTTGGATGCTGATATCAGAAGCGCTTGTTTACAGCATCTTCTGCACTCAGACCAGTTACTTTGGCTCCCAGTACTTCTCTTCTGTAAAAACGAGGCAGGGAGAAACAAGTGAGAGAGACAATTTACGTTATGCAATGAATGATGCTAGCCTACCCTCACATGTAGTGATCAGTAGGAAATCTTTCATGAGATCTGCACATTCCTTTCCTCGGTCACGCCCAGAACCTCCCATTAAAGGTTTCAGAAGGACCAGCACATGCCTTGGGGGAAGGAACAGAGGCCAAAGCATGGCCACGTATGAGCGTTTCACCGCAAACAACTTTCTTGCTTTGGAGAAGAAATGGGAAGCATACGCAGAACAAATCTGGTTTCCATCAGGCTGTAATTTATAGTGCTGGTTTCACACCGTGGCTTACACACACTCGTGCTTGCTCCTTCAGACTCTCGGCGCTCTGCCATGCTTCCCTCTTACCTGAGCTATGAATCTGTGAGTTCTGCCCTGCCGCAATCAGCCTGCCACCACCTCAGCTGAGCATCCACTCAATAGCTCCACAGAGCTTGGCTGCTCATGAAATGAGGGTCAGCAAGCAGAGTATCTCCAAAGCATCCTACTGAGCCTCGGGCGATGGTAGAGAAGACAGACTAGTTTATCAAGAGTGCACAAGGGAGAGATCTTTTGGAGCCTCTGATTCACAGGCCCCAAAGAACTAACTGCATCTCTACGGCTGGATCAATCGAAAACACCTTTGGCACAGCAAAAAATACTGCCTCATGAAACAGCAAGTTGCTCTGCTCAGCTAGTGCACTCTAATGGCTGTGTGGTGGCAAAGACTTGACAGAAAGTCCTACTTTGACCAACTCATCGGAGGCAGCAATGAGACCTCCCATACAAGCATCCCGTGGCTAGGCCTGTGATCCTACCCAGCACAGCTCCCCGGGAAGCCTGCAGCCCATCCACTTGTTGATTGCTCATGGAGAGCAAAGTGAGGGCGGTAGGGCCCATCTGGTGTGCCTGGAGTCATCCAGTGTTGTCCTAAGCACTGAGTTCAAACAATGGCTGTTTGGTCTCTGCTGTTGATTGAATGAAATTTGTTGTCTGTAATAAAACTCCTGGCACACGATCAGTCGCTGCATATAAACCTAAATTACTCTAGGAAAAGCCAGGATACTGTCAAACAGCCCTAAAACATCAGTAAAACAGAGGCCAACTCCAGGCATGGCTCTGAAGAGCCGTGAGTATGCCGGCAATGTTCTCCAGCTTCCCCTCAGGCAGACGTGTGGGCAGAGGGACTGAGGACAATGGCTATCCTTGAGAATTCCCTGCCAGCATCTGCATCACAACACAAAGGCCAGGGCAATTTCTAAGACAGCCAGGACCAAAGAGCAGAAGATGACAGCACACTCTGTTCACAAGCCTATAATCAACAAGATATCCCCACTGGATTTAGCTGGACAAACAGCACGTGAGTTATGAAGCATGGCGCCTTCACCCAAACTTGCAGAAGATAAATTTATAGCAGACTGGATGGTTTCCTTTGGAAGATGTGAGTTCACCCAGCTGCATCTCACCATGCCAGGGGCTGCACAGCTGCGGTAGGCAGCAGAACAGGAGTACTCCTTCCAGCAGCATCCTCTGGGCTACTGCAGCTCAGTGAGCATTTACCAGGAAACCACATAAGCATTTAGCCTAAGCAAGATGTGATTAGGAGACCAGGTGATAATGTCTGGCCTACTGCTAAACCTATAGGTGGGTCAGGTTAGGGGAGATGGACGTTGCACCCTTCTTCTAGAGTCCTAGGGCCTGAGCCAGGGGCCTAAATACAGGTACCTGCACCTGGTACCACTGCAGACATAGCAGCAGATCTGCACAGATGTCTCAAACTGCACAATGTGTTTACTGGGGACTAGGAGTGAAAAAGGGAACTGCAATTACAGTTTTGAGGGCTGTAGGGTAGAAGGGGACCACTTGCATCGAGATACTTATGGTGCTTTATAATTGAGCTTACCAAAAAGAAGAAGTAACTTATTAATGATAAAGAGCACCTACTAAAGAGGAGATCTCTAACTGCAGAACTCTCTTTAATCTAACAGACAAAAGCCTATCAAGATCAAACGGCTGGAAGCCAAAATTAGACAAATTCAAACTGCAAGGAAGGTGCCAGTTTGTAATTGAAAGAGTAATGAACCATTGGAATTACTCACCCCGGACTGTGATGGATTCTCCACCATCTGAAACCCTTAAATCCAGAGTGGATGCTGTTCTAAAATGTGCCACACTACAGGCACATCCTTCCGTATTTGGGAATTATTGGTAAAAGCTTTCCAGCTTGCATGAATCATCTGGGCTCTAAAAAACAAACAAAAGAAACATCATGCTGCCCGGTTAGAAAGGGTGTAAAGTGAGTTTTTCCTTTTCTTTCCAAGGGGCATTCCCAACTCTTGCACACTACATAGGACAAAGTACATGTGAGATGTGTATTTTTATCATCTTTCCAGCAGGCAGGAAAGAGAAAACCACAGGGGAAATGGTCATCTGCCAAGACACCTCTGTGCTGGACCCATTGTAAGGGAACGCCTGCTGCCAGCCATCGTGCGAGAGCAATAAACACCTAAGGCTCAGATACTCTCTCATTGAGAAAGTCTTATTTTCCTGACTTTAAGGGCATGTAATAAAAATTAGCAGGAAGGGCAAAGGGAGGTAAAAGAGCTGAAGGCTAGACTGACTCTCTGTTGGGCCCTGGGAAAGAGTTAAGCCCCAGAACTGGGTGAATAAATGATTCCTTTGCTTCTCTGGTGAATAATTTCAGGTTGCCCTCACAAAAAGACATAGAGATCAATTCAGCCCACTTGAAATAAAAACAAGATTTAAAGTTGCTGAGATATCAAGTGAAGTGTTTCACCAACTTCATCTAGTTTCATTCTGAGGCCATGAAAAAGGGGTTTGAGAAATTAAATGTAGGTACATTTCTAAGACACCTGTTTTGAAATAACCAAGAGAAGTATGCCAGCTTGGAAACAGCAAAATGAAACCTTTTGACTTAAAACTGTTAGAGATAGTCTTTCTTGGCTGAAAAGATGTAATAAATTTGCAGATAGTTTTTATAAAACCCCCGCAGTTGCATCGGTAGGATTGCACGTAGACCATAACCAGGAAGGCCTTTGCAACACACCAGCCTGGAACAGCCCGAACAGAGGAACTCTGTTCCTCCTTCTTTCCCCAGTCCTTGCCTGCGAACACATCACTACAGTTAACACACAAAACACCATTCACTATAGTCAGAACATGGGAGCACACAGTTAGCTCTTACACCCAGGTTGGGATCAAAATGTAACAAAAATCTTAAAAAGCAAGGATGAAATATTGAGCCTCATGAAAGCTCCAACAGAAAGAACAGTAGTTCCTCAGGCAAACGTGAAAAGTGAATAAAAGTATTTTTTTCTTTATTCATTTGAGTTTATTCAGCCACATCCAGGAAAGGTGCTCCAGATTTACTCACGGCAGAATGGCTCAGAGCAAAATTCAGCCTATAATGGCAATACTTTGGGTTCACACCAACACTGTGTAGCCAGCTGCAGGCCCTCAAAGTAGCCAGCACTGTCTTCTATTACGGTGAGCAGGTCTCCTGTTCAAGAGCTGCTTTATCTGAGGTTTGTTCGGGGTTCCTGAACTTCTACAGAGCTCCTAGAATTGCTGCATCATCTCAGCACAAGTCATCCAAAAGTTACAGCTGTAAGTAGACAGCATCTTTATGATTCAGAAGCCACCAGAAACGTGCAGACCTTTGCTAAGAAATTACACAGCTATGGCATAAGCATTTCCCCAGACAGAGTTATTCAGGCTGTTCTGGATATAAATCATGTATGAGGGATTGTTATTACATTAATATCTTTTTTTCAGGTCAGGACCTAACCACGGAGAGACTGAAACAACCCATGTGAAGGCAAAGAGGAGGTCAATATGTGAGAGGAAAATCAAACCAGATCTGGCCATACCCAACCCAGCAGCTTGCCCTTCCCTGTTATGGTCACTGGAAAATGAGAATAATCATGAGCCTGAGAAGGAGAACATAAAGGCTGAGCTTAAGGGAGAATCTCCTGCCTGCAATCCTGGTTGAACAGATGCCTGAAACCATCTCAGGGCATTTGCCTTGGACTCAGAGAACCCTACAAATGGAGTAAGCGAAACCCTACAAAATGCATTTTGCATGGGTGGCAGATGGGCCTCATGGGCTGAGAAGGTATTGCCCATATCTCACTCCGGTGTTCTGGTGTTCCTGCAGTATAATTCTAACACCCACAGCCAGATTAGCTACAAGCCTATGCTGTACCCTGGCCTGGTCCAGCAGGAGAAGCTGTGGTCATCACTAGTAGAAGTACTTCCAAAGGACCTCAGGTTGGATATTAAGGAAAACTTCTAGAAAAGAGTGGTCAGACACTGGCACAGGGTGCCCAGGGTGGAGTCAGCATCCCTGGAGGTGTTCAAGAATAGTGGAGATGTGGTACTTGGACATGGTTTAGTGGGCAGTGTTGGTGGCAGGTGGACAGTTGGACTAGATGATCTTAGAGATCTGTTCCAACCTTAATAATTCTATGATCCTATGACCTGCATTTTTTTTGTATTCTGCTCCACTAGAACAGTTGATTTCACCCCTACTTGCAAGAAATCAGAGACCCTCCATCTTATTGGCTTCTTTGCTTGGAATAGCAGCAAGACTCCTTAGAACTGCCTCCTAAACAGAAACAATCTGTCATTCAGACAAGCATAAAAACAATCGGGAGGCAGTAATCACTGATGTGTTCATCCTTCCTTTTCCCAGACTTCCAGGCTCGCTGTTTTCCAGGTTTGGATCAGCTTGGGGCCCCAAGAGGCTGCATGCACACAGCCACAGATGCCCCTTCCCATCGAGCAGTGGGTACTGCACCGACTGAGCCACAGGAACAGCAAGACGGATGAGAAATCCTCCCCTCGCAACGGGAAATACAGCAGGCAGGATACTGAGAGGGTGGTCTGCCTGTTAATTCAGAAGACAGAATTCAAACTGAAAGCTCCATGTGGTGCAAATTAGCAGAAACTAATTCTAATCCATCCCACACTGGCACAGAGGCACGTCAGCCTCGCTTAAAATTGCACCTCCCTTCAGATCCAGGCTGCCCCTGTTCTGTGTGGAGAGAAAAAAGGATGGGAAGAGGCGGTACGGCGGCCTGCATGCAGATGGTCTGGATTATCGAATCGCTGTGGAGTATCAGCCACTTGCCCTGTGCCCCGTGATAAATCCCAGTCCCCTTCCATGTTTGCGGGGAAGAGCAACGCACTCCCGGGGCTATGATTGGGTTGAAAGCCTGCCTAGTTAAGGAGATGTAAATACCGAGCCCCTATCAGCCTGTAATTGTCATCATCATCCTGTTTAGGAAACGAGCCACATCTTTGAGCAGTTACCCCATGTCTCCTCCACCTCAGGAGAGGGGCTGGGGCCCATTTCCGGCAGCCGGCAGCGAGCCGCTTTCCTTGCGGTGACACAAACCGAGCTTGTCAGCTTGTGCATCCTCGGGTTCTGCTCGGTTTGAAGTTGCTGCGGGGTCCTCGGGAGCAGCTGGAAGCTGCGAGCACACAGCCTTCACCACAAAGCCGCCATTGAGCAGCACCAGGCCTGGCTCAGCACGGTGCCTTCGGGGCAGAGCCTGCATCCCCACCTGAGGGGAAGTGACACTTCCAGTGGCTCTCATGGAAGGCAGAGCCAAAATGTGCGCGTTCACTCCCTTCTGCAGGCAGAAAACTGAAGAAACACCCAACTGGGCCAAAATAAATACATTTGGCATCTTTCCTGCGTCCGCACCGGCACGTTTGTGGCGCTGGGACTGAAAACAGGCCCGAACTTTATTTACACTACGACCTCTTTCCATCACTTTGGCAGTAGGAAGGGGCTTAGTCTTGGTACATATTATATTTTCTTTTCAGCATGTGTAAATGAGGATCGAGCTTTCACGTTGCTTAAAATAGATCTAAATGACCCTTTATGCCATCAGAATGGTGCTTTCCTGCAATAAAAAAATCGGCCCCATTATGCTTTCATATCGTGCTCCACTCATTTAGCTTTGGTTTCCCAAACTGAGGCAATTCCCCTTGACCTTGGCAATCTGTGCAGAGATTTTACACGGCTGGGACTAAATCCAGGGGCAGGAGAAGGCACGTGAGCTCAGATAGAAACCTTCAAACTAAACTGGCTTTGAAGGCCAGCATATTCCCAATTGCCTCTCATTTATCTGTGACAAATTTTCTTTCTATCAGTTGTTTTGAATATGGTTTTAAAATACTTCGTATATTCCAGTCTTCTTTTGAAACTATGACAAGGAGAAAAGGCAGAAAGAGGGAATAAGGAGACATTCTGGGCTTCCAGAGGGGTTCTCCTGCCTCACAGATGGACTTGCCATCCTCCTGCTCTGCCAGGGGAAGCCGCCACCACGTATCCCTACCCACAACACTGGCTTTGCTCCTTCACCAGCTTGCTCTGCTCACTGCAAAGAAGGCCCTGATGAGAAAAGAACTGGCCTTCCTCAATGCTCTACTATCACATGCATTAATCTTTCTTGAAGTGATAGTGTCTGAGCACTGACCACACAGGCAGCCAAGCATGCGGCTGTGAGCTACCCGAGTGTCTGGTGGCTCAGGTAAGTGATGGGACACCCATCTCTTCATGCAGAGGAGACCCATTAGCCAGCAAGAGCCGCTCAAGGAGCAGACTTGGTCCCCACACCTGGAAGACTGGGGACAGCCCATGCTCTTAGGCTCAGTCCTGAACTAAGTGTCCTCAGGCAGCTTGGTGATGCACGGAGCCCTGCTTTTCCACCGTCCTGTTGCTCTGTAGGGCAAGTAGAGCCCTATTAGAGTCTTTAAAATAAGGCAATATATTTTCACACTGGTGTTTCTGCCAATGAGTAGGCTCTAGAGCCAGGAAGGGGCTGGCTGTTACCTTGATTAACTACTGCTGGTGCTCCTCATTGCCCACTGCTTCTCCCCTTTCAGCTCCTACTTGTTGTCTGGACTGCTGAAAAAGAACGGCTTTCATTCCACCTTCTGGACTATTAAGCCCAGATCCCATCCACACAACTGCAGCTCAAACTTTTCTCATTCCGACAAATAAGGTCTGCTTATAAACTGCACCGTTTCAGTGGAGCCAACCAGCACATACAGAGACATCCTGACAGGTCATCAATACCATCCATCCGCCTGTAAGAGCGGGAGAGAGCAATGCTGAACCCAACTGCAGAATAACTTAATGGAATATGCTGAAGCTGTGTCAGCCCATCCATTCTCACAGCACTCTGTGGGCACTGCCTGGCCCAGCACAGCAGTGAGGCCACAGGCTAACCCAGCCAAAGGGCAGAACATTTACAGTAACTATCATTTTCTCTTCCTTGCAGAAGAATGCACAAGGGATCATCAACACTTTCTTGCCCCCTCCTCTTTTCCTCTGCAGAACAACCTTCTCTCCATGCTACTCCATAGCTTTTCTCCAGAAGCAACTGTAACTGCAACACCCAGACAGATATTACCCAAAAGTTTATGAGGAACAGCTCACACACACCCTGAAAACTTCAGCATACTACCTAGAGTGCTGCAGATTATTATTACTTTTTAAATCTTGGTATAGTTCTGGGTAAGGATTTAATTGGGCATTATATTTCAAAGCCAGGGAGTAGGATCTATGCAAAGCACTGGCTAGTTTTTGCATTAATTGACCATCAAATCCTTCCCCTTTGCATCTGCATTCTATTATTAGAGAATGTAAAGCAGTTTACAGGGCTTTTAACCTCTTCAAGCAAACACTCTGTGCGAGTTATGCTGCTGCAGGGACCATATTAGCTTTATAGACTTCGTTTCTAATCCAAGGAGAGGGAAAAAATGGAGAAGAGACAGAGTAAAGGAATGATTTTTGATAATAAATTCAGCTGGTGTAAATCAGCACAGCTCCATTACATTTGGCTTAAGCCAGCAAAACATCAGACATTTGATCTGCAATGAGGTCCTCATTCCCATAAGACCAAAGTGGTACCAGACAAATCTCCACTTACCAGACTTCTCAACTAAACTCCCTTCTGCTGCGTGGAAAAGCCCTGATCAGATGCCAGGGAATTATCTGGTAAAGTGGGCACCATGGCATACATGCACACTGTGTGAGCACACAGTCACTGGGAGGAAAATCTCCTTTATCAAGGGATTCTGATCACTTCTGTGGCCACCAGCCTTTCCCCAGAGCTCCCACTGCAATGGCTGCCAGAGACAGAACCACACTGTAGGATGGAAGCCTACAAGCTTCTAGTGTGCAAGGGAGATGCACAGAGAACACAAGATCAGTACAGCACACATGGTGTGCACACACACTACCTTCCCTTCTGAAACTTGCAACCCACTAACAGAAGGGCTTGACACCTGCACACCTGATCAACTGCTGCCCTGGTTCCACCTTAAGCACAGCAGAAGAGAAAACAGGCAGCTGTGTAGTCTCCTTAAGAAGAGTCATATGAAGGGAGAAGATGAAATCTATCCTTACCAGGCAGGACAAGCACTGTTTGATCTCCTATCTCTGTGCAGCAGGATCAGAAGGAAAACTCCTCACTCCATTTGCTGCCTTTGTCTGTTTTCTTTGCACAATAGTTCCAGCACCTCACAGCAGGCAGGATTCCCATTTTGCAAATCCCCACCTTATTTCTTTCTTTCACAGCAACCCAAAATGTCACTAAGCTGAAACCAGGACAGTGATTACGAGCATGCAAACAATGGTGTAAGAGCCAGTATAATTATCTTGTTCCTAAGCATTTGATAATGCTTCCAAGTATCTTGTACTTAGTTACTTGCTAAGGTCCTGAACGTCTGGCTCTCAGGCACTATGGTTTTATTGCTACAGAATGAGCCAGGAACCATTCAAAAGCTTTAAAGGTCTTTTTAAATACTCAGAATGAATTTACAGTGTTGGCTGCCTGGCAAACGCAACAGGCATTTCAAGTGGAAAGGAACAACCCTTTATTGCATCTGCTGTTGGCATTTAGGGCATTCTGATCGCTAGCAATTCCTCAGCTCTATTGCACGGCATCCTGCAGGCTGCTGGCTGGGCAAAGCCACGGGCAGCCACAGGCTGGGAAGAAAAGGTCCAGGTGAAAGCAAAGCCTGGGTTTAGAACTGGCTGGGATAGAACCGGCTAGAAAGCCAGACCAAAAGCTCCAAGTGTCACAGAAATGCCTTGGTTCTAATTACCACCCAGTGAACCATAAGCTGGGCATAACCATAACCAGCAGCACTTTCCCAGCTCTGTCTGCCCAGGACATGTCCCACCTGCTTTGCTGTGCCACCTTCCTGTAGGCGGATGGGGACTCAAGCAGCCAAGCCTGGCCCCCTGGGCATTCTAGAAATCGGGGGTCTTTTTGCCAGACAGCTCGGAATAGTGCTGAGGTCCTTGAGCTGAGGACACAGCATCACAAAGGTTGGAGAAGGCCTCTGAGACCATGTCGTCCAACCATCCACCTACCACCAGTATTGCCTACTAACCATGTCCTTAATAGAACATTGACCCTTTCCTTAAACACTTCCAGGGACGGTGACTGCACCATGGATCTGCAGATGTGGATGCTACAGGGAAGAGCTTCTCCAAACTCTCCTGCTCCACCTCTGTCAAGACAAAGCCTATAGAGCCTTTGCTGTTCCCGTGGTCCCACTGCTCTGCTCTGCATCTGCCAGCATTTCTCCGCCCAAAACCTGCAGGGTCACCCTGTCTCACTCCAGAACAGGTTTCTTCCCTGCACAACATCTCAGCCTTGTCATTTCAAATGCAGAGCGTAGTGCAGTTATATGAGGGCTCCTCCATTACCTTCTACCCTCCCCCACAGGGACTCTTTTCCCTGTGAGGAGATGTGGGGCAGGGCCTGACCTGCTGCTCCCTTTTCAAGATCCAGCTCCCATCTGCCATCCTAGGAGGGGTATTTCTGCCTTGGTAGGATACTGGTGCTTTGGGGCCTTTCTTTCTCTGCCCATTCTGGGCTCAAGAAGGTCCATGAAAATAGTATCTCATCTCCATTGGCTGGTAAAGGCTGCTCAGGAAAATATCAGGATATATATAAGAGCCAACTGCTCTGTCCTTCCCTGGCACAGCTTCCAGAAAACACAAGTGTCCTTGGGACACCAAAGGAAAGCAACTGGCAAAGAAGACGACAGCCAGGAAAACGTTTTCCAAAGACTGAACAGGATAATTTAAAGACGTTATTATTAATGATGGCAATCACAGTGCTAGGAATCTCAGTGCTTTTTCATACAAGACTGAGAAAGGAAAAGGAATAAAACCAAGCATCCCCTATGAGCAGTATGGAGCTGTGGAAACCAAACAAGATGAGTCCCTGTACAACCAAGCAAAACCCTCCATCTGAGTGAGCCGGTGTGGGTCCCCCAGAGTTCAGGCTGGAGAGAACCAGTGCTACATCCCGCTGACCAGGGCAGAGGATATTAAAGCAGAGCTTTCTAAAGACCTTTCGGGAAGTAAGCTCAAACTGGCTGCAATTAAATGAGCCAAGGAATTCCCCTGAGGCTGCAAGAATCCCTGTCTGTTCTCCGAGCCTCCTGAGAGCCACCAGAACTGCTGTCACCCACATCACAGCCCTACGTGTGCCTGTGCTTCCGCACACACCGTCAGACCTTCGCCTGGGACGTTTCCTGAGGATCACACCGAGGCCAGCAAGCCAACCGGTCATTAATTCTCAGGAAGCACCCACTGCCTCATTGGTAATTACTTAAATAAACTTCCCTTTCATGGTGCCTGAGCCAAGGCCTTTCTTTCTGACACGTCCCAATAAAGCTTTATTTAAGGTAAGATAACATGAGGGCCACGCACGAGGGCTGCACCTGACTAAACACTTGGCCACGGGCGATGGCCGGATGGCTCCGGCAGGATTTCACCGCCTCGTGCTCCTCTCCCCACAGCCAGCGCGGCCCCATCGAGCTCACAGCGAGCAGGGAAACGGCCCGTGTATGATTTCCCCTTCTATATGCAGCATATATCCTTCATGCAAATCTGTCTCATAAATCACTGCATCCCAGGTGCACCGCGGAGTCATTTGCTAGGAAAATACTGTTCCAACCGAAGGACCCAACATACCGCAGTGGTCTTTATGAAGGGTAATATCCAGGATGGGGGTGACTTGGAGGCCTGCCAGGCTCCGAAAATGATTCATCCTGCCTGACCTTAAATCTTGGGTTCTGACTATTGCAGCCGTGTTTGCAGGCAGGAAGCGTCAATCACTGCGCGCTCATATCCCAGCCGTGGTGACAGAGCCCTGGGGCCACATGAGAACCCCCACCTGAGAACCTGGGGGTTACAAACGACCCCATATTAACCAAAACGAGGCCTCCAGAAACTCCAACCCAACACGTCATGTAGAGCTTTGTACACCTTTTGCTTTCTGCGACTTCACTAAAAGCTGCAGCCCACGCTTTTCTCACTTGCATGGCTTTGAGAAGATCGTATTGGTCTCAGAGATTCAGACTTCAGATCCCAGTCCCAGTGCTCCAAGAATGTCTCAGATTTTAAGTCCACAGCTCTGTCCACTGATAGAGAATTCTACCCAGACAACTGCTTGCTACAGTTCCAAAAAGAACCCACACATCTCATATTCTCAAATGCTCCCACAGCATTCAATATGTGCCCAAATAACTTATTTTTGATGTCAGCAATAAGATTTGCTAATCAGACCTTTGACCCTTTTCCACGCAGACAACTGTGATATTTTAAAGTGGCTCGTGAGCACAGGACTCATTTTTCAGAGGGCAGCTTTAAGTTACCAAAGGAAAGATCCATTTAAATGGAACGTCTAATAGCTTTGTTGTGGCAATAGGGGATATCAAAGAGTCAAGGGAGGAATATTGTACTCAGCTGAGAATATGGACGAGCAGTCAGACACAAAAGCCTTTCTACGGCTCTGACAAAGAAACAATAAACTTAAGCTCTTGTAGAGCTTAGCTTAAGCCAAAGGGATAGAAGAAGAAAAAAAATGAAATGCAGAATTAAGATGCCCAGTCTATTGATATTAAGTACAGTAATGAGGTGACATGCAATACCATAAAAATCATTAAAGCTCATAAGAAAAAATAAAATAGAAAGACACGTGGGTCAGGGATTTTCAGTAATATCCTACAAATGGACATTTTAGACCATTTAGCACCACAAGTCCCCAAGGCTTTATCCATATTCAGCACTGCCAGTACCGTCGGGCACCAGCAGCAGACAGCAGGAGCTCAGCTCTCACTGTGTCTCGCCCCCAGCGCTGCCCTTGGGTGTTTTAACCCTGAGGACAGAGGGATGGTTGATCAGGATCAATGAGGAGCAGGGACAAATGGCAACACAGGGCTGCTCAAATGCAAGCACCTACAAATTGATGTGCTAGCAAGCAGCTCTCCTGCACACCACGAAAGGGATGGGGATGCCTCCTTTTCCCAAGCAGCTTGTGGTTGGTATGTGGCACCATACAGGAGGATTTCCATTCTTCAGTGTTTTCACTACTGCACCGCCCAAACCCATGGACCAGTTGATGTCCACCATATATTCACAGTCAGTGTAAGCAAGCCCTGGTGCTCTGACAGCCCTTCTTTGGGTCCAGACAGACACACGAACATCTGGCCCAGATGTCGTGCAGGAGGGAGCAGATTTGCCCAAACACACACCAGGGACATTCAGCAAAACGCTTTGACCTCTGCCCTCCTGGAATGAAAATAGCCCCTCCTAACTACCAGAGAGGGGAAGAGAAAATTGTAAATGACTTAAAGTGGGATGGAAACCTCCGAGGTTGACGATCACAAGCTAATCTTCTTGTCACGGGAGCAGACTCACCAGGCAGAAGGGAATTCCTGCCTTTGACTGGCCTAATTAAAGGCATCGAACTCTGCACCCGCTACGGCTTGATGTGCCTTAATGCGATGTGACATTCGGCATACGCGAGGAACGCTGACGCACACATACGGTTCTCATTGCTCGAAGGAGTTGGCATCCACAGTGTCCCAGCTGCAGCACTCTTCCCTGCCTCGTCCTGCTGGGTGAGTCTAGTGGGGTGGCAAAGGGGGGATATCTGTGCATCCAGCCCCACTGCCTCTCTCTACTCTTGGGGGCTAGACTTGATGTACAAGGTCCCACATAGGGAGAGGACCCTGGTTCAACCCAGCACTGAAAGGTCATTCGGGGCTGGGATTCAGAGCTTTTCTCTTGTGAATTGCAAGTGGAAGGCTTTGGCTGTCTCTCTCTTGCACAGGGACAGGAACAAAGTGTTGCTGTGCCTTTAGAGTGCAAGATAGTTCCAAACATGAAAGTACAGAAGACTGCAAAGATCTCATATCAGGATCTGTTAGAGCACATCCAGAGGAGGGCCACAAAAACGCTCCCAGGGATGGAACACATTCCCTACAAGGACAAGCTGAGAGCTGGGGCTGTGCAGCCTGGAGAAGGGAAGGCTCCAGGGAGACCTGTGAGCGGCCTTTCCATATCTAAACGGGCTGTCAGAGAGAAGGGGACAGACTCTAGGGCAGGGTCTGTTGTGACAGGATAAGGGGAAATGGTTTCAGACTAAAAGAGGGGAGATTTAGACTGGATACAAGGAAAAAGCTGCCCACAGAGGTGGTGGAAACCCTGTCCCTGGAAACATTCAAGGTGAGGCTGGACGGGGCTCTGAGCACCTGATCAAGCTGTAGGTGTCCCTGTTCAGTGCAGAGGAGTTGGACGAGATGGGTTGAAGGGTCCGTTCCAACTCAAACAATTCTATGACTTTACAGTTTAGGATACAAGATGAATCTACTGGGCATGTGCATGCAGTGATGTGCATCACAGTCACCGTGTCCCTCACCTCCTGTTCCAGGTCTGGCCTCTGCATCAGGGGATACATCGCAATGCTTGACACGCTCCAGGACAGTTGGACCAGCCCTGGGAAGAAACCTCGCCTTAGGAATGGATGGGAAGGAGGCACGGGAGGGCAGCTGGCGGCAGGTGAGCTGGGACATCTGTGCTATGGGAGCACCTGGCTCTGAAGACCTGTGTTGAGACTCAGACCCTGAAAAACAATAAAGCTTTCTCAATGGCACTGTAAGAAACCAGCTTTCCTCTTCAGTTATTGTGTAAAAGATTAGAGTCCCGCAGTACTATTACTTGTGCTGCAAGAACAAATGTCGGTCTGCTAGGTCATACGGCAGCAGGCTGTGTGTTTACATCTGAAGGTCCCGAGTTCATTTCCAGTTAATGATCCATAAGAGAGACTGCAACATTTCTCACAGGAAGACTGCTTGGAAGCTACAGATAGACTGCTTGGGCTGGAGTAGAAACAAAGCAGTGAAATACTTGTCATGAGTTATAAATCAGAAGTCAGCAATGCTCTACAGTAGCAGTAATGTTTGATGCATGCTTGTACCAAGAGCCAGTCAGTAAAAGCTTCTTTAGAGTGAAATGAAATATAGAGATGGTGAATTCAGTGCGACTGAAATGCAGAACATGTTCAAATTCATATTTAATAAAGCAATTATTGTTTATTATTGAAGTACCAATTGATTATTAAAAACACATTTATTGAGGCTGGACCACAAGGTAACAGATACGTACCTCTGGCATAGTTGCGAAACCTCAGTAAATAGCGATTATTAGAAACACATTTATTGAGGCCTAACGATACCATAAGATGTGTATCAGTTACAGAGCTCTTAAAACCTGATCAGCGCGTTCTTAAGCCGTATTTACTGAGGGTTTATAGCCCAGCAGCAGAGCTACATGTCTTCATTTAGGGTTGCTAAGCCACACCGAATATCATCTTAATGCTCATTTGATACTTGATTAGGTCATGTTTACAGGGAAAAGACTACACCAACCAATGGGAATGAGGAAAAAAAGCAATCACTTTCCTGCTGCCAAAAACACAGATCTGAGCGACTGTCTGACCTGTTGTCAAATCTTGTGCTAATCGCTGAGCACCAGATTGGCTGCAGTGAGTGGACCATGGGTGAGCTGAGGATACGGCCGCGCAACCGCTTCCATCCCAGTGCCTGGTGCTGAGCAGAGCAGGAACCTTACAGCCAGCCCTGAGCTCAAGCCTCCATCAGGTACTGACCAACCTGCACTCAATAAACCTCTTTTCTCCCCAAGGAACTCCACTGGGTCCCCCTGTTTTGGCACCGCCATTGAAAATGGACTGTCGCCAAAACTGCAGTGATGTTGAAATTAAACAGAGATTGAACGCTGCCCAGAAGGAGGGAGCTAAGCAGCAGAGAGGACTGAAACTGGGAAGTGCCCTGAGAAGGAAAATATCCACCAGTGACATGACCTGAAAGCATGCAGACAGCAAAGCCTTCCACCACCGGTGAGCATTGTGCCCAACCAGCACAGTCCCTAAAGATCTTGGGATACATCATCTGGGGCACTGGGAGGAAGGGCCACTTGATCAGTGACATTGCACTGATCTACAACAGCTGGAGATGTGGCTCTGCCGCTGCCAGGGTGAGGGAAGACACGTCAGCTGGTGCTACAGGAACATTCACCTTTGGAGCTACTTGCCCAGAAAGGTGATGGATGCCCCTTCCTTGGAGATGCTCAAGGTCAGGCTGGACGGGGCTCTGAGCTGACCTGATGGAGCTGTAGCTGCCCCCCTGTTCATTGCAGGGGAGTTGGACCAGATGACCTTTAAGGGTCCCTTCAACTCAAACAATTCTGTGATTCTACTTTCTGCTTCCTGGGTATCTCCCAGAGCTCACCAGGCAGCTCCCTTCCTGCCATCCCTCACCTCCAGCCCCACAGCACCTGCAGCTTGCTCTGCCACCTCCATCCCATGCACACAGGGCACCCCTACAGCACAGCTACTGGGGACATCCCTGCACCAGCTGAGCCTTCCCCATGCCTAGGGATGAATACATGAGATCGGCTCCAAAGGACACGGTGAGCCAAACAAAGAGGCAGGATGGAAACCACAGCGAAAGCAACGATTTTGCCCAGATCACGCAGAACGGCTGAGGAAAAGCCCAGGGGAGAAGGGAAGTCTGCTCCTTTTCTTTCGCCATGCCTCAGACCTCCCTGCCTCCCCTGCGGAGGAGGAGGGGAGAACAGAGCAGAGATTACCAAAGAACTCCCCTAGCTCCAGTCTACACTGTTCAAATTTATATATTCCACTACAGGTGACATCATGATTGCTGGAGTCTGACAGGTGATGCTGTAAAATGCATGAAACCATAAAAATTTCAACAGCAGCAAGCTCCATTGCTGCTACATCTGACAGCACTTAGCTGCCCAGCTAACACAAATATTATAAAAGCACTCGAGAAAGAAATCCAACCTGCCTGACCTCAGTTTTGGACTAATAAACAGTACAGCACGACCAGATTTTACCCACATATAATAAACAGAGGGCTTTCAAAGAAACCAAAGCAGGGTGTTGGTAGGTGTAAAGAACTAAGGGAAGGGATGAGTTAAAAGTTGGCGAAGTTACTGCTGAATGCAGAGGGCTCAGTTCCCAGGCTGGGCTGCCCCTCTGTCTCTGCTAAGAGGGCATGTCTTAGAACTGCTCAACCACAGCTGCAAAGAGATGTTCATTGCTGTTACACAGCCACACCAAGATAGGTAATTGCCTAAAGTGATGCTCATCTCTGCTCTCTACAGCGAAATAATGTGTAGTCTTGTATCAGAAAGTTGGACAGCAGGTGAATCCAAAGGAATTCCTGCCTTTGATTTCACACACTCAGTGCTAAACCATACAAGTGCAAAGATCTGCTTCTATTTCTTTCTGCCATGAGGTCCCTTTGGTCTCCCTGGGGCAGTAGAGCTCCTTGCCTGATGGAGGGAAGGAGGATGCCCTGCAGACAGCAGTTTCCCCATAACCACCAAGGTGAGACAGGCAGGCACAGGCTCCAGCCAGGCAGGAGAAGCTGAAATGGATGCTCGCTTTCTCCAAGGGAACTGGTTTCCATGGGCCTCCTTGGGGTTCATCAGACAGACAGACAGGCAGAAGGAGCCTGTCACCTTCTGCACACTGTCTTGAGATGGGCAAGCCCAAAGGTCTGTACACAGAATATGGGAAGGGATGTTTTCTTGAGAGGTGTTATGGGGAACCAAACAACATACAGCTTTGGAAGTATTTCCAACTGGCCACTCCAAAGGCTTTATGACTGGAGCTGGGGATCCCTGGAAACCAGTGCTGGGACGTTCCAGCTGTCCTCAGCCACCTCTCGGGTCCTATTTCCAACCCACCTGACAGCCAGGCACCAGCTGCTACTACCCATGCACAGCACACCCCGGGCACTTGGACTTGGATGTCCCAGCATCCAAGGCCACCAGCAGCTGTGCCCAGAAAACAAGTGGGCAACCCAACCCAGCAGATACATCAGTGCCAAAGTGCACCTGCAGGCTGATTCATTTTAGATCACGGTGACAGGCAAGCAGCAGAAGTTGCTATAAATACCGACATAGCTCTATTAATTCCCCCTTTATTCACACGACTGGAGAGCTCTCATTGATCTGCTTGCTTTCACGGATGCACACACGAGAGGCGTGAGCTGAGCAGCAGGCACCCACCCGTGGGGCTGGGGCTGCTCCCAGGCAGAACAAACAGCATCACAACCCCTTTGCTGCCCACAAAGCTATTGCAACTGGCGACCCTGGTCAAACTCCTAAATTTAGTTTTAATTATTAAAGCTAGGCGTATCTAAATGCCATTTTCAACCAAGGATGGTACTGCAAAATTGAATACAGTATTTTTAATCACAGGTTTCAACAAGCACTTCAGCAGAACGTGCATGATTATCTGTTCACAAAATCATTGCTGCCTTTCCACCACTACAGATTTCCTCTTTCTATTGAAGTAACTGTTAATAGATACAGCTGATTTTTGAAACAATCTTTACAGCTCCTGGAAAAACACACACACTGAAAAAACGAAAGGTATGTCCACGGGACCGAGTTTAAATCTCTTTCACATAAATGGTTCCTGATTTTGCAGTCAGATTTATCCGAATTTAGCTCAAATGATGGTAGCGTGATGGATACAGACAGTGATTAGAAGCACCCAACAAAGACCCATATGTGAGAGGACCTCCTCAGCAAGGAACATCACTGTAAGAAGGGGCAGCACAAACTGCAGCCAGGTGGGATTTCACCTCTCCTGCTCCAGCTCCTCTAAATCTCCAGCTACAAAAGCCCCCAGCCACACGTTTGAGCACCCCATCGAGCTGTAGGTGACCCTGTCCATTGCAGGGTAGTTGGACTAGAAGGCCTTTAAGAGTCCCTTCCAACTCAATTGATTCTACGATTCTATTTTTACCAATAGAAGCAGACATTACAATGACTTCAGTGTGGTCTTTGCAGTCATCTTTATGCAGAGCAGAACGATATTCAGACACCTCATTTCAGCTGAAATAAAAGCGATGCCCATGGGAAGTTTCTGTCTAATCACACCTTGGATCTCATCCCACATCTCCCTGCAAAATGCAGCAGAAAACGCCAACGGGACTTCCCAGAGCGGCGTCAACTTCAATTCCTCCTTGGGCAGCGTGATGGCTCAGCTCCTCTAATTAACATGAGGCCGTTATCAGGAAATGAGCTCTCCCTGCCTCACTCAGGAGAGCAGCTCTGCATCAAGCACTCCCACCTCCTGCAGCTGTTCCTTTTCTGGATAATTTCCCCACCAAGACTCCAGCCCAAAGGGAGCAGAAGCAGCTGCCCCAGCGGATGGAGCAGCGCTGACGGAGCCCCAGTTAATTCCTATCGAGCCAGGAGATGGCACTCCACATCGTGCAGAGCAACGCTGGGCTCTGCAGCCCCCAGCACCTCCCTTCTGTGCCTGGCGAAGTTTCTTGCACCATCAGCACCTACACGAGCTGCAGGGCTGTACCGGACCCCCAGAGCCACCCACCCATGTGTCACCACTGCAGCACCTGCAGCACTCCTTGGGCACCAGCTGGCTGCCAGCGGCTCTGCTCTGCAACCCGAGAGTCTCTTTACTGCAATTCCCCACTTTTTATGGAATAGGCAAAAAAACGTAATAATAACCAATCATAAAAAATCAAACTCGTTTACCTTTCAGGAGGCAGCTCAGCACAGACTATTACAGGGTAATTTGGTACATCATAAAGTTTCCTATTAGAAAAGAAAATAGGGCTGCTTGCATGGGCTGCCAATTGGAAATAAAATAGTAGTGGGGTCGTGATCATTAGCACTGCTCTTTCTGTCAGGCTTGCTTTCCATCAGGGTGGGAAGAGGAGGGAGATGGAGGCTAGGTACAAGCACATTCCCCGTTGCTGCAGGCAAACTCTGGCACTGATTCTGTGCTTCTGATGCCCAACTATTTCCCCAGTTCCTGGTTGCACTCAGGAGGTTCAAAGCACCCAGCAAAACCCAACCTCCTGCCAGCTGCATTACAGGGCAGAAAGAAGTACCCTGGGGTCTGCGGGGCACAGCAAAGCATGAAGTGATGTGACCAAGGCCTTACAGGGAAGCAGTGGCAGAGGCAGGGAGGGCACCTGGGCTCGGGATTGCACTCCAGGATCTTTGACACCCACCCACTAACTCCACAGAAGAAACTACTGCATGGAGATCCAGGGATGTCAGCTTAGAATTTGGGGCACAGAGGTCACAGAGGGCTTCAGCTGCACCACAACTACACTGCTCACACCTGGACACAGAAAAATGCCCCTCATGCCAACAATACCTATGGTCCAAAGCCCCAGCTTCCCACCACACTTGCTCCCCACTGCCTTAGCAACCCCCACGAGATGACCACAGGAGCAAGGTGCCAGGGAGAGTCATGCAAAACCACTCGTCTCATGGCCACCCTGGGCCCAAACCAGGCTCCGACAGATCCGCTCCCAGATACCAGCTGGGTGCGACGCTCACACGGCCAATCTGCTGATGCTAAAGCCAGGAAGGTCAGCAGAGAGGTTGAGCACTGAGGTGAGTGTTTGATTAAATGAGGTTGGTGAGGGGTTTGGGGGATCTGTCGGAGATGGAAGTGAAAGCTTTATGGAGTGCTGGTGGGTGCTCCTGACAGCGCTGGAAACGACACGGATTTGGCAAGGTTCTTCCCCTGCCATCTGACTTCCAGGCTCCAAAGGCTCTGGGTGACTGATGAAATTCTGCTATGCAACATTTTTGGTTTTAGGCTCCATTTTATCACAATGAGCCCTGAGCCTCGTTCCGTGCAAGGGGCTGCTCACGTTTATTCTTAACATCCTCCTAAAAGACTTTGCTATCACCCCCACCCACTCAGCCCCCACAGATCCGATAGCCCCTAACTGAGTTATTAGCCAACAGGTACAACGTGATGCAGCTTTCAGTCATAGTCATCTTTTATTACTAGGACTCGTTCCTTAAACATTTTCTTTACCTTCTGTCCTTCTTCGATTTTGGCTTTTCTTATTAATTAAAAAGGCAAGTTTCAATAGCCCAAGATTGAATTATAAGGCTTGTTTAGAGCAGGCAGAATGATCAGAGCAAAGGGTAGAAGCTATACATGTAACATATACATATACTTACGATACAGAATTTTGCTTCCAGACGTTTGGAACAAATTAAATAGAGGATCAAATTAACCAGTGATTGAATTAAGTGGAAAGCATCTCATTACCTAAAAGACGGAAACATGTGTCACTTTAAAACGGCTAAAAATAAAGCAAGAATGGGTCGAAATGAAAAGCAGGAACCTTGCAAATGTCAGCCAAATCTGGGCTCTGTTGAGCCCTCCAAATGTGAAGGCTGTAAATAAGGTGGGTTTTGCTGCATAGTGGGAACTGCTAGGAAATGATGAGCTTGGGAAACAGATGTTGCAAAAATGAACTGCTGCACATCGCATTTCATATGCTGGCAATCTAAGGAGCATGTGCAGGGCTAAAGGGGTCTCACCTGCACATCACAGCTTGGCAGGAAGGGTTTGGGATGCCCAGGACATCACCTTCACCCACAGGGAGACACCCAGGGCTTCGGATCTATTACACGGCTGAAAACAGAGTAACTCTGCTTATTCTGTCAACTGGATTAACAGTTCACTGTCAGTCAATGTCTGCAATTTGCTCTTGCAACTCACCGCCCAGAGGGTTATTCAATCCAAATGAATTTCAAGTATTTCACAGAGAGGACCAAGCCCAGTGATACATTTGCATCACTTTAACCCAAAATGAAGACATCTTGTGGCTGTCTTAATTCAGCACCTTTGTTCAAGGGCTCGCTCCCCTGGTTTCCTGACACTCAATTTCCCCTGAAACCAGAGAAAGACTCAGAGCCTTTTGTTTCATCACAAGAGAAGCGAGATGGCTTCCCATGTTTCCCCCCTCCTGTGACACGGATGCTCATCTTCCTTCCTGCTCATCCGGACCTCACCAATTCCAGCCACTTGCCTTCTCCTCCCGACACAACATTTCACTTAGCACTGCATCAGATGGGAACCATCCTGAGCTGTCCCCAAGCGCAGGAAATCAGTCTTTCACTCCACCTAACTCCAGTCCCAGACCCAGTATGAGGAACCGGGCTTCAGCCCTCTCCCATCTAACGCCGTATTTCTTCCTTTTGTTCCTCTTATATATCACATTGTGACAAATGCGAGTGGAAGGTTTCCAAGATAAATAACGTTATCTTTGCAGAACCCTACGGCACCCCATGGCAACTCATTATTTTTCAATTAAATTTACTGTTCATTGGCAGTTGCTCTGCTTTAATTTTCTGCCATTTGTTTACCGAAGAACGAAACACATAACACAAAGCCCTATAAAAGTCAGACTAAGTTAATTAAATGTGAAACTGGGAAAGCCTAACTTTGCCTCCAGAGCAGTTTTATCATAAGATCTCCTTATAAATGTTGCTTTTTGCAGGGATTTATTTAGACACATACAACCACTATTAATTAAACGTGAGGTCCCTTCGCAACTCTCTCCAAAAGACACTTAGCAGTACTTTGTAACCACTGACTGCAGGAACAAGAGTTCGCACGTCTCACAAAGCCAGATGAGGAACATATTTCTCAGTCAGTCCCGTATCTTCAGCCCCCTGCCTTACATGATTCTGACGGAGCGTATACACAGGAAGGGGAACGGCTGTTTTCAAGGGTGGATAGGGATAGGACAAGGGAGAATGGTCTTAAACTGAGACAGGGGAGGTTTAGGTTGGATGTTAGGAGGAAGTTTTTCACTCAGAGAGTGGTGACGCACTGGAACAGGTTGCCCAAGGAGGCTGTGGATGCCCCATCCCTGCAGGCATTCAAGGCCAGGCTGGATGTGGCTCTGGGCAGCCTGGGCTGTTGGTTGGCGACCCTGCACATAGCAGGGGGTTGAAATTGAATGAGGATTGTGGTCCTTCTCAACCCAGGCCATTTCCACGATTCTATGATTCAGCCATGGTAAGTACCAGTTTGGGAGTGATGCATCAGATTGTTTTCCTTCTAAAATCAAGAAGATCTGATTCCATCTCTTGATAAGAAAAAAATATACTGATTAGGGTCCTCCACCAGCTGCTACACTGCGCATCACTTGGATCAAGAAATGATTGCACATTGGACATCAAAAATTAATCAAGATGCAAACCTCAGCAGATGATGATGTCCTTAGCCAACATCAGAAAAAATTATTATTAAGCAACAGTATTCAATATTTGCATGCTCCTCTCCATACAGGCTAAATATTCTTCATAAATCGTACATTCTTGGTTCCTATTTCTGTGCACGGGTGATAGAGAGCTTGATATCTGCTCAGATATGGATGTCTACGTTGCAAATCACACATCTTAGGGGTAGCAGCTGAGGGAATGGGATGGGTCAGTCTGGAAAAGAGAAGGCTCAGGAGAGACCTTCTTGCTTTCTGCAACTTCCTAAATGGAGGCTGTGGCGAGGTGGGGATTGGCCTCTTCTCCCAGGTAGCAGTGATAGGATGATGTTCAGGTTGGATATTAGGAAAAAAGTCTACTCAGAAAGAGTGTTGATGCAGTGGCACAGCTGCCCAGGGAGGTGGTGGAGTCACCATCCCTGGAGGTGTTCAGAAACCCTGGAGATGTGGCACTGAGGGACGTGGTCAGTGGGCTTGGTGGGGGTGGGTCAATGGCTGGACTTAGTGATCCTAGAGGCCTTTTCCAACCATAATGATTCTATGGTTCAATTAAGTCCATCATCATGGTCTCAGAATGCAGTGCCTAACACAAACCCTTCACCCAAGCACCTCTGTCAACTGGAAACACTTCATCTTACCCTGAGAGGTATCTCAAATAGGTGATATGCATTACAGCTTGGAAGTGCTTACTTCCCACCTCTGTTTGTAGCAGCAGCCTCTGCAATTTCCTTAGATAAGTCACCACACTTTAGATTGAAAGCTGGGTGCTATGTACTCACAGAACCATAGAATGGCTTGGGTTGGAAGGGACCTCAAAGATCATCTAGCTCCTACCTCCCTGTGGCAGGCAGGGTTGCTGACTGCTAGATATCCAACCTTTGAGTTCAATTTGACAGGTCACAAATAGATTTTCAGTGTTAAAAGATTCCCAATTGGAATCTGAAACAATCTTCCTGAGGAGGAAAGGAGAAGAGCAATCTTGTCAAATACACCAATCAGAAACAACGTGAATAATTAACAGGTGACTACAGTGTTGAAAGAAGTTGTCATTCAGGCACCCAGAAGCTCGTCTGAACAAAACTGAAGTCAAGGCTTCAGTATTTTGTTGGGACATATTGCTTCAAAAGGGAGATGTTCTCATCACACCTCTGAAGCGCCCATACTTGGTCCATACTCTTATTGAAGGAATTAGCATCCCTGACTGCGTGGAAAGAAGGTTTCTCACAGTACCAAGAATCTGAAGACCTCCTGGGCAGCCCCAGTGATGCCGGGTGCTGTCTGCTCTCATTTTGAGTGGATAAATGCAGGTGGAGGTCTGCAGGGCAGCATGGAGATGCTGGACAGAGAATACCAAATGCATCAACATGTGCACGATCTCCCTGCTACTGATCTCCTGGGAAGCAAAAAGTGGTGCTGAGATGGCAGCACCTTGAGGCAGGTGCAAGTGAAAGGCAGCGTGACGGCGCTGAGGTGAGCTTTACATCTTGGGCAAGGTGAGAGAAGCACGGTGTCAGCAGCTAATAAGTTTATAAAGGGGTTCCTTCCTCAAGCCAAATGCAGCCCAGATTTATAACTCCCCCATACCACTCTGAACTTTCCGACACTCCTCTTGAAACGTTTCATTATTGCTCCATTACTGTCATGTTCTCTTAAGGACGTGGAGGGGGGAGAAGGTCTCCATTTGGAGACCAGATGCCATTTCTATAGATATTCACAAAACTGCCCTGTGCAATAAATCATCCATTCACCCTTTGGAAACAGGCTTTGAGGATATCATAAGTTTAAAAAAAAAAGAAAAAAGTGAAAACTGTGACATGCCCGATGTGTAACAGAAACTATCCAGAAACAAAGACACTGAGTTGGTAGCAGGGCACCTTCTGCTGTCGTGCGGCCAGACGGCCTATCTGACGTGGAGGCAGCAAAGCAGAAATCCTCAATAGCCTCCACACAATCTCCAGACACGCTGAAAGACACCAAGACTCGTGGCTGTCTGCACAGCATCACAAATCCTGCCCAAGACAGGCCTGTCGCAGCAATTTGTAGCAGCTTCTCCCAGACACCCCTGGGTGGACTAACCCCAGAATGGGACTGGCACGTCAGGGCGGACCAGTATGGAAGCACGACCCTCAGCCCACCCTCCAGGACACACCACCCAAGCTGAGTCTGGAAAGCGAGCAATCAAGTATTTTCCAGACCTAAAAGCTGGTTTGACTTCTTCTTCCTACGGCCACAGTAGACCGGACTACAGGCAGAATCATGAGCACTACAGCCCCCTCCAGCACTGATGTCCTACAGTCAGTATCCCTAACCAGAAGACCAGGTTCAAAGATCCCACCGAGCTTAAAACCCACTCTCAAGTTACGTCTTAGAATGCATGAATCAACTGACAGCTCTCCTCCATTCGCTGGACAGACACTTCTACAGCATATTACCATCCAAAATGTTCTTACCACTTTGATACTTGTAACATGTCTCCGTTTCTACATATGGAAACCACATTATATATTCCAGATGGAAATTCATACTTTATTCCAGAGAAGGAAACGAGAGCTATTTCATACTAGAGGCATAATTTGTTGTGTGAATATGAAATACGTGACTGCCTCACATGTTATGTTGCGAGCTAATCATAAAAAAACATAATGAAAAAGGTCCCATCTGTCTCTAAATCCTATAATCCAACTGTTCTCAGCTAACTCCAGCTCTGGCAGTACCTGGTACACATACAGCGAGGAGGGTTTTCTGTGCCAGAGAAATACTGGAAACCAGAGGAGTGTGTAAAAAGCTGCAACTAAAGTTTCATCTGAGGCAGCCTTAGAAAGAGGGGACACCTTATGACACCTCTTCAGCTGGCTGAACTCA
Organism: Pavo muticus; assembly: GCA_016647715.1. NCBI lineage: Eukaryota > Metazoa > Chordata > Aves > Galliformes > Phasianidae > Pavo > Pavo muticus. The sequence goes on along the minus strand of JACDJE010000165.1, from coordinate 1,498,486 downwards.
TTCCCCAACTCTTCAAATCGTTCTTGACCTGCCTTCTTATCCGGGCTACCCTACAATTATCTTCTTAACATAATTTCCCTGCATTTCCCCGAAGAGTTTTAATGGGATCACTGGGAAAGATCCAGCTACACGTTTGAAAGCGTGGGGGCAGAGTGCTGTCCTCAGAAGACCAAGGGAATACTGCTGCTCACGTTGTCAGGCTGTGATTGCTAACTGGAGTTTGCTGGCTGCTGAAGCAGATCTGCAGTGCTAAGTGCTAAGCAGGTGGGTCTGCCCTGCTCTGCTTCGAATGCTGCAGTTTCATTTATCCACAGCCAAATTCCTGAGCCTGATCTTAAAGTTTTACTGCAGTATCACCAAAGAAGCTGCTCCACTGGCACCTCAAGGACCACTCTGAGGTTTGGCTTGGACCTAACATTGTGCCAGGGGCATAAATGGGATGGTTACAGGCTCTTTGTGTCCTGAAATCAGGGGGTGCCAGATCTTTCAACACACAGCAGCTTTCACTCCTCTCCATTAACCTCAGGGACTCAGCTCCCCTTTGCTCACCCCCTGCACCACCCAGGATCCTGCCCTACAGCCACAGCAGCGTGGCTACACTCATCCATCCATGCAGCAGATGCATCCCTCTTAGAGCTGAGCTGTGGCAGCAAATCCATCACTTGTGAATGATGGTGGAACTCCACAGTTATGTCACTGCTTCTCCATGCCCAGGACACAAGCATTTCAATGCCAGATGGAACAGCTCACTTTAAAAGAGCCTTTTTTTTTTTTTTAACCTCTAAAAAAGTATTTCCAAACAAGAGCCCTTTTATTGTTATGCCACTTTCAAGTCATGCTGAAGTTCTTAAACATCTGGGCCCGGGCCATTGCCTTTTGAATTTAACCGGTCCATCAGCAATTGCATTTCAGCAGTATGAGCTGTGTCTGTCTTTCCCCAGGCCTGCACTCCATTTCCCACTCAAAATAGGCCTTATTTATCATCACCCCCTCCCAGCCCCCAAAATCTCTTTTCCTATCTTTCACAGAGTCTGGCAGAAATGGCATGGCAGAGCCCTCTCCCCTGCGGGCTCCTCATCCTGAGGAAACACAAGGAGGACATTAGCAGGGATCTTGTTAAATGCATCTCCTAGGAGAACATGGGAAGCAGACCCCGTTATGCAGAAGGGCAAAACAAACACAACCAAAAGAGAAAAAAAAAGTTCTACCTACCAATACCAAACAAATCTCCTCCAGTCCTAACCAAATGCATCTGGATGGAAAATTCCCCCTTGACCCCACACAGGGGGACTGAGTGCAGCGCTCAGGCATTTACAAGAAGGTGATGCCAACAGGTCTGAAGGGAGCTGCTCACCTCCTGCTGTGCTGCAGGCCCCAGGAAGAGCTTTTTCCCAGCAGAAAAACCAACTACAAATTATGCTTCTTGTATAAATAGGGTCTAAAAATTGATCTGATCTCTTCAAAAACGTTGGGGATATCAACAGATTTGATGTGCAAGGACAAAAAAAAGCTTTTTCAGGCCCTAGGCACTGCTGTTTCGTTACATAATCCCTTCCATAAATCTATCAGATTGCATCTAAAACAACTCCCCAAGCCCTTCCAAAGGCAGCTTGACCCTTCCAGTCACAGCAATTCACTGAGAATTCCTGCCAACAAGGATGTCTGCAATACTTCTCAGGTTCTGTTCCCTCCAAGCTGCAGATCCAAGATGGAACCTTCTCAGGTTTCCATCCCTCCGAGCTGTAGATCCAGACTGTCCCCACCAAACGGCAGCCCCTTCCCTCAGCTCTCTCTTCACCCAGATAGAAAAAGCACCTACCAAGGCAGCAAGACAGCCAAGACCACAGGATCACAGAACTGCTTAGGCTGGAGGGGACCTTAAAGATCACTTTGTTCCAATCCCCCTGCCATGGGGCAAGACCTAGATCACCCCTGGGCCACGCTAATTTCTCTCCACCACTGAGGGTGATGACATTCCACCTTAGACACTACAGCTAAGTCCCCATGTTTAATGGGACAAAGCTTTGGCAGAGTGTCTCAGGCTACAAATTAAACCCACTCACAGGATTACACAACAGCAGTTGCCTGGATTAAGGTAATTTTGCTGGCTTGAGTCCGCTTAACTAAAGAATGTACATCACTGTAACCTAACTTCTCAGGATTTATCACCCCAATTCCTTTGTCCAACCTGTCTTTTACAAGCCCAGCACTTACACCATCACTTTAGAGGGTTCCACGTTAACAGTTGTTCAAGATACCAAGTCTACTGCAACCAATTAAAGACACAGATACATTTCAGCAAGATTTAGATCTGATTCCTTAGGATTCTTCTTTAGTTACAAACTGTGTAGATGTTTTAATCAAGAGGTGATGTATTACTGAATTAGAAACTAACCTGTAGCTGTCTTGGCCAACCAGATGACATAGAGATGTTTCTGATAGGATCTGTCTTCCATCACACCACAAACTGAAACCAGTGAATTTTGCTGTCTCTGTTGAGAGAAAGGCAAATTAGCAATGATGTTAATTCACACCTGTACAGCTCCTGTGGATGTCCCCGCATCCTCGGCACATGCCCACTGCACGCCCATTTCACCTGGAAATCTCCCCAGATCAGGATGTTTCCAAGTGCCTGCTTACTGCTGACAGCAAAAGGAAATACCCCAAAGAATATGTAATGTGGAAAGGATAGCATGGAAAGGAAGGGAAAAGGGGCCATGGTGATGTGCAGGACTGGCCTGATCTATCATGCACATTTGGGAAACTGGTCACCTCTGGTCTTCAGTTTGTTTTGGTTTTTACTTCAGCTTCTGAGCTCCTCTAGAGGACAGCCACTGACTTCTGTGAGTTTTCCAATCTTCCCCAGTGGCACCAAACAAAGCACAGGTGGGATTTACTTCTGCCTTGGTCACCTTTTCTCCTGATTTGGTTGTAAATCCCTTCTGGATCCTTTCTAACACAAGAGATATGGAAAGGGAAGAATCCTTTTACCTCATGGACTTGGGTAAAACAAAGCATCTAATTTCAAGAGCAGTTGCTTGCCTTAGGAGGCATGCATTGACTTTTACAAACAGCAGTCAGTATCCCGAGGCTTTTGGGTGACTGCTGTAACGTTTTCTGGCTGGATGGTAAACAGCCAGGTAACCATCTCAAAGCAGGGTTTGAGGTTCCTCCCGTTTTCCACAGAGACCATAATCCAAGATCCTACCAGAGAAACAAATGATTTATCATAGTAGGAGTGCCTCGTTAAGATTTATTACAAACCCTTGTGATAGCTCAGGAAAACTGCTTCCAGGAGTCATCCAACATACCAGAATGAGCATGACAGCCCTTCAGGTGGAACCGTGCGATCCAAATCCCTTTACACGGACCTGCAGCCCAGAAATGCTGCGACAGCCACAGCAGCTGCCCCACATTAACAGATGAGAGCAACTTTTAACAAGAATCAGGCACGGAGCTGTTCCAAGCCTCTGCCGTAAAACTGATGAACTGAGAGGAATACAGCAAAGAGAAACGGGGAAAACACAGCATCATGCCACAGCTATTTGATCGTGATTTACGTCCCGTTCCACCTCGCCTTATCTTAGCTTGCTTAGCCTTTCAGGAGAACGCTACACGTGCTGCACAGAAATGGCACTTTGTTCCTTGGTGTGCAGTTCTGCTTCCTCAAATGACGGTCCTGCTGCACTAGAGCAGCACTCGCTGACACCCACAAGGCACACATGCAGCTGTTGGATGCACCGATGGCACCTGCACAGCCACAGCACAATGCCCACACTCCCGGAGTTGAGCTTTGAAACGTGTGCAGTATAAAACACAGCATCAACCCCCTTGGGAGCATCGCTGCCTCAGCTGTGCTGACTTCTTCATCCACAGCCACGAGCAGCCTCCCCTGCACGGACAGCTGGGGAAAGAGGAGCTCCCTGGCACGGAGCTGACAGCCAGAGTGCCCTGCCAGCATTCAGAACCAGGCTTTCCGCTGCTTTGTCTCCAAGTGACATTTTTGTCTGCTTGTCTAAAAACTGAGATTGTAAAGGAAAGTGGTGAATGTATGGCAGAAAGAACTGCGCCATGAAGCACATTTTGGGAGTTAAATGAAACGTTCCCGTTGTTATTTTGTCTTCCAGGACAAAAAACAAGCAAACAAAAAGAAGCAAGTTTTCCATTTAGTGTGAACACATTTCCCTTAGTGGCACACCAGATATCTGCATTTCCCACACCTATCCCATAGCACGTCGGAGGGAGGCTGAATGCATCTACTTAGAGCATCAAACTCAAGTGTTCTGAACTGTGACAGGTAACCAGTTCTCCCCATTTAAGGAGTCAATATCAAGTTCTCTCCATAGCGATTAGAGTAACTTTAAAAGGCTGTAGAGCCCAGAGCAGCTACTGCCTTTCAATGGTGAAATAACTACTTTTGCAGTGAGCTCAATAACACAAGGGAAAGCTGCCCAGTATGTGAAAAGATCCAGGACACCATTTTTCAGCTTGTTTCTCCCATCAGTGCATAATACTATCCAGCTCACACATAGCTGAACTAAAGCATCCCTTCCAGGAAGATATCCAGGTTCAAGGTGAGGCATCCAGGCAGGAATGAATTTCCCCCTCGCCTTGTTGAGCAGCTGCTCCGCTGGGTAATTACCATGTTGCTCCACAGTTGTCTCATTTCCAGCCTGAGTTCAATTTCCATCCACTGGATCTTCTTATATCCGTTACACATCAGAAATCCTCTCCTGGTGCAGGGAATCACACTGTTTCTGAACTTTCTCTTCAATAAGACACAGGCACTGAGCTCTTTAAGCCCGCCTGAGCTCCAGACCCTGGCTCGTCCCACTACAGCTGAGGTATCCTCCAACATATATCCAAGAAGAGAACAAAAGTCATCACCCCATGTGTAGAGTCATAAACTTCATGCTTTGCCAGCCAGCATCACCCGCTGAAATTGCCCCAGCTGCAAACCCCACCTTCCTGCCCCAAACAGGATGTGTCAGAAGGAAGGGAAGGCCAGGCTCCAGAGCTCCTCAAAGCAGGCATTCACTGATGCTGGGGGTCCATCAGCCCAGAAGTCTGTTCTTTACCACGCCGTTGTGCCACTTCCCTGAGTTGCACGAGCTGTTAGAGATGGTTTCACTCAAAACTGCACCCATCCTTTGGGAAGCCTCCACGCAAATGGCTCATTCTTTAGGCACTCGCTTTGGGAGAGGTCCAAGGAAAGGTTTTGTGAACAAATCCCTCTCTGGATACCGCTGACATCCAGAGTGAAGACATCCCAGTCAATGCCATTCCTTCTTGGAGCCCATTCCTCCACTGTCAAGTCGTCGTCCAAAGAAAATACATTAAAATCAATGCCCTTAAATATGACAAGCCCTGAAAAAATGTGCTCTGCAAACAGAGACGGTCAATCCAAAGCTGCTCCGGAGGCAGCCCCGAGCTGCCAGGCTGCCTGTCACAACACTCACACACAGTTTTTCCCCAGTAAAATACTGCTCACCTTGCTGGACCTAAAGAAGCTTGGAGCAGGCAGTGCCTTGCTGTATTTGTTCAATTCAGAGCAAGGCAAATCTAGCCCTTAACTCACTCAGTTGCCCTGCAGAAAGCACATCCTGACACAGAGGGGATCAGTGCTTCCCAGGGGCTGCACTGCTGGTCCCAAAGCAGACTTTGTTATCTCAGCAGCAGCTGCAATTATGGAGCCTAAGGAAGAGGATAAACAAACAAGGAGTTGAATGATTTCATGAGTGAATTTAGGGCTTGTGACAACAAAGATGGAAAAGTAATGTATCCAGGCAGGGTATGGGGGAAAATGCTGGAGTTTTCCAGCAGTTTGACCAATGCAGCGAGCAGGGAGCTGCTGACTCAGCCCTGGAGCCGAAGCAGTGAGCTGCCATCTGCCATCCTCTCTGGACCTCCAGCAGTTCCTCTAAGATTTCACCCAGTTCTGCCAACATCCAAACTGAGCCCCCACTAAACCCCGGCCCCTACAGAGACCAAAACACAGCCTTACTCCTGAGAGCCCAGTCTTACACCTCACCCTCCACACACACCGTGCCCCTCTACCCAAACCCACCACGTCACCTCCCTCCCAACCTGCAGCAACCTCCTGCGTGCAGCTTCCAAACAACAGTGAACCATGAAATGGACACAAGAGGAGCAGCAGAGCTAATTACTGCTTTAAACAGAGACAGTCTAGCCATTAAGAGAAACTATTAAGAGAAACGGTGGGTTATCCACCGCATGCTCTGCCCAGACGGAGTGGCAAAGATGTCTCAGCCAGAAGGGAGTTAGTGGGCTCAGCTGTGAGGTTAATGGACAACTTTTCATAGTCTGCTGTTCTGAAGGTCAGGTAGATAAAGCCTTCAATGCTTCCGGCTCTGTGTCCGCCTCCCTGAGCAAATGGATGAGGGAATAACAAAGAGGCTCCTCCAGGCTGCTCTACTCCTAAGTTCAATCATGGGAAAGTTGGGGCAAGTTTATAAAACAGTAGCATTTTCTCTTGTGTTTGGCATGGCAGGAGGCCAGGACTGATCTCTGTTCAATGCTGTGTATCACTTTTCAGTGCTCTCTGGGTAAGGTTATCAGCACTGACCTGCCAGTCTCACACATTCCTCCCCAAGAACAAAACTGTTCATCGGATGTTTCTTTGCTTTGGAGATAAATCTGGTTCTGTGCATGCAGAAAACTGCTCCCCCCAGGCCCAGCTGGCCCTGCAAGGAAACATCAGCACTGGAGGGGGTTCTGTTGGTGTGAGCACCAACTGCTCCCTGAGCCACCAGAGCCCTCTGGGACGTGCAGTGCAGCTCTGCAAAGGTAATACAAGCAGGTGGTGACGTAGCCTTGCAAAGAGCCAACATCTTCCTGTACCATCTTCTGGGCACCGCCAGCTCTTGCTGCAGCAACACCTCTCTGACGCCTGCAAAGTAATTAGCAACAGCTCTTACCGCTGTCCCCTAATGGGAGATGGCCTCGTTAATTACATTACACTGACTCAGCTTAGCGTGCTCGGAGATAATAAAAACACTGTTAGTCCTCCTTCCAAAATAAGCAGTGAGCTCTGATTTTACAGACACTTACAGAAAGATCCCGCGATAAAAATATGACACCTTGTGTTTCAAGACTTTCCGTCATGCCTCGGAGTACCTCATGCCTAAATATTCCCTACGAGAATCTGCTCACCCACTGCTGAACTGCCTGCGCCAAACAGAACGCTATTTTATGGCACCCAGCAGAAACAGCAGATCAGGTTGAGGTGAAGGGGATGGAATAACTCCGCTCAGACTGCAGTGAAGCATTGGTTTAACGTTCACCTGCACTGCCTCAGAAGTGTGGAGCACCCTTAGCAGCAGGACCCTCACTGAGCTCATCAGCCTCAGCTAGATGAACCTGGTTGCTAATACAGACTGATCTACATATTGCTCAGGATGTTAACACCTTTCATTTACAAACCACGTCGCTTTCCAACAGTCTATCATCTTCACTCCCTAAAGGGGCAAGGAAGCCCGTCTGAGCATTTCACAATTCATGCAGTGCCTAACACAGTGCATCCACAGAACCAGAGTTTGTCCTCCTGACCTTCAACACAGGAAAGAACAAAATTTGGGAGTGCTACCCCCATAGCTATTAAAGACAGGCAGAAGGATTGAATCACCTGCTGGATGAATCCCTTTTCCTTTGCTGATTTTTAGGAAGGAGGGAAGGAACCCTCCCATGGTTACTACTACATGGTAGGACTGAGGCCATGGCTTCCCTAAGGGAGAAGTAATGGGATTATCGGGGAAAATAAATAATGCTACTCCCATTCTGAAGACGTCCTGAAATGTTTCGTCCTCTTTCCCAAGTACATTAGCTCCAAAAAATTATCAGCATTTAATTTTTAAAGAGGGATTTAAATGGTTCTGGAGCTCGCAGCTGAAGCAAAAATGAATCAAACGAAACATTTAAGGCACTCCATTTATTTTGCTAAATAATCCTCCTCTTAGCAGGATCAGAAAGAAATTAAGAAACATTTTTTTTTCCCCTCAGTTTAACAACCCAAAGTAAAAAATCAATTATTCAGAGCTCTGGTGCTGAGCTCTTTTGAAAAATCTACCTTTCCAATATTCCTGAGATCATTAAAAGATATTATTTAGCACAGCCATGTGCACCAAATTAAAGGGATCGGCGCTAGGTGGGAAGCAAAGGCTGTGCTTAAAACCAATCTCCATAAAAATCAGTGACAACATTTGACAACTGTTTGTATTTCTAATAAAGCAGGTGGTTTCGTCAATTACAATGGAGATGCAATCTTTCTTACAAGTAATGCAAGTGGAAATAGCCAGTGCTAGAGAAATTAGGCTGGGAAACCACATATATACAGAAACAGGTCGTGTTCCACTGAATGAAAGAGGGACGGAAAAGTGAAAAATTAAAAGCTAAGGGCAAACTGAACTCAAGTTCTTACTTCTCAATAGCGTCCTTTTAAAGAAACTACCTGTTAAGTTTTCTTTCCAAACACTGAATCAACAGGGAAAAGGGCACTGGGATCTGACCTTCCTTTAATAATACATTGGCAGGTTTTCCTTTTGAGGGAAAGACGTTTTATAAGAGGAAAGACAAACAACCCCAACAAGGTTAATAAATTTGTTCACGGAGAGAGCTGAAAAAGGAAGGACCACAAATCAGGACAGGCCCTCTGTTTTTCTTTCGGCCCTGTTTTTATTTTAGCACCTTTTCTTTAAAGAAAAGAAAGGCATACCATAATATTTGGAATACCACTGGGTGTTAGGGAAAACAGAGCCTACCCCGAGCTGCTGGGAGGAGCTCAGCCCCGCTGGGCAGCTGCAGAACCAAAGCACAGGGAGCAGAAGCACAGCAGGGAGAGAGCCCGTTCGCCTCCTTTAGCTCTTGTTTCCACTCCTGGCTCAGAGGTTGCTGGTTTATTTAATTAACTAAGTGGTGTCTCCCAGGATGGGTCCTGCTCTCAGTTAACACAGAGTGCAGTTCAATAGTATTGCCCCAGTGTTGAACCGTTGGTTCAAGCCCTGTGTTTCTGGAGGGGATGTGATCATGCTAAAGCATCTCACCAAGGTTTCATGTAACTCGAGGGAGTGAAAATATAAGGGAGGAGAAAAGAAGCTCAAAACTGGGCACTGCTGTCAGATTTGGGGCTGGATTCTCAATTGCCCTTGGTACAGGGGGTTTTGTAATTGCACAGGCTGGTGTATAGGGATCAGGTTGTTTCAGAGCCTTTTGTACCTCCACCCATACAAGAACAAGTACACTGAGACAGAGCAGCTCCCAGCCCAGGGGAGGCTGCAAGCAGGCAAGCAGCACCAGCACAGCAGCCTCCCAGCAGTCAGCACCTGGGGGCCCAGAACCATGGAGGGGCCCCACTGGGAATCTCTGTGTAACTCTAGTCACATCCTTCCTGGCCACAAGAAAACGGAGAGGTACTGTGAATGTATCTGAGGACTCCATCCAACCCACTGCTCACTGGATCCTCCCTAACACAGGGACAGGACCGTGAGGGAGCACACAGCAGAGCCCCAGTTCCTCAAAGTGAATAGGGCACACTGTTGCTCTGTACCTTGGACAAGTAATCCAGCAAGAGCTGGATTAAAAAACAACCCAAAATGTAGAAATGAATTCTTGCTAACATTCTCTCCGTGATTACTGTACAAACAATAATCCAGTGAAACGAGTGATACCAATCTCCTTTAATGACTCATTCACCAGATTTCCGCCCTTGCCTTTCAGACCTCGGCATCACTGTAGTAGTGTTTTGTCTCCTACCCATCAATTGATACTTAAATAATGCATAAAACTGTCTTATTTAAATGCATGTTGAATATTTATTTGGAAGCTCATCACAAGTTGAAAGATAACCTTCATTTCCAATTCCCTTTGGGATAATCAGCTAATTGGGATCAGCAGAAGCTCAGTCTCTTCAGTCAGCATCAGAGCTCTTCTAACAATGCCTTCGGCACACATGGAGAGGCTCAGTCCCTCGTGCCACCTCGTCTAACCCAATGTAATTCACAAGGAGGACTAAAAAGGAGAGAATGTAAGTGGTCACAACCACTCACCTCTTCGTTCTCCTTTGTGCTGTTGGACGTGGGCCAGGCACAGGCAGGAAAGAGCCAACCACTTCCCTCAGATTACTGCTGAAACCAAATCCTGGCCATAAGCTTGGAAGGAACATAGGACCTCCTGTCATGGGCACAGCAGGATCTCAGACTTGCTTCTTCCTTATACAACTTGCTTTGAAACATCTTGTCATAATTCAGTTCCTAAAAACATGGGGCCTGTGATAGAGCCTGGACTGTTTGCATCTCCAGCCTAAGGAAGTTATAATGCCTTCAAGGCAGCACACAGCCCTGCTTTCTGATGTGAACATCCCTCCTCTTGGAGGAGCCCATTGGCTCGGTGTTGTAGGGCTGCTCCAGACCCCTGGGATGCAACTGCTCAATGATAGAAAGTTGTTGGTAAGTGGTCATTTATTCCACACTGATATCTCTCCTCTTTTGTTTCTTTGTAAGGAAATACAACTGTTTCAATAAATTAGGGAGAGGGAGGTGTATGACATCAGCCTAGGAATAAGATCCAAAGGACCGGTCACACCTCACTTCCGAGAGCATTACGTGAAACGATGGCACTCAGGAGCCACCAAACCTTCCCCCATGGGCAGCTGCTGGTTGATGACACGTCCCTCAGTATGAGACCCAACAAATCAGCACATGGAAGAAATGCAGCCACGCCCAGAGCCTGGCAGGTCTTTGGCAGCAGCCACCAGAAGCTGCGCAGGGAGCAAGCAGAATCACTCCTGTTAATACCATATTTTAGGCTTGTCAAGTTCACTTTTAGTGGAAATTCAATCAAACAACGCTCATATGGTAAACATCAACTAATTTTTATACACTTCATTACTGAAAATTAATCCTATTTCCTTTGCCAGGTGAGTGTCTCCCATCGCTGTGCTCCACCAGCACAAGGCAGGGCTTCCCATGGGACGTGGGAATCATGCTGCTCAGCCAGAACCTTTCCTACATTTGTACTCAGGAATTATTTTTCATCAATCCTCCTTTCTCCCCAGACACCTGCACCAGCTTCAGCCAGACCCCTCTTACCTGGGACCAGTGCAAGGGAATGCTGGAAGAGCTGTAGAATATCCTCATAAATGGAAACTCCCATTAGTCACAGATTTCCTCCTGCGTGGAAAACAAAAGCACACACAAAAATCCCAGTGCATAATCCCATCTTACAGTATGTATTTTCTAAAAATCTGAAGCAAAGTGGCTGGTTTGTGAGTGAAAGCTACTGGACAGCTGGGTCCTGTAAGGAAGATCTAATATGTGGGGCTTTTGTCCAAATTAAATCTAATAATCGTAGAATCATAGAATGGTTTGGGTTGGAAGGGACCTTTAAGATCACCTAGTTCCAACCCCCTGCTATAGGCAGGGATACCTCCCTCTAAACCAGGTTGCTTGCAGCCCCATCCAGCCTGGCCTCGAATGCTTCCAGCATGGTGGCATCCACAACCTCTCTGGGCAACCTGTTCCAGCGTCTCACCACCCTCACAGTAAAGAATTTCTCCCTAATATCTAGTCTAAATTGACCCTCTTCCAGTTTAAAGCCATTTCCCCTCATCCTGTCCCTAATAATGTTAAATGTAATTTATGTACATCAGCAATGAGACCCAAGCAGTGCGCAGGGAGCACTGGTGCACACAGCAGGGACAGGTGCTCAGAGACACGGCGCAGGGTCTGTGCATGTCCAGCCATTTGGACCCAAACCCAACGGACTCCCATGGAGAGGAGCTGCTTCCTCTGCACAACAGTTCTTCCCTCTTCCACCCCATAGGACACTGGGATCCAGAGAGATGGATCAATCTTACCCCGGAGCCACAGGTCTCCTCTTGCCCGGATGAATGAGAGCCCACACTGAAACCTGAAATGTTTTCAAGACCAATCATCTGTGTATTAACATCCAACACGTGCAGGCAACAGACCAACTATTCTTCTTCTGAGGAAGCTGGCATGTCAAAATCTGGCAGTTTCCCTCAGAAAAAGCAAGGTAGGGACACGTGGCTCCAGGGAGCACCCAGCACCGGGTCAGGCTCACTGCACCTCCATCGCATCCTCCACCAGCACAGAGCAGGTTTTCCTCCTCGCTGAGACTCAGGATGGAGAGGCTGCACACAAAGGAATCCTTCATTTCCAGTTGTTTCGAATTTTCTGTGTACTTGGAAAAAGTAAAACGATTCTTTAGCACCGAGAATAGCCGGCGATATTGAATGCGGAGTGTGCAGGCGGGGATTAGCCGAACTGAAATGCACGGTGGATGTTTCACGGGTGTTTTACTCATCCAGGGAGAGAATAAAAAATGTGGCAGTCGTTATTTTGTGGGATATTTAATCCCTTCAACTAATTTTGCGTGAAACAGGCTTTAGGTTCCACTCCCCCCTCTTTTTCTGGTTTTGTTTTTAAAGTCTTCCTCACCTTCTTCTCTTCCCTCTTGGAAAATGGAATGAAAACAAGAAAGGAAAGATTTCCCCTTCCCCATCCTTTAACTTCTCTCAAACCGCTCCCCTTTTCTTCAGGTGGGTCCCAGGTAACCTTTGACATGTTTCCAGATCTCAGTGCCTACACTGAGGCTCCTAATTCCACACTGCAGCACCAAAAGCGTGAGCTGGCTTTAAGAAACGCTGAGCATGCAGCAGCTCCCAATAAATTTCACACCCCAGCAGAAGTCCTGCTGTCGGGAACTGTCTGCATCCCCGCATTTGCAGGTTGCCTTCATTACTTCCTTCCCTTGGGTCACAAAAAGGCTGTTAGTGACATCTCCCATTTACCAGGTGCGGCAGTATAAATTCAGAGTAACTCCACTAAACTTAATGTGCTTAATGTAGATACTCGGAATCCGCACTGCTGCAAATGAGATCAGAATTCGTCCCGGCCACAGGAGCCAGAGGGAGGTCAAATGCTTTACATGCATTACCTCCTCTTCAGCATGCTAATGATGTGCAATTTCAAATGCTTTTCCCCAGATGCTGCAGTTCCAGGAATGGCACTAAAAGCATTCAAAGGAAGCACAGCAGACCTCGCCACCGGATGCCCAATGAAGCTACACACCTGATTGAGGCAAACGGTATGATGGTGAGCTGGGAGGGGGGAATTCAGCAGTTCCCAATAAAACAATCACAAATCCACCCTTGCTGATGTCACTGCTCCCATTCCTGGCTACCCAGAACACTCAGCACTGGCAGCAGTTACAATCAACGCTGGCCATGAGCATCTGCTTACAAGGGTGGATAGTGATAGGACAAGGGGGAATGGTCTTAAACTGAGACGGGGGAGGTTTAGTTTTGTTATTAGGTGGAAGTTTTTCACTCAGAGGGTGGTGACGCACTGGAACAGGTTGCCCAAGGAGGCTGTGGATGCCCCATCCCTGTAGGCATTCAAGGCCAGGCTGGATGTGGCTCTGGGCAGCCTGGTCTGGTGGTTGGCGACCCTGCACATAGCAGGGGGGTTGAAACGAGATGAGCACTGTGGTCCTTTTCAACCCAGGCCATTCTATGATTCTATGATCCTTCCTCCAGCCCAGGACCCCGGTGCTGGCACCCAAATGGTGGGACACACTCACGTCCCCACTGTGCTGGCCACAGCCCTGCCCCATGCCACTACTGCTGCTCAGGCTTCAGCTTTGCTTAGCATGGACAAACACCTCACCCAAATTTCGGTCCAGCTGTGCTCTGCCATCTGCTCATGGTTTTCCTGGCATTACCTGTGCAGCTCCATCGTTTGAACACAGGCTGAAGCACATGTGGTTTAAAGCTGGATGCTAATTAGGAACTTTAGCATGTCAAATACATAATTAACACGCAGAGTTTTAATTGAAATGAACCAGAATTCCACAGGTCTGCTCTCCTTCCCTACTTCTGGGGGTAAAGAGCTTTTTTTTAAAGCAAAACCAGGTCAGAGACTTGGCTGGTGCAAAGCAGCCTATTTGTATTGGAGGCGACGAAGGCTATTTGCTCCAGCTGAAAATGTGGCCTGAAAACTGAGGGCTACATTAAAAATAATGAGGAAAATGTCACAACACCGCTCTACATTGTTTTCTTATTAACAGACATAGCTGCGAGGCATGATTAAGGGCGCTCATCATTCACGTCGTAATTATGAGGTATTATTTGGAATATCATTTTAAATTTGCCTCTCGGTAATCCACTGAAGAAAATCTGATTTCAGCTCACTTCATGATTGTGTTTTTGCCGTCAGAATAATGCAGAGCTGCTTTGTTTGGACCAGATAACAGACCCCGTTTTCATGGGGCAAAAAGGATCCTCATGACTGCAAAATAGGAAACAATGGAGTATTTCAGAACTCATGAGGTTCAATATTAATTTCACAGTTTGCTTTTCGGAGGAAAAAAAAAAAACCAACTAAACCAAACACAGGCCATGCAGCAAAGGAAAACTTCCCTGGTCTGAACTTGCAGAACTACAGCAGAACTTACAAATGTTGCTTCAGGTCAACTCCGGGACAGCTTTGCTTTGGCGCTCCATAGCAGAGCTCCAGATCTCAGAGGTCCAAACCAAATATGTTTTGAATTTTGCCATCTATCTGGCTTATTCCATTGCTGATGAAGAGCCCCCAGATGCTACTGTCAGTGAACTCTGGAGGGTTTCTCAGGATCAGCACAAAGATCTGATAGCACATCCTTACCCTGGCTCGTCCCATCTACCCACGGAATACTTGACAGCACTGACTGGATGTCTCAAAAATACAGTGGGTGACCATGAAATGAAAGGCAATCCAGTGCACACCAGGCAATAACTTTGGTTCTGGCCTATTCCCATCATCATTCCTCTTCATATCTCAGAAAGTTGTTATTCTGATGTAAGTGCCTGTGAATACCTGCAGCACGCTATCGAGTTTTAAAGCCGCTGAATGCTTTTTGCCCTCACTTGGTCACACAGCTTTGCCAAACTTTAATGATTTGAGATGAGATTTTACAGGTGAATAATTGGCCTCCAGGACCCTTTTTTCTTTAATTTATATCTACAATGACCTGCCCCTTTCTGGGATGAGGACAGCAGAAATAACACTCTCCAGCTATGTTAAACAGCTCGAGCAACTTTCCCCTTAAAAATTCCTCACTGCCTTTTACGCTTTGGAGCAGGCATTTTATTGGGGGTGTCCCTGCGGCCATCCTTGAGAAAACAGGGCCAATTCTACAAGCTTTTGTAAAGTCAAGAGTTTGCACAAGCTCAGAAATACCTCCCTGTGCAGAAAGCTCCATCTGTCCGGGGCACACACCGTGGTGAGGCTGCATGGAGCTCCTGGTGCCATCCCTCCTGCTCAGCTCTCGCCATGGGAAGGCCTTTGTGCCCCGCTCCCAACGGGGTGGGGAAATGCTGCAGGGCTTTTTGTGAACAGGTATTACTACGAATGGCACTGAATCAGGTAGGAGCAGAGCCAAGGCTCAGCACCTCTGCTCAGACCTGCAGGAAAGGTGCTGGTCCTCACCAATAAACCCACACCAAATTTAATCCTCATTGCTGGCATGAGGGGGAAAACCCAGGGCACACCCCCAGGCACAAAAATTGAGTGCAGCAGGAGTTTGCCACTCACAGCCCGAGCACCTGGCTCAGGAAACCACCATTCAGCACTGCCAGAAGGAAGAGACTGTCCCATGAAACCTTCCCCAAGCAGTGCTGCTAGAGGCTTTACATTCCCTGAACCTTCAGCAACCTGAAGCAAGCGTTCAGCTCAGGCTGGCTTCTGCAAGTTGGCAAAATCGTGGGGCCTCCCTTCTGCACCGAACCGTTTCTCTAACCATGCATGCACTGAACGACTTCTCATCTGAGCCTGTGGGCTCTAAAAACAAGGCAGGCAGCAGGAGCTAACGGGCTGCAAAAGGCAAGCTGCCTCTAGCTGGCAAGGGAATGTACTGAAGCTTTTTTTCTTTCTTCCTCTGCCCTCCTCCTACTTCTTTCTTCCCCCATTCCCTCTTTTCTCAGCCCAAAGCCCTTAATCTCAGTGCTGATAACTGTAATTGCTCTGCTATGTGGCCATCTGAGCAGCTCAGAAATGTCCATCTTGGGCCAGTTCTGCTCACGGTGAGGCAGAATAAATAGAATAGGCACCCAGACTCCTCCAGAATTTTAATTTAAAACAAATACGGAGTCAAATGAGGATTAATCATCTTTCTTCTGAAGGCTGGTTTTGGCTGGGAGCTCCGAATCCACACTGCCATTCAATCGGATAAAGGAAACGGTGATGGGACGGCAGCTGGAAGAGCTGCTGGGGTTGGGCTGGGTTCTCTCCAGACCCTTCTGTTCTGCCCACGACCGGAGCTGTGGTTTACATATCAGCCAGATGATTCCTCCTTCGGCTGCTGGGCTTTGGCAAACACTCTGAGGATCATAAGGGGTTATGGCAAGCACCTTGCCCAGGGAAAGCCAGCATGGCAGGGCCAAGCTGCTGCACTGCAGGGCAAGTCATGGGGTAAACTTCTTCCTCAGGCTGAAGAATCTTGCCTAACAGGCAGTGGAGTGGTGATGGGAACTGGGGAGAGCTGATGAGCTCATTAGTGCTTGAGGTGGCCAAAACACTGAAGCCTTCCAGGGGACACCGGGATGGGAATGAGAAAGCAGTGACTGCAATCCAAATTTGTATTACTCTGCACCTCCGGTACCAGGACATTGGTTTTCCAGTCATGTAACCAATTAGAGATTAGAATTTTTAATTAACTTCCTTAGCAGTTCTGGAAGGACCACACGTTTCTCTAGCAAGACAGCCCACTTATTACACAGGTCAGGTGGCTTTCCACGCTGCAGCCCTGCAGGGCTGGCTCCCTTCACCCAGCCCCAGAAGCAACAGATGGGGTTCTGCCCACTAACAGATGAGAGGGGTTTGGCTGGAAATGTCCAACTCAAAAGTGAATCTGGCCCGTGATACAGCTCGATTTCCTTCCAGGTGAATTATCAAGCCAGGGAAGGAGGCATCAACGATATTATCTGTCTCTCTTGTCTCCCACAACTACATTATTGCAACAGGGTTCCTATGAGCATTATCTATGACTTTGCTGAGTTTGCAGATCATCCCCTTAATTGCAGTAGTTTTGGGAGAGGTCAGAAAAGAAGCTGATCTTTAGGCCAGGAACCAGAAATTGCTATTTGGAGCTCACTATCTGACTCTGCCAACGTGTCCCAGCACTTTTTGACTCAGTATAGGTGTTGTTAAACAGACCGAGGCTGGCTCTTGCAGGCACTGCTGCCAACAGCTGCAGGGGCATGCAGCCTGCATGCGTGCATGAAAGCAAACAGCAAGACTGAGTACAGACAGAAGCTCTAATCTGAAAATCCAAAGCATAAGAAAAACTGCTGTAGCCCAGGATGAGAATAAGGTGACCCACCGCCACTACAAGGTGACCTGTTCTTTCCCATTTCTGATGGTTCTGATCCCCCGAGTCCCCATGCAGCCGCACTGTGAAATCCATTTGAAACATCAGAGAGAGATTGTATATCAAGCTAAAATAAATTCATCTACCCACCCGCCCCCCTTATAGGCCAACAAAAGATTCCCCCTTTCTCTGCTACACCCATTTCACTGCCCTTTGGCTCAGCAGCTCAAGCACTTCATGGAAATAAAGCATGCTTTTGGTTCCCTTGAAAATCCAAATTGAGACGCTCGAGTTTATTTCATTCCATTTTCTTAAGCCCAAATAGAAAAATAGGTTTAGAAGCATAAAAAAATAATAATAATAATAACCTGCCATCTCAATCCCGTTCAGGCAATTAGCTCACTGCTGGCTGCGTGCTAATGCGATCGCCTCTCATTGTTTGTTCCTATTTATACTGCTCTTTAAAGTTCATTAAAATCACTGCTGCTATCTCACACAGAACAACTCTTCAAAACATCAGTGTCACGCAGTCGGGAAATCTATGCTTTGAAGTTCCCTCCTGCATTCCTTTTTATCAGGCTTTTTTCTCCCTTTCTTTTTTCTTTTCTTTTCCCTTTCTTTTCCTATATATTTCTTTTTCTTAACGACTAAACCGGTTTTATGCTCTTCACAGTCATTCTGAAATCTGTTCCTCCTGACACAGCACTGATACATCGTTCCTTGCTCATAGCTACTTTTCTCATTTCCATCATTTCTCGCCCCGCTTGCTTTGGCTCTCTGCTAAGTCCATCGCAGCTTTGTTTTTATATCCTCGTCGCTGTATTTTATGGCCCAGTAAAACCTAGAAAGCTGCTTCACAAAGCACACATGCCAGCTCTTTGATGTTTGTGTTTGCGTGGCAGCTCGCTTTAACTCAGCACCCCCCCCCACCTTGCCCTCCCCACCAGCTCTGCAGCAAGGTTGGATGTTAGGAAGAATTTCTTCTCAGAAGGAGCAGCTGGGCATTGGCACAGGCTGTGCAGGGAGGTGGTGGAGTCACCAGCCCTGGAGGTGCTTAAGGAATGGGCAGATGCAGTACTTACGGACATGGTCAGTAGGCAGTACTGGTAGTAGGTGGGCAGTTGGCTTAGATGACCTGAGAGCTCTTTTCCAGCCTTACTGACTCTATGTTTCTAAGCCATGGGTCAGCAGCTCTAGTGGCACCCCAGATTTCTCCACTGTGGCCAAGTGACACAGCTCTAGCTGCCATAAATCTGTCCCAGCAGAGACTGAGGGAGCTCAGCTTGGCTTGCAGGGTTGCCTTGTGGCCAGTCCTGGGACAGAAAGTGCTGCCCCTAAGGCTTCTGTACCTATGCAGGCAACTCAGAGGGCGCAAGCAAGGATCAGCGCTGCAGGGGAGTGACTGACCAAGGGTCTGAAAATAAACCAGTTCTGAAGAACATTAAGAGATGTTTTCAGACTGGTGCTATACCTGCCAGGTAACATCGCCTCTCCTGGTGCCTGCACAAAGCCCAGGTCAGTGAATTGGTCGGCGGGTTGGTGCTGGATACGTCCACCAATAGAGTCTGGATCACCGACCTTAGCACCTGCCCACACCCAACAGGTGCTGGATTGGACACAGAGACACATAAAGACAGAATTACCTGTGTGATTATTTAGAAATAGCTTTATGGAGAGATCACTTCAGTTCTTTATACTCAAATCTCTCTTTCTGAATAAAAAATTATACTGATGTACATCGTAAATTTTTAAAGTATAAAAATACAGTTAAAGCTCAACTCAGAGGTTACCTCACTGCATATTTTTGTTCCTACGCTCTTTAGAAAGTGATATTTCCCTCCGACCCAGAAGAACTGGAAAAACTTATATGCTGAGAATGAGCAGAAGACCTCTGTCGGGAGGCAGAGCTGTTTTTCAGGCTGCAGTAATTAACGAGTGCTGTAGACCATCACTTAATACGATACAAACAGAGCTGCCAAATCTCAGGATTATATCTGCAGCTTTACTCTCAAGTCCGCAGCATCTGGAAACATGTGATTTTAAGAATATCTCAGCTCTGATATATATATTTTTTTTCAAATGCTTTTCTAAATTCTGCGGCTGCAGAGGAAAGCTTAAGAACACAAATTGTAAAGGCTATCAAAAGCAGAACAAAAAGTTCAGCATTAATATTTTTTAACTTTCTCTCCTTCCAAGCTGTCTCTTGAGCTGCAGCCTTGATCCACGGCATTTTGGTCACCAGCAGTTGGTGGTGCTCAATCTGTCACGGTAAATAACGAATGCTGCAAGCCATCCCTTAGCAGTTTTACAAGCAGTTCTGGCTCCCAGAGAAGAAGGGTCCCTCCAGGGCTGGGACTTGTTAACACCAATGTGTTTGCACCTTGTGCAGAGAAGGCACCACTCTGACTCTTCCAGGACTTCTGAAAGGGGAAAACACTTCTTCCTCCACTACGACGTGAGTAGCCCAAGATGGGAAGTTATTTCATTTGGCTCAGCTGAATACAAAGAGCCAACACTTCCTAGGTCCCTGCTTGGTCTGCAGCTCCTCTGGCTCATCCATCAAAAAACAAAGGGGAATGTGAAGGGCAAAGCTGCCTTTATGGTGAGCCAGGGAAGGCTGCCCAGCATCCACACGGCTCTCACATCTCTCTCTTCTGGTGAGAGCAGGGCAGAACCTCACATCTCAGCAACAGGCCTACAGCTGAAGTGGGTTTATCCAGCAGGAAGGCGTTGTGCTTGTTTGAGCTGATCAAGAACCTGTGAGTAACTTCTATGGGAATATGCCTTTTTTCATGGACAGCTATTGAAGGAGAGTTCACGCATCACTCAGGACTTCAGATGAACAAAACATGAGAAGGATTTGATTTTCAGCTGCTTCGCTTTTCTTCTTTCCCTGAACCCATTCTGCTCTCAAAGGGGATGCGTTCCCCAGACAGTCCCCAGGCATCCACAAGGCCCTTCCCAGACCTCTGGCTCCGGCCCCTCATTTTCACACACCAGGGAAGGCAACAACCACTCCAGTACTGATTTAGCCTCCTGAGCAAGAAAGGCTCTCCAACACAGCTCCCAACACAAACTCAATGCCACCTATCCCACCACCACTGTAACGCATTGCTGAGGCAAGAAGGTTGCCCAAGACCAGCATAACAAAGGTTAACATCAGAGTGCTGCAATAATTGCACCGTCAATTTAATCTGCTTTTTACAAAGCCGATTTGTCTGCCTTTTCAAGATATTCACCAGTGGGGTCTTGAGCATGAGTTGAAGGAGGGAGTGGAGAGAGGCAGTGTGTGTGAGCAGGGTTTAATGGGGCAAAGTGAAGGGCCATGAACAGGCAGCTCTCCCTTGTTTACCCCAGAGGGAAATTCTGGGTCAAATGCCTAACGCAGGCTTCAATGGGATGGAAATGTTTCTGCTCTGGTTATTGTCATCCTGGGTTTGGGTCCTAAATGCTTATCTCTCTGTTCAGAGCCCGAGGTTCAGTCTCTGTGACAGTGCAGGTGCTGATGGACAAACAGAGAATTTCCAGATGGTGCTGGAATCCCAAGACAGTACAGCCCTCCCTGACCTACTGAGCTGGGTAGCGGGCAGAGACAGCCCAGCCCTCTGTCCACTGCCCCTCCCTGCCCCCATCACACCTCCATGGCTTCTAGCAATGCTGTGTCTCGCACAGAGGCACAGCCTCCAAATGCAGGGAGGAAACCCAAACTGGCAGCACTGCCCTCAAGGTGTCCAGCTGCAAAACCTGGTTGCAGCTCCTTGCCTCCTCCTGCTCTCCATTCACCACTGCAGGCTGACGTCTGTCAGTGGTAGCTCCCATTGCCACACAAGGTGCCCCTTGGTGGGCATTCGCAGACTCTCTCCTGTCCTTCAAGCTCTTCTGAAGCCCTCCCCCATCAGCCCTGCTCTCACACAAGCCTGTGCTCTGGGTCACAGTGGTTTGCACCCAGAAACTACACTATAAACCAAGATTTTGGGGCTGCCCCATCATGCGGGCTAGATCCAGACAAGCCACCAGTGCAGGAACCTGCACGTGAGCTGCGCAGTGGAAAATGAGTAACCAGAGCTAACACCGTGATAGTATCTCTGAGAATAATCACGCACTGAGCTCCTACCATGTTGTTTATAGAGGCAGAGCAGGCAGCAATCCAGGCACAGCCACGTGGGAACAGCGCAGGAATGAGCACACGAGGCCCCTCGCTTGCACAGACAGGACATAAAACAGAGACAGAGAATTTATTCCACCCTATACTGGGCTGGACTGGGGCTTCTCCACTCTCTGCTCAGTGGATTAGCAGCCACTAACAATACCTGTCATGACAGCTCTCCGTTTCACTTCCAGAAACTTGATTCTGTTTGTAATTTCTCATACCTGCTAATCTCTCCTGGACGTCCTCTGGAGCACGGGTTGTGCTGAGCCACGCGCCGTAGGCTCACACAGCCAGCTGCCTGGCTACCTGCTGCAGCAAGGCCAAGGCAGTGAGCAGGGTTTGGGTGTCTCAGCTGCAGGGCTTCTGCCTATGGGAACAAAAAGCAACAGGCATTTTAGAGACATGCTGAACTGAGCTGGTAAGTCAGCGTGGCACTACCAAGGGCTCCAACCGCTCATCTGTGCTGCTCTAAAAACCTTTCAAAGTCACTTCTGCCATCTCACACAAGCTTCCAGAGTCCCTATCCCCTCCTCCTTCTCAACATAAAACTCCAACGACCCTTTTAAGAAGGTAGTGCACAGAAGCAACCCTACAGAAGTAAGCCCTTGCACTCCAGCAACCATGGGCCACTTTGAGGGAAGAACGCAGGCTGCAAACACAAGGGAGGGGATTACGAAGCAGCTGCTGCAAAGAAAGAGGCTTCTGTTTCCAGCAGCAAAAGGTTTCCTTGGCACAAAAATAAGCCCTGAGGCCACGTCTGATAAAAATTTCCTTCACTCCTGAGCCCTCCCTCTGTTGATGCATCACCGTTTCCACACTCCATCCCTTAGAGGCTGCTCCTCAGCCACCAACACCAGGTGATGGGGACATGACACCATTTGACTGTGTGCTTTCCAACAGCACAAACACATGCTGCAACATAGGGCACAGACCTCAACTTCTTATGGCAGCCTGGAGCATCACAACCTCCACGTGCTACTCATAAAAGGAATGTGAAGAACTGCTTTGCAACGCATTTCTCCTATTTTTCCCCTCTTTCTCCTCACGCTCCAAATGAATGCATTTGGCTGGAGGGAGAAAAGGGGGAGCAGGACACTGGGAGTTCTTCACTTATTGCAGCCCTTTTTACATCGCATTTTCCTCCCCTTACAACCCAGCCCTGGCTGGTTTCCCAAGCAAGAACAGAGAGCTGGAGGTCCATCCATCTCTATTTAAATGCCTTTTGTACTGAATTGAATAATTGTACCTCTATTTTACTCTGAGGCTAAAGGTGAGTAACTTAAAGGTGATTATCTTTTGTTAATAGCCTGCATTAGCGAGCGAGATCTCGGAATTACCTTTGTAATCCTTCCCCACACTTTAATGTTGCTATTATTATTAATATTGCTCTTTAAAACACACTTCTCTCCTGCCACTTAGAGGCAGTGGCTGCTGGTTCTCACAGAGATGGTGGAAATGTTCCTTCCATGACCACTGGGGAGGATCCTGGAGCATCGCGCACAGCTCTCTGTGCAAGCACTGCCATAAAGGAGGCATTTATTTAACTCAAGTCAGGATGGAAGGAGACTCAATAGGGACAGCACAGATTCTGCACCGTCCTTCACCATTTTTCACGATTTAGACAAAGCATTTTCCCTTTTAAGCAAACCCATCCTCAGCCCTCCATCCCGCTGCAGGCCTCGGGGCTTAGTGGCAGGGCTCCTGAAATATCCCATCAGGAAATCCCTGCAAAGCATAAAGAATTGGCATGAGGCTTATATTTTTTGTGGCCTCGATTTTCTGCTGTTTCTGCTCTAACAAATGACATTTGTCAAGCTTTCCTCGCATTGTCTGCTCAGCACCGCCCTATTGAGGACTCCATGCCAGGGAAACCACCCCTACCCACTGAGCTCCCCTTCCCCACAAGGACGCCTTCTCGTACCCACATTTCCATAAGCAAAACAAAACTGATTTGAATAATGCTAACAAGTTACCTGGATAATGCAGCACCAGAATTAACATGCATTCATCTGCTCTGGCTGAAATACACAGCGCTTCACACAAATGTACGCGCTGCACATTGCTTCCAATGTCTCTATCTGTTCTTTCTTCCCTTTCTCCTGTGTTTATATTACTTTTTGCCATCTCTGATGCAGAGGAAACGAACTAAAGGCTTGGAGAGAAGTGTATAATTTGGTTCAAGACAGGCT
The DNA here is from genome assembly GCA_016647715.1 of Pavo muticus. Taxonomy (NCBI): domain Eukaryota; kingdom Metazoa; phylum Chordata; class Aves; order Galliformes; family Phasianidae; genus Pavo; species Pavo muticus. Next base: position 1,474,765 of record JACDJE010000165.1, on the reverse strand, counting down.
AGCATTTTCTAACATCATCAGCATTGTACTCAGGTATGAAATGCGCAATTTTGCCAGCATATTCAAGGTAAAAGGTAAAAGTCTTGCTATTAAAGATAAAATGTTATGAACTTTTAATGCTAACTATTATTACTAAACAGCTAAATGTCCAGAGGTGGAGAGAAGAAATACATTTCCTATACTGAATTTTAAGCTGTGAGGTAGATAAACAAATGACACATTTTTTCCACATAAAATGTACATTAGAACACTATTATTAAGCCTAAAACATCAAGCATTGAGATGTAAGGAACCAGCTGTGCCACCTCATCATCACACACTACTTTCCTGCTGTGTTTAGCACCTTTTGTGACCCCAGAAGTTAACAAAAGGGCAATGGAGCTGTGCAGGGTCTGGAGCACAAGCCTTATGGGGAGAAGCTGAGGGAATGGGATGGGTCAGTTTGGAGGAGGCTCAGGGGAGACCTCATTGCCCTCTGCAACTCCCTGACAGGAGGTTGTGGTGAGGTGGGGGGTCGGCCTCTGCTCCCCACATAACAGCGATAGGATGAGAGGTGATGGCCTCAAGCTGCACCAGGGGAGGGTCAGGTTGGATATTAGGAAGAATTTCTTCTCCAAAAGAGTGGTGATGCAGTGGCACAGGCTGCCTGGGGAGGTGTGGAGTCAGCATCCCTGGAGGTGTTCAAGAAAAGGGTAAATGCTGCATTGAGCGACATGGTTTAGCTGAATGGTGGTGAGGGGTTGATGGTTGGACCTTAGTCTTCTTTCCAACCTTAATGATTGTATGATTCCATGATTCCAGAGCCTGTTCTCCACCTGCAGGCACCCAGCTTGCACCAGCCCACCTCTTCTTCATTGAAATTACTCTAGATTGCTGTGGTGTGCAAGTTGAGCAAGACCTGCTGTGTCAAAGACATCAAAATGACACACTTGAAGCCACACCTTCACACTTGCATCAGACTGAGTGCAACACCACTATGGTTAAGAGAACTGAGCCAGGAAGCATCACCAACCAAACACCATGGCAAACCCCTCTGACCAATCCCTTCCACACACAGAGCAGTTTAATTAAACTCATTAAACCACAGTGAGAGCTGGCCCTGCTCCCACCAGGCCGAGCAGAGCAGCACAGGCCCAGAAACAGAAACATGGAGATGTGGTACTGAGGGACATGGTTAGTGGGCGGAACTGGCGGTATGTATATATACATATAGGTGAATGGTTGGACTAGATGATCTTACAGGTCTTTTCCAACCTTAATGATTCTAAATAGCTTCCATTTTGGTGGCTGCAATTAGCCCCGAGTGCCAGCCTGGCTGATTGCTCAGCAGGCCCAACACAGGTGACAAGCTTACAGCACAACGCTCGTATCTCACTTCTGGTTTTCAAGGAGTTCAGCAAGCGGAGGGAAATGCTCTGAGCAGCAAAAGGGAGGAAAAAATATATGAGAAAAAAAACATGGAAACGTCTGTTTCAGAAAATAGTACTTGGCTTTTGAGAATAAAAAGCTTACCAGTCAGAAATTTTCCAGTGTTCCCATAAAAATGAAAGCCATAAAAAAAGGATTTTCAATTCCAAAACATACATCTTTTCAACTGAAAAGCTCTCAAATGTAAATAGTTTTGTTCAGCCATGATGTTCTGGCTTTGAGTTACTGATAGAGCACGGATGGTTTTAGAAAACAGCAGATACATTCCAGAGAAATTTGTATCTCATTAATTTTTTATTATTATTATTATTTTTGTTGTAAGTGAAAGAAAAGTTTTGGAAGAAAAGTTTCAACCCCAGCTGTGGTTAGGAGCTCTGAACGTGCCCAGGACTGACTTAACCTCACCTCTGAATGACATCTGCCCTGTGCCTTTGATGGGACTCAGCTCTCCCCTGGAGATGACACAAAGGCTCCACATGCTTGCTAATACCACGCTCACACCCTGTGGTTTTACAAGCACCTGTAACAGAAAAAATAAGCTTCAAAAAGAAGAAAACAAGCAGTCCCAAGCTTGATGCCCAAATGTGTTATTTGTGAAAGGAAACTTCCAGAAGTTGGCTGATTTTAGAACCTACATTTTGATAATTTGGCTAAGGCTGCAAGATCTGGAGAACAAGACTGAAAATGCCCCCAAAAGCCATGTCCTCAAGAAATATTCCATACTTCTTTCTCTCTGGCACGTAGAAAAACCACAAGAAAAGTCTTTCCTCAGGTTCTTATGAAATTCCAGCTCCTAGCTGGACTGGAGAAGAGCAGAGGCAAGTGGAAATGAAAATCTTCTGGAGGGACGTTCTCAAGGCTGAAGCTTTTGTCTGGATTTGGATGAAAGATGGAGAGAAAGGCAAATTCACGGGATAAAGGAGATTGGAGGGAAAGAGGCAGCTTGCATTTCAGCAGGAAGCTTCAACTATCGTGAATTCTGTAAGGGCTGAAAAGGGTGGAATCAGATCACACACCATCCCACCAGCAGCAGAGACTGTTTGAACTGGAAAAAGCTCAAACTACCCACACCGAGAGATAAATGAAGAATGAGGCCCAGCTGAGCAATCAAACCCACACCCAGCACCAAACATGCTCTTGTCCACCTACCTTCAAACTGAACAATATTCACATTGAACGGGGTAAAAATCCCCTGGAACCACTAAAGGCATGTACATGGCACATAAAAGGAGCCTGACTCATCTAACCTGCCTTCCTGGACAGCTGGGTGCCCAACATCCATGTGGTGTTTCTCCTCTCCCTAATGCTGATGGGTACCACACTGCTCCCCGCTCTCACAGGGTCTCCAATCTCAGCTCTTTTCATATCCCCATCCAAAACAGCCCTATCAAGATCAAGAGGATTGCAAGCCCTTGTGCACGGCTCAGCAGCAGCATGTTGGAGTTTGGCTGAGCAAGAAGGTAAAGTGAACCACGGGCCGAACATGCAACAAGTATTTTGATTTAAAGAGTTGTGCTGTGGTGAGAATGCACGTGCAGGTTGGAAGGAAGCAGCCTGGAAGGGGGGTTTCCTTCCTCAGCTCCTGCCATCTGGCAAAAGGCTGTGGAAGTCATCTGACGCCACGCGGAGCAGTTGGGGAGGACCCCATGGCACAGGGAACAGCCGGGGCTTTGTGTGGCTCCACGTGTTTTCCTCCTCAGCCAAAGTGTGAACTCACCAGAGGAACCTCACAGACTTCAGTGTCTTGTTCATGGGCAGCCAATGGTGAGGAGGAGGAGGAGGAGAGAGGGGAAGAAGAGACGGGAAGGAATAGTCCAGTTATAAGAGTCCTACAAAGCTCATCTAGTCCAATTGCCTGACCACTTCAAGGTGAACCAAAAGGTAAAGCACATTACTAATGGTATTATCCAAATACCTCCTGAACATGGACAGGGTTAGGGAATGGATCACCTCCCTAGGAAGCCTGTTTCAGTGACTGACCATCCAAAAGGTAAAGAACTTTTTCCCAGTGCCCAGCCTGAATCCCTCCTGGCACAGCACTGCGCACAGCTCCTCTTCCTGCAGTCCAGCACATAGGTAACGTGCACTGAACTGCATCTGAGCTTCTCTTAAAGCAATCACCAGGAGACTGGTCAATGGATGAACTGTATCCCAGTAAGTGTGAGAGCACCTGGACCAGTTTGAGCCCAGGTGTACACAACAAAGATTCCCAACAGAAACTACAGGGTGGATTTCAATTGATGTGGTTAGCTCAGCACTGCCCTTCTTTGTAAGCAAACATGACATTTTCCAACATGTCCAACCCTTAGCCAGTTTCACACTGTAATAAGACATACACAGAGAATATCCTCAGGCCGCAGTATTGCAGGTATGATTCCCTGGTATCATCTGCTTGGAGCAGCAAACCAGTGAGGCTCTTTTTATTCCCATTTTTCTATGCTCCATTTTCGAAGTCCATGGGAGTGAACCACACAAGAGCTTTCAAAATAAGGCATGCAGGCACCAAATTTGTTGGCTGTTGCACCTCCTTAAAATATATTCCCCACAAATTGCCAATGAACGAGGAATTACTGGGAGCAACCTACTGGGAGCAACCTGCTGTGCACAAAGCAACCTGGAGCTGGATGAAGACATCCCTCAGGGTCTTGTCCTGACTCCTGACAGCCAGCTCCAATAGACCAGGTGCTGTCTTCCCAACTCAAGCGGCAGCTCTTACCTGGAAGATCTGCATGATGTGGCAGGTCACCAGAGCCTGGATCCCAAGAGTAATGATGGCTGCAATGGATCTAAATGCTCACTGAGCATTGAGGAGTGTTTCCAATCTGAATAAAGCATGCTTTCCAGGACAGATGCCTCTTGCTAGCTGAACATACATTAAACTCAATGGGTCCTACCTCCTGCTTGGAAACATTACATGTGTGATGCCATAGCAGAATTTGTTACCAGCATCGTTCAAACTTTCCCATTCTCAGATGTTATTGATTTCTCTACATTTTCAGTCTTTCCTGGGACAGGAGGTGGCAGCAGGTCAGCACTCTCCTTCGCTGCTGACCTCCCCATCCACTGTGAACACAAAAACCTCGCCTCCTCCCATCGCCAACCTCACGCTCTGCAACCCGAGCCCTTTCTGTAGCCCAGCAGCTCAGCCTTTGCTGCTCTCAGTAGGAACCATGCTGGCTCCATTAATCATCTTTCCTCTGCCTGACACCCAGGCATCCCACCTCGCATGCTGCTGCTGGCATCCCCACTTCTGCACCATGCACATCCAACGCCGTTTGTTCAGCCTCACCGTTTATAAGCCACAACATGCTGGGCTGCACAGTATCTCTTTTCCTATTCAGATACAGTTCTAACAACGATCTGGATGAGATCATACAGAGAGGAAATGACACTTTCTGCCTGTTCTGAGGACCAAATGGCAGCATTATGCTGTGAAGTGCCACAGACATTTGATAAAGCCATATTTGTAGCCATTCCCTCCCTTCCCAAAGCAAAACAAGAGGAGGGGGTTTTCTCCTGATGTCTGCAATACAACGAGGAGGAGGTTGTAGAGAGGCAGGAGTCAGTCACTTCTCCCAGGTAACAGCAACAGGACAAGAGAAAATTGCCTCAAGATGCACCAGGGGAGATTCAGTTTGGATAGGAAAAACTTCTGCTGAAGAGTGGTGATGCACTGGTACAGGCTGCCCAGGGAGGTGAGGGAGTCACTGTCCCTGGAGGTGTTCAAGAACCATGGAGATGTGGTACTTAGGGACATGTTTTATTGGCCAATATTGACAGCAGGCATATGGCTGGACAAGATGAGCTTAGAGGCCTTTTCCAAGCTTAATGATTTTATGATTCTATGAATGAGGTATAAGCATCTTCTCGTGAAACCAACAGCTGGGAAAGCCCAGGTACAGCCCAACTAATTGGTTCCTATCAGCCACGCATTGCTCACTCCCCTCATAGCAAGCACAGCAGACACAAACAACTTCTCTACACCTAGAAACGTAAATTCAGCTTCCATAATACCCAGCATTTGGGAACAGGGCTGCTCAGCTCCCCTGCCTCTTTCACTGCCGTGTACAACTGGGGCAGACAGAACACCGAGCCCAAAGCCCAACAGAAAACACGATCCTCTCTGGGGGGAAATTTCAACTTTTCAGCCAAAAAGTGCAAACGGTGTCCCAGAGTGCTTTGAACTTAATGAGGCATGTTATTTTTAACTTTTATAGATGAATATGTCATTAAAAGCAAACATATTTCTAGGAAGGGGGGAAAAAAAAGCTGAATTCCCTGCAGTTCGGACTCCTTCGAGACCACCTCTACTTTCAACATGAGACAATGGGCTATAAAAAGAAGACGAACACACTGGGCACCTTTCTCCTTTCCACACAGGGCAGCACAGCGTTGCTTCCGAATAGGTAACAATATCATTTCCTCTCATTTAAAACATCATTTGGTACTCCTGGGTAACCAAGAGCCGGGTCTCCCCATGCCAGCACAGCCATCTGAAAGCAGCACGTGGGAACCCAGCCCAGGGCAGATGGCTCCGTACCCAGTCAGGCACAATAACCATCAGTCAAAATCCGTAATCGTAAATTGAACTGAATTGAAAGCTCTGTGCAGGCAAGGAATTCAGTTCATTTTGGGGTTTGTTTTATTTGTCCTAAGGGCTACTGGCGCAAATGAGAAGTAGGAGGGGAGCTTGAAATCAATCTTTCTAGAACGGCTTCACCCCAGCAAAAACATCCACGCGCGAAGCAGCTTGCAGCAAATGATCATCTGGTGGCTGGTTTTGAGTTATAGCAGCACAAAGCTGGGCTCTGACTCCATCTCTGGGCATTCAGGCACTCTGCACCAGAAGCACTTGTTATCCAAAGATGCAGTTTTCAGTGCCAATAGAAATCAGGTTTCCTTCATACAGGATCTAAAGGTGGATTTAGGAACCGTTGTGGAACCACACTGAGAGCAGTTTTGCTCAAATCCTCCGTCCATCTGCTAATCTTCCACCTCCCTCCAGGAAGCACGTGTCAATGGGACGATGTAATGGCTTTATCCACACAGATCTCGCTGCTCCTCGCTCTCCCCAGGCTCTCACACTGCTAAGTGTGGCTCCTCAGAACTCACAATGTGAGGAATGCTGAATTTTCTCCAGGAAAAACAAACTCATCTCCCACGTCAGGGAAATGTGACTCAGTTGTAACATTAGCAAAGCCTCTTTTGGACAGAGGTGAAGAAGGCGGACATAATCACCATTCTTCCCTTGGTCTAATCTGCCGTGGCTCTGGTGCAGATCCCAGAATCCATCCCAGCAGCACCATTACAGCATCTCCAAAAAGGCGTAGGAAGGATGAAGGCTCCAGCTCTGCTTCACTTAGAGGCAAACGCCCATTCCTAAGCCCTACAGCTCCCAAAGCTGCCAGATATTGCTTCCCTTCAACACTGGGGACATAGGGGTATCCTTCAGGACTTGATTTACGGAAGGATTACAAACATCACTGGGAAGCTTTCAAGCCAAGCACACATTGCATTCCCAGATGTTCTGCAAGGAACAGCATTATCTGCTCTGTTTGCATCCCTTTCCTAAGAGCAATCTGCAGCCAAATCAGTGCCATCGCCCTGGCAACAGGAGGACACAGCAGGAGCCAGAGCACAGCTGGGAAAAGAGCAAAAGAGTAGCAGGTGTCCGGCAGCATCCCCTACCTGCACATTGGGCAGCGAGGACCATCCTGCAGCAAGGAGCTCTCTGCAGGACACCTGGCCATCCAGCAACCAATAACAAGAACAAGATCTCCAGTTCCTGGTCAGCCCAGAATCCAGGATGGGAAAAATGGGAGGGAGCAGCAATCCCAGAACTGATTGTGACAGAGAGCAGTTGTGCTTGTGTGCGCCCAGGGAGCACGAAGGCTTCGGGATTCCTTTGCCTTTCTTCTGAAAAAGACACACAATGAAGGCTTACTCCATGGTAGCACAATGTCTTGGTTTCAGCTGGGACATATACAATTTCTGACATGGGTGAGCTCCAAACCAGCTCTTTAACACTGCTGGCTCTAAATCTCTACCTCTCTGGAGTAAGTCCTGATGGATTTATTCAAAGCACCAGCCTGGGTTCCCAAACGGTGCCAACCAGATTGGAGGCCAGTGGAGCTCTGCCAATCTATACTAACTTTGTATTTACAAGTATTTACATCTACTTTCAATGGGTAGAATTTAGAGATTTGGAGAGGTCAAAGTGTTTAATGCGCACTAAATCTCTCCAGATTATAAAAAGCAGCACTAAATCAGCAGGGTGAATAAAGGGGTAACGGGCTGACATTTCACAGGCCTCGGCTTTTGGACATAGGCCACAGCCAGGACAAAACCCACAGGCATGCCCTGCAGCCTAATTCCAGGAAACCATGCAGTGAGGTGATATCTACTTCAGTACTTTAAGGACTGAGGTGAATAGGGAGCGAGGTGGCTGTCAGCTCAGGAAGCTTTGTGCCTCTGGGTTAGGTGGGCAGCCATGAACCACAGAATCATAGAATGGCCTGGGCTGAAAAGGACCACAATGATCATCCAGTTCCAACCCCCTGCTATGTGCAGGGTCGCCAACCACCAGACCAGGATGCCCAGAGCCACATCCAGCCTGGCCTTGAATGCCTCCAGGGATGGGGCATCCACAGCCTCCTTGGGCAACCTGTTCCAGTGCGTCACCACCCTATGTGTGTGGAAAAACCCCTTCCTCCCACGTTGTGCCACTCTATGCAGGTTAACTCACAAATCATGTCCCTGAGCATCCCCATGCACTCACAGTTTCACTCCAGGCAGAAGGGACATCAGCTTGCTTTTCCAGAAACTGACAAAAAACATCATTGGAAGGGTGGCATTGCTTTTAAAAAGGGGTCAACAGCAGGTCGTAGATACAAGAAAATAGGCCATGGCATCTTAATTGGGAAATCATGAATGTGGGGCTGTCCTCATGCCCATAACACAGCGAAGACCTTTGTTCCAAGCACTAGGCAAAAGCCAGCCCTGTTAGACAAAATAATTTTTCAAGCAAATTCTCATTGAATAAATCTTTTACGCTGAAGGGAACATTTTTCGGTACTCTGTTTTTTAACACCATTAACTTTAACTGTCAAGCCTGACAAGTATGGAAAAGTGTTTTCTTACAAAAGTTAATAGAAAAAAACTAAAAGGAGTTTTTTCTCACTACAAATGAACTCCCTGTTTTGTCATTTAGCTCTAATTACTATTTTTCTCCATCCCAAATCTTTTCACCTCTCCAAGGTCTGGACTTTAAGGAGTCTGAGTAGACGGGCTTTAATGCTTGTTTATAGAAGTCCTGCACCATGGGTGTATTGTAATGAACTAATTATATTTAAGAGAAGGATCTGTGAACAACCATGACCTGTTAATCCCATTCACTCACACACTTCTGGTTTTCTCCCTACTGTTTCCAAGTGTCTGCATGAGACCTTCAACATATTCAGGAGCCTAGAAATATATTGGGACTTGCAGATCCAAATCAAGACCTACATTAACAGCCACATAGAGGTGGCACACAGCACACATCTCAGCAGGGCTTTACCTTCTGAGCAGTGCACCTGGGTTCAGGTGTCCCCTTGGTTGGTAGAGAGCATCCCCATCTCCAGACAGCACTGTGAGTGGACAGGGGACAAATCCATTTATATAATGAATGAAAAATCTCCATGTATAATAAACATACAAACTCCCATATAATAAATATATAATCCAGCTTAGCTGTGTAGGCAGATGTGCTGCGGGAGCCCCTGCTGCCCCAGCACGCCACTGCAACCAGCTGGACTGCAAAAGGATAAAGCCCCACACGATTTAAAACATGTAACTCGATTTGGAAACGTCCACACTGGTGGGATTTGTGTCAGTTTACCCCCGTAAGTCTCCAAACCGAGTTAAGCGGCTTCCCAAACCATCGGGGATCACTTCTGTAGGGCTCCCAGGAGAGGCAGCCACCAGCACGCGGCTGTGTTTGCACTTCTCATTTCCAAGCAGGTGAAGGAATCAATACGAAGCTAAGTGAATTAATCTGGATCTAGAACGCTTTAATAAATAACAAGGCCTGCAGAAAACTCAGTCCTCGTGTCATCGTTTCTTTCAGAAGCCTTCACCCAAGCTGGTAAGAAATGACTAAAGCTCCTAAGGCACTTCTGGATCAGCCTGGTTTTGTGGGACAGCCCCTGGTGTTGGTTTGAGCTCCTGGTGCCAGGGCTTGTTGGATGAATCCATTACAAAAACCAGAAGAGATTGCTGCGATTTCCACTTCTGATCTCCAGGACAACCCAAACCTGAAGGCTTCCCAGACACAATTCCCCCTAAAATGGGAGCGGATATTTTTAGGAAAAGAGAAACATGTAAAAATTTCCAGTGAAACAGGCAGCTTCATGTTTCTCGTTGCGCTGCTGTGAGCGGCCCTGTTGCTCCCACTGTTGAAAACATGTTTTATTTCTAGTCTGAACGTACCTACCTTCAGCATCCCTCTGCTGGATCCTATTACGTTCGTCTGCTGGGCTGAAGCAGGGTTGTTTCCATGCCTCCCTCCAGCAGCGCTCGACTCTCACCACCTCCTTCCCTCATCAGACAACGTAAACCTGCCGCCTCCAGGGGAAGATGTGCTTTCCCGTAACTTAATCATCCCCAAAACCTTTCCCTCAGTTCTCTCCAATTTATCACCATCTCCCTCAAACTACCAAAGTCCCAACTGGAAACTGCAGGAGGGGCACCTTCCTCCTTGTCTCCAATATTCCTCCCTTTTGTGCAACCAAAGAAAACATTTCTCTTTTTTGCCACTCTCCCACGCAGGGTCGCTCCTTGGCTGAGGGTTCTCACAGATCTCAAGTCATCGATCCCCCAGACACGGCCCAGCTCGACGTGGGCTCTTTGAGAACACGCCGCTTGTTTTCATCCAGGTTACTAATGGAATGTAAATCACCCTGCACTGGTGATCTGCCCTTTAATTTATTTATCTCTTCTTCATATTTTGACCTCACCTCAAAGATGGATCAGCGATAACTCCTGGGCTCGATTAGAAACATGTCTGCCCACTGATGAATTCCCACTTAGAAGTGGAGATGACAGCAGTTTTTTACCCATTCCAGAAGTGCCTAATAGGTTTTCTATCATTTGGGTTTTACATAAGAAGTTACTCAGAGCCAAGACAACACTTCTGCAGGAGCTCGGAGTAATTCAGGCTGCAAGGAGGTCACCCAGCCCGCCCTGCTGCTCAGAGCAGCTCGGCCCCAGGCTGGTCCACCATACCCGTGGCTCATGGAAGCCGATGACCTCACTATTATTACATTTATCAACACAACTTGTAATCTTCCTGGAAAAAAAAAATCTAATTAGACAAGCACCATATTCTATAAGCCCATGTTGACTGACACTACTTACATTAATCCCTCTAATTCTTTACTAATTACATGTACCATCAGCAATTCCATTATTTTGTCTAGGATTAATGTCAGGCAGAAAAATCTGTAGTTATGTGAGCCACCTTGTTTATCCCTTAAAAAATAATAGCACTAAAGTAAACTTCTTCCACACAGGCATAACCTGCTGGTATTCATTATCCCTAATTAAGAGCTCCTATACAATATTCTTTCAGTATAAAGTGTCCTTTCTTGTTATAAGACCTGCTCACACAATCTTGCCTCTTCCCCTAAGAAACAGAAATATTTGTTGAGCTCTTCAGAACGCTGTACAATATTACCAGCGCGACCGTTTTCATGTAGCACTGATCTATTGTAAACTTAATTATATCATTCAAGAAAGAGAACTGCATTTCTATGGGGATTTCATTTTGAAAGCCATATGTTGGAGCCTTGTACTGCAAATACTAAAAATGTGCTTGGAATTCCTAAAATTACACTTGAAAATGTCCAGACACAGAAACAATCGCATCTAACACAGAAGAAATTCTATATTGGGCCCCATTTTTACAGATCAAGGGGAACTGATGACAGGATGTAAAAATATAGTAGCAGCTTAGGTACAAGGGACTGATTTGATTACATTTGTTATGTGCAAATAGAATAAAACCCAAACGAGTAATGTATCTACTTGATGATTTAAAGCGCCAGCTTCACAAAGCTGAAAATAATTACAAAGCAAAACAATTGGGGGAAAGAATTTGAGCGGGAATTTGTGAATGATAATTGGGAACTGCTCAAGACCATTTTCTGGCTCGCAGAAGAACCACAATCCTGCAGGCTGTGGATGAAGGCAGCCACACGTGCAGGGCAAGGGAAAGCCAAGGCAGATAGATGGGAAGTTCTTCCCCCGGCAGACATGAAACACGAATGGCAGTGAGTATAAAACAGCAGCAAGGAATGGTACCAGAGTGGTAAGGGGTGTCATACATGGATTGAAGGAGAATAAATACACTGGGGGCAAGATGATTGATGGTTGGTGGTTGGACTGGATGATCTTGGTGGTCTTTCCAACCTTAATGATTTTATGATTCTATGGAAATAGAAAAGGAAGGTTCTTCATCTCCGTGTGGGTCAAAGATTGAGATCCATAAGCAGAAAACACGTTGCAATGGACAATGTCCAGCAGGACCTGTGCTGGAGCCATCCCTGCGTTTGCACTCAAACCAGAACACCTGGAGGTCAAACCCCAAGCCCATTTCTGCATTCAGTGCATCTCCAGCACTGCGCCCATGGGGCCTGGAGGAGAGGTTTTGGCGTGGCTGCTCCATGGCCCCATCTGCCCTGCTCACAGCAGTGTAGACACCGCCTCAACCAAACCTTAAGGCTCATCCAACAGGGAGCATCTAAAAAAAAATAAGGGTATCTCTGCATGCAGCAGTAGGCAGATGGCACACAGTAAGCTGTCAGGCTGCACTGTATGGCTGAGCCAGAGAGGTCATGCCAAGACCTCCTTGTGCATTCTCCCTCCAACCCACAGTACACAGAACGCTCCACTCTAACGGGGTGAAACAGAGAGACAAATAGCCTTCTGCAGAGGCACAGACGCAGCGCTTATGTCTTGTGGAGAAGCAGCTCCTCTGGTCAGGACTGCTCTGCAGAGCAGAGCTTTGCAAGGAAGGTCCTTAAGGGTTAATGCCCTCCTCATCTCCTCCTCCTCCTCTTCTCCTCCCTCCTCCCCACTCCAGCAAAGGATCTTTGACAAAGAATCTGCATTCAATACGCACCAAGAGAGGCTCCGGTCCAGGCTTTTTAATAAAGAGCAATTCCTTTGCATTCTCAGGTGTCCCTTAAAATCAAGCCCTGATATTTCTACTGCGTTATTACCACGGTCTGTAGATGTCTTCAGACTCAGAAAAGCCATTTGCTCTGCAGGTATGCTTTGCCCCTGCTGTGCAGAACAGTTCTTCTCTGTTAAGAAAAGCCCCTCTAGAGGAACTGGTACTTGGAGCCAATTAGCGGACCTCTCCCACCTCCTCTCTTGCCAGTTTTTCTTGGCAACAGCATCCAGTCCCCGCAGCTGAGACAGCGGTCCCTACAGCGTGCCATTAAGCAGCGAAATCAGGGAAACAGCACGTGTGACCTCAGCAAGGAGGAGATGCTGTACTTTTTTCTAACCTTCTTAATGATGCACTCCATGTTTCAGCCCTTGTGACACCGCTAATTAAGTCCGAGGAGCGTAGGGGCCACATGGCACAGATAAATTTACCTCTAAGGATGAGGAAAGCCTTGTGATTACAAACGGGGAGAAGGGTGTTCCTGGAACCAGGAGGACATGGAGGGGACCACGGAGGGGAGCACCTCCAGCACTGGGGCAGCTGCAGAGAGCCCCATAGTGGGGCCCAGCCCTGAGGTCTGGGCTGAGGAAGAGTCACTCTGTGCTGCCTGATGTTGTTCATGCTCTGCCCTGTCCTCCACTACGATGCCCATAGACAGCCCTGGGCTGAGAAGAAAGGATTGCATTCAACTCCCCAAACTACTACATAGAAAACTCACTCCATTCTGGAAGCAGACGGAGTGAAGAGGGGGGAATTTAGGTCCAGATTAAGTTTAAATGCAAGATTTGGAATCGAGAGATCTTGTTTGGGTTTAGATTCGCAGATTCTTATCTCTTCAGTTGTGCTACTCTGACCTTCTGCATAGCACGGGTCACACAACTGCAATCAGAACAGTCTGTTTGGAGGCCCTTAACTTCTGTTTGAGCTACAGAGTATTCCAAGGAGGACACGCATTCTTGATTTGGAGAGATCAAACCATGGAGAATCCATCGCATACCCCGGTAAACTGTTCCAGAGGTTAATTACTCTCCCTGTAAAAAATTTGTACCTTATTTCCAACTTGAATTTTTCTGGCTTCAGTTTCCAGCCATTGGATCTTGTCATGCCTTTGAGTGCTCAATTAAAGAACACTAAAGCATCAGATCCCACTTCCATCTGTCAGTGCTTAAGCACAGAAAGCTCAGTAGCTGCTTCTCATGAGGTTTTCAACAGGATCTGAACGACCAACAGAAACATCTCTGTCTGCTTTCAGGTCTGACTAAGAAACCAAGCCAAAGGGGTGAATTAATTTGCAGTAATTAGCGATTCTTTAAAAAGCTGGGCAAGAAAGAGATCTGGATGGAAAAATTCTAACAAGTCTGGTTCTTCATCTGAATTCACCATTTTCTCCATAGTGAAACGTTTCATTGAGAACCTTCTGAGCATCAAAGCACGGCAGTGAATTCCTTGCACCACACTATGCAGGCTGGGTCGCAACCCAACCAAGCACCCAAAATGGGATGGATGTGCTGCTCTCTAAACCATTATGGAAACAAACTTCTCCTCTCAGGTTGGGTTGGGAGAGCCTCTCTCCTACCATCTCCCTCCTTCTTCTTTTGGAAGAAATTAATTTGTTGACAAGCAAAACAAAAGTCTGCATGTTCAACTAAGTAGCAAGAGGTGCCATACACAATGCTATGGAACAACCCCCCTGCCCAGTAACTGTCCCACTGGTCAGTATCTGCTCAAGTGCAGATCTGGTGACACTTCCACTAACAGGGCTTTTCCTCTCTCTAAAGAGCAACAAACAGCTTCTAGAAAACAGAACTGATGTCTAACTTGGACAAGATTCACGAATCCAAACTGCCTGAGTGAATGGTGCATCAGCCACCGACTGCTTTCAGGTGAACCTCAGAGGGATGCGTAGGGAAATGGGGACTTGGGATCTCCTGCATGCAGGATGTCACTGCATTGCTGCAAGCTCTGAGGACAACCAGTGCTTCCCAGCTTGAGGCACCGGTGCCACATTCTGCCATTGAATTAGTTTGCCACATGACAGGCCGACGAGCTACTTGAATATGCCTGGGGCCCAGTGGCTTTGTCTTGCTTTCACTGTTTCCTCTATGCATGCAGCCTCCATTATGCTGGGGGAAGAAGGGAACTGAGTTTATCTCCTAGGAGAATATTTATTTGCAGGCCTACCAGCAAAGGGTCACTTTGGGTTTTCATTGCTTCAGCACAAACTGTTACTTCTCCCATTGCTTTCCTACAGAGCCCAGAAGAGACAACCACAATATCTGGATTCACAGATGACACTACGTGCAAGGCCCTACAGCCAAGAGCCATGCAAATTTGAGCAAATCCTCAAGGTCTGTCCAGTTCATTGACAAACACTCCTTGTCACCGAAAGTGAAAAGAAGCATCGAAGTTCTCTTCTGTCCTATACAACACTCACATCTGAGGGAGTCCTCACGATGTCTGCTTCTATAAAGCCCGGTCCAAAAGGTCACAGGGAAGAGGTTTGGGCAGGAGCTGACAGCTTTTCCATGGATGATGCTGTTCACTAAGAATCCTGATGCAAACTTAGAGATAGCTGTCGATGGCAAAGACCTCCCAGGTCCCCTCACCTTTCCTCTGGCCACCACAGGGCTGTCCCCAAACCCACAGCTGCCCACAGTGGCTTGAAGTGCCATCGAGTAGGAAAACCCTTTGAAAGGCAGCCCTGTGACTCAAGGGATCCTGGCTGGTCCGTGCCCAAAGCAAAGCCCTTTTCCAACCCAAAAGCAGTCCTGGGTAAGAAGCCAGGCTCCAGCAGGTCAGCTTCATTCCTCGCGTTCTTCAGGTCATCCTTCCCCAAGAGTTCTGTTACTGAGCCTATTTCTGACCCCATAGCCTTGGCCGACTTAATCCTCCTATATCAGAAGGAAACAGAGATTGTTTTTATCGTACCTACCTGTCTCAGATTTATTGTACCCAGATGGATGACTCTGGGCTGTGTTTTCTATTAAGAGATATCTTTATTTTATCACATCAATAAGGAAGAGGTATGCGGGTCCTGAGGTCTGTTCAGCCCAACCATCAGACACACGATATTTTTCCTTCCTGAAGAGAACTGCTGGAGTTACTAAGGCCCTAAATTAGCAAAGCTCACAAGTGTAAATGAAGCTTGAGAGTACATGCTTAAGTCCCGTGAAGATTATGGTAAATTACAGTCCAATTCCAGCAGGCACTTACAGTCTTTTATATCTACATTTGTAACTATATGATTACACGTTATCTGAACACGCACACCTCAAAGCACGTGCTTGAATATATTGCTGAATCAAAACTCCAACACTCTCCATGCCTGCCCTGCAGCAAAACATGGCAGAGTTATCAGAATTCCCATTAGCAGCGACCACATCTTAATAAAACTCCGTTTTAATGCTGGGCATTTCCGACCTGATCAAAGCACCAGAGGCTGCTAAATGACAGCACCTGCATCTGATCTCGCCTTTACGCACTAAGTGCAGGGACACGAGCTCATAAACAAGTGAGGAAACACATTTAACCAACAACCCACAACTTACTCTCAACAAGCTTACTGATGTCAGCACATGTGATAAAATTAGCCTGTTGGAGTCTGTGATTTTGGTATGATTATCTGCTAATTGCGTGCTGTAAGCTGAGAGGGGTGGGCTTAGCAGCTCGCCGGGGGCTGCTGGCTGCTTGTCTTCCCACAGAACTTGCTCACAAGGCATCTAAAAATAACTTCATAGGCAATTCTCCTTCTGAAGGGAGAGGCAGGGCAGAACAAGAGCAGGCAGGTTAACCTCTTCATGCCTGAACATCCAGGTTTGTGCACAGGTATCTGACCCCCACGTCAGCAGAATCCAGCCCTTGGGCTCCTTTTCACCAAACACAGCCATTGGCAAGGCCTTAACACTTTTCTTTTTCTCATTTCCTCCAAATTCAGCTTGCTACGTCATCACATCTGCCCTTCTCCTCCAGCACCTATGCAAACAATGTTACCTGCCCCACAAGCTGGATGTTCTCAGTGCTCTGCAGGGCTGTGGGGCTCTGCTGTAAAGTACCTGCTATGAAGAACAGCCTGATGTCATGTAGGGCTGTTCCAGCCCATCGCACCCCACAAGAGCACAGTTTGGGTCCCACACAGACACTGTGAGCAGAGCTAACTCAGCAGCTGCCTGCACCCCACCTCCACCTGCCCCACAGCCCCAGCAGCAGCTGCTGGCTTCCACCTGACTGCCTTTATGCACAGAGCACATTTATCTCATCTTTATCCCAGATCAGGTCATAATAATGGACACAAACACCCTAAAACGACTGGGAAAATACGACGACGTGCACTGTCAGAGGCACATGACAAGTGCATGAAAGTAGTTATTTCGATGGAGGAAATCTATCAAAAGAGAAGGAAAAAAAAACCAAATTGGATGAAACACAAACAAAATTTCATCCATTAAGCAATTCTATTAGGCTGCAGACCAAAGGAGGGTATTGATTCAAGGAGCACAGTGTGAGTGACTAAATGCTTACGAGCATCAGAGACCCACAGCAATCAATTACTGCTCACAGCCATTTACTGGAGCTGCTCTTTGGATGTGTTTTCCAACATCAGTGACTTGCTGAAAAACTGCTGCTGGTGCTAAATACAACAGAATGCACATAAGGACTATGGGCAGTGATCACACAGGGAAAATTTAAGCCTCTGAACAAGTAATTATACTGTTAATGACAGGCAAAGCAGGATGGAGCACACAGACCTTATGGGAAGTTTGAACTCATACACTTTAATACAACATCCAGAAGAGACCAAGCTTTTCTACTTCTTGGACAATCAGTCATGTTTTTCATGACAAATTCATTCCTATATTCAACGTGATGAACTTAGATTAAAAGCAACCAGCATCAGCTGTGAAGGCTGAAGTCTCCCTCAGCAGTGGCACAGCTGCTCAGGGAGGTGGGGAGTCACCATCCCCGGAGGTGTTAGGAATCGTGGGGCTGTGGCACAGAGGGACGCTGTTAGTGGGCATGGTGGGGGGGGGCTGGGTTTGGACGTGGGGATCTGAAAGGTCTTTTCCAACCTTAGTGATTCTTAGCACATGGGCAGGCAGGGTGACACCTCCAGATAAAGACACAGGTAAAAGCCTAATTACAACCAGTAACAAAATGACAGCTTGAAAAAATAAGGGCAAACCCATAGGAGCAGCAGCAGCGAAGCAGTGCTAGAGATGTGCTAGAAATCTCCTAAAGTTACCAAATGACTTCATATTGCCATGCAGACAAGATGCATCTTTTAAAGGCCTGGCTTTCACAGATTGCTGAGAAGTAGCTGAAGACGCCTGCATGTCTTGTACAGCTCTTCTGCCTTTCATCCCAAATGAAGACATGAGCCAGTCCTGGTACGTATTGAACTGGAACACTGCAAGCTTCCTGGTGCTGGCCCATCATTACGCTTCCCCTTGTGAAGAGGCTAAGCCTTTTTCCCCAGACAAAACTCAGTAAGTGCTGAGGGAATGCAGAATCCTGCTGGCTGAAGAGAGGCATTTTGCACGACCATTTCCCTTCTTCTGCATTAATCCCCCTTCTGCATTCCTCCTATGTGGATAGCGTTACGTTATTTTTAAAGCTACCTTTCTTTTTTTATCATTAGCATCACCACCATTGGTTTCCACTGGATGCAAACACACATCTATGCACGTTCCCCAAGTTAAAGCTGCTCTCACAAATCCCCCCCTTCCCTGATCCCATTGCTCCTTGGGGCTGGCTGCTGTCAGCCCTTCCCCAGGCCGAGTAAGGTGCCCATCCCCACGGGGTGGGATTCACTGAGAGCTCTGCCTTCCAAGTGGGCCTTTTGTATTTTGTTAATTCTCGGCGTAAATAAAATAAAATAAAATTAAGGAACCAGGACAGCTGCTGGAGGCTGTTGTGAAGCTGTAATTTAGCGGGGTTTATGAAGCCAGACACCCTGCCTCTTACAGAAAGCACTGTATTACTGAGAGATGCTTTAAAATAATGGGATCGGATATAGTTCCAGTATTTGCTCATGTAAATTGTTTCTCTTCCCCCTTTTCTTTTATTCTGTTAGCTGACGCAAAGGATTAAAAATATCAACATGTGGAACTCTTGCAGACAGTCCCTCAATAATCCGTTTTTACCCACCAGCCCTCCAGTCTGAGAGCTCAGAGACCAAAACCAATAGGTGTTATGAGACCTGAACTGATTGCAATTTGAAATGTCATGGAAAGAAGGAGGCAGTTTCTTAACTTTGGACTGAAACCAAACACTTCAAGGAACTCCATCAACGCTCCTCCCACAGAAGCCGGCTGTACAAGAAAGGCATGGAGCTGCTGGAGGGGATCCAGAGGAGGACATGAGGATGCTCAGAGGGCTGGAGCACCTCTGCTGTGAAGAACGGTTGAGGGATCAGAGCGTGTTCAGCCTCATCCTATGGCCACCCAGGAGACGCGTGCTGCGGTACCTCATTAACCTCCTAACACATGGTTGATGTCCCCTCTTATCCCTGACGGCACATCCTTACCTGCCACAGCCTGACCACATACAACGTTCACGATGCAGCATTCCTCATCTCCACGGTGTTTCACAAGTCCAAAACATGCCAAACCAATTGTCCGTCTGTTGACAATTTCACAATACATGAACACACTTGATTTCGCTCAGCCCATCACTCACCTATCAATACCCACAGGCCCCTTTCCCTCAAACAAGTGTTTTATTTTACCAAAGGCAGCCGAGCCAACCTGCTGACGGTTTGGTACCAATTCAACAGAACAATTCGATACATTACACATTTCTACTCCCATTCATCAATACTTATCCATAGATGAAATGAAGGAGCTGCCTTCCAGGCACATATGTTTAGTGTCAGCTCATGACTGGAGGCTAAATACACCTCCCTGGCTCCAAAAACCTCAAACAAAGGGCTCCTGTGCACTCGAGATGCACAGCCAGGGTCGGGTAGAGGTGAGGAGTTATCCCTATCTCAAGTGCACTCACACAGTGCATAAACTCCAGGATCGAGTTGCAGGCTCTGCAGCAATTGCTCACTCAAAGTCAATCACTTCCAGTGGAAACCAAGGAAAAGCAGAGGCCTTTGGGTCCCACTTTGAGCAGCTTTCTGTCTCCAGGGAGCCTCTTGGATTGCAGGCCTTCTGCCAGCCCCCTCACCAGACTGCAGCAACATACAATTTCTTGAAGTATTTCGGAATTAATTCCAATCCAGCAGGGCAGGAGAAATGAGATGAGGTAGGAAAGAAGCATGAGAGGTCCTGGCAAGGTCTGCTCGTCCAGGCACACCATGCTCTGAAATATCCCTGCCCAAAGGACCTCTGCCATGGGCTGTGGTCTCCTTCCACCATTAGCAAGCTGAAGATCTGCTCCACGTGCCCTTCACCCAGAAAGTAAAAAACATCTTATAGAAGAGCAGTCAGAAAAACCATGAAGAAATCAAACTGACCATAATTTTCACCTATATTAAAGGAAGTATTTTCCCTAAACAACGCATAGTCAAGAAGGATGAAAGGATGAGAGACAGAACCACCATTACGCCTAAAATCTCTACTCTGAGAGCCAATTACTGTCACCCAGTTACAAGTACATTCTGCAAACACAGGTTTTCGGTCTTGGGACCATCCACCAATATCTCATTTGCTTTAAAGAGATGCCTTTAATTGCACTGCCCAGATGTGCGATCTGAGCATCTAACAGAGCAATTAATACTTACTGGTGAAGATCAGCCTCTATTTTCAAAAGCATAACTGCTCTCTGCCTCACAGGAGAGCAGAACCTTCATTTGGAAAAGGGGAACGCAGCTCCATCCCCATCCTGCTGCAGGCTGCTCACAGCAGCACTTAGCCCTGATGAATTTCCATCCCATCCCACAAGGAATTGCAAGGCTCAGGGCAGCACTGTTTGCAAAGTGCTTTGAAACCATTCTATGGAGGCTACAGAAATGCAAAGTAGTGCTATTTTATTACATCTCCTAAGCTTTCAGCATTTCCAGCCAGACTTGGGCTGCTGAATCCTCACACAAAAGCTTCAGAGGGGGAATTCTTGTCTCCCCAACCAAATTGCTCTGAGTTTTTTGCTGAAACAGCTTTCCTACGGATGCAGGCAATGCCCAGCAACACAACCTAGGCAACTGGTACACATGCCCTGCAGCCCCTGGCCATCCCCAGCTCCTGACGCTGGGGCACAGCCAATTCCCACTAATTCAGCACTGCACAGCAGCAAACTAAGCTCCAAGTTCTTTTTTTTTTATCTCCTATTTCTTTTTTTTTTTTTTTCTGTGTCCCACTGGGATAAGCATGTCCCCAAGGGAACCAGCACGGAGCGGGATCAGCTGGTGCTTTTGCCCACCCTGTACAATGTATTTCCCTTCTATTCTTTCCCTCCTCTTTTACAGTGGTAGGTGGGAACACAGAAGAGCAATCTTTCATTGACATCAGAAGCCATCAATCACCCTCTAAAAACAGCTGAATAATAGAACAAAAAGAGAAAGAGAGAGAGAGAAAAGGATCGGGGCGGGTCCTTGGGTATGGAAATGCCTGTCCTGGTGAAATATACTGTAAATTAGTCTGAGGCGGTGGAATTTGGAGCCAGCAGGGGCCCCAAAGCTCGCTTCATATCAACTCCAGAAACATTACACTAATGTATTTTTAAATATGATTTACAGGATGCTCCATCTGAGAGCATCAAGTGGACAGAGGAAAATGAAGAGCTGGGCTGGCGCTAACGATGTGGCTGGCGAGGAAGCCACCACCTCCCTGCTGCAGCACCTAGGGCTGAAAGGGGGAGGAAAAGCACATGAAAGGCAGCAGGGCTGCCTCGCCAGGCCCCCAGATTCCCTCAGAAATAAGAGCAGTGGGGATTTAGGCACATGGTTCCCATCATCAATAAGACACTTGAGCAGCTGGAAACCTTCACCCTACGGTGTTTGTATGGGGTGTATCCCTGCACAGCCCAGCCCCAAGGGACAACGTCCCAGGGCACTTTTAGGGTACACAAGGCTGAGCCACAGCTACCTCCAGGTAGGGATGCAGGTACAGCTTCTCTGCAGAATGAGCCCTCCTAAATATGTAGGCTGCTCTGAAAATAATGCTTCTTATTTATTCCCATGGAAACTAAGACAGATACAAAAAGCACAATAACACTATTGAATAGAGCAAATCCTCAGCTACAAAACAGTCTTTTTCAACAGTCACCACCATTAGCTGTGCCTTTTTGTCAGTGATGAATAAGAGCCTGCATGCCATGCTTGTAAGTCTGTACCAGTGGAGATGACCCATTGCTTCACAGCTGCTACGACAGCATCCCTGCTAGGAACATGCTGCCCACGCAGTCCAACTTCCACTGTGCTCACATCCAATGTTTGGTCTCCACAAACATTCACAAGCGCTGATGAATGTCAGTTGGTGCCATTTTTTCCACCTGGAGGAATTCAGTTCCACCCCTTCACTTCATCCACACTTCCATGTCAGACAGCATTTGTCAGACTGCACCTCTGCTGCCCCCTGTCACATGGCAGCAACACGTAATGGGATACTGCTGGGAAGGTCCAAGCTCAAGCTGCCATCCCACCAACATCCACCTCTGCCATTGAGGGCCAATAGAATAAAAGAGGAGGCATTACTTTGGGAGCAGCCCTTGTACATCAAACAGCTCCATTAGGATGAGCATCATATGGAACAAAGTGGAGGGGATGAAGCTGCTCCACAGCTTGCTGCACTGATTCCTTTAAAAATGCCTCTGCAATGGGCTCAGCTCCACTCATCCCACTGCAGAAATCCCCTCCAGCAGCAGCAGATGCTTCTCCCAGCAGTATTAGATCCCTGCCACAGGAGTGCAGCCAGCTGTGATACAGGAGCACAGGTCCCAGCCTGCCGTCCTCACACTAAGGACAACCAGATGGCCCCGGCTGCAGAGGGACAGCTTCAGCAAAGCACTTCAGCACACGTTAAAGTTTCAGCATGCTCAGAACCATCCCCAGCCAACACAGCATTTCAGCATGGGAAGCAAAGGAGACTCTGGCAAGGGACTGAAATTAAGCATGGTTTGGGTGAGCTCAGCCATGATGCTGTCATCCCAGTAATTTTCACCTGCCTGGGCTTCTTTCGTAATAGCTTATTTTTAATTAAAATGTCCTTCAAGAAAGAAAATAAATACTCGCTCAGTTTAATGCTCTGTTTCCAATCAGTCGATTAGAGGGCAACTAAATAAAACAAACACAAATAACTCCACTGTAACACGCTCCCACTGCATCACTGTGTGATGCTGACAACGTATTTCAAGTTATTAACACTCTTTGTAGCTCTATTCATCATCATCTTCAGAGTCACGATACTTCAAGAGGCAAGTGAGCTTTTAATGAGCTCTCAGACCAAAACAGGAAAGAAAAAATATATCCCACGCACAGCACTCTAATGATCACCTAATTCATTTCATTGTGTCTGCTGTTGTGATTTATGAATCAGGCAGAAAGATCGGAGACATTAAGTAAACCTCATGTACACAGTACCCAAAATAAGACGCCTGTTGCAGGCTGTAAGAAGTGATGGGTGGTTCCCCAGTGTCCTTCTGGAGGCTCTGCACAGAGCCCCGGGCTGCAGCGTGGCACACTGGCTCGGGTTCTTCAGGCCTCTCTTCAATAAATGACTTTCTGTGACTTTACTTCAGGTCCGTAAGACCCCTGAAGTCTGCAGGCAGACGGATCAGACCCCACAAAGTCATGGAATCGTTAAGGCTGGAGAAGACCTCTAATATCATCTAGTCCAATTGCCCACCTGCCACCAATACTGCCCACTGCCCATGCTCCCTGCCCCCCCATTCCCATGGGGCATTGCAGGGGTAACAAACCGCCTGCAGCTCGCCCCTAAGCTCTCCCATCTGTGTGCAGGGTTCAGAGCTCACACAGCAATGGGAAGCGATGGCACACGGAGCAGCACCCCTTCCTCTTCACTGCCCCATCCCTTCCTCTTCACTGCCCCAATGCCAGCTCCTACACCTCCTCACAAAGCCTCACATCCTATTTGCCCTTCCCACCACACACTGCAATCCCTCCAAAATTCAACCCAGCACCACCAAAACACGGCTGTGCTCTTCTTACCCAGCAGCACCTGCCCACCGCTGCACTGTTACCCAAAAGCCCACTGCAAAGCGCTTTGCATGGATTGTCTCCACCTGTGCTCTGTCGTGGCCCTCCTCAATGGGGGAACGTTGGGGGTTTCCCACTGCTGTCCATCTGCTCAGTTTTAGCAGAGGTTTTCACACCTATCACATCTCTTACTGCAAAGATGCTCCTCCAGCTGAACGTGGTACAAGATCCTAAAAACAGGAACCAAGGCAGGCAAACCCACGAAAGCAATCTGCCCAAGCAGGGCACGGGAAGCAGTGCAGCCTTGATGGTCAAGCATGTCACCGTGTAATTCATGGCACACTACTAAGAACTAAGGAGCAGAACTAACACCACCATCAGCTGGTCTGTGAGATGGAAACAGCACCTATGGGGAAACGAAACACATCCTTCATGTCACTGGAAGAACTTCAGCAGCCACTGGTTGTGCATTTCAGAGGCTGCTCAAAATACCTGGCACATCCCTGTCCGCTAGCAGATAAAGGGATTGCAGTGCATCTCACCAAACTCATTGGGATATTCATTCACAGCAGCAGGGAACAAGCAGCTGTGCAGTGGAGAGAAGTGATGTGTGCCCACCAGGCAGTGTTGCCCCCCGGCAACACAGGGGAGTCAACTCTTTACAAGGGGAGATGATGGCAGGACAAGGGGAAATCGCTTTAAGTTGAAGGAGGGAAGATTTAGGTTGGGTATCAGGGGGAAGTTCTTCACAGAGAGAGTGGTGAGGTCTGGAACAGCTGCCCAGAGAGGCTGCGCATGCCCCGTCCATCCCTGAAGGTGTTCAAGGCCAGGTTGGATGGGGAGCTGGGCAGCCTAGTCTGGTATTAAATGTGGAGGTTGGCGGCCCGGCCTACAGCAGGGGAGTTGGAGCTTCATGATCCTTCAGGACCCTTCCAACCCAAGCCATTCTATGATTCTATGAACCCAGATGGAGTGGAAGCAGCTGGCAGCCACACTGATGGACACTCAGAACCTCCACCAGACATGCAGATCACTGCTACAACCACCAGAAAGTCAGCATTAAAAAAATAAACAAGGCTCTCAGTGAGTCCGGGCTGCCTTTAAGCATGGAGAAAACAAACTGTGTATGCAAACTGTCAATAGATTGAAAGATCCGAGGACGGGAACACACAACGCAGGCAGAGGTGCCCAGTGATCAGTGGGAATGGGCTCTGAGGCTGTGTCCCTCCTCCTGGAAGAGCAGAAGAACTGCGGCATCTCCGAATGTTTAAGGGTTTGATGAAAAGCTTAATTTTTCCCCATAGCAACTTATGGATATGAATCACAAGGAAAGAATGCTGCTGACAGGGAGAAAAAACCAAAGCCTCAGTGATGTGGTACTGACATATCTTTTAGATGGAAGGGAAGATGAATGCTGATGCTGGAAATATTAGTGGAGAACAAGCAGACTCTGCTGTCAGAAATCAATAGCTACAGACTTATGTACGTTGGTCACATCCCGCGCCGAGATGAAAATAAACCTCAGGAAAGTAATTTACAGGAGGGAAGCAGAGGGGCTGTGCAGAAGCAGGCAGCGGGCAGCTTGGGGTGCTGCAGCTCACAGTCACTGCATGTCACTGCCCTGCACAGCAGGAGAGACTGGGCTTCACACCACAGTGCTTTGAGAGATGCCACGTGCATGGATGAGGGACAGACGGACTGCAGGACGCACAGAGCAGGGCTGGCCTTACACCCTGCTGGGAAGCACAGCAACAACACCCCACCCATCCCACCTGAGGTTTGCACTCCAAAGGCTGAAAAGCAGACGCTAACACAAGCCATCCTGTGAAATATCACTGCTAGAGGGAACAAATGTTATATACGTGTTTGTGTTTGCATGCACATGTCCATCCTTACATAGGCAGACACCCAAGCTGCACACACACACGGTGACACTGCCCCAAGGTAATGCCACCTGTGTCCCTCCTCTGCCTGCAGCCCCCAGCATAAGCACTGCTCATAGAAGCATAGGATAACCTGAGTTGGAAGGGACCCAAAAGCTTCATGCTGAAGCCGCCCGCACCGCCCTCCAGCCACAAAGTGCTACTGTCCCTGCACGTGGCCATGCGACATGGCAGGGCCCTGTTGTGGCACCAGACTGAGCTCCACAGCGAGGATTTGAGAGCCCCCATGGGTATCTGGGGATGGCATCTCCAACACAAACTCCCGAGCTGTGATTTAAAAGCACGGCCAAAGCAGAAATGGCAGAGTTGGGGCCCTGATTCATTCCAGCAGAACACTGTGAGAGCTGGGAGCTGCTGCTGGGAAAGGAATGGGAACCCATGAACTCAAGTCCTCTCTGAGGGTGACATCCAAGAAGCAACAAGAACCCACTTTCCTGAAAACCACCCTATCTGGGAGCTCTCAAGCACCAAAAATTACCACTTTTCCTTTGAAACTGCAGGGCAGCAGCCCATGGTTTCACGGCAGACACAGAACTGCCCATGAGGACACAGGTGCCACTTTCCTTTGGCAACCCGACAGAGCTGCCAGAGTAAGAATCGCAAACTCACAGAATGGCATAGGCTGTAAGGGACCTTAAAGACCATCTGATACCAGCACAACACAGCGCTGAACCCTCTCCATCCAGCTGAGCATCGACAAACTGCAAATAGAGTTTGACAAGAATCCAAACCCACTTCGTGACAAAGGAAATTAAGAAGCAATTGAAGGCCGAGAGTGCCTGGTTAGGTGCACAGCACAGCCTGCTCCAGCACAGAGCCAGCACAGCTCCGCTCATCGCTGGAGCTCCTGCGACCCGCTGCTGGGAACCGAAGATGGCAGATAACAGCTATCTGACAGCACGTTCCTTACATCAGCTACTTGTACTGGACAGGTCTGAAGAAGCTGACAGTTAAATTCATGCAGTCGAGGTCTGTGTTGCTCTCACCAAACACCTAAGGATTAGCTTTGTGTGCACCAAAAGAAGAGCTTTAGGCACCGCTGCTTTCTCAGACCTCCAAGGCTGAGCCATAACACTCCCATCCCGCACCAATAGCCAAACAGCACCGTGCTGCCCATGCTGCTGCTCGCCTCTGTGCTGCTTTTCCCCATGCAAATCACCCCAAAACACAGCACAAAACCCAAACAGCTGAGACACAATGCCCCCGATTTCACTGGGATTAATTCTGATTTCCTCTGGCCGGAGTGTGTGCAAATAGCACCGGCTTCCTAAATGAAGACAATAATTTGGGGTAAGGCTGATCCCTCTCCCCAGCCAGCAGGTCAAGGAGGGGATGCTGCTTCCATGGGGCCTTTGATCTCTGCTGCTTGACCCTGCTTTTGGCAACACAGGGGGGTCAGGGAAATTGTTTTCAGAGCCCCACAGCCCATTGATTCCCCATTATCATGGTAATGGCAGACCCAGGAGCCTACGGCTTGTGGCCGTGCCACCCCTTGGCACCATGCGTCCCGCAGAGACCAACAAGTGCCCATCGGTTCCACCCCATGAAAGAAAAGGTGAACGCAGGGAGACCTCACCACCTGTATTATAATACACAGCTGTATTGAAATTTTCCTGGCAGGGCTGAAATTCTAATGTTTAATTTACTTGAACTAATGGGTCACAGAATTCCCATCTACACTGAAAATACTAACGAACCTTTGGATGGACAGAGAGACCTCCAAGCTTTGATCCCCTTCATTGCTGTATTTTAAAACAAGCAGTTCCTTAAGAAGGTTAAGGAAGCAATAATAAAGAATTTTTAGTGTGTGTACATGATCATTCCATACTGATGCACTTCAGCTTTAATAATATTGTATTAAATTTTATTGTAACCTTGCTGACATTTACTGCAAGGGAAAGTGTGTAAGCTTAACAGCCTTATAAAATACAGCCCAGTAATGTACCTATAAAGCATAATATTTCTATACCAATGATGAGCTATTGCAATTGCATCCAATTTAGTGGCTCATTATTAACGAGCGCAATCACCTTCTCAGTCACATGCTCCGAAACGCAGCGTAGTATATTGATGCCATTTCACATTTTACAAGGCAGCTGCTCCAATTTTGCTCAGCGGTACAATGATCTGACAGTGGAAATTCTCTTCTCATTATGAATTAGCTGTAAAATGAACCTGATGATAAAGAGGAAAGTCCCCATGAACATCACTGGGGCTCAGGTAGATGCAAAGGAGGGAAATTAGTTTACACTAGCTGAGATCAGGTCCGTTAAAGCTGACTTGCCTCCTTCAACTCCTATAGGTGGTCTTTTGCTGAGAAATTATACTATTTGATAGAACTTTGATATAACAGACTATTATTGAAGTCCTTTTACAGTCTCAAAGTTGGGTCTCCAAGTGCCCACAGGCTGCTCCAAGAGCCCTTGGCCATCTTTGGAGTCCAGCTGCCCAAGATGCTCTCAGGAACTCCACTTGGTGCCCATCTGAGCCTTATGGAGCCTAAATATCTTGGTAAACCAGAGCCCAGTGTTGTATGCTGGAAAAAACTCATCAAAAAATCAGACTTTGGTGGAATGTAAGCACTTCCCTTCATGAAAGCACTCCTGAAAGTCCCTGCATTCACAAGCACTGACTCCTAGAATCCCTTGAGGCTCCCAGGTGAGCCCTCTTTGGCCTGCTCATTGCCAGGCTCTCCCAGACCCACCCCATTCTGGAGATGCAAAGACCCACTGAGTCCCTGAGACCTGGCTAAGAAATAGCTATACTGTCCTTATAATCCCAAGAGTGGCCTCACAAGCAAGTCCTCTAGATCCTTCCCAAAGGCACCAAGGACAACGAGGCACCTGACTAAAGAACTTTCTACCCTTTTATAGAAGAAAGGACAAAGATACGAACTCCAGTACAAGCAACGGGTTCCACTGCCCCCTCCAGTAAACACAACTTGGCTTCTCCCCAACCCCTTCCAACACCGCTTTCAATGCTCAGCTCAACAGAACGCTTCCACCACCACTGCAAACCCAAACCCCGGGGCTTCTTGAAGGGTGAAACTTCCCCGTGGGCAGAAGGGGAGCACAGCTACGCTTCAAATACCTACAAGCTTTATGAGCATGGCTGCACATCTCCTCCAGCTGCACTGAGGTGCGGCAGGAGGAGGTGATGGGGCAAGGCCTACAAGATGTGACGGGTACCCTTAGCGTGAACCCAAGCTCAGGATGTCTAAGAACCTCCATCGCATGACAGAAACACGGTGCAATGAAGTCCTCAAGAGCAGCTGGGGATTTTCTGAGCTGTCAAGGTGACACAGCCTCAAAGCAGTCAGTGCTGCTCAGCAGGACGAGACAAACACAGCTGGTACCTGGAGGAGATTAATTCCGAGAGTCATCTTGGCTGGGAGACAGGGAGAGATTTCGAGACACCGTGTATGTGGGGTAAAGAAAATAAGTAGTTCATTTTCTTAGAGCATTAAGCTGTAATGGCTGTCAAGGGGGATTACTGATATTGTTATGCCAGTGTCAGCACATGTTGTAGAACAGCTAAATTTTGAATTTCCATACTTGCTTAATTTAATGTTCGGATAATCTGACAAATGAAATAGGAGCCTCAAAGACACTTTTTTTCCCCCTCTTCCTTTAAAGAAAATCATTCTATTAAGAATGTTAAATTCTTGGGAGCAAGAGTTGGCGTACACAGAGGGCACATACTAATCTCATTTATGCTGAGATTTGCTTTCTGTTAAGCAACAGAAAAACAGCTAATCAAGCATAATTCAATAATACATCATCTGCAGATGCGAAGACTCAGAAGATTGGTATGGAGCTTTGCCTACTAAACACGAACTGATGATCTAGGCCAGGTGCATTTAATTGCACGTGGGGTGTGGGCGCACACCTACATAACTCCGGGGGCTCCTCCCCAGCTCTGGGCTAGCTGCAGCCTGGGGTGGCTTCCAACACAGGCTGAGCAGCATCCGTGCTCCAACACCATCCGTTGCCACTGGGCACCCAAGGCAGGAGCCAGCCCTGCTCCAGCTGCCAGCACCATTCAGCTCCTCCAACCCCACTGCCCGAGGCACAGCCAATTGCTTGAGGATAACATCAGCTGACAGGTGACACTGCCATGCCCTCTGTGTCACACCACAGGATGCAGTGAAGATCTGTCACAGTGCAAAGCATTTCCAGACAGCCCCAAAATGACCTGGCAGAAAGCCTCAGATGGAAGAACATGGCTTGCTCCGGTATTTCCATGGCTGGATCTCTGCTATTCCATGCTCAATGCCACAACGCATCATGAAGAACCCATGAAAGGGTCAAGAGCTCACCCATTCATTCTAGAGCTGTCTGGAAGAACGCATCTCTGTTTTGGGGGTGGGTTCAGTGCTCAGCTTCCTTTTTCACTCAGATTCAAGGCAAAAATATCAGGTGCTTGAAATCCCCTGTCTAAGAGGACAGGGATGCAGCCAGGGAGAGCTGCCCTGGGCCGCAGCCACAGTCCTCGTGGTCCTTATAGTCCAACTCCTCGTTAGAGACACTGTGCCAAGGACCTACAGGAGAGCTCTCCAAACCTGTAAAATCAGAAACATCCCCACTGCACGCTCTTTGGCAAACCTGCAAATTCCATCCCCTGAATGTTTTTTAAGCACTATTACTAAGCAGCTTCATAGATCAATGTCAACGGTAGGGTAAAAAAACCTCATGCTTCAGACTAACTTAAAAGAAACCAGGTACAAGCTCTTTGCCAACGCTGCTTCTGGCCAAGATCTGATACATAAGAAAAAGCCATCTGGGGAGGCTGGGATGGAAAAACCACTGATAACGGATGGGCTCGCAGAAGGATGGTGCCGTGCACGAGGACACGATGGCACACGGACCCACACAAACACAAACAGAAGACAGAGATGTCTCCCTTTGTTCTCCACCCCGTTTTGTTTTTAACGTTCTAGGCTAATTTCTACGGAATTACTACTGCACATTTGTAAACACACATGAAATGCAGACAGCTCTCTGCAATCACGGCTGTCTTGGGCTATTAAGTATAACATTTAGCTCAGCCAGATGCCACCAGAAGTTCGCCAAGCCCATAAAACAAGCTCAATCACATATTTCTGAAAACGAGAACATGAAGCCATTTTGGAGGAGTTCACATCTATGTTTGAGCGTTTGTTTCCTCCCATCTGGCAAACTCTCTTCAGCAGAGAGCTGAAGCCCAAGGGAAGAAGTTTTTGCATTCAGTCACCTCCCAGCAACGCCCTCTCAGAACAGGGCTGCTGGCAGTCCCCTTGGATGGAGCTCATTCATGTACCACTTCTAACTGCAGAGGCAACTAGAGGAGATGCTATTGCTTTTGATGGCGCTCAGAGGAAAGCAGCACCCCGAGCTCCCTGCTGGGTGCAATCCCCAGGGCTGGCTGCTCCCAGCAGCCCACACACACAGCTCTGCAGGTTTTCATGGTGCTAAAACCCAGCACCCAACCCCTTAAGGCTGCAAGAAAGAACTCCGCAGAGGGAAGGTAACCCCACAGGCTCCAGACCCAGGGATACAGCTGCACACAGGAACCCGCCCACATGGAGCAGCTCAGTCAGG
The DNA here is from genome assembly GCA_016647715.1 of Pavo muticus. Taxonomy (NCBI): domain Eukaryota; kingdom Metazoa; phylum Chordata; class Aves; order Galliformes; family Phasianidae; genus Pavo; species Pavo muticus. Next base: position 1,443,508 of record JACDJE010000165.1, on the reverse strand, counting down.
TGCCTCATGGGGTTGGGGGTTCCATAGAAAAGCCTGAGCTGTGCCAGGGAGGCACCCGGGGGTGTTCTTACCTACAGGCGTTCTGAGCTCAGGACATTCACAGTGCTGTGCTTTATGTGTCAAACTGCAGCACGAGCTTCAGTTATCCCACAGCAAAACATAGCAGGAATAAGAAAGCAAAGGCCTTCAGCTTATGGCATCTCTCAAACTATAACCCCAGAGAGTCTTAAATTATGTCCTGAGACAAAGTGCTGCAAAGACCAGAAACCTGGAAAGGCACAGGAGGTACCCAGGACAGCTGCACCAGGAGCTGCCAGACAGACAGCCTGGGCCCCATCCAGCCCGTGTGCCAGCTCCAGTGATGGGCACCAACAGCACAGACAGCAAGGAGCCCCACGAGAAGGTGGGAGTGTTCATCCTTGCTGGGAATGACGGCCCCTGCCTGAGCCCATCGCTTGCTCTGACATTTCCCACTCCACAGCACTGAGCACAGCAATGCTCATCCCCTACACGATCCCAGCCAAGGACGTTCTCTTTTGTATCATCCATAGGAAGCTTTGGATGGTTTAACAAACATTTCACGCGTATTTATTCTGTTTTTGAACAACTCCACCAATGCTCAGCAGCACGAGCCCTGCTGTAGCTCTTCCACTGGTGTGCACAGAAGCAACACACCCTGTCCAGCTTTGCACCCCGTAAGAGATACCACCTCTCCGTGGTACAACGGGAAGCACCCAAGCTAAACCAGCAGCCCAAAGCACAAAACCAACCAAGGAGGAATCACACCAAGCTCCTGGCAGAGGGGCTGGCACCACAAGCAGCAGCAGGGACAGCAGCTCCATGTCCTCCCCCAGGAAGCCCGCAGGATGGGACACTGGGTTCCTAGGTCTCAAGTTTATCCACGAGGCTGAGCTGCTTGGCCCTGCCCAGAGCCAGAACACATGTTTGTGGGATACACAGACTGCTTGAAATAGAGGCCACAGAGGACCCATTAGAAATTCAATATTAGCTTTGTAAAATTGCTAATAATTAGCTACAGCTCTTTTCTCCATCACAGCATCTGGTGACATGAAAGTGATTAAGTTTCTAATGAATAGATTAGGGTTACTGAATATATTAAATAACAAGGTTTTTAATCAACTGTTTATTGATTCCAGGAAGACAGTTCTGACGGCAAAAAAACTACGGGGTAGCAGTAGAATTTATTTATGGGCTAGTGTTCTACATCAGAAATAATTAAAAATAGATTATTTTTCACCAAATCTAGAGCTTTTTTCTCTTTGAGGCAGCTCAATATGGATTAAATTAACTGCAAATAATAAATTAAAGGCAAACGGAAAGCTAAATTCAGGGTGGAGAGGTGCTCAGAGCTTGGCCGTCAATCTTTGCTTTCTCTTGTTGTGACAAAAGCAGCCCCGTGTTTGCTGCCTGGAGTTAGGCAGCAGGGACAAAAGGTTGGAGGAGTCGGGCAGACCGCTGCCATCCTTATGGATCCTAAAGGGCCCCGTCCACAAAATCATCTGAGGACAGGATGGTGACACTTAACTACAAGGCAAAGCTTTATCCTCACGGGTCCGTTCACACGGACAGGACCAAACCCATTTCCCAACGTGGTGTAACACAGAGCCACGAGCACTGCCCCGGGGTCACCGCTGGAACCACATCTCCAACCTCAACAACAGCTTAGCGCTGAGAAGTGTAAAACCAGCAATGACATCCCACGTCCCAGGCCCTGCATGCAATGCTAAGAACCAATTCCTCTCTGCTCATCAGTCTCCAGGTCCAGCCAGGAGACAAGCAAGCCCATTTCATTCTCTTTAAACAGCTGCCATTTCTGCCACAAAGTGCTCCCGTCAGGTTCAGGACCACGGCGCGTCGCAGCCTGCAACGGGATCCAGGATGTCCCGAGGTTTTAATTACCCACACTGAGGAAAAGAAGAACTGTTTAGGAGCACTAACATTTTCCATGGCTCCAAAGGGCTGAACAACTTTCTGCCAGTATATACAGCTACCTAGGGGTCTATTACTTTATTAAGGGATATCTGAAGTGCTCCATGACATAAGCAGATCCATAATATATATACAGTGTGTATGCATACGGAGCCATTTATAGAGCAAATCTTTCTAGCCCTGATAGTTTATAATGTAGAGGACCTTTAGTCTACCACTGAACCAAAGCCAAACGCTGCATGTGCTGTTTAAATCAATGTAATGTGGAGAAGATATTTTTCTCTGGAGCCACGGTGGAAGGAGGATTCCCCAGGCAGTTTGGCTCTCGAAATGGGAGCTGGCTGAAACTGTGGGCAGGTCTGGGTCAACACAAGCAGCGCCTGTAGGAAGGCCTTGGCGAGCACTGGTCCAGGCAGGGGATCAAAGGGATGTGATAAATCAGCTTACAGATTGCTGGGCTGTCCATGGGGTGCTGCAAGGCGACTGCTTCTGCATATGTGGTGTGGGATGGCAGACAGAGATACAGCAGCAACGTCACTGTTTTAAGATCAGGTGCCTGAGATGTGTCTTCCAGATCTATAGCCCTAAATCTGTAACATTAACATCTACATATGATATCAACACTGCAATTACACACCATGCCACACAACAGGTATGTACTGCCAGGCAGGTACATGCAAGATTATCTATGTTTCAAAGCCCAAGTGCAATCTGATCTATTTTTCTATTTTGCACTCTGCTGAGTCTCCACATCTTCGCTCTTAAATACAGGGGGGGGACACCACCCAACACTCACCGTTTCACGGCTCCATTCCCATTGATTTCAGCACAAGAGTTGCTAATTGTTAGGAAACCACCTCCCAGATATGCCCCCTGGACATCCTCTGTCCCTATAAGCATAACTCCAGAGGTGCATGTTGTGTATACGAGGCTTCAGTGGGAATTTTACATGCCTAAGTTCTTGTTATAGGATGTTAAATTTCAGCTTCAAGATCTGTTTGAACACACTCACCATGCCTGCACGCTTGAGACAGCACAACACTCCAACTTCCCTTGCCAGTTCTTCATTTCACTCCTTCCAGGGCTGCTCTGTGCACGTGTAAAGCAAGATTCTCATGTCCCTTGGAGCTGCCCTGAGGTTTTGCTGATTGCCCTCTTCTGAGCAGGGAAAGGAACAGCTCCATCCTCTGCCCCAACCCCAGCCAGCTGTCACTGTAAGAATCACAGAATTGTAGAACATTTTGAGTTGGAAGGGACCCACAAGGATCATCAAGTCATCACAGGCAGCTTTGAATTGGATTTTCCAGACAATTAACACTGAGACACCTGACCCCTGGGATGGAGGAGATGGCCCACAGAGACGTGATGGGGTCTGGCGCATCCACAGCCACGTATAAAACCAGAATCAGATCTGTAGAGCTGTCTGCATTTATTGCTGCCAAGTGGTAAACGCTTCTCACTTACAGGGATGGCCACTCAGTTGTACGGTCACGTTTTCCTTAATTTACTTCTTTACTTCTTTAACTTGTGTTAGCTGTGGTTCAGCACTCAGAGTCGGGATCCCCGTTGCTTTCACTTCTCCCATTGCACAGGAAACATCCCAGGTAAAGATATATTTGAAGACTGACCAGGAAGGTATGTATGTATTTTTAATTTGTCCCCATTGTGTGTTGGCCAGAGGATAGCTGGGCTCACAGGCATTACTCAACGTGCTGGAGAAACTCCACAAGCACAGAAACCATGTGCATGGGGAAGGGGAACACAGTCACAGGGAGTGGAAAACAGGGACCTGGGCTCTTCTACAATCGCATCCTGAAGACAGCATCCACGTTCTGAGCCTTAAAAGACTGGTTAGTACAAACCATGATGTCCTGAAGAGATGTCTAATACAAAAAGTTGCTTTGCAACTAAAGCACGCTGTGTGGGGCAGATCTTTGCCCTGGAATCATATCGATCATCTTGAAAACACCCCCACACACCCTGCCTGCTCCCCACTGCAATTTTTTCAGGGCTGAGGAAAGCTGCAAGCCCTGGGGCAGCCTGCTTACCAGCCATTCCTACAGAAATACTCTCTGCCCGTTCTTATCTACAAACCCCCACCCTAAGCTTGCTTAAGGCACTGGTATCTAGAGCACGCTGGTTGGAGCTCAGCAGCCATCTGGAAGAGCCTTGTTTCCAAGAGGCAGCTGGAAAACCAGAGCTGAGCATCCAAAAAGCTACGCAGAGAGTACCCAGCATGTTCCTGCAGGACCCAACCACACCAGTGGACAACACACCGTCCTGTAGCATTCCTGTACTGCTGGGCTACAGGGGCCATACTGCAGGAGATGGTGTGCATCCTGACACTGGGGCATGCAAGCTATGAATTCAGCCTCTGAGGTTGTGGGGTCATTCCAGGAAGACGCCAAGCATCCAGTTGAGCTCAACAGGACAAGGCTAGATGACAAAAGAGCACCACAGGAGTCATCACAAAAGCCTTCTCCAGCTCATTAGCCCCCCTTCTTTTCTTTCACCATTCCAATTTCATGAGACCCTCAAAAGAGCAAGGTCAAAGATGAAGAAAGCAGTAAATATTTGCACTGAGGGAGACATTGTGAAAAGCTTGCATGGCAGAAAGACCACAAAAAAAAATCAAACCCATCCTGGGCGTTTTCACCATCTGGAGCAGCATTCACTCAAATAAGGTCCTTGCAGGGATTACCCCATTACCTACAAGCTCAGGTTTCATTGTAAAATGCTGAAACTACAGGAAAAAAAGGTGCCAAGGCTCTTCAGAGACAGCAAGCATCGTCGGATTGCCCTAGGATAATGTCCTGATCCGCTCTCTCCTCCTATTCCGCATCAGCAGGATACCAGGTATGCACTGACAGCCATGGCACAGCCATAGGCACAGTTCGCCCCTCCTGGCTCCGAAGAGATGCGACTGCACAGAGCCAGGGCGAGATGCTCAGGGCTGCCCTTACTGCACTTCATCTGCATGAATTCCAGAGAGCCTCTGGGAACTGGAGATTTGTCAGCATTTCCCATCTCACGTTTCCTACTGGAAATCCCTGCAGCTGGTGAGATTCTGTAATAGGTACCATTTAGCTAGCTAATGAAATCCACATGTAATCGTCAGAAAGATAATTGACACATTAGGACTCTAAGATTTGCACTTGGCCTTCTGCAGTTCCCATCTCACAGCATGGCAGCTGCAGGGATGGCCAATGGGCAGCACTTAGCAGCACTCCACCTCGTGGTCCTTCCTCCCCAGGATTCAAAGTTCTACCTGCACAAAAGGCAGTTTAATGGTTTGTGGTTTAATGCAACACGGAGAAGACTTCTCACCTCTCCTGATGACAGCACGCTGCTGTGTGCCTCACCTTTTTGGGTGGAGGCAGGCACTCTTCTTCCTTATCATCATATCCTCCTGCAACTTGTTCCAAGAGGCATTAATGCTGACTACCCTACACACTTCTGTCGTCTGCAAAATACGTCACTTCATCTGCTTCACCCACAGGGGATTCTGCTACAACCTTTTTCCACCAGGAGAGCTTACCATGTATTCCATGCTATGATTCTGTGATTCCTACCCCTTAGCCAGCTACAAGGACCGCCTTCACCTCCTGCCGTAACTTACAGCCAGAGCCTTTGATGTGAAAACTTGACAAAAGCTTTCTGGAAATCCACGTACACTCCACGGTTTGGATAGAGATCCTGGTGGAAAATGGCCAAAAATGCAAATTCTGTACAATCATCTAAAGTACATTTTTCCGTAGGTTGAGCACTAATGTCCCTCGGTGGAGGGAAAGCCAAACCTACCACATGGATCTTTACGTCCAAGGCTCTTGGTTCAGGCCAAGGTACGACTTTAAAGGAGATCCTCTGATTTTCTGTAGAAGCCTTGCGACGTGTGAACGTGTATCCAGACAACCACAACGCTTTGGGGCTAGGATGCCATCTGGAAATCATTAGAAAGCACAGACTCGCTCATGGGATTTCGTGCACTTCCCGTCCGACATGGGAACAGTCTGTTCCTCATTGTTCGGCTGCTTCTGTTCCTCAACACATCAGCTACAGACAGGAGAGACAGAGCAAGTGTCTCCATGCTGTGAGGTGCCTTTTTCTTCCTGTCCTTTTAATTCACTCCTTCGTCCCCAGTTTCAGGGCAGTAAGTTCCATCACTCCCTCCCGAACTGGGGCACGCAGGGCCCTACAGGAGCAGGGCAGCCTGTAACTCCTCTGCTGAGGCCTGAAGCCAACTGGAATGGGGAATTTTGGCTTTTCAGATCTTTTCTCTGTGCATTTGTGTTTGATTTTTTTTTCCTAAGTACAGAACATGGCAACACAGCACAGCATAAACTTTGTTCCTCTTCTAATTCATTTCACAAACTAAACGGGATCTGTAGCTTTCCTGAGCTGCCTTGGGGACCCTCTGGAGCGTCTCACATGTTCATATTTCAGCCTCCTTTCTGTCTGCATTTTATGCATTCTTCCTCCAAAACTTCTCAGCTTCCTATCCCAATTCTTCCCTGCGTTTAGGGGGATTTTTTTTTATAGGCACATTGAGGCTGCAGATAAAACATGAAAAGCCCAATTCTCCATGGCTACATGGGTTTTTGCAGTCACTTCCACTACTGAAAAGCAAACTAAAATGTCACTAGGAGTATGTTTTATTTATACTCACTTTCTGCTAAGTCAAGGAGACCAAAAATGCTGCTCTGTAGCACATCCTGACCAGTTGTCCTGATGTGATCATACATCTCAAGGGTGGAGGAGCAGCAGGTAACACACATCCAGGTGCGATAACTCAGGGACCTCCCAGCCCTGTACTGCAGAAGAGACAAAGCCAGAACATCTGGATGTAGCCAGACCAGTTTGTGCATATTTACTGAGCAAGCTTATTTACAATCTATTTGTTTCCACACAGTTTCATCACATTCTTAACGCTGTGTCAAGAGCAAAGGCAGAGCTCTCAACATGTTTAATGACCGACGAGGGCCCCAGGAGGAGTCACGCGATGGTGTGAGAAAGAATGCTGCTCTTCAGAACTTCAGCCAAGCAGAAACACCTCCATAGAACTCTCTGCAAGGGAATGGAGAGGGAAGAAGCTTGGAAATGAAGACAGCAAATGCCAGGAAAACCAAGGGCAACTGAAAGGAAAGCAAAATATTTTAACAACTCATTACTCAACTAAGCTCACGGTTATGTTTTCATGCCCAACTCATGTCCTGTGAGCCTCTGCCATAAGCAGTGCTGCTTAGCTGAGTACGCTGTGCAGTTGTGGCCAAGCCAAGGGCAGGATGTTCCACTGGGATGAATGGATGTGGGGCTGCCGAGCTATTTTTCCAACAGGAAACATCCCAAATCTGCTAAAAACAGCAACAGCTGAATGTTTTGAACCACTGAACCTCAGCAGCACTCTATTTGTTGCAAAGGAAGCAGGGAAGTTATCATTGCTTTTATTGCCTCTCGAATGTCAGCTGGCATCCTCTGCTTTGGGATAACGCGCTCTAATTGCACAGCCAGCCTTCCAAACACACTCTGCAAGCCTGCCGCATGTGGCACTTACAGTCGCAGTAATAACACAACAGCCAGCCAAGAAGCACAGCACAAGCACACCTCTGACCTGCAAGTGACCCACTAATTAGTGGCTGCCCAAGGTTAACGAACGGAGTGCTTTGTACAGGGAGGAGTGTTAGCAGCGTGAACTCCAACCTCGGTAAACTGGTAAATCTATGCCAAGAGGTGTTTACACATTCATTAGTGATGTTGGCGAGACAAAACACAACAGAAAATCCCCTTCCCGCTAATAGTGAGCTCAGAATAAAATGAGAGGTCTCTTTTTCCTGCACGTAACGATTACCGCAGAGGTTGAATTGTAACTACAGAATTAGGCCCTGCATTTGGGAACTGCCAGCAATCAGCTCGCAGAGGCTCAGGATGCTTTGCCAGGAGTTGTCTGCCATGGCTATGGAGCCAAGCATCTCGTTTCATCCCATGACTGATAGGAAAACGGTGCTGGACACCCCAGATTATAGCTGGACTGGCACTCCCAGGGAGTTGGAAGCATTCGGCCCCACAGCAGGGTGAGGGTCTGGACAGCCCTGGGCTGCACACTGGGACAGAGCTTTTGTTCTCACTGAGTTTGACAGGAACATCATCCAGATCTGAGAGGTCGCATTTCCACTCTCGCTCCTTCTCTCCACACAGCAGGAGGATTACACTGCAATAATCCAGGAAAAGGCAGATCTCACCCCACTGCTGCACACCCTGTGGGCAGAGATAGCCATGATTAAGGGTCAGCTCCACTTAACCAGCCCTACCCAAGCCAGGAGCTTTGGAGTAAATGTGGCCATTTGTCTGTTAGGTGCTCATATATGGACACAAATAAGTGCCTGTTGCCTCCAGTCACATTTATCAAAGCAGGTCCCAGCTCTGTAGTTGCAGCAGCAAATCAATAGCAGAGTCCCTACTACAAACTGCTGATCCTGATCTCCATCACACAGTGGCATGTACATGTCCCAGAATGTACTCAATCCTCAGCGAAACCTCCTATGGCATGATCTAAACCTGAGAAGAAATATAACAGGAGAACACCGCAGAGAAACCAACAGGAGCACAAATATCCCCAGCAAGAGCAAGGGCTCTGCAGTCACAGCCCTGCACGTGGGTGATGGATGGAACACGAGCGGGGATCGCTACTAAGAAAATGGTAACAGCTATTTTTATGTCAAAAGATTAATTTTTGGTGGGAAAGCCCTTTCTTGACAACACCAATAAGAAAAAACAGGAGCAATTTTCGTACTTCCTTTTTACAGAAGAACGTGCACACTTCTAACACAACCACAGCAACCCCGATGGCCTTCTGAGGATCTCCCATTTGGGAAACGGAGTGCCAGCTCTGCTGACAAAACTGATTGCCTCTAAGAGCCACTAACACTTGTTGTGCAGAAAGGAGCCACTGCTCGTGCAGCCCTCCATGCCCAGGATTCCCTCAACACATCTGACCGAACAAGGAGAGCTTTTCTGCACATCACAGACTGGAGATCTTAGGGGAGATAAAAAGAAGAGTCCCATTTCCTTGGCAAACTCATGGGCTCTATCCACTAAGTTGACCTCTCTCTGTTGCTGCCAAAGTAAGGAAAAACTTCCTGCTTTTAAGGCAGGTTAAACCCTGCTGGAAGACACGAGCAGAGCACTGCACTTCAGATGGGTATTTTTCAGCTACATTTGGGCGCAAAGATCTCCTTTGATCTGAGCAGGGATGCTCAGCAGAGCTGCTCCAAGTCATTGGTAGTGAACACAACTCCTCTTGGGTCCTGGAGGATCGGTCCACGAGGGAGCTTCCTCATCACCCCCAGCCCAATGGAGCAACATGAAAAGCTGGGAATAAAGCATCAGTGGGAACTGGTTCAGCAGCTAACAACACCAGTGGGCAAAGGCTGAGAGAAGAGCAATCAGTGCACTGGAAAAGGAGGGGTTTCTGCCAGCACCAGGGGATGGAGCAGAGGATATCCAAGCATGGTTTGCTGCATCCTGATCTGGAACAAAGATAATGCAGCATGCTGGTTTTCCCTGGAGAGGTGGAGTTCAGCTGTCAGTAACCGTGGCTTATTCTCTCTGCTGCAGCCTACCAGGCACAAAGCAATCTCTGAAGGAAAAGAAGAAAAAAGAGCTATTTCCCCCTATTGGAAGATGAGGGGATTTTTGCTCTAATCCCTAAACAAACACTTTTAATGCCATTAAACACTCACTGGCATTATCGAGACGTATCACTCTCACGCTGCTGCATGCAGAGCGCAGGCTGGGTTTCAGAGAGCTGAGCTCCTGTGATCGCTTTGCACTCGCAATCTGCCCTCAGTGGAGGGGGAAAAAAAACCCTCTCCTTTATCACTGTTCCCTGGGAACAGGAGGAAAGCGGTGAGTTGACTTCAGGGAAATAAATAGTTTGGAAGACGTTATGGGCCAACATCTGCAATTAGTTTTGAAGAATCAGTGCAAATAATCTCAAAGCAAGTCAGTTCTCACTCCTTTATCTCCCCCTTCTGCAGCCTTTTTCTCCTTTATCCCAGTTTGCCCATCCTGCTCTTCTCACTAACAACTGGCACGCATCAGAGAGAAGCAGCTCTTCACTTTCAGAGCAAGAGGATAAGGAACCAAAGAGAGAAAGAGAATGACAGCTGGGAAGGACATTCCCCAGCTCCTGATGCTCTTCAACACAAAATATTTTCCCTTCTAGCTTAAAACTGAAAAAAGAAATCAGCAATATTGCCTGAGCCAATACTGAAGGAATGGAGCAGATGTCAGTGTTTGTTTCAGCTAAAATCAAATAATTTTCTGTTAAATGGGAGACAGCCTTACATGCTTTATGTTTTAATGCGAATAACTGATAATTTCAAACCAACACGGCATCTCTTTGAAAAAATGCATTCCTGGAACTGAGATTATAATGATCTCTCCCTCACTAATCGCCATTTAAAAACCTGGATTTCTTGAGACTTGCATTTCCCAAGCATTCCTGACCAGCTCTTCTCTGGGTTACAAGGATCAGATAACGCTGTGGGTAGGAGCTCAGCTCACCGACGAGAGGCGTTGGACGGGTGGCCCACCTCCAGAGCCTGCCAGCACCTGACTGCTGCTCCACGCCCTGAGGGCAAGATGAGCTCTGCAGATGCTCATCCTTTTGCCCATCACTGCGGTAGGTCTTCTCCAGGCTCCAGGTGAACCAGATAACATGCACAGCAATAAATACTTGCAAAAAAAACCCAAAAAACTGGAAAGGATCTAAAATGTAGGCTTCATGCAATGCCTCTGCACAAAGGGCATCTGCCACTCCGTCTCTTCCCATCACAGCATCCTTTGAAGCACGTAGTTGTACTTACACATACAGATTCAGCTAGGCAATTCCTGTCACCCTGTGGAGCTCCATAGGACAAACCAGAGTGTCCCTCCGTGGAAGCAGCAACAAGGACAGGACCACCCTGGCCGGTGACTGCACCCATCTCCCTCCTCCTGCTGCATCCTCACTTTCTCACCACCTCCAGCTGCCCATCAGCACTGCCTCCCTGATTGCACCATACTACCAGCACAAACTGCAACTCCTTCCTGCACCGGGACAGGTCAGAGCAGCTTTGCTGGTGGACTTGGGAAGGGTGGACAAAGAGCTGGAAGAAGTAATCCCTACAGTCACAACAGCTTTAGCCCGAGGATAAATGCCCAGCTTTATAAATGCCCTCTGGTTTGCATTAGGGACACTTTCTTAAGGGACATGATGACAGCATCACGTTAGCCAGCAACAATGCTGCTCTGCTCTGCACAGGGACTGGCAGTGACTGTTCCATCACAGCTGCACTTCTACCTTGTGCAAAACAAAGCTGCAATCATCCCTTCAAAGGAGGAAGGCATTGGCTTCCTAGGACTGTAATGATGATGAGGAGTTTAAACGTAACCACAAATATAAAACTTTAAAACTCTCATAAACAGATTTGAAAGTGAGCCAGAGGAACTGGTGTGAATGTGAGCTACTCCAGTACAAAGCAATAAGAAAGACACAGCCATAAACCTGGGCAAGAGGGAAGGGGGGAAATCAGCAAAGACTTGTGGGGCTTTTTTTTATGTGTGCAGGAATTAGCTTGAAAATAGAACATTTTTATAAGTGGTGCAAGATTGATTTTACTTTTTTCTTTTTTTTTTTTCTTTTTTTTTTGCATACATTAATTGGTGAGCAAAGCCAGAATGCAGACACATGCCAAACGCAGATGTGTCGGCCCAAAGTTCTTCAGATGGCCCCCAGCCAGGTAAACATTTGACCCAAAAGCCCACCTAATTTCAGTGGGCTGAAGTCTGGAAAAGTGATTAACTATAGAAAGGCCAGTGTATGGCTTCGTACCTGGGGAATGCTGGAGCAGAGCAAAGGCTCTCAGGCCCTAATTAAAAACCTACCTCTCGCCTGACGGAAAGCCGGAGCCGAGGAACGAAGGAAGCTGGGGCTTTTCCAACAGCGCTCATAAAGCTGTCAATAAGCTGAGAAAGTGGCCTTGATGGTGTGAAAAGTCATCTCTGAGAAAAAAAGAGAAAAAAAGTTGCTGTTCAATAAGGCCTAACAAATCATCCAGGATCATATAAATGGCTAATTTAACAGCAAATTAGTAGTGTTTATGAAATCTAGACAGTCAGCTAGCAAAGACAAGTCAAGAGCGGGGCACTGTGAAGTTAGGTTCAGATTTTATCCATCTTGGGCTTTTCTGGTGCTGCTCATGGCAGCGGAGCACTGAGGGTTGCACTGCACTGGGGAGCACAGCATGGCAGCCCCACAAGCACCGTGTGTGCAGACCTGTTTTCCAGACAGAGCTCCTGCAGCTGGAAGAAGTCCATCTCCTTATCTTTACAGACTCCAGAGCTTCCAGAGGCCTAGAATGGCTACTTCTCTTCATAAAATTAATGGCATGCTTTTTATGGCTTCCAGCTACAGCTGGGAGCCTGATTCTGCGTAGAAGGGACTGTTAATACAATTACTGGGCTGGTTTTACACTGTAAATTCTCCATTGTTTTCTTTTTGGTGTTTGGGAGTCTCTCATTGAGACGTGCCCTGGAAATCAGGTAGGGCTTTTAGTGCAGCTGGGCCCGAAGGTCTGGGGCACTTGCTTTATACAAAACATATTTTCTGGGTTTACAATGGCAATAAAAGCGCTCCCTTCTTGCCAAAACTTGGCACTGACGTTTCTCCAGAGGAGCTCTGGAGAACAGTTTTTGGAAAATGTTGAAGAAAATACCTGCAAACCCCATGTGTTTTAGGCCCAGAGGCTTCAGGGGGACGGGCAGGGAGGGGGAGGCATTCCCACAGCGGCTGCAGACGGCCATGAACGACCCTCAGCTGCACACGAGCTAAAAAGGGACTTCCAGCTCCTGACCTCCATTAGGAAGCAGTACAAAATTAACTTAATTGCATGCCTATGAACCTCCTGGTGTGAATTCAGTTAGAAATGTTTATCGTTTGGTGTTTTATACCAGAAGAGTTATCTCCGTATGGGGAAAATAAGCTGTACCAGTGCAAACCTTCATACTGCTATAACCATGCCAAGGCAATTCTGAATGTGCACACAGTCACACTGGTTTAAAACACGCTCAGTTTTATCCAGTGTGGCCATATCGAGTATCAGTCAGACAAAACCAAACAAGCAATGGAAAGCGAGAGAGGAAGCACAGCTCAATTTGAGTGCATTTATTCACCAGTAGAACAGCAGTCAGGAAACAACCTTCCCTTCCCAGAAGAGTTTTTGAGATTCCCCACACTGAACCAAACGTATTTACTCTCAAAAATCTTCAGGTGGTGAAACACAGGAAGGAGAGGAAAACCTCACTGGATGAATAAAAAATAGGATTTTTTGGTGTTTTTATCTTCTTTTTACCTTGTTTTCAGGCAAGATGCAAACTTCAGCCAACAACAGCTTCTTGAAATCTATTTCAGAAAACAGTGACTCAGGTCATTTAGGAAACTAAGCCAATACAGGAGAAATAAAGTCCTTGCAAGGATATACCCCAGCTAAGAGCTAGGAAACTGGGAATAAATGGACAGTTCTTGCAAGGGAGCAAGGTCAGCACGGGTGCCCTGGAGAGATCCGTGCCATTAAAAATGGATGCTCACAAATGACCCGGAAAAGGGCACGAGCAGCCAGGTGAGGAAGTTTGCCGACGATGCTAATTTTGAGAGCATCGGGATGAACTGCAAAACAACTTTATGATACAGTGACAGGTCATCAAATAGCAGATGAAGTTTGATGCAGACAAATGTAAAGGGACTCACAAAGGGGGAAAAAAAAAATCCAAACTTCCTATAGAAAATGATGGGCTCCGAGCTGACCGTTACCACACAGGAGCAATACCTTGGGGTTGTGACAGATGGATCTGTGAAACACGAGCTCATTACACAGTAGCAATTAAAAAAAATCTATCATAAGAAGTCATTACGAGGAAAGAACAAACCAGAGAACATCATTACATCACAGTAAGCCTGTGCTTCCCCTGCATCCCAATCGCTGCAAGGAGACATTCCTTCACCTTAAAGAGGATATCGTGCAATTGCAAAAGGTGCAGTGAAAGGCAAGAAGGCTGAGCTTGGGGTCCCATATGGGGAGGGTCAAGAAAGCTACAACTCCCCAGCCCAGAAAAGAATTACCTATAGAAGGAAAGGACTGAAATCCATGAAACAACAGCAACAACTGGTCCTTCTTTCCTTCCTTTGTCCCCGACATGTTTTTTCCTTACAGAAAGACTTTTTCCTTGTCATTTGCCTTTTCCCTCACAGTCAATTTCTTCTCATTTCCAGACCAGAGCCAATTCTGTAGGGATCCATCACACTTGATGCTGTTTTCACGGGACAGCAGCCGTGCTGAGTGCTAAGTTAATTAGCCATCAGTTCCCACTTCCTCCACTTCCAGCAGGTTGGAACAATCGCTCCTTTCTAAGCCCATCCTCACTCCCACCATCACCAACACACTTGGGGAGACCCAGGCAGCCTAGCAGGGAGAAGAAGGAATCCTCCAAGTCCTTGCAGCAGACTAAGGCCTCTACAACAAGGGCATGCTGCCACCGTGTGTGTCCATTCATTAACTTATAAGCTTTGGGGTGTAAGGGAGGTTGGTAGAGCAGCCTTCAACAGCACTGATACAGAATAGGTAACAAGGTAGATACAATCCCCAAGGCTTATGAAGGGTTTTTTTTCCGACAGATTATATTCTAAAACTATATAAGTGGTAGAGCAGGAAACTTATAGGGCAGCCCTGGGCCAGGCAGCAATAGGACCTCTGATCATGCACTGAATTAACTTTTCTCCTGCACCAAATCCTGGCACAGCCAGTTTCAGTATGCTGAAGCTCCTTCTCTGATGCTTCTTCTATTCTACCATTCTACCTTCCTGCACTGAGGTTAGGCCTGGGCCACGTTCAGACACTGCTCACATCTCATCACGCTGATGATGTGGCTTCATGCATCCATCACAATAAGAGTACTTCTGATCACTGCAGGTAGCCTTTATCTGCAGCCAAGAAAATGCATCCAGCAAGAAAGCCTGGAGCATGTTTTTTCTTGTATTGACTGATATCAGAACAGGGGATGGTGTGGGGCCAGAAGTGACCAGAGTGGCATTGCAGAACTTGTCTTGAGGGTATTAGAGCAGTCAGCTTTGCCACACTTACCAATATTATCAGCTACCTCACCTCCATAGCTTTCCAACACTGACGAGCATCCATGCTACCCTACCTCTGACGACAGCCCCAGGTTCCTGCAGTCCAGACAAACAAGAAATGCTGAAGATGCATTTATGTGTCTCCAGAGGCGGCAGCAGCCAAGTCCCTCCATCCCCATGGGAGCTGAGTACGAGGCAGTCTCGTTCTCCAGCGTGGCTGCTCCTGCTGCCTCACAGAGAATGTTTAGGGAACATTGGGCATTCCCCGCAGATCTGAAAGCAGATCTTCCAGGGCTGCTGGCTCTCCCAGGAATAGATTCCTGACCTGACCTTACCTTACAGCAGAGACCACCGCTGTGAAATGAAATATGGCTTTGGAAGTTTTGTTTTTATGATCTATGAAATCACCCAGACCTCTTGGGTAAATAAATTCTGAATATGAAGCTGACCTCTTAGCTTCTAGCATATCAGTAAAGCCTTGAGGTTTTTCATTAAGCTTAAATAACATTTAAGAAGGCCCTGTTTTCTACCCTTTCTTAAAAATCCCAGGGAGGTGAAGCCTCATGGTAAATTTTGCTTCAAATATCAGCTGGAGATACAACTTCAGTAAGGGTAATACCTGAACTGCAGAGTGCCAGCAGCGAGCAGGGCTGTGCACACAAGACTTTTGTACTACATATTCCTCTGTGCCTCTCAAATACTTAATCTCAGTGACTGGTTTCACAGCTCCAGCTGATTTCGGTCACTGGGCAGCCAAGGGACAAGACCCAGACAGAGGAGCACCAAATTCCATTCCATACTCTTGCATCAGCCGCCACAACCCTACCAGAGCAATCCCAGCCCAACCTGCCATCACAACACAGGGCCACGGAGGCTCAAGTGGATTAACAAGAGAAGGCCAAGGGTGAAAAGGGACAAAAGCCTCACACACATCTCACACGGCTTTCTAGCACCTCTCCCCTATCTCCAGAAAGCAGATAATATTACTTGGAGGGGAAAAATCCAGATGCTGCCAGCAGCTGTATCTGTTCCAAAGAAGTGTGGTTAAATACCTCACTGGTACAAATCACTGTAATTTCCCTGAAATCAAAGCCAACTTGCCACTGCCCAGAAGCGGGTGCATAGGGCATAGTTCATAATGGTTGGATTACAGGAGGTGGTATCCCTGAGTTCCTCAGGCACTTGGCAATTTGAGCCCATCAACATGAACAGAAAGCCTGACTTCCTTTGTGCCTGAATCAGCCTCTACATCTCCACCTCCGATGGAAGCAGCGGGTTGGCAAAGCCTTTCCCCTTCTACATGAGCCACTTGGTTCACATTAACTATAAAAACCACGTAAGACTACAAAAGAGTGATTCATAGGGAGAGGCAGAAAAGGAAAATAGCAGCTCTCAAGTCTTTATTAGGATGCTGGAGGCCTCGACACGGGCTGGAGCACGCCCAGACATTGCAGGATCCAGCTATCTTTCAGAATGATGTCACTGCGCGCACCCATGTGCCAGCTGGGTTGTGTAACGTCTCTCCTCTCACCCTCCACCCGCTCCCCCAGCCCCTGGTACAACACTCTCCCAGCTTGCTGAGCTCACTTCCCCTCATAAGACAGATTTTTGATGAAGTGGAGCAATGGTAACCACATGGGCTCATTCACCTTCATCCACATCATCTGCTCCAGCAGGCATGGCTCAGCGGATGCAGGATTTTACACACTGGCTCATAAGGATAAAGAGCACACAGTCTGGATGGAGCGCACCTTGTCACCTGCATCATTATGTTTTCATCTTATTTTTTCCATAGTTGATTTTCCTTCTGTTTTCATTTGTTGGCTCAGCTCCACTCCCAGCCTTCTAAGCCCCGCAACGCTGCCATGTTTGGGATCTGCACATTGCCACTTCCCCCACCACCATCCTTCAGTCTGCTAAAGGAGGGCCAGGAAGGGACTGGTAGCATGGCCAGAGCTAGTAACGTGGGATTAGGCATCAGTTATTAGGGTTAAATAATTTGTTACTAGCTAATAGCTACCCTACTGTCATCTGCCTGACTGGTAAAGCATCCCAAACAGAATTCTAACCATAACTTCACTGTTGTCTTCTATTTTACAGGCCCTCAACAATAAGATTTGGCTGTTCATTGGAATTTCCATTTGCACTGCAACATCCTGAGCACTTTTATAAGTATGGACCACTAGTCTAGGTTACATACAGCAAAGACATTGTCATAGCCTTAATTTAAGGATGACTACAAATTCCTAGCACACTTTCTGCACAAGGATGTCCCTACTGATCACCTCAAAGAAGCAGTTCAGCTGCTCCTCAGTAACCAGAAATGGCAGGCTGAGAGTGAGAACAGCCATTCTGGCAGGCAGCTGAAATCCCCTCATTGAGGACCTTCTTGGGGCCTGAGGAAATCCTTGTTGTCCATAAAAAAACGTGAACAATTGCACTTTCTCACATGTGCTCCATTAATATACGGCTGGAGCAACTGTCCCAGAGCCATTTCTGCTCAGGCACCTTCCACTTCATTTAAAGAGGTCTGCAAGCATGATATCAATAGTTCCCAGTACAGAATATTTATTTATCGGTTAACAAGCTCAGAAGATTTCTGGGGGTCATTTACTACTAGATTTAGCATTAGCACACCCAGTGAGACAGCCAGCGAGCCTCTGCTCACCACTGACCATCAGCCATGCTGGGATGCGTTGGCCTTCTTGGAACAGGCAGCTTCTCCATTTTGATGCTGCCTCATTTTTTTCCCTCCAGCCATTATCCCAACAATCACCCTTTGTTTTTCCTTTTCCTATCTTGCACACATTATTCGATGGACTTTCTCACAGCTCACAAGCAATGTTCTCAGCAAATCCGAGCCAAGGTCACGCAGCTGTGCTGCACCAAACCTGGGTCTGAGACAGCTGAGGTCCTGGGCTGTGGGTTACGCTGGGTCATCTTGGCAACTCAAGGCTTGTTTTTCTGCCTTAAAGATCACAACCGATTCCCCAGGCAGAAATGCACTGCTTAGGAAAGGCAAAATAAAAGAGAGGCTCCGTCCTCCAAAAGAACAGCTGGGATCCAGCCCCAGGGAGTGCTCCGAGCCTCCTACACCACTAAGGCCATCTGCATGAGAAATGACTTCTCTAGCTTGAGGGCTTGGGAGATGCCCACCTCAAAACTGGATGGGGCTGAGCCAGGAAGGAGCATCATTTCACATCTAGCTCTTGGAAGAGCTTAGAGGCAGGATGGGGAGAAGGGATTCCTGGGAATGCACGGATGAAATTGAAATGAGTTTGGACAAAACTAAGAACTGAGAAGCAGTTTGAATGGACAGTTCTCAGTTCGCCCTATCCAACCATTTGCAATATCTGACAGAACATATTTTAAGAGCAGCAGTTGAATTAAACTGACTTTCTTCCTCCTCTTCATCAGAACCAATGGAAAAGCACAAATACCCTCATCACCATCTCTCACTTTATCCCCTAGATTCATCGAACAATTAACTGCAAATAGCAGTCTGTGGCTTCAGTCTTCATCTGTGAACCACTCCATGAGTTTCTGAGAGCCACTCTATGATTCCATTACTCAAAGCTGCTCGCCCCAGCACTGGCATGAATCACTGTCACCCAGCGGGCAGGGACTGCCATAAGAATGTCTCACAAAGCAGCTTACACCACCATTAACATCAGGTTATCATCCAAGATTCAACCATTAGACAGTATGCTTAACTGAACCTACACAAAGTCAGCTTTTGTAACCTTCTACAACCCGAAAAGCATCCTTTGGGCTCATCCCATTGCAAGGACTTCTACAGCTCCTGGCACTCATTTGTCACCAACAGTATTTTCTGTCCTTGGAAGTTTCACCTTTATGAGCTTTTAGGCAGAAAAGGCTGCACTGCCCATCCCCACCCAGAAGCACTCATGATTTGAAACTCGACATTAAAATTCCAACCCAGGGGACCTGCAGCAGAGCTGGAAGGAACCCGGGCCAGAATCTGGACTGTAACTCATAGGAACGATGAGTCATTTGAGATGAAACCAGGAGTCAATATTTGACAAATTAACCTTCTCAGAGAAAAGCAAGTCTCTAATACACCTGCTCCAGATGAGAGAGTCAAGATTTAAATAGGCACCAGATTTGCATAATACCCTCACGATAAGCAGCACTACAGCAAAACCCTGCAATGCATGAAGGATTTATTTCATGTCTCATACATTTCTGTATCCCAGAAGAGGCCATTCATCATTGTGCCAATACTTCAGAGATTTCACTGAAAGCTCCAACAGCTCTAGATTATCAAGGAATTATATATTTTTCCCCACTGAATAATCATTCCCAGAAGCCTGCTAGAAAAAAATTCCAACTTTCATCATGTAGGTTAATGACACTGCAAGAGATGACATTCACTTTTAATGACTACACAGTCAAAGACATTGAAACCCTGCTTTTTGACCAGCTGAATTGATCTGCTCATTACCCTGTAATTTCCAGCTGTATTTAGATACGCACTCAACATCTCACAGATCTTCATCAATACCCTGACTACGTACATCCCCTAAGAAAGAAAAAGATTTCAGAAGTTATTCCACTGTATTGCTAATGAGAGATTCCTCGTGCTTCAGGGACTGTAAGAGCAGACACCCCATTGCTGGGGCCCAAGCCTGACTATTTAATTTTGTCAATACAGCATCAGAGGAGAGCCAACACCAGCCCAAAGCCTGTGTTAGCCACAAGCAGTATATTAAGAGTTAGGAGCTGGTTTGGAGAGCTTAACTCTCTTAAGCTCCTCTTGAGAGCGCCAGGCTTGGATATAACAGCAATGAGGATATAAAGCTTTCCTGTAGCAACCGACAGATCGATCGATCCGGGAGCTGCACCACATTTCTCCCATCTGGAAAGAGCTCCGCGTGCAGAACCTTACATTTGGTACTCTGTGAGCAATCTTTAAACCCCCAGCCTCTGCTCTGACATACATGCAGTTTAATTCAACCAGATTTCCGTCAACGGGGATGTGATTTTCAGGGTGCAAGGATCGTGTCAGACAGCGATGTTCAAAGTGGGAAAACCTTTTGATAAGGGGAAGGAGGTTACTGTAAGTCAGAAAAAGAAAATCTGTACAACTGCTGCTGGAATCGCTGAAAATTACGGCTGTGCTATTGGTTTCCTCCAAATCTTTTGCTGCCTCTGAAGAGGCCATTGGAAAAAGAACTACCAAAAGTATGCTTGTATTTTAAAGGGATGCTGTCAAAGACTGCGAACAGAAAACTCGCATCGATTTCAGTGCTATGCTCACTCATACTTGCAGTATCTGTTAACACTTGAAAATGCTTCTGAAGAGTATTAACACACACAGTTACCAAAAGGAGGATGCCAGTGCATGGAGTGCAATTACTACAGGGCATCCTCGGCCTGTATTCACCTGAGCACTACAAATGACATTGCTCACATAGCTCAGAGGACCTTGCTGCAGGATCAAGGTCTGCCTGTGCCGCACAGCCCAGCAGCTCTGAGCCCAGCAGCCTGCTGCACCCAGATCCAACACAGCACAGAGCTTTCAAGAAGCACCCCATACACAAAGATAGGTGCTGATACCCCAGATACCCCAACAGAAGGGCTGTAGTATCTGCCTAGCCTTTAACAGGCACCCAGAAATACAAAACAAAAACACTGTGAATACTCCCAACTGTGGCTGCGCAAAAAAGGAGCATTCTGCTGCTCACAGACAGATGTGCTTTTTTTCCCCTTACTGCTTTTGTGACACAGCCAAACAGCACTGTCCCAGACAGGGACAGAGGGGCAGGAGGACTTTGTACCAAAGCTGTCTGTTCAGCTTCCCCCATCCCTAGCCCTGTAGAGCCCCATCACTCCCATCTCCTGCAGCCGCTGTAAGCAGCACCTCCTGCCCCACAGCACTGACCAGCAGAGATGCAAAAAATGGTCCATATCTGCACAAAAAACAGACAGAGCACACGCACCCACACCATACAGCAGCCCAGAGGTGGCCACAGTGCTGCCTGCAGTCCCCAGCCCCGTGCCAGATGACTTCATCACCCCTCACTGCTGTGAGATCCCAGCAGGGCTGGTCGGCGGGACAGCTGTGCGCTGATCTACAGTAGGAAGCCTCTTTGGTAGAGGAACAATTAGGAGTGTAACCATTTTTTAAATGAAAACTGATCCAAACCTGACAGCGATGCCAGCACAGGCAGAATCCCAGAGGAGAGGGCTTGCTTGGGAGACTGCTGGAATTTCCTGCTTCTGCACCAATCAGAAATAGCACGAGATCATGATGATATATTCTGATGACAATGGGCCATGTCACTCATCATTTCGCTTTTGGCCTGGAACTTGAAATTAAAGAAGAAATAATGGGAAGAAGAAACTTTTTTTTTTGGCACTTAGGTTTCCTCAAAGACTCTTCAGGGAGGTGGAAGTGCTGCTCTTCCATCTGTATCCTTCCACCCATCCCATCTTTATAGACCCTCACCTGGCAAATTACATGTGTTTCTGGAATATGTTCTCAGGAATTCGAGTAAGGGATATTATAGTTATAAACAAGAACATCCGCACTGCCTGGCAGACAGAGTGCTCACTGTGTTCGAGGGAGAATAAATCAGATATTTCAGAAAGCCTCAAAAAAGAAAGAAAAAGGGGGGGGAGGGAACTCACGAGGACATGGATCCATATGAATTAGGTGGTTCTCACTCTGAATTTCTGGGCAGCCTGTAACCTTTCATATATCAACACCATCAACAACCCCTGGAGACAGGTAAGAGCTGTTATCCCCACTGCTCTGCTGAGGGAACTGGGACAAGAGGAATGTGCGCTCAACACAACCCAACATCTTGAATGCTGACCTTGTAACCCTTGATGGATACCTTCACGCTGGGCAAGGCTTCCTCTCCCCAAGTCGTATGGAAGTGTAACGAGCAGTAAATCTGTCGCTGCCTCAACTCCATGCTGACTAACCCGTCAGTCCCCCCACCCATTCCATAATGAGCACTGCACAAGGTTTCCAACTCTAATGACATCATGGTTCCCACTGCTGCGAACCCAAGCCAGAACTCAGGTCCCATGTGTTTGGTACTGAGTATCTACTTCTAACAAATAAGCCAGTTCTTGCAATTAGCAAAGCAAAGAGTAATTTAAGTGCAATGAGACCCCTGGCGGTACACAGGCTAAGCCCAAGCAGGGCCTTAGAACCTTTGAAGATGGTAATGTCATGACCTAGAGACCCTGCTGCCCTGCTGTACCACCTTCCTTGAGCTGAAGTTAATACCTCTGCCACTATTTTTACACCACCAGCAGTCACCTCCTTGACTCTGGCCAGCTGCCCAGCCTTCCACCCACTCACAGCAGCCAACCCCCTATCCACAGCACTGTGTGTATTTCAGGAGCCCTTCCCTTCAGGGCTGAGCAGCTCTCCCTTCCCCACCTACTCCATTCCATGTAGCCAGCCCCCATCTAGCCTGATGATGGGAAAAAGGGATGATGCCTATGGGAAAGGTAGCTGGAACTGGTTTGGGGCAGCCAACACCACTCATAAAGCCCACTCCTTGCCTGTCTGGACATGGCTGGGGACGGGCTCAGGGCCAGAAGCCCTGTCTTGGCAGACCAGATGCACCCATGAGCCTATTAAACAGGGAAATCTCATCACTGTTTGTGGCCCAACCCAAGCTCACATGCAAGCCCTGTATCCCCAACTCCTGACCCAAAATGGAGGCAGAAGGTTTTCAAAATCTGGACCGAAGCCCAGAGCTAAGTTTTCCAGCTCTGGTCATCTTATTTCACTGGTGCTTTTGCACTGCTGATGTCAATATCATTTTAGGTAATAATATGTTTCAAGTCAATTCATTGTCAGGCCTTCATGCACATACAAACTCTGACAGGCAAATAAAGAAAAGGAACATATATTTGAGAGATTTAAAAGCTGCTTCCATCTGGATTTGCTTTTAATGGAAACATTCTGTAGGTTTTTGGTTTTGTAGAAGTTGGGGGGGTGGACTGTGCGTGTGCAATAGAACATATTTAGTGGCCAAATTTGCATTACTGGGTCCTGCCAGCCCCTTGAAACACTGCCACAGAAAACTACAATCAAAGTGTTTCAAAACAACAGGACAGACACTGAAGCAGGTACAGGAGATTGTTAAAGTGGCCTCCATTTCGTTGCCTGTTGTGTTGTTGTTTTTAAAACACAAAATAAAGTAAGTGAAAATAGAAGTTTCACGTGCAGACGCCATCTCACGACTAACCCATACGTACTGCCACCAGGGCTCAAGAACAGAAGCAGGCACTTGGAGTGCACACACACCACAGCACCAATAAGCAAGGATATGGATACCTACATGCACATTTTGCACACACAGTTCAACACTTCAGTGCACGCCTACAGCAGCAGAGCAGCACGCTCTTCATGTCAGCAGCAATGCAGCAGGTCTCCAAAGCAAATAATCCCCAAACAACCGAATATCATTCAGCATCCAAGTGCTTTAAAAAGCACCAGCAATGGAGGAGAAATAGAGAATGACACGATTCATTTCTCTGCAAGCATTCACCGTGATTCTCACTGCAAACATTCATTTTGATAGATCCATGTTATTACAAGTATTTGGCAGAGAACAAAATGGCAATGGAGCTGTTTCCCTCCCCCCCATATGACAGAGCAGAAGCTGTGCTGCTCCATGGAGCAGCAGAACTCCAAACCTCCCAGCAGCAGTCTGTCATGGAGAAACCTCCTCAAGGTCTTGTGCCAACACGTCCAACCTTCCTGTAGGCATCACGTTGGTCAAATACACAAATCAGAACCACAAGCTTCCCAGGAACCACAGCCCAACACCTCTGTGTTAAGGTTCTACCCAAACTCCACCATACAGGAAGATTTCCAAATCTGCCCCATGCTTTCTGTTATTCTTTGATTATACTGACATCTAAAGGTCATCCAATTAACTGTACTGAGCTTCCTGGCCCAATCCTTCCCACTTCATCTCAAACCAATGAACGTTTGTTACACTGTTAAGAGAAATGAAAACTGATAACATAGCAAAGAACTTCCTTTGGTTTGTTTAAATGACTTAAGGCTTCTTAATATTCTTTTCCCTAAATTCTGCTGTTACAAATACATCTGAAGGCTCAAAATGACACAACATACTGCCTATCATATCCAAGGTAGTGAGCCTGATCTTCTTTATTACACCACTGGCTTCTAAGAAGAAGCTCCAGGGTTCCAGCAATATATGGAGGAATCAATATGACCCATAAATCATAACTTTCAACAGTAAATCTTCCTGTTATAACCATTCCTGCAGTCTACACTCATCCAAACAGCTGGGCAGGGATACCTCACCCAGCCCCAAAACAATATCTGTGCATCGTGTCCCGGCTGACAAACGGTGATGGAGATTTGTCCCCACGCCAGGTAGTTCAGAAAACATTTGCAGACAGCTCCTGGAGTGCCAGGTGAGGGGCAGAGCCAGGAATCCCATCCCCAGTGGGAAAATAGATGCCTGTGACAGCTAACACCGGAGCCAATGGTGGTGATCATAGGAAACAGCACAAAGTGGAATCAACACAGCATTTCTAGCAAACCCAGGTTTCACTTCAGAGGGGTAAAGCACGCATGGTGCCCTGCTCTCGCTGGGGTTTGCATGCCTTTACTGCCAGATGTGAACAGTTATCTTTCTCAGCTCTGCCTGTAGCACTCTGCAGTCTTTCCCCAATGCCCTACTTAAAAAGAAGGGAAGAAAAGAGAAGAAGGTCAATGCTGAAGCCTCCACCCCAGCCAGGGCAGCCCAGCATCCTCCCTGCAAGCAAACAACCTGGAAATCCAAGCAAGGCCGTTTCAAAAAGAAGGCCAGGTCACAAACAGAGGTTAAAAAGAGGGCAAAATTATTCACATAAACTGTCTCCAAAGGGGAACAACCAAAAGTCATTCGCTCAGCCACAACCCACCCCCAGCCAAAGCAAAGCATCCTGAGTTTGCCTTCTGCTGTCAAAGAGGAGCTGAGAGCTCAAAGCCCCCACCGCCACCCCCAAGCACTCTGAGCCTTATTATTGCCATTTCTAATCCCACACACACGGGCATAAAGCCGCTGCTGGCTCCCCGCAGCCACCCTCCTCCAGAGGACAAGGACCCCAAGCTTGAAGGGTAAGCGTCGGCTCCTCCAAACCAGGCCTCGTTAATGCAGACTGGCATTGAATTAGCCACTAATCGGATTAGGAGAAATGGCTTTAGACTGACATCCAGGAGTGAAAAGCCCCCATCACCTCCACAGGGCTTCGATCGAAGCTGACCACCACAACTCCAAACTGTTAAGTGTTTGCCTTATTGCTGGCAGTTTTATCTTAATCACAGATGAAACAACTACACTCTGGGGGTAGGGAAGGGGAGAAATTGGGGGTTAATTACCAGAGCATAGGATCATAGAACCACAAAGTCATTAAGGTTAGAAGAGACCTCTAAGATCCACTAGTCCAACCATCATCTCATCACCACCATGCCCAATAAAACACATCCCCGAGTGCCACATTTACATGGTTCTTCAACACCTCCAGGGACGGTGACTCCACCAGCTCCCTGTGCAGCCTGTGCCAGCGCATCACCACTCTTTTGGAGAAAAAAAATGTCCTGATATCCAACCTGACCCTCCCCTAGTGCAGCTTGAGGCCATCAACTCTCATCACTGTTACCTGAGAGCAGAGGCCAGCCCTCACCTCACCACATCCTCCTCTCAGGGAGCTGTAGAGAGCCATAATGTCTCCCCGAGCTTCCTCTTCTCCAGACTGAACCATCCAAGTTTCCTCAGCTGCTGCCCACCAGACTTGTGCTCCAGACCCCTCA
Source organism: Pavo muticus (assembly GCA_016647715.1). NCBI lineage: Eukaryota > Metazoa > Chordata > Aves > Galliformes > Phasianidae > Pavo > Pavo muticus. Next base: position 1,417,571 of record JACDJE010000165.1, on the reverse strand, counting down.
CAGCTCCGTTGCCCTTCTCTGGACACGCTCCAGGGCCTCCATGTCTTTCTTGTAGTGAGGGGCCCAATACTGAACACAGCACTCGAGGTGCAGCTTCACCAGTGCTGGTACAGAGGAACGATCACCTCCTGCTCTGCTGGCTACGCTATTGCTGATACAAGCTAGGATGCCACTGGCCTTCTTGGCCACCTGGGCACACTGCTGGCTCATATTCAGCCGAGCATCTACCAGCATCCCCGGATCTTTTTCCTCTACGCAGCAGCAATGCATGGGGTTGTTGTGATCGAAGTGCAGGACACGGCACTCAGTCTCACTGAACCTCATCTCATTGGTCTCAGCCATCAATCCAGTCTACCCAGATGCCTACATAGGGCTAGGGAATATGCCCATGGCACTGGGGTGGTAGAAGCTGAGTAAGTCTGGGGACAGCCAGGACAAGCAGCAGCAAGGATGCCCTCAGCTCTAAAGAACACATGTTGGAGGGATGGAGGAAAACAGGACGGCAGCATGCATGGCTGCACCTCAGAGAAGCCCAGCGCTGAGAGCAGAGACACCAGCCCCTGCCCCCTGAGCAGAGATGCCCTAAGGCACAATGCTGAGCATCTTGCTGCCAGGTGTGCCTGACCAGCTACTTCAGACCCTCCTAGCCTCCTACAGACCTGTTTGCCCCTGCATATTCTCTGATACCTACCGAAGCCTGAACACACATTGCATCTCTTTCCTGCAGCCATCTCTTCCTGTTGCTCCTTCACCTGCTTTGGTCAAAGTGCCGCAAGCCAAGCAGCTCTGGGGACCTCCCTCCCTCTGTCAGATCTCATTGCAATCAGCCTGCAGTTTAAAGGCCATTTTAGAGAGCTATGAACAGACAGCAGGAGGCTTGCAGCCACACAACTACATCACCTTTGTTTCCTTTGGGGACAAAAAAAAAGCAAAGCAGAAGATGAAAGCAGAGAGTGTGGCTGCTGTGCCCCCAGCACACCCAAACAGCCAAGCACCAAGCCCATGGACTTGAACTCAGTGCTTACAGAGCTGGGAATGGCACTTCCACAGGTGCTGCCACCAGACAGGAGGGCTGGCACGGCCCAGCCCATCACCCACATCACAAGCAAAAGCAACACATCCTTTTTATTTCCAAATGCTGATCCTTTTTGAGGTCCACCGCAAAAATACAGAAGCCCAATCCTGGAGCAATCCCACCAATGGCTGTCAGGCACAGTACCCCAGGATGACGTGGATTTTTGCCTAAGTAACAGCCCAGAGTTGTGCTCCAGCTGTTTTGACTTCCCTGGCAGACTCATGTCATTGGCACGCTAAAACAAGGGCTTGGGTTGCCTTCCTCGCCGCGACCTCCCCTCCCCAAATTAGAAGGTTTATTTGTTCTAAGATAAAGTACGGTGACACATTAAGGATGCCCACATTTTCCTTCTTAGATCAGCTTGACATCTGGTTCAAAAACGTTATGAAACACTCTCTGAACCTGCTGTGGAATTGGATATTACGGTTTTTCACCAAGCCGTGGCTCGGGCGAACTTTCACCTCCGAGTGAAAGTTTGAGTGTTGAAAGTGAAAACAGAGCACTCAGAGCCTTTCCCTGGGACAGACCTTTCAGTGACACTGGATGTAGGGAAATAATTGCAGATGGTATTGTTGTGGGGGAAATATCACCTGCCATGAAATTTCACCCTGAGCGAACATTTAGTTGTTATAAGATCATATCGTTGCGCTGCCTTGCTGTAACACATTCAGGCTGCAGACTTGAGCAAGGTCGTTCCACAGGAAACCTGCACACAACAACAGGGTTTTGTTCATTGTGGCCAATGATACTGTAACAGAAGGGGGGGTGAGAAGCCTATCAAAATATTTTTGCAACAGATAAAACAGCCTTCAATGAAAGCGGGTGCTTGTTTCACATCCATTCACATGAAGAAATGTCACATTTCCAATGGAGAAACACAAGCAGCAGAACTGTGTAGTCCAGTGTAAGTAGGAAAGAGGGATTTTTAATATATAGTGCAATTCTTTTTCCATTGTCTATCAATATGTAAAAAAGATAAAGCTTGTCTTCGTTGATTTGCTCACACACAACCTAACAAGATGCAGGGAACACAGCTCAAGGCTGGCAGAAGGCTTCTGCCTGGAGAAAGGAATCCAGAAAGTGTATTTTATCCAAGTAGATGTTACAACAGAGGAGTGATGCTTACAGAACCACTGAGCTCTGCAGCATGCTGCCTTTGCAGACCTCAGGGCACTGGGAAGAGCTCTTTGCATAAGGTCTCCTTGCCCCGCAGGTAAGGAAGTGACTCGACATGGGAAAATCAATATGGGAGAAAATTAGAACCAGGCCATCCCATAAGCAGCGCTTCTGCATGGTGTACATTTACAAGTCCTACTTTCATAACCCTAAAAGACTGCAGCCATGTGCTCTGCAGGTGCCAGAGGCGGAAGGAACCCTGAACAGCAGCCACTTGGGAACAGCACTGCAAGCGGCATCCCATCCCAGGGCTGAGCAGCATCTCCTCTCCTCCAGTAGCATGCCCAGGGCTGGAAGAGCAGGAAAGCAGCAGGCATCTGTCCTGCACCCTCAGCAGGACACAGACATGTGCATGCAGTGCAGGAAGACACTGGGGTATGCTGGCAGGGGCCTGCAGAAAGAGCAATCCAGGGTGGGTGCAGAATCCAGGGCACCACGAGCCCCATCAGTGGTCAGAGCTGCTGCATGCAAACTTCACTCTGTCCCCTTCTCCAGTCTCACTCCAGTCTGTTCAAGTCCTTGCAACTGCAGCCACTAAATCTCAGTTGCTTTTTCTTTTTTCTTTTTCTTTTTGATAAAGCTCTTTTTCTTTCTGAACAGCCTAACTAGTAACCCCTACCCCCTCCAGAAAACACTCTTAAAAGCGTTTTACAACCTGTTACAGCCCAAAACAATGTCACCATAAATGCAGGCAATTGTGCTTTTAATTAAGATTCACAACTTTTTCTTCTTTTGATTGAAGGCAGTGAAACCACAATGAGTGTATTCACTCACAGGAGTCAGGTGAGCCTCCATCACCTCTGAGCTGAGCCTCCCCAGGGCACCAATGCCCCCCTCGCACCCCACTGCCCTCCCTGTATCCTGTAGCCCTGTACAGCCTCAGACAAGCCAGGAACAGCACAAAGTGACACCAAAAAACACTCTGCAACTTCAGCATTGCTCCTTCATTTAAGACTATGGGAAACCATGCTCAATGTGGAAGTGTGAGAAACACACAGCTGCCTCCAAAGGGGCTGTAACGTGGGACGACGTCCCTCCCAGCTGTCCCTGTTTGCATCCTTGAGACGCAGGCACCCAGGGCACATCTCCTGGGGACAGCAGCACACATGAAAACGATGGTGAAAGCTGAGAAAGTGCCCCCTCCCTCACTCACCCTCACTGGGGAGCCACTAAATGCCTCTTGCTGTTACTTTTTTAATTGGTGGGTGAATTTAATGGCCATGTGAGGAGCTGGCTGCTGGTCCCCGCTGCACTGCCTCAGCTCACCCACACGAGCACCGTGCCCCACACCCCAGCTCCTCACATTACCCACACTCCCTAGAAGATAAAACACCCCTGAGGAGACCCCAGGCAGACTGCCAACATGGTACCAAAGCTTCATGAGAAGCTGGAGAACAAATGACCTACGCACAGACCTCCTAACCCGAGGATGGCCTCAGCAGCTCTGATTGCTGCCTGCAGGCTCAGCTTTGAGGCCAGAGGCTCCCTGGCCCCTCCGAGCTCTCCTCAAGACTAAACTTACTTCAATAGCTTGATGCAGTGACCTCTACAACCACGTATCACTGCCTCTATGAGGATGGAAGGCAGTGAGGCTGCAGCCATATGGCCTAGGACAGAAACAAGGCAAGCAGTACCTCTGCAGGAGGGTGTGCATGTATGAGAGCTTAGCTGCATTCTCCATCACTGCCAACTAAAAAATGGAGTGTTACTTGCATTTCCAGCCTGAGCCTGACTTGACCAGCAAGCCAGGAGGCTTCTTCCTGCCAACCTGCATCTCCATCCTCTTCTTCTAATGGCTGGAGAAGCATATCAGTATATGGTGGTGCTCATAGAGAAGGAAGGGGTTTCAAAGAGGTGAGATGCTAGACTTGGTGAGGCACTGGAATGGGCTGCCCAGGTGGAGTCACCACCCCTGGAGGTTTTAAAGAAAAGGAGAGATGTTGTACTGAGCAATGTGGTTTAGTGGTATAGTGCTGATTGGTTAATGGTTGGACTAGATGATCTTACTGGTCTTTTCCAACCTTAATGATTCCACAGCCAAAACCCCAAACAAGCCTGCACATGATGTGCACCTTAACAAGCCTTGAAAAACTGGCACCTACAGGAGCACACTTCTCAGACAGTGTCCCGATTAAAACAAAAAATTTAAGACTTTAAACACATGAGTAAAAGAGTTCAGACAGTAACTTCTCAGGAAGACCATAATGGACTAAACAATTCCCCTGAGCTCAGGAGAATGTGACATATAGTACCAAACAGGTCAGAAATGCATTTCAGTATCAGAGGAACAGTCAGTGTGGGGGAAGCTTGCTGATCTGACTCCAGCATTCACCAAGATCAAGCATGTGAAAGAAGCACTTCGGCCACCTATGCACCAGCAATCTGCACTCCTCTCAGTTTCTAACCAGAAAAACCATGGAAGATACTCAAAACACAGGCACACTCTAAGGGAAAGAGCTGCTTGAATGACAGCCACAGAGCCTTCCTCCTCATGAACGCCAGCACTATGCCATCAGTTTTATATTGCACTTTGTCAGAACTAAACAACTTGGACAGAGAGGAGGAGAAAGGAAAAGCAAGACTTGGTGCACGAGCCTCCTACAGGTGTGAGCAGTGCCTGGGACGCCAAGCAAAAGCCACATGGGTTTGCTGTGTTACGTAGCCAAGGCAAACAAGACACCAAGCAAGATCCAATTCTGGCCCCCTCAGGATCCATAAAGCAGCCTCTGGGAGCTGTGGGGGGCACGTCAGTCCTAATTGTGTCTTGTTTAACTTGGCTCTTTGAACAGCGAGGCTTTTGCTGCCTTGGCTGGAGTCATCGCTCTCACACCTTGGTGGGACTTACCTCCTCTCTTGGATTGGCAATTAAAATCCCTAATGTTGAAACATGTTACATGTTTTTGATCAAAACCCACTTATTTTTACAAGAAATAGTCAGGATGACGTGCTGAGAACTCTCAGTGCCTCAGGGAGAAGCAGACACTACTCCCAGAAGGTGGGATCCTCCCTTTTAAATGTTCTCTGGTTGCCATCACCACTCTGGCTTTTCCCCTAACTGCAGGGGAACAGACCCACACCAAGCAGAGGATCAGCAGTGATGTACCTGCATCTGCAGAGCAGTGTACAAATCCCAAGAGCCCAATTCCTCACTGCAGCCACTGCCACACACGCAAAGCAAGCTGAGGAGAGCCTTTAAGCCTCAAAACCCATTTGAGGCTAATCTGGTGACTTCCAAGAGCTGTAGGAAGTGAACAATTGGCCCTATAGGGCATTTTTCACATAGGCATCGCCTTTGCACCACAGAGTTCACTCCACGAGCTCATCTTGAGCCCAAGATGAGCCCCACAGAACTCCACTGTATTTCCTTATCACCAAGCACATGAGTAAGCTCAGAGACACTGAAGCTCAGACCAGAGAGCCTGCAGCACAGCCTGGGAGCTGTGCGAGAGCACGTGCACCTCCTGAGGATCCTGCAGATCAGACTTTCTGGTTTCCTTCCACATTTATTTTGGCCCAGCGGGGAGCACAACTGTTTGCTCATACAGAACCGGTCCAAGCTGGAGGAGTGGAGGACGAGGTGTGATATTGTCACACTTCCAAACAAAACTAGGAGGGATTTGGTAGCCTAGTACAAAGACGAAGAAAACTGAGGTGGAAGAGACACCAGGAGCTCACTGCTTCCTCCCACATATTCAGCAGCAAAACCAGCACGTTCAGAGAATTGTATGTAATGGCAGCCTCTGGGCCAGGACAGCTCTTGCAGGCCCCTCCAGCTCTGCTTGTCCTATAAAAGCCTCAGCTGTTACTGCTGTCCCTGCAAGGCAGACTGCAGCACTCCTCAGCGGGCAGGAGACAGGCATCTTTCCCCAGCACAGCACCTCATCTACACTTTCTGTGGTTTATTAACAGCACGCTTAAAGCTGATCTGATGGCTTTGAGGTCTACTTGTGCCCTCCTCCCAGCCCAAAGTGCCCCCCTTGCCTGCAGGTTACCCAACCAAATCATTTTCCTCCTGCCTCAAGGAGCTCCTTTGGCCATCACCCTCCTCTTTCTGCAAGACCAGCTCTCCAGGCCGTCACAGTTTCAACTTCGCTGCTGTTCTCAACAACAGCATGTTTCAGAAGCAAGGAACTGCCAATAAGTGCTCCCTTATGCTCCTACACTGAAAGAAATTGTCTCTTGCTTGGTGTGTGGCATGCTGCACACAGGGGCAATCCAAGAATGTATTGTTTTCCTCCTAAAATAAAACATATTTAAAAAAAATCACAAAGCCCACCACTGCTCAGTGCTTTGCAGGTTCCTATCCTTGCTTGAAACTTTCTCTCTCAGCCCTGCCAACTCAAGCTCATTCATCTGGCATACGCATCTAGGACTATCATTTTGCAAGGGTGCTCGGTGCCTTTTTCTAGTTTCCACCTTATTTCTGTTCTGTATTTCCAACACCTTTTGATCAGCCAATGCATTGAACACAAGAAGAGGCAACCAGATAAATCAGCAGCCTGCCATGTCCCGTCACTCCCGCTATAACCACATCCAGATGCTTCAGTGGAAGCTGCAAGAACTCTGCTGAAGACAGTTAGCAAGTTTAAAATGCATCCACCCTACTCCGTCTGTTATTGTGTTGTAATATTTCCCCTTTCAGCCTCAAACACAAATGTAATTTGCAATACGTAGCCCTCATCCCAAAACAGCAGGGAAGAGGTAGAGCTGGACATTTATAGTACCTACAAACCAGCCCAGGCATGACGCAAACTCGGGGTCAAAACCTGCAGCATGAAAGCACACAACTCCTTGCCATGCACATACAGCAATCCTGCTTCTAACCTTACCCACCATCCCTGCACCTGCCCCTCGCATTGTTATTCTGGGGAAGTCTGCAAGGAGAACGGCACACGGGATTCCCAGACTGCACAGCCACAGCATACTGTGCCATTAGTGCCTCCTTCTATCTGCTGGTGACAGCCTGTACAAGACCTTTCAGATTATATTCATGTCTTGAAGGCACCCGATTGATTTTCATGGGCAGTTTGTTCACTTCGGCACTGACAGGTAGCGAGCCTCAATTTATAGCAAAAACACCTCATCTGAACCCATAAATTCATTACCTTGCATTGAAACGTCAGGTCAGTTCTTTTGTTCCACTTCTCCTCCTGTTGAGGCTGCCCAGCAGCACAGCATCAGCACGTGCCTACTCTGCGCAGATAGGAGCATTCACTGATGGGAATATTTGGTAACAGCAGCCAGAAGGTGACTTCATAAGACTCCAATATCTTACGAGCTGAGGGCTCTTCTATCAAGAGAAGTGACCACGTGGTATGTAACCAACCTAAATGTCTTAATTCCTACTGTCTACAGTTAAATTAACAATTTCCTGTGGTGCATTAACACTGTATTCCTTGTCTCAAACACACACGGCTTACAAAATAATCATTTGAAACCAATGCTGTACACCTAAATCAAAGCTACACCCCATCTCACCTTCCCTACTCTTATGTCATTAATGATGTTTCCTCCAGGATTCATTGTAAAGCTTTTCCTGCTATTCAGGTCAAACTGAAAGGTCTGTAGTTACCCATTACCACTAAGTCTTTTGTTACAGTCACTATAAAAACACAATTAAAGCTGGATTATGGTACACTTATGTGGAACAATATCTTAATCTGCAAATGGTCCTGTGCAAGCCACATTTGGAGTCAGACCCTTGCTGGTGCAAATAAGAGAACTGGAACGGAGCCCAGAGGAGATTAATACAACAGAACCTCACTAATTCATGCTAAGGGCGAGGAAACCGCACCGACTATTTCAGACTAAAATGAGTAGGAACTACAAATAAATGCATCACAAAATACTCTCCTTTTGAATTTCAAAGAGCTCTCTCTGAGCAGGCATCATGGTGCACCGAAATGAGAGGAGCATGCTATATATAGCTAATGAAATCTTGCTAACATTAGACATGGCTATAGCATCTGTTACTAAATCTTTGCTGAGGAGTGTAGATAGACCACCAGGTTTCCAGAGAGCTTATAAGAAAAGCAATTTATTGAAGTGAAGCTTTGTCAGCTTCTATTGTGCATAAATACAACATTAAATTGAGGCTTAATATTTACTGCTGTGTCATCCCAGCAGGCAATCATCATCAGTGCCTGAGGCCAGATCCTCAAGTGATGTAAAATACCAGAGCAACAGCGATCTCACGGCCTGTTTTTATCGCTCTTCAGCCAGTTTTCAATCAACACAAAGGAAATTATGCCCAAGGCATGGCTGCAGGGCTCTGACCTGCTCTCACAAACTCCATCTGCATCTCCAGAATGGCCCGTTCTGGGAGATTTTCACCTTAAAAACACTTCAGCACCCGAGTACAATGCCAGAGGCAGCGTGCAGGAGCATCATGCTGCATGTGATGTAAGGCAGAGCCCTGCGGGTGCAGCAGCAAACACCCTGCAGCACAGCTGGAACTCTCCCAGAGAAAAACTGACAGCTTCCCGTGGGCTCTGGGCTCCTCCAGACTCCGTACACAGGGAACACAGAGGCCCACTGTGCTCCCAACAACCAGCCGGGATTTGCTGATTCAGTGCTATTGTCACTTTGTGCTCCGTGCTCTGCTGAGGACCTCGCTCAAATATTAGTCTTGAGCAGAGGCCAAGGTTAAAGCCCTGCCCTCTGCAGCCCTGCCAGCCGCCGTGGCTGCGGCCATTACCCACAGGTGCCTTTCTCCCTATAGGCAGGGAGAGGAGAAAGACTTTTCCCCTGGGAAGGACCTTCACCAGCTCAGCATCAACAGCCAGCCACAGCACTCAGACATCCCAGCATCCGCACACTTGGCTCCACACCTGGGCCCTCTCCAAATCTAAGTCCACTGCATTGCATCAGGAGAAGGTGATGGAAGAAGAAAGCAAGGTGAATGAAGACAGAAGTCACCACAGATGGATGCTCTCTGCCACAGCAATGCTGGCCAGGCAGCCTTGAGAGACCTCACTGCACCACATAGCAGCATTACTTCCAGCACCTCCAGCATCCACGCACAGCCCCAGAGCTAGGACAAACACTGCCTTATCCCAGGACAAGAGGGAGGCTGTACAACAACACAGAGCAGAGCTGAAAGCTTGGGGATTCAGCACAGCCATAGCACAAAGCAGCAGAAGTGACTTCCCAGCAGCGAGCAGCCAACCCCTCCTAGCACAAAAGGATTGTCTCTGTACAGCTAAGAGCACTAGATCAAACCAAGCACCACATTCATTCTTGCCTTGTGAAGCCTCATATACAAGAGTAACAAGAAAGCTGAGGCCGCAGGTAGGTGGCTGTGTCCAATGCCATCAGCAGCATTCACTTAAATGCACGAGTCCATAGCAAAATTTCTAGTGCCTGACAACGCTGTCTAGGTACCTATCTTCCTTCATCATGATGTTGAGCAATAACAGTCAATAACTTCCTGGCATCTTGGAGAATATCCATCTGCCCTTCGCTTTCCAGTGACTTATAAAATTTCTGCCTCGCAGGACCCCGTCCATTTCTTGGGCCGATTCTCCCTTCAATTTCACACTTAATTAAGTCCCTGGATCAAGTCTCAGGATGGATTGCTCACTAGACCAGCAGCCAGAATTGATGTTGTATCTAGATGACGGGCCTGAGGAAAGAAAAAAGGAGAGCAGGAGTGATAACAAGAGAGGGAGGGAGAGGAGGGAAAGCTGCTTTTATTTCAGGGTTAAAAGCTTAATCTTCTACTAAAATGGCATCACATGAGGGGGAAAGAGTCTCTTATCCATGTGATACTGCTGACCCAGGCCTAGCTTAGGAGCTGTAATATCATTCCAAGAGAAAATTATGTCGGCAAGTAACTTTTCTTCGGAGGCAATTAGAAGGAAACAGGACTCAGAAGACAGCACAGAGGAGGGCTGAGCACTGCCCACGTGTGGAGCAGCCACAGCCCAACGTCAGTCATGGCCGAACCACCAGGGCTTAGCGTGATGGAGTGCTCAAAAGGTTGGGCGTTGCTCTGAACCCTCCCCAGACTCCTCCATTCGGGCTGAACAGGACCGCAGACCTCAGGAGTTAAACCCTCCTCGGGAGGTTTCTGGAAGTTCCTGTTCTGCTTGGAAGTATCACAAGAGGGCTTAGTTTTATTGCTGCTATTCGGCATTTCAATTTCCAGTATGGTCAAAGCCAGGAAGGCCAAAGGCAATGAAAGAGTAGAGCTAACAGCATTTTTCAAACATCGTAAAAGGCTGAATTCAAGTTCACACTCACCTTGTTTCAGCTCCATCCTGCTCTGGACTCGCACAAGTCAGCTTTCATAGTAATAAAAAGAAGTCCTTAAGTGCAATTCCACCTAACAGCAAACCATCCTCTGGCCTATCCAGTAGATCCTGATACCCTGTTACTGGGTCAAGAAGCAAGAGAACATCCTATGGGTTCTTTAAGTCCTTCCTTCAGGGTATACACAGCATTCAAGTTCACTGGAACAACGTACAACAGTAATCAAGTGAAGAATTTCTTCCACTAACTGCCCACAACTACCCCCTGCATTTCATGTATTTCCTCAGCATGCCTTTAATAAGCTAGATGGCATAAGTAGGATAACTCATGCTAGGTGCAGCATGCTAATTACTAGCTGTTATGATGCTCAACACTGTCTGTCACATAGAACCCACTTTCTCATCACCCGTGGCTTTGTTTTCTTCATCTATGGAAGTGTCACAGCAGTGACTTTAGAGTCCTTTGGCATACAAGGGCTGCTGGTTTGACACACGGCCAGAGCATTTTCCTGGCCTTGAAGCTAGGCTGCAGAGTCCCATACTAGCCACCTGTCCACAGAAGTGAAAAGAATCTTATCCATTAAAAGTAATGAGGTAGAGTTAAGCTAGCCACCTGCCCTACAGTTATAAAGGGGCTTTCAGTTTGGTATTTCTGAATTAACAAGCAGAGAAAAAGATAGATTAGAAACAGTAAGTGATACATGTGGCCCTTCAGACAGGTTCTAGCATAAAGCCTCTGCAGTGGCCCCAAGCCTGTCTGCTCCTGCTGTTATCCACCCATCCTTCACCACCCTGCGGCCATCTCAGCTGACGTGCAGGGTTACTCATGACCATCTCCATTGGGCCACAATGAGGTGCACTGTCCATCCCATCAGCACCCAGGTACCCAGAAATCCAGCACAGCACAGGGGGTTTCCAAAGCAAAAATGTTGTAAGTATTGGCAGCAAAGCATCTACCCAAACCCAGAAACTCACAGTATCTGGGAGGGCTGGAAAAGGCTATGAAAAATTAGTAATTACTTAAAGAATTAGTTTCATTTTCTAAAGAAAACATAATTCACTTGGCATCTAAAACTCACCTATCAAAATCCATTGTCCTAATGTAAATTCTATTGAGCCCACGAATCTTAGCTTGATCTTTACTAAACCATGCTGACAAAGGGGTCTGACCGAGGCAGCCACAGCAACATCAGTCAGTGCAAAGCCAGCAGACAACTTGCTCCCTTCCCTGTCCAGCTGCTGTCAGCCAGGCAGCTCCAACCTCCCGAGGAGGTTGATGAGGAAAAGGCAAAGCTGTTCGTTTCCACCAGTACCAGCAGCAGCTGCACACTGGGGCTGTTTGGCCACACGTGGTGAAAGCCACAGCACTGACTGCATTTAAACCTTTGTCGTGAAAACAGGAGAGCCCAGAAATACACCAAACAAAATACATCCGTCCCCAGACTGCAGAGGATTAAAATGCCTTGTTGCTCCCATCAGATGACAGCCAGGAGGAGTCCCCAGCACAGATTACACCCAGAGCACGATTCCAGCACTGAGCAAACCCCACCACAGCTACTACCCAACAACACAAGTTATTTACACGACAGCTGAAGAACACTGCAGGAATCACACACAGCCCACGTTAACACCACATCATTTTGACCAGAAACTGGCTAAACCCAGGTAATAACTCCCCACAAAGCCAGTAATTCTTTGCAGGAGGCCTGAGCAGCAGCTCACTGCCCGGGGCAAATGGGCATCGATTAGCACAGCACAGGCCAGATGCCCTGAAGCTGCAGCAAAAATACAGTGCTGCATGAGGCTTTATAACTGCACTCACACATACAAGGAGCTGTGTGCTTATTGTTTTGTTTGCTCGCCTGTTTCTAGGGGAAGGAGGAGGCTTCCCTGCAAGCCATCGCCTTTATCCTGACATTTGGCTTTTGTGAAAGCAGTTCTGGATCGAGCCTCAAACAATGACTGTCGCAGTTCCGCTTGCTCTTTTGTCTCCTTGGACACACTGGCAAATTTGCTTGAAGCTTAGGCGTGAATTTAGCAGGGTATGAAGGGAGCAGTTAGTGCAGCGAGACAGCTGGAGATGGAAAGCATGCCGTGTGTCACAGCTTTTAATTGTTTCTGCTGTCAGAACACAGCCCAAGTACAGTCCCTCATAATATTTCCTGCATTTAAAATCCTAATCATTGCCTACATGGGATCCATACACCGGCAAAGCAAAGACCAATTCTGTATTTGATTTCTAGTAAGCGATAGGATTTTGGCTCTTCCCACCGGCCTGCATGGACACCTTTCACTTTGCCACTCTGCCTTTGGTTCCCATGAAGGATTCATACCTCACACCCATCTGCCTTTAGGAGAGAAACATTTCTAAGATCCTAAGTAAGCTTTTCTTTGTTTTTAGACTTGGCACTGCCATAGCAATTCTAACCAGGAGACACGAACATCTACTTAGCACTTGCAGAGCACCGCACATTTTTGGTGCAAATTACTGCGAGGACACCTGCCCACATTCCTGGATGCATACCTCCCTTTCTTCAGCACAAATCTAAATTTAAGAAAATGCAAATAAGACTTCCCAAGTTTTCTGAAGAACCTGGATCCTGTTCAGTCACTAAAACTGTGGCACCAGGGCTCGCTCTGGCTGTGGAAGAGATGGGCTCGGGTTCCCTCAGGTGGAGGAACGGATAGAACAAACCCCTGCAGATTGCAGATGCTGGGTGTAAAAGGAAACATGCTCCAACGTGGCAGAAAGGCAAGGGTGAATCCACGGGGAGGCAGAGAGCAAATCAGGAGCATCCATTTGCTAAAGGCGGCTCTGGGCTGGAAACACTACACAAGATCCATTAACCACAGGATTCTCCATCCCAGCCCGGGGACCAGAAGCACTGACCCTGTTTGATATTAATTCCTCCTGTTCCAGGCAGCAGTCAAAGAAAAACACGAACAGTCCCAGCATGCAGCCCTTTGAATAAAAAGAAAGAAAACCATCCATGGCCCAGCACAGCATATTGTCTTATACAGTCTCATTTCAGCCCTCAGGCTGCCGTGCAGCCAAGCACAGAATCACGACCCCCAAGGTACAGCAGTGCCAACCTAACCCTAACGCTAGCAAAACTCAGGCTGGAGGTGAGAGCTGACTGCAGAATTAAAAGCACAGGGCAGAGCTGCTGCCTTTCTGCTCCAAGCACACCGACAGGCAGTAGCATCGATATATCCAGTAGAGATTTCTGCCTATAAACACAAATGGAAGATTATAGGAACCACGCTGGGGATATTATTCCAGCCGGTGTTTTGCGAGCCAAAAATCTACGAAGAGCAAAGCACGCATACCAGAATTAATTGCAGCCACAAATCCAAGCATCTGAATTTCTAAGTAGCTTTTTTTGTGTTCACAGATCAAGCAGGGAAAAATAAAATCTTTGAAGACTTCCATAGAAAATTTTACTATAGAGTTCAAAACAAAATACAGAGCAAATTTTGGGTGAGAATTAAACTTTCTGTATGCGTGCTGACTCGAAGAACAGCAGGGATCTTTCAGTTTTCATTATTCCACCCAGCCAGCCACCTTGCAAAGGCTGTGGGGGAAGCACTGAAGGAGGCCCACAAACCCAGAGGGATGAAGAACTACAGAAGGGTTTCAAGGACTCTTCTTTGTGCAGAGAGCAGGAAAATCTCCTTTTTTCCACAAGAAAAACATCTTTCAGCTTCACAATTGAAAAAGTAAGATCTCGCAGTAAGACGAATGGACGTTTGCCTTGGTGATGTCCCCTCCATAAACACGTCTTCCTGATGCTTATGTTTGAATACAAAGAGGTGAGCACTGGGCCACCACGTTCCAGGGGACATGGTAACAAAGCTAAGAACCCTATTCCATATTTCAAAGTACATCCACGTGGGCAAAGCTTTCCCCCCCAGCAAGTAAATTCAACACTGTGGGGTTTGTTCCAGCACCTTGGGAGGAGTGATTCAGCCCCCCTTATCTTCACACTAATAGATCTTTTGCTTCAATAAATGTTAATCTATTTAAAAGGTCAATTTATTTTTAAAAAACTCTTCATGAAAGGTTTGGGAGCGCCTCTGACACTGGATTACATCACGTTTCCTCTGACATCTGAGTCATAAAACGCTCAGAGCAGGATTTCCAAGCCTTCCCTTTATTTTCTCTTCCCATGAATTCCACTCCCACTGCGATCAATAGGATTATTGCCACAGGCTTCAACAGAAGGGCTGGCAAATGCTGAACACATTTGAAGACCCTAACCTCAAAGTCAATATTTTCCAGCCAAGAAAATAGCACTTTGGTTATCAATGAATATGTCAAACAAGAGAGCCATTATGAGCAGAGAAGGCTGGTAAATGATCCCAAAAGAAAAAAAAAATATTGCAATGTTCCCCACAGCCTGTGGCAATTTGTTATGATGGGTTTGGGACGGTTTAAGGTAACTGCTAAAATAATAAAGAATTAAAGCAATATTTGTGAATATCTGCAGAAGAATAGGGATGAACAGGACACCGTAAGGCTATCGGTCTCAACCCCACATCCCACTGCAGGATCAACCCTCCTTGCCAGACGTGCCCCAAGTAACTGGCATATGTCTTCTGGTATCCCAAACCTCATCCAGACCTCTGCAGAGCTTTGCAGATGGACACCACTCTGCTAACAGGTACGGCTGCCCATTACACAACTCCAGGAGGACAACTGAGAATCATCCTAACCCTCTTCACAGTAACTTCTGCACTCACTACGTCTGTTCTACCTCCTCCTCTCCATCTTCTCATCTCTACATTAGGAGAATTTCTTTCCTAAGTCACTTTCTCTCAGGTCTAAGAGCCCACCTGCAGACTCTACTGTAGGACCAGATCTTTCCTGAAGTCTGGACCATCAACCCTTGCTTGGATGCTTCTGCATTCCAAGTCAGGTGATTTCAATGAACTCCCTCCACCAGCATTGCTCTCATTTCCAAGTTTCGGATCAATATTTGTGCTAAAGTCTCTGCATGACCCCTCTCAGCCTCTTCTCCTCCAGTTCTGGCTGTGCCAAGGACATCCACTCTTTGAACTGTCTCAGAGAAGATGGCTCTTTTAGCAGGGATGTTTCCAATGCAACTCAAACATCTCATGATTGCATAAAGCTTTGGTCAGCAAAAAACCAGGCAGGGCTGGGACTGCGCAGTGGCAGCAGGATCAGCATTCCTGCAGCTTAAACACAGAGCTGTGCGCTGCTACTTAAATGGAAGTTTCTTTCAGAGCAGTATTAAGGTTTAGGACTTAGAGCTGAGGAGCTCTAATCCTTACCACTAGAGGCCAATGGTGCATGTAAGAGCATTAAACTCAGTATACATTAAATCCTAAACATTTCCAAGCTGCAAGCAGAAATAGATCGCAATCAAAGCCTCCAATTCAAATATGCTTACTTAAATCAGCTCAAAATCCAGGGTCTGATTCCAGCACAGTTTCTCTGCACAGATCACGAGCTCCAGATCTGGACTGAAGATGTGAAGTAACAACCTCAGACCTTATCTTTGGTCTATCAAAAGATCAAAGAGAACTGGAAACAAAAGCATTCCAAGGCACTGAAGTGATACATTCGTAATGAGATTTTTCCTATTATTCCATACAATCAGGATTCTTCAGAGGGAGGGAGGGAGATTCTGGCAGCCATTTAAGAAGTGAGGATGGAAACAAATTTTAATACTAATTTCCTTTCCTCCTCTCTCCGTCTGCTCAACAGAACCACTGAACAGGTCCATGAAATTACACGAGATGCAAATCCTTTATCCACACTTTCCAGTCGTTGACATGCAAGACCTTTAATATGTAAATAAATTGGGGCGGGCATTTTTTTCCTGCCAAAGCAGTACTGCTCAACAGAAACAGCAACAATGCAGCCTGTGAGATGGCCCAAATAATTCCTGCAACCAGGGCATCCTTTTGAAGCGCTTCTTGAAGTCTAACTTGAATGGGAAGCAAGGCAGAAGCTGTAGGCATGCAGAGGCACAGTTGAGAACAAAACTCGATTTGAAGTCATCTGCCGTTTTGAAAGCGATGTCCCTTGATCATGAATTAACATCAAGGCAAATGATGAGGGATGAAGCAAAGAATGAATGAGTGAAAGAGCAAAGGAGAGAGAGAGAGAGAAGGAAGGAGAGAGAGGAAAACGGGAGATTCTCCGGAGGCTGACGAGACGCACGCCAGCATAGAGACTGTACACACAAGCCATCTCCTTCTCAAAGTCTGTGTTTTGCCAAAAAAATAAAAAGCCCCTGAGCCCCTGAGCCCTAGAAATGTTCCTGTCTGCTGGCTCCCAGAGATAAGGAAGCGATATTTCACAGTCTGACACTAATCGTATTTGGGCATATTAAGTAAGGACGGTCCAGGGGCTTTCTTAGCAGCATACATATTCCAAGTTCAAAGCGAGAGCTCGTTACTGTGCCTAAAAAATCCTCTTAACTCAGAAACATGAGACAAAGAGGGAAGAGAAAAGAGAAAAGAAGGGAGGTGCTGATGGGGGAGAGAAATGTCATTATCTTCCCAACGTTCTCCCTACCAGGCTGCCAGCGACATGTGTTGCAATACCTTAGGATGAGGACGGGGAATGCTCCCTTCTCTTCCCTCTGCGTGAAAACAGAGCAGGGGACTTGTTAAAACAATATTCCACAGCCGTGATTTACACTTCCCAGATGCCATCTAAAGGTACAACAGCCACTGCAGAGCCAGATCCTGGGGTGAACTCAGTAGGATTATCCCCATTGGAGATCCAAATCCATTTGCTTCTCCGAGAGGAAATTGCTCACCCAGCTCCGCTGCTCCCCCCAAGCAGAGGTCACTGTCTGCTCCTCCAACCTCCGCTCTTCGTTCCAATCCGCTGCCCAAGGCAAAAAACCAAAACACACCACCTTCACTAAGGCTTGAAACAGGTGGTCTCTTTTACAGAGACCTGCAGACCAAAGCACAGCTAGACTGGGACAGAGCCAGAAGCCTCCTGCCAATGGCTGCAGCCCCCCCATAGCAAAGCTCAGCTCACAGCCAGCCAAATCCTCAGCTTCTGCCCCTTGGGACAGAACAAGATGAAGTTTTAACAAACAGTTATTACAACTGCTATCTTTGAAGCATCCTCACATCTGGATGGAGGCACCAGTCTGCTTCAACATACCACACCTCACCAGGTCTTACTCAAAGCATCCCTTGGAAGCTGGTTCTGCTCAGTGGGGCAGATTTGCAATGCAGCCTCAGCACCCCTCCTAACTGAAAACAAACCTGGATGATAACAGTGATGCAGAAAGATTTAACCTATTCCCCAGCCAAGTCTAGGCTAACCCAGCAACACAACAGCCTCCCCAGCACAGCCCACACTGCTCATTCCTGTATATTTGGGTGTGTAGGATGTACCTTTTAGAGTGCATTACTAATTAAAGTTTCCTCCTCCCCCCCACTACCCTAGTTGACCCTCTCAATCAGAAGGCCAACATTTCCCACAGCAGCTCCCCCTCCAAAGATCTCAAGAACTGAATGTTTTCAGGTTAGGGAAGATTTCAATTCCATGTTTTCAGTTCCCAGAGAAAAAGCTTTATGCCTCACCACGCTAAAACACAGTTCTCATATAAGCCCTATCACACATGCCTCCAGTAGACCACTGTCCAGTCCAAAAGCTACAGGAACAACAGGGAGCACTAGCAAACCTGCTGGAGGACTTTATGAAATCTGAGGGTGTAGTTAAGCAAACAACACCCATTTCACCTGGCCGCATACACGTGGCTCCTTGGCCTTACCCCCTGTGGCAAAGACAACGCTTACTTCTTTTCTATTTAAAAACCTCTAGCTCCAAATCCAGTTATTTAACAAGGGAAGGCTGGACACAGCCATTCCAGCCCACTGAAGCTACATCAGCAGTTTGGCCATGGGCTGCAGCCCTGCTCCCTTCTCTTCCCCATTCACACAACAGCCAATGCAACAACAAAGCTGCTGTGCCCTACAGCGAGCTGCAAGCATCTTCAGAGCTCCTTTACAATTCTGCTCATCAACACAAAAATCATTTTTACTGAAACCCAGCCTTACAGCTACATGGAATGCAAGGAATGAGATTAAAAGGGATTATATGTTTCTCACAAGCAATGAGGCTTGATAGCTCTGACAGGCATCGCCTTAACATGCTCCCCACTTTGTCTGAATAGTTACTACCCCCAGCACTTGGAGTGCACAGGTTTCTAGGGATGAGCCATATGCCACACAGCTAGGATTTCATTTCTGCTTATTGTTTACACAGTTTGGAATGGTCTTTTGGATATTTTCAGGTTGCTGACATTTTTCTGTATCTTCAGGCATGACTACATAATCAGGAGTAAACACCCTGGAGGGGGAAGGAAAGCCTTAGATCTGAGTGGGATACGGATGCTGAATCCAAACTTCCCCCAGTTTAAGCAGGAAAAAAAATCAGAATGAGGTTTTCCATTACTACAATACAGTTCCAGGCAAAGCCCATCCGCAGCATCCAGATGCCCTCAAAACTGGGACATAGGCTTTTGGTTCAGGCTCTCTCTCATTGTTTCTGATTGAGCATTCATCTGCACTGCAACAGGATCTGCATGGTTAATACATACAACCAGTTGCACCAAATAAAATGCATGTACTTTATGAGACGTTAGAAGAATGGGTCTTTTTCAGGGGGCTGTGACTGTGAGCAGACCTGAGCAACCCACAGCCACTGCTTGACACCTGAAGTATCCACATGACTCAGACTGGTCATGCAAAGGCACGGGAGCACATACAAATTCAGAAGCCTTGAGCAGACCTGAGCCCAGCACTGTTACTCCACTTTCATCTTATTCTGGAACAGATGCTGCTGCTCCCAGCCAGGGGACACAGCATTA
The DNA here is from genome assembly GCA_016647715.1 of Pavo muticus. Taxonomy (NCBI): domain Eukaryota; kingdom Metazoa; phylum Chordata; class Aves; order Galliformes; family Phasianidae; genus Pavo; species Pavo muticus. The sequence goes on along the minus strand of JACDJE010000165.1, from coordinate 1,398,201 downwards.
TCCCACCTTACTGCTGGAGGCATCTCCCACCTTTACATGTCCCAGAGATGCACAGCCACAATGGGATCCGAGAGCAGCCGTGTCACACTGAACAGCAGTATTTGCATGGCAGCAGCAGATCACCTGCAGCCTTGGCCTCTCACCACACACTGCAGCATCCCCGTGCACCCAACAAGCACCCCACGTCCCACCTTCTCACACCATCCCCACCACAGCAAGGCATCAAATGCAGCCAAAGTTTCCTCTTCATCCCTTCAACAGAGGAATGGAAAGGCACAACCCTCACGATGACACAATCAGAAATAATTTAATCCATGCTTAATCTGCAGCTAATGACTGCAGGTTCCCTCCAACTCTCAGTCCCCTTCCAATTTTTCACTGGTAAATTGCTACAGTTTGCAGTCGAAGCTCTTCACAGCAGATTAGTTAACGTTATGTTTTTATTAAAGCCGAAGTTAACATCCTTATTCACCGAAGGAGGCCACTGGGGTTGTTGGAATTACTACTTCTCCCTTTAGTTTTTTCTTTAGTAAGAGCCTTCTCTGCCGAGTCAGAAACACAGACCCTGAAAGCTTGAGGGACCCCCAAACAGTTAACTCTTAAATGATTATTTGCTTTGGAATATAAAAATCACTGTGCTGGATCAGAGGAGAGGCCCGTCTACTCAGTATCCTGTCTCTGATGGTGGCCAGCTGCTATGGAGTAGGGCTGGTCGTAAGCTTTCCGTCAAAGCTTCACTGATAGATTTTATGGTTTTTTTCAGTCCATAACATTCTTCACCAAAAAGGAAGCTGGCTTCATACAGAAAGCAGTGATTTCACAGCTAAAGGAGAGCTCTGAATGATTCAGTATTTGGGAGACAAAGCTTTCTGCTTCCCCATCACAGGTAACTGGTGTCAGTGAGACGTCAGAACTGGAGAGGGGATCACCCGAAATTGTGCTCCTATTCAGCAGAACGTTTCATTAAAATCATCCCAGTTTGTAAAATATTCCAGAAATATCTTCAGCTTTTCCTGATCTGGAGGAATCTTCAAGAATGGCCAAAAAGAAAGTTATGGTACAATTTTCTCCATGAAAGCTCCTTCTGAACCCTATAATAAACCCATGGTTACAATACACCGAAGAGTCAGGCTTCGGGTATTATTGGTCTTTTCTAAACTGACCCAAAGCCACTCAACAACACAATCCTATGATCAACACTGCTGAGCACTCAAGTGCCAGGGACTCCTCAGCAGCTCCCTGCCTTTCCTTCCCTCTCTTCACATGCAACTGTTGTCACACCAGACTTAGACTCAAACTGGGTCAAATGCCTGGTGTTGTTTATACTGACGTGAAGGTATCAGGTTGGCTATTAGGAATAATTACTTCTCAGAAAGAGTGGTGATGCACTGGCACGGGCTGCCCAGGGAGGTGGTGGGGTCACTGTCCCTGCAGGTCCTCAAGAAAAGGGTAGATGTGGCACTGAGAGGTGTGGTTCAGTGGTACAGTGGTGATGAGTTGACTGTTGGACTAGACCATCTCAGTGGTCTTTCCAACCTTAACGATTCCAGGATCCTAAATCACAAGCAGCTCCTGTAACATTAACCATATCACTGACACCAACCTCAAACCAACATGCTAACCCCAAACCAATGCGAGCCCACGCAGTCCACCCATCCCTCAGCCCTGTTCCTTCAGCTGAGGAAGTCTCTTCCCCACTGTTAAAGCACAACACAGATAAATGAACTGCCTCTGACAACCAGCTACACGGATTTAACTCCTGGCCCATCACTCCTAAGGAGGAGCAAGGGTCAGGACCGGCCTTCCTGCCCTGAGACACTGCACAGGGAAACGTGAATGAACAATCTGAACCCATCCAGGAGAGGCAGCAACTGGCAACACAGCCAGAAAAAAAAAAAAGAATCCCTGCAAGCAAAGAGAGCGGAGCCATCATCGTCATCTGGGGAGATTTAGGAGACAGCTCTAAATCCCACGGGGCTCATATATTCAAGTTCATCTCTTCAATCACGAGAGCTAGAAATTGCCTTCTTTTAAAAAAATTAATGCTGAACTGTCAAATAAACACGTGAGGAGGCTTGGAGAGAAAGCCTGGAGTCTCTGGTTCTCTGTGCGAGGATTAGGAACTGCCACAGTGCCCCAGCACAGCTCCTGGCCTGCACTGTATAGAGACACAGGGCTGAGCTGCAGCGTGCGGTGGCCAGGGCTCGCTGCTGGCAAATCCCTCACCGGGATGGATTCTGACAGAGGAAATAGCTTTCCGAACCAAAGTGTTCAACCCCTGCAGTTCCTATTCACAGATTTTATTCTTTTTCCCCCCAGTTTAATCAAAACAACCAAATGGGTTGTAGCAGCTACAAGTTCTCAAGTGATTTTCTTTCCAACTTATCCAAAACTCAAACTCGGCAAGATGCGAACGTCAGGAAACATTTGTACACCGGTGAGAAGTGCAGAACTGACCCAGAAAAGAGCTGTGGGACAGGCTCAGACCCCCTCCCACCTCCAAACTCTGAGCCCAGCTGTGGGGCTGGCACACGGGGACTGCTTGGAGCAGCAAGCAATGCTGCAGGACGGAGCCTTCTGCCCCTGGGTTCACACACTATGCAAACCGCGGTGCCAACCAGAGCCCAGCACCTGACTCCCTCCAGACAATCTGACACTCTTGTGCACCGTGTTTTTTAATTAACCTTGGAACAGCAAAGGGGGCTTTTTACCCCTCCTCTTTTTGCTGAACGCGGCCATATTTTACAGGGATGGTGACAAGCTAATTAACTTAATTCTTATGACGCCTCTCAGTGAGATGAGGCTAGGGCTGGCTAGCTCGGCAATGCAGTGTTGGGCTAATTAAAAAATAATTACTACTTCACCAAGGACAAGAACAAGAAGTTAATTAAAAGAATGAGGTGCAGCCTTAATGAAACTCATCAGATTGTATTCATTCAGATGTCCCACAGCCAAATTTCCCCCATTAGAATATAAATCCATGTTGTTTCCATCTTCACAAGTGTTTGCAAATGGACCCCCCCGTCCCCCTCCTCCCTTTCGCCTTTCCAAGACAGCAATGATTACAAATTCTTTCAGGAGCAAAAGAGTAAATTTGGGCTGAGATTTAACACCCCCTCGGGGGCTGAAGGATAAGATACAGATCTCCAATACTATCTGGGATTACTTGCAGTACCTCAAAAGCCATGCTCTGCATAGAGGCTGTGCCACTCGTTTTTCAGCAGTGTCTCTGGGTAGGCTGGGAGCACAGTGATTGCAGCACGGAAGGGCTGGCCAGGCATGGCATGAATCCTTCCAGACAGCATCCTGAAGGACTGGGAGAATGATACAGAATAGGAGATCTCCCTGGGGAAAAAAAATCAGGTATTTACCTAAAAAACCTGACTTGTGGTCCAGATTCAGACCTTTTGCTACATCACCAGACCAGCTGCTACAGCAACCAAGCAAGCAACCAAGCATTAGCTGGGGATGAAATCCTGCTTACGAACAGTTTGATGTTTCTGGTTGATTTACACCCTTCACAAGTTCAGGTCAAATGCTTCTAATGCTTTCATCAAGGGAAAAACCTGAAGTTCAATTTTGAGCAATTGAATTCGAGATGAAGAACAGGTGCCCCACAGTTGAGCTATGCTAAATTTTCAGAAGAACTTTTTTCTTCATGTGTTTTTAAGCTCTGTGGTTTAAACACTGTGGTTTAAGTGTTTCTGCAAGAATATTTACTTTTTTTTTTCTAATAAGGGCAGAAAAGCACTAGGGGTTGCACTAAAACAAAGCAGGTTTCCCCCATGCTCTGGGGCATGACCAACATGAAAAAAATCAGTTTTCACATGTCAAACCACATCCCCATCCATTCACTTACAAAGGCACTGTCCCTGTCTGTGTGGCTTGCCTTAGACACGCACAAGCTCACCTCCTTTATGGCACACAAGAAAAGCAACGTGCCTTTCTCCAGGAAGGGCTGCCCTCCTCTGGATGCTTCCAAGAACCCTAACACCCTTTTCATACTGCAAAGCCCAGAATTGCACGCAGTATCTAAGGTGAGGCCACACCAATGCTAAAGACAGCAGGAGAATGGCCTCTTTCGACCAGCTGGCTAATACACCCCAAAACACTTTTTTGCCCTCGAGTCTGTCAGCTACAAAACATGCCTGCTACAGCTGGGCACAGGAAAGTGAACAGAGCCCCAACACCATACTTTATCTGACCATACCTTGTCAGACACCGCTGCTGCTCGGGACTCCCAGCAGATGCTGCTCACATTGAGCCAGGGAGGCAGCAGTGGTAAACGCATCTGGCTCACAGGGTGGTCCTGCAGACCTTGAGGAACATGCTGTACAAGATGGACACTGTGGTCAGCAGCTCCTGAGCCAGCTGACTTCAAAAGGACCTGCACTGGAAGCGTTCCCAATGGCAAGCCTGCTTCCCATCTGTCCAGCACTCTCCCAAAGGGTGAAGTTTCCTATTCAGCCCACTTGCCTCTCATGCACATTCTGCCTCTTACCACTTCTACACTCCTCAGCATGTTCCCTTTCTCCTGTCTAACACTATTTGTTCCCTGGAAAAAAAAGAAAAAATAGCTATAAAGAAGCAGTTCTGCAGCTACATGTCTGGGTGTGCATCTGTGTGCTCTGACATAGGTGTACGTGGGCACACGGTCAGACAAGCATGTATCTGTGCAGCTACATTATAAAGGTGTTCCAGACCCACCTCCTGCTTCCAGCATACAGCCTGCCCCAAAAGGAGGTCAGCTGAGCCCTCCCTCTTCTTCAGGCCCCCCTCAGTGAAGGCTTTTTGGTGTTTTCTCCAACAATCTCTAACACACAACGTTCATTTTGAGCACTTGCCCATCATTTCTATTTCTTCAAACGGGCTTTCACTTCAATACCTCCAGAAGCCAAGATGATGAAACAAGTTTCCCAAGGTCATTCAGCCAGCATCCTCCCAGCTGCAGGGCTGCTGAAGCCCAGTTTAAGATGCTATCAAAGAGTTCAGACCCACGGGGGTCCCAGACTTTCTGAAAGGTTTATCCACAGATCTTTCCTCACTTCAGGCTTCAATCCAGCAGAGATCTACCGGCTTCAGCAGGTTGACCAGAGGCACATTTGGACAAGCATGATCAAAATGACTCACAGCCCCCAACACACCGGGATTGCTGGAAGCTGAGCACCACAGCCCAGTGGGTAGAGAATTAGGACCTGCAAAACCTACTGCCTGTTATGAGACTCGCACTCTGGCCTCACAATCCTTTGCAAAGTGCCCCTCAGTGTCCCAGAATAGTGTCTGTGAAATAGATCCTTCACCATTTGCTTAGTTTTCAAGAACTCCAAGGAAAGGCTGCCTTGGTACCACTACCAGAACAAGCAAAACAATGCTGAAGGTGAAGCCTTGCATTTCTGATGTCTTTGGTGTGAAGTTAAGAGCTGCTCAAGCCTACAAATAACAAAACTCAACGATGGGGCCCATTGGACACAAGGGCTTCAGCCACACAGTAGGAAGCTCAAGCAGACACCTCACTTTCTTACACTTCTAATGAGATGATGCAAGGAGAAGGCAGCCAAAACACCTTGGAAAAAGCCCAGTGGTGATTATGCAAGAGGAAAAGGTTGTACAGCTTTCACTATGTTTCATCATTAAGTGGGAAAATCCCCAATTAAGCCAGAAACACAGTACCTGTAACCATCGGGGAGAGAAAAATAGCCAGGAATGCAAGCAGAGGAAGTCTATTCTTGCTGCCATCGAGCATCCTCTGCTTCTCTCCTCAAGCATGGATCTTCATCCAAAGCGAGTTCACCACAGCTTGAAAACTAAAAGCTCATGGCAGACTGGCTCATTCCATCCCATTTGGATTAAGCCTGCAAGCAAGGAAAGACATGTCAGAGAAAGCAAAGAAAGGATTGGTTTGAAACCAAACCCTTCATCCTAAAAGAGAGCTTCAAAGCAATTCAACATCAAAACACTGGAGCCTAAGCATCAGCTGCTAAATAAAGATTTCTATCTGATTCTGCTCCGTGACAATACTAAGAGGAAAAGCAGCTGTTGCTTTGGTTTGGCTGAGGATTTTTGCGGTCAGATGGGTCTTGCCGTGGCAGGACAGGCTGTTTTTCTCCTGGAGCAAAGCACATCTCAGAGCTCCTGATCTGGCAGAAAGGTGAATGCAAAGCAGCAGGGCTGAGCCTCTGCTTTTTAGGGAGCAGGAGTCTCTCTGCCACCAGGAGCGGTCCTTGCAGGTCCCCTGCCCAGCTGCAGCTGTCCACTGACTCCAGTGTTCCCTTTTGTTCCTTCTGACCAGCAGCATTTATTTCTGGAAAGGTTACAAGAAGGCCCACACTCCACTGTTTTTCAATCCCTATGAACCAGTGGCTGCCTCATGCTCTGAAGAATGAGGATTTGAGCCATTTGTTACTGCTGTAGGTGGCAACATGTGTTACAGACCCAGTTGTGAGCATTTCTGAGCCAGCCCATTAGCTGAGCAGTCACCCGGGAACAGGCAGGGTCTAACTGAGCACAACTTTGAGGGGTTAATACCCAAGGCAATGTCAAGGTAAAATACGCAGGTATAAAGCGAGGAGGGGACTCAGCTATAATTATATTATAAAAATAATAAAATAGTAATAATAAAAATAATAATAATAATAATAAATAGTAAACCTCAAATAAGCTGTTCCCAAAGAGGCTAAGCTTCTGCATCCAATTTGTCTCGCATTCAGACAAGCGATGTTACAAAGCTCTGTCCATATATTACACAATTACAGGAACGTGGCTTTCATTACATGATTAAAGTGCTCCTTGTTACAACACAGCCCATGCAACCAGCAGATGTCAGCCAGCACGTCCCGCGGCCCTGAGCTGTGGGTGCCACGTTGCTCCTGCTAATAGAGGCCACGCAAGGTTAGCAGGAAGTGCCACCAGCACCTTGCTGAATGGGTTTTGCTTACAGAAGGTGCAGGGCTGCAACACCCTGCCAGCTCTACTGCCCTTCTGAAGCGTTCTTGTTGGCAGGAGGAAAGCAAACACAAACCAGATGGTCAAGCGGGTATCCCAGCAAGGAAGGGAACACAACTGCATGTGGTGTGAATGAAAAGGAGCCCATATCACACAGGCTTGTGTCTGTCTTCTGCATTCCGAGAGAAGCCAGGAGGAGCTGTACTGAAAGCCACGGAGATGCGTGGTTGTGTTCACAGTCACCCAGGGGAAGAAAAGATTGAGACTGAAGCATCAGAAATATAACCAACCTTTGGAGCCCTATGTCTAACATTGTCTTTTTCTTCCAAGGATGGATGGACCAGAAGCAGTCAGAACTGAAATCCAAATTGCCCTCCAAAGTGTTTTTTCGTGTCAGTGTACCACAATTTATGCCATTTCACATCTTTCCTTGGAAGTTCTTAACTTTCAGTATTTTTTTTAAAGATGTGACAAATATTAATTAATGGCAAATATTACCTGGTCTAGAGGGAGGTGTCCCTGCCTACAGCAGGGGTTGGGACTAGATGACCTTTAAGGTCCCTTCCAACCCAAACGATTCTGTGATTAAGAGGACCATACTATTGTATGGTATGTATTGGTACAGCAGGTGAGCTGTCACCTCAGTACTGGTTAGGTGGTTCAGATGCAGCTTTTCTTAAATTTTAAACACAGGTTTAAATGCATTTGCCAGCAGTTTTTCATTTTGTAAAAAGCTGTTCTCCTACTGCTTGAAAGCTCCCCCCCAAATTCAGAGCATCTGCTTGCCGTAAGGAACCTGCTTTAGTAGGGAGGCTGGACTCAATGACCTCCAGGCACCCCTTCCAACCCCTGATTCTGTGAATTGGCATTACAGATGAAGGCAAGGCTGAGGAGCAGGCAGTTGTCAGGGCCATAGAAACCTGGAAACCGTCTGTGCTTCCCAAGATTCCAGAACAATGCCAAGGAGTTCTCGCTGTGGACTGAAGCCAAATGGTTCCCACTGCATGAAGCAGCGAAGGATATGGTTGGATATAAACATATGCTGGATGGGGCCCTAACAGATGCCATGACCTAGAGACATAGCCATGCACCAACAGCTGCATCTCTGAGTATCACATTCAATTATACACACAGTCCCAATTCCTCTCCTCAGCATGCTTCAGCACTCCCCCACCTCTGCTCCTCCTCGCTGACATTCCCCTCACATCTCCCTGGCCCATGCTATTCTTTCCCCAGTCCTTCACATAGTCTCTCTGTGAGGTTTTCTCCCCATTACTCCACATCCCCAAAGGCATCCCTGCAGGCTCCCATTAAACACCAAGGCTTCTGTAAAATGAAGACAAGGTTTTCCACAATCAGAGGAGCCAATTTACAAGTCATCACATCTCTCAGTTGTCATTTATGCCCCTTCCCAGCTGCTCCAGCAAACACCCTTGTTGGTTTTGTTTTATTTTCATGGTGCTCATTTAGCAGCCGCATTCAGTATCTCTCCACAAAATTACACTCATCTAATTTCCCATGTGAATCTGTTGACTGTTTGCAGGGGTTCAAAACAGCAGCACTCCTACGTATTTCACGAGCACTTCAAAACACATCTGTTGGGCACTGATGGGAAAGTTGCATCTGAACCACAGGCCCTGAGCTCTTCCAGAGAGCACAGCTAACACAAAGAATTCACTTTCTGTTGAGATCTGCCTTAAGGAAAGGGACAGGAGAAAAACTGAATTCACCTTCACCAAAATACATCGCATGTGAACTGCCAAAGTTAATCCAGACTCAAACAGAGCCCTTTGCATTTCTAACAGAGCTCCCTGAGGGGCTCCCTCCATTTGGGCTAACATGACAGCCCCAACTCCTAGCCACAGCTCAGGTTTCCAGCTCCCACTGAAATACTTGCATGATTCCAGGCTTTATTTCAGCTTAAATTGCACAGACTGTGCAATCAACTGTATGAGCCACATTTTCAAATCCTATTCACCAGCACCTGAAATTGGCTCTCGATCAAAACACAACTCAAGCCCAGGTCCTGCTTTTATGCTGCCTTTCCCAGCAGACAGCCAACACTCCCATCTTCAAAAGCCATTTCATTCTCCAGTGCTAAGCTTAACCCAAGGCTGCACTTAAAAAAAATAAAGAAATAAGTATAAAACTCATTCTAATTGAACAAGTATCTGCCTATTGCAAAACCGTTCAGGCTCCTTGCCCTGAACACGATCTTAGACAAGCCTGGCAATGCCATCATAAAAATTCCTCTGCTAAGACATATCTGCAGGATATACACTGAAAGAAAAGGTATTTTATCCATTTGTCTAGTTGTTCTCCCCAGGCCAATGAGCAAGCAGCGTTCTGTGAGGTTAGATTAGGTGTTACTTTTATGCTATAACTGAAAAGAATAAACTCCATATTTGATTTCCACATGACTGCTCTTAAAATACATATTCTTTTAAATAGATATAGATATCCTACAGACATGTATTGTATAGACAGAAATAGGTTAGCACAGCACAACATATGCTAAATGAGAACTATTTCCCACGGCAGCAAATGTGATCACATAACAGACCTGCAACAGGGCAGAGAAGAGCTGAGGATGCGTACAGTAAGCACATAGTAATTCACTTAGCATTCAATCCATCTACAGCGTTTGACATGCTGCCTGCTAGAGCTCTTAATACAAGAACTGAATGACCAGCAAACTCCTCCTGTTCTGATTGCCCGGCCAGACACCTGAAAGGGGCCCAATATTCAGAGGGCAAGGGCTCAGCGCTTGGCAATAAACAGCCCCCTCTGAAATGTGCTGAATGAGGCATCAAAGCTGAGGCACACAACATCACTAATTGCTTGTGAAAATCTAAGCTTCAGTGCCTGCAAATGCTTAAGCACATGTATAATAGAGTCCTCCTGTTGACTCTGCGGTTGGCCTTGCTCACATACACTGGGAAGTTCCTGCAAATGAACGTGCTCGGGATGGGGTAATGCTATTAATAACAATAATACAGAGATCTGACACAGCCTGGGGCACAGATAATTGCACAGGAAGGTGAGCTAGGAAAAAACTACCTCCTTCCTTAACAAAGAACAAACCTCGCCCTGACAAATGCATCTCAGTGAAAAAAAACCCGGGCAGGTAAACAAGTCCTGATTGAATTACATGTGACAGAAAACCTTGCACTCGTTGCGGGAGGCTCTAGGAATCACTGCCCAGAGGTAAAAGTAAATAAACAAATAAATACCATGAAATCCAAGAGAGAGCAGCACAGAGTCAGACGACGTGCTCCGTACAGCCTGCCCTGCTGCAGTATTTCAGCCAAAGCAAAAAGGGAACAGACAACAATTGAGCAATTTTTCCCGTCTAACGGTGCAAATGACTTCGGTTCTGCTTGGATCATCACACAAGGGGAGATCAGAAAGAGAATGGTGGGTTTTTTTCATTTCAAGACCCAACAGTTATTAAAAAAAAAAGGTTAAAGGCAGTACACAGAACAATGCGTGGCAAAGGTAGAGCCCACCATCCTATCTGAATGTTCCCACCATGTAAAAAATGGGCCTTTTAGAGGAACTGAAGCACGGCACACCTGGAAGAACAGCCCTGAGACCAAATTCACCAGCAGTCTGCCCATCCTCAAAGGCACAGCCAGGATCAGAGGATACCACGAAAAGCATAGGGGAAGGAACTCTGAGAACATCCTGTTGTTGGCAGGCAGATGGAACGAAGGAAAAGGGTATTTCCCACCTGGCAGAATCTTCCTAACAAATAATCTTCTCATTTGTGACTACTTTCATCACCTCCTTGCAAGGAACAGGAGGCAAGTTCCCAACTGCCTCAAACATCTGAGCTGCCAGCCTTGCCCCAAGTTATAGAAGAAATCTGTTGCATAAGAACCAGAGCACAAACGTTGGCAGTCCTGCGCAGCACACACTGATCACCCTCCCCTGAGCCTTGAGGCCATCACAGAAAGATGAAATCATTTGGAGGTGAATGTCCCACCACAGCCAGGCCATTATAATAGAGTTGGCCATATCACGACAGCCCCTCTCAACTCGTTTTGCCTCAGCTCAGGCACAGTCTTGATGCTGCCTGAAGGCTCTCCATCAAAGCAGTAACAGGTCATAATGTATCTTAAGGAAGTGAATTACCTCAAAGCCACTCCTGTCTTTCTCTCCACTAACATCTACAGGACCTGATGGCAATTTCTACGTGGCTAAGATCAGGTGCACTGAAATCTTTCCTAAATGGAAGAAGCTAACAAAATTAAGTGTTCTCTGCTGACATGCACTGCAAACACTCCCCCACTAATGAGTCGTCTTGGTCTTCTCCCTGAAGCATCTGGTTCTGGCCACTGCTAGCAACAAAGTGCTGGGCTCTGTGGAAATCAGGTTTGACCAAGCATGGGAATTCCTGTGTACCAATAAGTTAGCCTTTGATTCATGGCATATTTCAGATTAAAGTTCCAAGGATCTACAAGGGAAGAGGGAATTCTCTATTTCAGCCCTGAGGGCTGTGCTGATTTATTATTTCTGGCGCTATACACAGCATTGTTTAGATGAGATTGGCTGTTAAAATCCATACTTATGAAATGTAATATTCCTCTGGAAATGTACTATTCTGTTTTGGGGTGTCGGGTGTTTTGTTTGTTTGCTTTTTATAAAGTATTTTTATTCAGGGGAAGGGGCAGGAATGGTGGAATTAGCCTTGTAATGATGTTCTAAACCATTTCAGCTGGTAAACTCAGGCTGATGTTTTATTTCCATTTGGCCACTCGCTCCTTCAAACAAAGCTGAGATGAGATCCTTGTGAGAATTCTGGCAAAATAATTATAGAGGGATGGCTGCACCTCTTCCGCAAAGAATTAAAGGCAAAAATGCCAAAGGACTGAAGCATGTCTGGTCCTCAGTGTCTTCTCGCTTTAGCGGCGCTCAACAGCTAAAAAGGGGTAGCTAAACAAGACATAATCTGAACTCCAGTATGAGAATAAGCTAGGAGGAGGTTCACAGCCACAGCCCCTCCATCTCTGGATGGCTGGAAAGACTGCTGCATAGAGACCATATGGCAGCTGACATAGGCATACAGTCACCAAAAATTAACTGCAGGGCTTATCAGACAGCAGAACGACGGATAACTGAAGTTTTTAAGCTGCATGTGGTGCCACTGGTTGATCACCTGCAAATCACGCATTGCTAAGCTATTAATAACTGCTGGAATTAATTCAGAGTACAGACTGAAGACGTGGCCTAACTGGTGCACTCAGTGCAGCCAGCAGATGGGATTAAGCATGCCACAGGTGAGCTGCAAGCCACCATTTGCTAACAGGGACCACTGTCTGGGAGATCGGGTCAGGACTCTGCAGTACAGCTAAAAGGCCATTGTTAGGCATTGGCCTCCTATGCCTTCAGGTTGGGTTTACCCGCTGTTTCCCCAGAGAGACCAGGGCCTCCATCCACCCCCTGCAACAGAGCAAACCAGGCTTCAGCCAGCACAAGCGTGAGCCTCTTCTGACACCTAGTGCCCAGAGAGCTCAGAGCTGGGCAGCACCAGCCTCAAATCACACCCACCTGGGGCACCTCCATCCCCACATCCCCTGCACAGCACCCTGGCAGCCACAGGCACCCAGTGACATCGGCAAACAAGTCACCTTCATTCGCTGCGTTTTAGAGCTGTGTCAGTTTTCCAGGGTCACCTAATGTGAGATGCATGCTTCAGGCTACTCAAAATGGGCTCTGTATATAACACAGAAAAAAGTCACAGCTCCATAGAAGTGAGATTTGCTTTTGATTTTCACAGGACACAGAACACACCTTTTCCTCGTCACTCCTACAGGATTCTCTGGGTGTAAACACTTAATGGAAACGTTCCTGGAATCACATTTCCATGTGAACGCGTGATCCCAGAAACATTTGCACAAGACAATGGGCTGTAGCTTTGCTGCATCCAAATCCAGATGTTTCTGGTGAGAAAGAAATAGATGACCTGAGAATTAAACCCAGGCCCCTTGGCTCCCCTCCAGATGCTCTACCAGCTGCTCACACCAAGTCCCCTCTGGTCAATTACTTTACTTGATGCTTCTAATCAACAATATTATATATGTGATGCTATAAACTTTTGTATTTAATATTAGCTCATAACTCAGCATCTAAAACCAGATGTTTTTGGTGAGAAAGAAATTGATGACTTATCGGAGGACTGAACCCAGGCCCCCTGGCTCATTTCCAGACAGTCTACCAGCTGAGCTGCAAAGCTCACCAGTCACCTCCTGCTCCCCCTGCACCGCTTCTTTTCATGAAAGGAAAAGGATTTCACATCTCCCAGCGCAGCGTGCAGGAATACGCGAAAGATGTTTCCATAAACACTTTTAAAACAGTACAGCACGACTCTGCTTTGAGGCAGGAGAACACATTTTCTTCCCAGAGAAGGACTTCGCAGAAGAGCTCCTTTCTTCCCTAAGAGTCAGTCCTCGCTCAGGACTCGCATACAACTGCAGGCAGAAGCAGCAGAACAGATGACTGATTTCAATCTGAACTTCTTCAGCATCCCCACGCTCTGCTGAGGCTGCTTATGAGACACCCTCTGTGCTCCTGCCTTCAGGACAGCTCAGTGGCACAGATGATGTAGGAAAATGCATACGCTAGAGGACTTAAAATGGATTTCTGCAGGGCCAAAAGGTGGAATGCAATCATTTCTGATTTATGGAAATCTTCTAAGCTCCATCCCACCAAGCACTTAAGTAAGTGCTTTACTTCAAACCCATAGTCGAAGCGTTTAATTCAGTGTAACCACTCATGTGTTTAAAGCTAAGCACGTGCTTAAGAGCTCTGCCTTACAAGGTTATACCTGGGGAACGCAGAGCACAGCACTGCTCTGGTGCTTAATTACGCACAGGATGCTCTGTCACAGCAATCATGTATTTACTTGTTAAAGGATAGAGCACCAACTTCCTAAGCGCAGATTCACAGGGCTTGCTCTTAAATTACAGCTAAATAAAATACAGTCAACAGTAACTTCCATGAAAATCCAAAGCCCAGAGCCTTAAGAGCTTTGTTTAGGATTAGAGACATCAACCACCACAGCAAGCATGCACATCTACTAATATTTGCCCACCACTACTAATACTTGCCCACCACTGTCTGAGAAAACTGTTAAAATATTATTGCAACTGAAAGGAATCAGAGATAAAGAACAGCATTGCCATAATAATCTATTAGAGAACGCTTTCCAAAGAGGGAATTCCAACTTCCCCAATCAATAGAGATTGTATGCCTCTTCAAGGAGAAAATACTTAAGAAATTGTGACTACAGACATGCAGGGAATTGGCAGCAGTATTCAGAGAATGAATACCATTTCAACTCTTTTTCTTTAACTTTCCTGAATCTTAAGACCTCACCTTAAATTAACTTAATTGTAACGCTTGTGATTTTGAATGCTATATCCTACAGAGGTTTGCATTTACTTGAGCATCTCACTTCATCCAGAAAATGAAATTCGGCAAAAGCTTGAATAGATCATCCAGCTGATGGGGAAATAAATATCATCTTCAGTGAAACAGATTTCTAAATTTGGCTCTGTTCTACTTTGAATACTCAGAATTATCTCGCCAACATTTTCACCATCAAAGCAGCTGAAATCAATGCTAGAATACAGTATTCTGACAAAACTGCAGTTGCAGAGGTAACTCTTCATTAACAAATTCAGCTAATTGATGCCTGAAACAGTCCATCTCTGTTGAGTCATCTTTTATCAAAAGTTTTTGCAATTTCTACCCAAATTGCCCTGATAGCTGCAAGATATTGGGGAGGTTATAGCATACAGAGGATGTTTAACAGGAAGAGAGTGAAGAGAATCTGCATGGTGGGAGGTGACACAGAAANGGGGGGAGGGTTGGAAGCACTTAAATGGCCAGGAGGGTGGAGATGGAGGCACAGTGCTAAGACCAGCAGGTCATGGAGAAGTCCCTGAGACCTCATATCTGGAGCCAATGGACTCAACCAGCACCTGGGGCTGACTAGACCACACCACAAGCATCACCACATACATTTCATTTTCAATGGTTAGTGCTAATCACTGCAGGTTTAACCCTAGTGAGATGCCAAGACCAGCCAAAGCAGATGAGAATCAATGGTACACAGCATCTCTCTGGCTGCTCTGCATTCAACAGGACTGGGCGCCCACAAAGGCACTGTCCAAACAGCAAAGGCACTGTAAAGGTACTTGCAAAGACTAGTACATCACTGCCCTAAGCAGTGCTCTAGGACAAAAGCACTAACTGCAGCACTGTAGAAAGGGAAGGAAAATGCACAGCATGGACAACAACACAGCGAACAACCAGCAGCTGGAAGCCTGAAGCCACAGCCAGAACCATGGCACAAAGCACACAGTGGTGATGTTTCAAGATGCAACTCACTAATCCAGTCTTCTGCAGAGAAAATAACATTTCAAAGCCCCCAGTGGCCCCATTCTCCTTGCACTTACTTCACCAATGTTAGCTATCCAGTAAGTCTTCTCACCAGCACAGAGCTGATTTTAGGTAAGCAGCCTTCAGCTGAGCTTTACAGTGCCTCACTTTTCTCTTGCACCTTTTAAGCCTACACACAGCTGTTTCAAAAGCTGGGTGCACCTGATTCTGACAGACTCAGCCTGTCTAGTTTTAAGCAGTACCGCCCCCCCATCCCCCCCCAAAAAAAATACAACACAACTTCTCCAGAGCTTCCAGCATCCTGTTTTAACACAGATATTTAGATACAATTATAAATGTTCAAAAGGAGAATGAAATCAGTGGAATATCTCAGAGTTGGTCCATGCTGGTGGAAAGGCTACTGCAAGGGAGAACAGACTTCAGACACCTGGCCCTCATTTTGTGCTCTGTGTTGCAATACCCATCTCACCCGTGGGAATGGGACGAAGCTTCAAGAAGCTCTAGGGGCCATGAAACACCCAAGCATAAGGAACATAAGGAACAAGCAGATTTCTGCATTGTAAATGCTGACATCCACTGGGCACTCCTACAAGTTTTCAACTCATTCAGCTGGTGCAGCAATACACCACCCTGTACTCCTCTCTTCACCCATGTGCCAAAAGGTGAGACAGGTGGGAGCCCGCATCCTTTGACAGCCCAAAGACACCGTATCATGTATCACTGCGTCCAGACTATGCTGTCTGCTTTCAAATCTAAAGATCTGAGTCAAAACTGCATGAAACACTGCTCTTTCTTAACATCAGAGTTCAAGGTGGAGGGAGGAAGTGCAAAATAAAAAGTAGTATAGTAATCTCTAAGTTGTTAAACAGGACTTTTTCCTATTTCCTCATTAGCCGACTGCATTTTCAATACCAGCACAGGTTGCCTTTAATTAACCATGAATGCTCTGAGTCATTATTTGCAAGCTGTGAGCACAAGCACAAACTGAGAGAAAAATCTAACCCCTTCACAAACCCACCTTGACTCTCAGGGCTTCGGAGAGGAAAGTCCAGGCCTTGAACCAGATCTGGGAGTAAAATGGCAACGTGTCATCATAAAAACATGAAACATTCTGAGAGTTCATTCGTTTGCTTGGTTTTGCATATTAAACTAATACACATTTTATGGCACTGCATGAACATAATTCACTTTCATCCTTCCCACAGATCCATGAAACATGCTCTAAAATACTGCTCTTAGAGCCTCCTCTCCTCCTCCCAATCTGTCAGATATGGTTAAAACACTGACCAAGTCAGTAAATACGCCTGTTGCTCCATGTATTTTTTAATCACTCACAGACAGGTCACTGTCCAGGAAAGAGCAGCTGGAGTCACAGCTGCAGAACTCTCACTGATGTGACACCACATCATCATGCTTGAGAACAGAAGAGTTCTCTGGAGGAGGAAATCACTTCAGGAGATGTGCGATAATTGAGTGGGGCTCCAGCAGACTTCTGGCATCTGAGGGTTTTTGTGCTTGGCAAGGTAAGGAGAAAAAAGCAAAGGCTCCTACCCAGGACTAACAGAGAGATTTTCAACACAAAATAAAACAAAATGCATAAAGGTATAAAGCTGAAAGGGAGATAGCAAGTCTTGAAAGATCCAATTTGCTGCTAGTCTAAGGGGAGTTACTGGACAATCTCTTAAGGAGATTTATACCTCTTTCACCAGGAGTCAGGTTGGCCCACACTTACATGCAGTATCAGCCAATTAGAACAAACAAAAATAACAGCTGAAATTGGGATTTTTCAACCTTGCAGCCTACACCCACAGCTCCCCTGGGCCCTCCAGGGAAACATGAGGTTTGCACACAGCGTACATAAGCATATTTACCCCAGACAAAATCGCTGTATTTACTTGCAACCAGCCTCTCAGGGACAGACAAAGCAACAGAGAAAACCAGGCTTTTTGCAAGCTTAGTCGTTCACAAAAGGAGAACAGAAGTGCAGTAGTACCTGAGACTCAGACCGTGGCTCACAGCAATCTTGCCAGCAGGTTGCTGGAACTTCGGCATAGAAAAAGCCACACTGACGTCCAGCTCTGCACAGCCACAGACTCCCGGTCTTCCCTCCATTATGAGAAGAAAGAACCCCTCCCGCCCCTTCCTTTTAAGACTGCAAAGCCCCGGGTCAAGTTGCCCCTTAACCCCTTCCTGGCTGCTTGGCAGCTCTGCCTTCTCAGTCAGGGAGGCTCCCAAGGCATGTAAAGGTGGATTCTCCATGACTGCACTCTTTGGGGTATGGTCCTGGCTGGTATAACCAAAATTCAGAGGTTCTACCTGCTTCTCGGTGGGGGTTTGAGCTGAATTCTCCCAAGAACTGAGGCTAGTATTGGCTGTATGCGATCCTGTCTCAGCAGGAGGAAGACTGCTGTTCCCTCCCTGCAAGGTAAGCCCAGGCCTTGGTCAGACGATCTGGAATTTCACTGCAGCACAGACAGGAGCAGGAGTTGCAGCTGCAGCCAGATTGCTCACCTAATCCACATTCACAGCCATGCTGCAACGTAATACCTGACAGCTAGGGCAGAAGATAGCAGCAGATTAATTACAAGATAAGAGGGATCTACACCAACTCACCATTTCCCAATTCAAAAGAACAAACACTGCTAAGATTTCTTAGCTTTGCTTATCTGGAGAACAAGGGAAACCAAGGTAAAAGTTAACCTATGTGGAATGAAACCCTCCTGGGACCCTGACTTGAGGACAGTATGTGGCATAGGAACGGGAAGGGTACAGGGAGAGGAGAACAGAAGCCCTAAAGGGTGTGTTGACCCTTTTGTCTCAAGGGACTCTGGCTGGCACTATTCCTACAAATATATGGCATCCTTTTTTGCTTATCCTGTGTCAGCACTGAGTTGGGACTTAATACTTTAACATCCAACAGGTACGGACACATGCTCTGCAGGTCTTTCGCAGCAAAGGTTTGTATTCAGCCAGAAATGCCTAAAAGCAATCAGAGAAGATGCCTATAAGATGCTATTCCAATACTACTTCTTTCAACCAAGACTGAGAAACTGAATTAGAGACAGAAAGCACTGAGAGGTGGAAGAGCAGAAGAAAGAACACGGAAGCCTGTTTAGAAAGCACAGCATTGTGCTAATGCCTCTTTCTCCATGATCACACCACCCATAGGTACCTGGCTGCAAACTACAGCTGATGCACGTGGGGCATTTACACAGCAGGGCTGGCTCCTCGGCCAAAGGAGGCAATTGAGCCTGGGGAGCTGTGCTCACCACGTGTCCCTTGTCAGCCTGCACATTGGTGAGACAGCTCCCCGTGCTCTGCCACCATTTTTTTTCCACTTGTTTAAAAGCATATTTATTTCTTGGAAACCTCTGAACATCAGATGGAGCTAATTAAAACCAGGAGGGCTCAGGGGAGCTGGAGGGAAGAGGGAGACGTGCAATTTGATTTCCACTTCAAAGTGGTTTAGCAAAATAAAAGCACTCAGGCCCTCCAACCCAAGTACGTGCCCATAGGGAGGGGAGAGAAGGGGGCATTCAGTACTCTCAAGTGCCCACTATCCCCCACTTTTGCTCACCAGGCTCAGAGGAGCTGTGTCTGGATGCTGTGCCAGCTGATTAGTCAGTGCATCAGAGGTTAATTGCAGCAATTTCTCCTGTGCGTTCCCATCAATTTTGCAAAGAGGGTGGCAGTGCACAGGGAGGAGGTGGCATGAGCTGTCCCAGGCACCAGCCTCCCCTTGTCAGCAGGCTCTGGGAACACCTTCAAGACAAGACAGCAGCTGCCGTTGTGAGGTTTCTGAGTGAGTGTAAGGAAACAGAGCTGCTGAGCAGTCAGTTACAGCCAGGACCCAAGCACTTGAGGGCAGGGCTCTGTGGGATAGGCCTTCGTCCCAGCATGGAGGGAGGCCTTGCAGGTAACCCTGCTGCCCCACGAACACAACAGCTCAGCTCTGCCATAGCCCCCCCATCGGCCCTGTGGCACTCAGGCCCACAGTGCAGTGTCCCTGCATGTCCCCAGCCTGGGGAACTGAAGCTCCCCAGACCTTGCCCTCTGTACAGCCCCAGCCCTCACATCATCAACCCCCAGCACAGTCCCACCATGGCTCCCAAACCCCACAGCACTCTCTCCTTTCATGACTCCCCCAGCCCCTCAGGGCTGCCCTGACCACCTGGGGCCCTGCAGCACCTTCCCCTCTTAGGGCTGCAGGCCTCCATATCCCTTCACTCTGTCAGGGCAGAAAGGCACAATGGAACACCCTTCTTTCCCCTCACCTTATTTATTCAGCCTTATTCAGCATTATTCTCATTGATCAGCTTCCAGGACCGGCTGGCAGACCCACCCCCAGCCTGAGCCCATGGGGAAGGAGGCCCAAGTCCCATCCATCCCCACCACCTGCACCCACTTCTATTCGTTCTTCCCCAGTTCGGCTGGGGAAATGGGAAGGGAAGGAGTCAATAAATATTAATTCTGAAAATAAATAAGGAAGGAATTGGCAGCTTGCAAGTGGCAATGGATAAAACACCCCATGATGGACCCATAAAACGTCTCTCCACACACCATATATCACCAAGCTAGTCTGCATTAGCATCAAGCCTAATTTACTTAATATTAAAAGACATAAACAAGAGTATGCAAATTTGGAAAGAAGAGTTTCAATTGCAGTTAAGATTTTAATGGGCTAACATGCACGTGCTTGCTGTTTTCTCTCATTTAGTGGGCTTTTGGCTGGGCTGAACTGCTGAAGATGAACAGGTTTGGTCACTCCTATCCCTGGCTCCTGATAGTGACTACAAAACCCAAAGATCCCTGGAGAGCTGAGTGCTAGGACGTGCTGTCCTGCCCAGAGGTGGCTGCAGCCTTCTGGATGTGCTTGTCTGTACCCCCAGCACTGCAGCCGTGGCACTGTTGGATGAAGGGAAGCTTTCTCCATCTCTGTCAGCCACAGAGAGCCATTGTGAGCAACAAATTGCAGCCCCGTCGGAGCCTCCTTGGCTGCAGCACAAGAAGTGAGGATGCTGGCCCTGGAGTAAAGCTGACTGGGTTTTATTCAGTCGCTTTTCTTTTTAAAAGTTTGAAATGCACTGCCCAAGACATAGTGCAAGCTCTGTATGAGACATGAATAACATTCACTCATGTGACTGTTTGTACAACCAAGGGCATTACAGGTCAGGCTGAGAAGTGTTGTAAGAATGATGCAAGGCCCCCAGCCTAGACAAGCAGGGCGCATGGCACAGGGAGATAAAGAGGCATTCAGAGGCTGTGTGGGGTCCAGCACACAGTAGCTGAAGGCCAAGCAGGTCACTATTTCTGTGCATATTCTTGGGGCTGCCTGTGGGGAAACGCAGCTCTTTTCTGGCTGCACAGAATGTCACCATCAAACTCACCTCTGGGAGCAGGAGCAAGACCCCCATCAGCCTCGCAGAGACAATAAGCACATCTTATGGATATGCAACCGAAAGAAACTACGTGATGCATGCAGCAGGGAAAAAAGCTAAACCTTCTCTCAGGCTTTAGCTAGCCACAGAATGCCTTGTGCTTCAACATCTCTGCTATATCTCCTCGCATCTGCTGCTTCACAATGCACCATGCAGAGCCCAGGCTCTCGTCCACCTCCACAGCTTCCTCCTGGCTGGCAATCCACATCCTCAGCAGCTCCAATTTACCTCCTCTTTCCTTAGTATCAAGCACCATGTAGAGAGAAGGCCAATGAAGACAGAAATGAGTTTAGATTTTGACAAAGAGCCTACATCAGATAGCAGTTGTTCTGCTTGTAACTCACATTAAGCAGAGGAGCTGGAAGTTGCTTTTCCCTTCTTCTGCTGACACATTTCAGTGCACACATTCTAGAGGTCAACATTTTGCTTAATACACTGGCACATAAAAACCCAGCCACAGTACACACAGTGCAGTGCAGGGGCTGTTTTCCCCTGGTACAAGTCCCTGAGAGCTGCCACTGCTGTTTAGCAATTGCATGGGCTCCCACCCTTTTTTTCTTTCCTCCCCATCCCAGTCCATCAGCTCCTGCTGCCACCCCATCACCCCTAGCCTGCCCCTTGACATCCAGCCCCCGTTTCCCTTCCCTGTGCATTTCTACATACAGCAGTGTTGTTCTGGTAACCCTATCCACCCCAGCAAAAATCACTTTTTTTTTTTTGGGGGGGGGGGGAGGGGAAGGTTGGGGGGAGTTCTCCTTAATTTATGTGGGGTCAACCTCATAATTGTGTCCCTCTTTTCATCCCTTCCTCCATATAAATCATGTATATGACATTCTAGCGGAACGCCAGCAAATTGAGCATGATGTTCTTATCACCAGCTTAATAATTTAATTCAAAGGAGCCTTGCACCACTGCACGCCGGGATCAAGAGGAAGCAAAATAAGGCCATCCCTATGCAGCAGAGCTCCTCTGAGCAAGACTGGTATGCCACACAGCATTGCATTCAAGAGCTGTTCTTCTTTCACTTAAAGTTTTATTTAGACTTTGAGCTGCTGAAATGCCATGGCAGGCAGGGCGGATGCTGCAGCTTGGAGAAGCCTTTGCACACAGTGCCAGGCTTTACCTATCACCTAAACATTGCTACAGGTGTTGTCCCTGGTACCTGCACACCCCAGGCTGCATCCCTGTGCGGGGCTGTGCTAGCCCCTAGCCTGCTGGCAGACCCCAGCCACTCCTTTCCAGCCAGAACAGCCAAACAAGGCTGTCTCAGTCTGTCACTGTCAGGGAACAGGCATGAGAGCAGCTCGCCAGTAGCAAAAAGGGAATGGTGAAGAGGCACAGCTCATCCCAGCATAGCTGCAGTTGGGAAAGGGCAGTATGTGTGTCTGTGCACACTCCATGGGATACTGCATGCCTCCTGCTCTCCTTAGGCATCGTTTCTGGAGATGAAGTGATGGAAATGAGACAGACTTGATTGATTATTCGGAAGGAGCTGGGCTATGAAAGTTGAATCTCCACCAGGGTGGCTGTCAGCAAAGCTGGAGCTGCACGTCGGCTGGGTGAAATGGTCTAAGGTCATTTTCAACAGCTTCTGCAGATTTAAAGCACATCAAGAGTGGAGGGAAAGCACCCAGCTCTCTAACTATCAGCCTTCACTTAACCCAGGCTCTGTTTGAGGGCTCCTGACTCCCCCTCTTTCTGCAACATGAAGGGCCAAAGCCTTCCACCTCTACAGCCCACAGCCACTGGGGGGATTTTCCTGGTTACCCTAAAGGCACATGTGTGCTCTGATGTGTCCTATGGGAGCTGAGAGCAGGCAGGGAAGACAACTCCTCACAGGTCCAGTATTCCCCACATCACTTTTCATGAGCCAGACAGACTCCTGGACAGCAGTAGGAGTTACCCCCAGCACGTGGGCTCGTGGCACTGCTCAGCTGTGCTCTGCACCCACTGGTGGTCCATGAACTTCAGATGGCCCATGAGCAGACAGCCACCAAACCACACACTTCCTCTTCTGTGCTGCTAAAAGGAAGGGCCTGCTCCTAGTTGCTTTCTGTTCCCAATTAAAGAGTTTGACATTATAAAGAGTAAATTATGGTTTAATAGAACAATGGGAACATATTTACTAAAGTGTTAAGTACTTTATCACCCTGTGTCCAAGCCATCAGAGTTATGTGGGGCTTTTTTTACTCTTATTTCTTCAGGGTTAAGGGATCCTTTAAAAGACTGAGAATTTCTGGGGCCCTGCCTGGGGCACAGACATGAGTGAAGGAGGAATAAAGCCACGCCATGGAAAACAAAGCAAAACAAAAGAAATTCCTCTTCCCTGCTTTGGCATTTCCGACCTCAGGCCTGGAGAGCTTGCATTGCCAGAAACTTTGCCATTGACATAAGACTTCATCTCTACACAAAGTGCCATTGTCTGCCATTTTAACTATGTCATCACTCAACTGTTTCAGAACCATTTGTTTGAAAAGCTGCTTTTGTTTGTTTGTTTTTCTGTTTTTTCACTGCTTCATTGTGCTCCCCTTCTATCCACACTTCTGCACAAAGAATTAAGAAAAGAAAAAGGAATAGAGTCAGGTTTACATCTGAATGTTTTAACTTGAAATGCACGAGAAGAAGAAAAAACCCATTTAGCCTTTTTTCTTTCCTTTTTTCTTATATTTTGCTTATCTAAACTGTGTGTGTTTCCCACCACACCTGCACAAAACTATCCTACCCCCAGCAAGATTCCATATAGATGCAAACTAAACAGAGCCAGGGCACAGGCCTGAACGTGAGCTCACAATCTATAGAGTTGGATTGCTTATGACATTCCTGACCACAGGTATGCCCGTGCCAACCTGCACCCTCCCTAACCGTGCCTGGGCATGGATCAGAGCACAGCATGGGCCAGGAGCAGCACAGGCACATCTTTATCAGCAGCACAGCTGAGCCCGGTGGCAAAGAGTCCTAAAGCAGAGAGCTCACAGTGGACTTCATATCACTGGCAGCCCTTGGACAGGTTTTGTAATTGAGACTGAAGGGGGAATCGAGGCCAGCACCTTCTTGGGTGGCTGCAGGAGCTTGTTCTTGGCCTCTGAGCTGCTGATGCATCTGAGTGCTGCCAGTCCCCGGGCGTAACCACACACCTTGCCCATATGTTGCTGCTGACATGTACCAGTGTGCAAACTGCATGGCAAGGGAGAGAGCTGCGTGCATTACAAATGAGGTGGAAAAGAAACCAGAACCCACCACTGGATTCTTGTAGCCCTCTGCTAATTAGGTGAGACATGGTAAGACGAACCCCTGCTATCAGCCAAGCCAAGGGAATGTAAATATTTTCAGGTCTAGGTCACCAGATCCATTATTTACTGCTCTGTTGTATGACTTATGGTTTGACAGAAGACTGGAGGGGTAGGATTTTTTTTTATTTTATTTTGCTCTGAGCGTCCCTTGATTTCTTGCCAGTTAGGTAACTGCAAGAAGGGAGAGCTGCCTTCAATATCCCACACAAGCAAAACAATGATGCTACTGTGAACTTCGCCCATTAACTCCAGCTTGCTGGGTGACACAAGGTGTGGGTGCTATGAGCCAGAAAGGAGCAGGAGGCAGCCTCTCAGCCCCATCCTGCAGCCCCTGGTGCCATGCCAACACCACACAGCTGTGCACAGCAAGGGCTCTTTCCAACAAGGGAAAATAAGGCCACAGTGAGGGGAATGCCTGCTACCAAGCCAGGCAGCTGCCACCAAAACTCAGCCATAGGAGACAAATTTGCTGTTTCTATGTTCAGCAGAAACTCTTCAGTTTGCACAGCTTAATCGTTCCCATTCCCAATTCTTTTGCCTGCAAGTGGGGATGGGAAACAATTTTGTGTAGTTGAAGAAATATTTTTACACTCAAGAAGAAAAGCTCAATTCATCTGCCAATGTCCTCCAGCTCAGGTTTCAAAGCCTCCTATCACTCAGCATTGAGCTGCCACGGTGATATCTTCTCAGAGTTACTGGTGAGATACAAGTGCTTAAAAGGTTTGTTTTCCCTTTCCCCAATAATCTGGTTTTACCCATTCAGGGGGATTATGTCCATCTCATCTCAGACATTTTCCACCAAGCATCTGAGCAACCTGATCTACCTGTAGATGTCCCTGTTCATTGCAAGGGAGCTGGACCAGATGAGTGTCTTAGTTTCAGCAGGGACTGAATTGTTTTGCTTTACGGATCCCTTCCAACTCAAATGGTTCTATGATTCTATGATCCTGCTATCTCCCTTTGCTGCCCTGAATTGTGAAGGAGCTGTATGTCACTGCAGCTCCACTCTGTGCTATTCTCTTCTGCTTCAGACCGACTCTGGGGACATAAAGTCAGCCAGGACCAGACCAAGAAGAAACAAAACACCTGCAGCTGGCATTTCACAGAGGTAAAAACATGTTTCTAACCCAGGGACTGCAGACTTCCAGCAGTTCTGTGCAATCCCACAGCCTGGCCTGAGATCATAGGCAAAGAAAAATGGGGAACATCTCCCTCCTTTGGGGCAAGATCTAAAACATTATCTATTTTCCTTCTAAACTGGAATTATTTCACTTCCAGAATGCAAAAATGAATTTCAGTTTTTGATGGAGGGAAAAAAGGCAAACAGGTGTTTCCTGCGAGACTTTTGTTTCCAGAAACATGCTTTATCTCCAAAAAAGAGCTTCAATTTTAAACTGCCCACTGGTGCTGCCACCTCTGCCACCCTCTGCTCCCCACCTGCAGGAGCCAGAGGTGATGGTGGGAGTGGGCTGAGCTCCTCTGCCCCAGGGACAAGATGCGAGGGGAGAAGTAGGTGGCAGCGGCCAGCTGGAAGGGCTGAAGCAGGAGCCCAAAATTAGTCTTCTCCAAAGCAGTCTGTGCTCTGCTGTTAATGGTTTCTTTTGACCTTTTCCAGCACAGAATATTTGTTCGGCTGCATTTGGTTCTGGTTTTGTAGCTACAACACTACACAATGCTGGGTGCCCTTGCGGTGTCCCCAGTGCTCAGAGCATCTCATGCCCCAAAGTTCAGAGTAGATCCTCCCCAAATTTCCCCACTTTTGGTGGCTCTCTTCAGTCATCTTAGCACTGCTCATGCCAAACAACACAGACCTGCTGCTGAAACCACAGTGAGCTGCAGCAAAGCTCTCCTGACCTGGGAAAACGTTGACAGATGCTCTAAACTATATGGGGCCTTTTGCAACCCTCTGCAAGGGACAGTGCAGGGACACAGGCATTGCACGAGGCAGCATCGTGGTCCAGAGGGTCCCCCCATATGGAGAGAGCTCAGAACAAGCTGCCACAAACACACAAAGCAAAGGAGGGGAGATGAGCGAGTTTAATTTTATACAGTCTGTAAGAAAGGAGATTAAATGGGAGCATGATAACGCTATAAATACCTTAGGGGAAATGCCATCAAAGGAGAAAAGGGGATTATTTAAATGATCTGCAAACGGTAAAACAAGGAGCGCTGCGGCCTGGAGCTACAAATGGAAATATTTCAGGCAAGACATGAAGAAAAACTGTCTTAGAAACAAGAGTGATTAGGTGCAGAAATGGGCCATCCCAGCAGTGAGGCAGGGCCTTATCAGAGGTATTTAAAGATGCCACAGGCAGAAGCCAGGAAGAGAGAGGGATGAGACCAGGTGGAGAAGACGGGTCAGACCCAGTGACCAGAAAGGGTCACTGGGAGCCAGCATGCGCAGGATGCATTGGTACATCCCCAGGCACACACCTTCCTCTCTTCTTCCCATCTTCCCCATTTTTTGCACCCTACCTTCCAGCAGAGAGAGCAGAGGCTGATGAGGCCAGATGCTGGCTTTTCTGATCCAGGGTAAAATGCCATATAAAACAGTCCAGCCAGCTCACCACTGTGTAACTTGGCAGAGCAGTGCAAGTAGCTAATGAGTAAAGCTGAAGCTGGCTGTGTAATTAAAAGTGATATATTTTTATATATAAATGATGAGTTTTCCATCCCCAAAGCTGATAAATTTCTCAGGCTAAATTTCTCAAGCTAAGAGCCTTTTGCACTTTTTTTACACAGCACTTTTTTTCTCTGCTCCCCTCCAAAAAAAACGACCAGTTTTCCCATCTACTTAATGGGCTGTAAATACTTCTCTGCTAAGATGAAAAATCCATTTGATTTGCATTAAATCTTCATCGTTACGAGCTCTCGGCTGCAGCAAGGCCCAGATCCTGACACAGAATACCACATTTTTTCTGGAAACTTCCCCTTAAAAATCCCAAGGAGGAATTTTAAAAAAGCAAAAAAAAAAAAAAAAAAAGAAAGGGGGGCAAAGGAGAAAAATCTCTGCATGAAATACCACTTCTTGGTATTAGATACAAAGATGACCAATACCACACTTCATGGTCTTGGATAATTATACTTGTGGACAAAGATATCGATGCCTCCTTCATGGCGTTGGTCCTCATCCCCACCACGTTGCTGCTCTTGCTGGACAAGGTCAGGATGGGAGTCACATCCACCCCAGCAAGAGTATAAAGGAAGAGGAACTCACCATCTTCGGGGCAATATTTCCTGAGATAGAGGTGAGAGGGACGTGGACAGAGCGTGGGTTTTTATGAACGCTGGTACCTTGCTCACCCATCCCTCAAAATACTCTCAGTAAATCACAGAATCGTGAAGGTTGGAAAAGACTTCTAAGATCAGTAAGTCCAATTCCAACCCAGCCCCCACCATGCCCACTGACCACATCCCTCAGTGCCACATCTCCACAGTTCTTGAACACCTCCAGGGACAGTGACTCCACCAGCACCCCAGGCAGCTGTGCCACTGCATCACCACTCTTTCAGAGAATAAATTGTTCCTAATATTCAACCTGAACATCTCCTGGTGCAACTTGAGGCCATCACCTCTCATTCTTTTGCTGTTACCTTGGAACAGAGTCCGACCCCCGCTTCTCCATAACCTCCTGTCAGGGAGCTGTTGAGAGCCATGAGGTCTCCCCTGAGCCTCCTCTTCTCCAGACTGACCCATCCCAGTTCCCTCAGCTATAAGATTTGTGCTCCAGACCCCGTGCAGTGCCTTCTTGTGTACCCTTCTGTGGACATGCACATAGGGCCAGGTGAAGTCAGAATCCCTGCTCCAGCCCCACCTGCAACCTCCAGGAAGGAGGGCAGCCCCTGGTTCCGGAGCATCCCACAACCACAGCCCAGTGCTTGCTTTGCTCTAAAAACCTCAACATTCAAAGCAAGAGTGTGACACCGTCAGCAATGGAAATATGTTTATTAAGTGACAACAAGCCTGTTCCCTTCCTGCTCCACTTTGACTCCTTTCTTGCATCTATTTTTCAATTTCATTTCATTTCTTATTTCTCCTTTCAGCCTTCTCCTCCCTCTTTAACCCCATGGTTCAGTGAAATAGCAACAAGAAGCCTGATGAGGATGACCCGAAAAGCCACCAGCTCCCTGCCTGGGAGCAGACAACCAGACTTTGACCAGTCAGTAAAGTTTCAGAGCCTTTCTGCCTTACTCCCAGCCCAGCATATTCCCTGTGTTCTGGGGCTCTGAGTGCATCACCCAGGCACAATCCCCATCACTGCCCATCACCAGCACTTGGAGGTGTCCTGGGACATGTCCATCAGTGAGCTGAGAAGGGCACTGACACCCAGGACATGGAACCCAGCACTGGAGCAAAAACATCCCCAAGCACAGGACAACCCTTAGTGCAAACAGCAGCTTTCAGTGGGGTTAGATAAGTGGAAGAATGCACATTGGAGAAATCCAACTCCCATCTGCAGTGCAAGACTCCACAGCTACATGCCATCAGCATGGGCATCTGTCTGAGACAAGCTAGAAGATGTTCAATTTCCTGCTCTTTCAGCCCATAGACACACTCAGTAACAGCACTGTTGTCCTTCTGACCTGTACATGCCATGCTGAGCAGCGCTGTCTCCTTTGAACAACATGCCCACCTTAAACTCCCCTGCAACATAAAAGAGGGCAGAAGAAAGTTCACCACCAGCAGCTACCCGCAGGCCTGAGACATCAGTCGAGTGATTTGATCTGCCCTGCACTGCAGCAACATGCACACAGGCTCCTGAGCTGCCTGCACTGCTTCCTCCTATCACCCTGCCTCACTGGCTGTGAGCTGACCTGTACCACTGCTTAAAAGCCACCCTCTCTGCCTTTCTTCTCACCAAATTACAGATGATGTAGTACGTTCTGCTGAACATTTGACAGTGATGAAGAGCAAGGCCTCGAACCGGAGAGCTGCCCATGAGCACAGCGCTGAGCTCAGCACGGGGCTGCGCTCCAGCCAGAAACCTGCTCTCCTTCTCAGCTCTTCCCCTGCACTTGTTCTCAGTCTGTTCTTTGCCTCTTCTCCTGCACGGGCAAGGTGCAGAGGCTCCTACAAGCCATTAAGCTCCTAGCATGCTGCAAAGGACTGCGAGTCCCATGCTGCAGGCTCACATCCCTCCCTGCTGCGGGTGCACCAATGCTCCCATGGGGCTGTTTGTTGTCTCTGCCATAAAGAGGTTCAATCAAGCTGGCACAGTAATTCCAGTCTAAATTAAACATCCCCATTTACTCACAGTGAAGGCTGTTCACAACCGAAACCCTGACTCGGACAAGTAGTGCTTCAGAGCACAGATTTGGCTTATAGCATTTAAAGCAGCTGTCTTCATAAAAGCTAATAAAATACAGTTGGATAATTAAAAGCTTTAATTAAAAATGCAAAGTCCAAAGAGTTTCGTATTAACAAGGAAACTTGTTTTGACATCTGAAATTGCTGCACTAGCTAAATTCCCATATATTCTCTCCAGGCTATTTAGAGTTTGCTGCGTAGCTGGAAATGCCTCTAACTCAGTCCAATCACCATGTGTTGCTGGGGATGTGCACCAGAATTGATGCTGCTTGTTTTACAACTTCACTTTTAATTATCACAGTCTGAGGCAGCAACAGGCTTATTTGCATGCCAATGCCTGAACACAGCCTGTGGATGGAGCAGCCTGGCATTCAGGGGATGAAATATGTACCTCCTGGGCATGGGTTGCCCAGCTGAGCCGGGAGCTGAGCAGAGCAGCAGAGCTGGCTTTGGGGAGAGGTTCTGGGCTTCAAGTGCAGGAACACAAGGCCGTGTCGGGACACATATCTGCACCACATGGTGTTGGGAGATGGGTTTTGGAGGGTCCATGCCCGGGATGAATGGGGAGCAGGACTGAACCTGGATACAGGAGTTGGGCTCAGGGTCAGTCCCACCTCTGTGATAGCTCCAGGTGAGCAGTTTTGTGGCTGTTCCTTCTCTCTGCCCGCATCAGGGTGAGCTGGAAGCCCATATCCTCATTTCAAGGCCCTCTTAGGCCAAACAGCAGTGGAAAGCCTCTGCTTTGACCGCACTCTCCCCTTCAGACCCTGTTCAGCATCAGATTGCCCCCTGCCAAGCTGATGTATGGCTGTGATTTACAGCCCCTTCGCTCTAGTTAGTGTCTTGGAGCAAAATGCTCTTGTAACAAGTACCAGTGGAACGGCAGTAAATCTGTCAGTGCACCCCCAGGGCTACAGATCCATAAGGCTTAAAACCAACAGGGACTGATTTAATTGTCTAATTTGACATTTCTCATAACACAGACCAAAGAGCCTCTCTGAGCACCAGCTGTTACATACCCATCACCAGAGCAACGCTTCAGATACACAGCCACCCACTCGCAGCCCTATAGACTTGTGAAAGGGACATGGCTGTTTGCATCCTCACTGTGGAAATGGGCATCTTCTGCCAAGTCCCACTGCCCAGCAGCACCTTCAAGACCCTGGATCTTCTTCAGTCATTTTAGGAAATAATAATTGTTGACATGTCGGGTCATTAAAAGGTGGATTCTTTTTTTCTTTTCCTTTCACATATTTTTATAGAGGTCAACTGAGATCGAACTCAAACCATTTGGATTCCACCAAGCTTTGGTTTGGCCTTGTTTGGCATTTTGTCTATTACTCCCCAAGAAAGTTTCCAGAAATTAAAGCCTGACTTCCAGCAAACCCTTTGGTGGATATTAGGAAGAACTTCTCCTCCAAAAGAGTGATGATGCACTGGCACAGCTGCCCAGGGAGGTGCTGGGGTCACCATCCCTGGAGGTGCTCAAGAAATGTGATGTAGTACTTAGAGGCATGGTTAGTGGGCAACGTTGGTGGTAGGTGGACAGTTGGACTAGATGATCTTAGGGATCTTTTCCAACCTTAACGATTCTATGATTGTGTGGTGAGCAGCAGAAGAGCCATGCACAGATTCCCATGTCCTGATGTCTTTCCTTCAATTCCACCTTTCCACTTCTGTTTCTGTTTGGTACATACAGCACAATAAACACATTTACCCACCCCAACCCCAAGGCTGAAAGCACCTGGCCTAAAGGTTGGCCACCTAATACCATTCCTGGCCCCGTGCTCACTGGGCACCCTGAGACCTTCCTGCATGTTTCTGCCAGGTGAGTGCTGGGGATCATATTCAGGGTGCTGGGATAGGTAAGGCATCACCCAACGAGAGCACCCCTTGATCACCCATCACGGGCATGGAGCTGGCAAGCAAGAGGACACCACGGCAGGGCTGGGGGACATGGAAGGACACCAGCGTGTACGTGGGGTGCAGTGCTTAGTGAATTCCTCTGCTCGTGGAGGATGAAGGCGAAGAGAAAGAGGAGGGCGATCAGCAGCCCCTCCCCAGGCTTCTTCCTTCCCCGGGCGGTGAGCCGTGGGCCAAGAGCACCCTCGTGTGGGTGCGAGCTCCGCTGCTGCTCTCTTTCTCTCCCAGCACAGCACTCCCATCCTATTTACAGCTTGGCAGCTGGTCTCTCCTCACCCCCAGTGCTTCCCTCCCTCCCTGCACTCAGCTCTGCAGAAGGAAAGTCTGTTTGGGGTGTTCTCGGGGTCATGCTAAACAGAGTATTAAGGGATATACTGCTGGGAATAATCTGCTCTGACCCCTGGACAAGCAACTGTGTGTACTCTCAAGCCTTGACCACCTCTAAAATAGGAGATGCTCAGAACCAAATTTGATTGCAAGACTTATTGAATCTTCTCTCCCTCTTTCCACAGCCACCTGCAATAACAGCATTGGCATCACACCGTGACCTATGCTCTGGACAGTTCTACTGGCTCAGATGCTTTCCAGGGAGCACAAAGGCAGGGAGGCGGGAGCTTTCTATTTGAAACCCCACAGATGGGTTAGAGGGACTCAGCCAATTCACACTCAACCTGGCGTACCAAGGTGTAATGCTGTAACGTGATAGAAAGCACAGAAATGACAGCAGAGCAGCAAGGTCCCAGGCTGCAGCAAGTGAGGACTTGCTCAAATGCAGCAGCTGTGGGCACAGAAATAAACAAAAGAAGCTGCTTGCCTTCAGAAAGCCTCAGGTATGCAGGGATCTCCAGCAAGATGCCCTTGCCTCCACTGCCAACCCTTAAATGAGGCCTGGGAAGGGGTGAATCCTGGCTTCACCCATTTCAGTCAGTCAGCTGCAGTGCATGCACCTGAGCTCCCCTGGGTTGGCCCTGCCTTCCCACCAGGTGCTCAGTCACTGTTTCTGGCCATGACTTAGCATTTCTGCTACACAAGGTCACATCATCACAGGTGAGCCTGTAACAAGACAAGGTCCTACTTGAGTAGTTTGGGTAGAACCCTGCCCTACCAAACACATTTTGAGGGGCATCTCTACATCTCTGTGTCACGCATAGGTTGCTCTGGAAGAATTAATTCCAGCGGTTGCTTTCTGAACCCATCCAGTCAATGCTTTTGTACATATGCCAAGGTAAACACCAGAGCTGGATATCTCAACTCAAAACAGTAGCAGCCAGTATACAGCACTGAGCACTGGTGTTCACATCGTCCAGGATGCTCTGGTTCCCAGAGAGCAACGCTGGTCACTTTGTTACTGTCTGGCTCTTAATCAATCACTGAACTACACCTCCACAGAAGAATATAAGAGGTGTTCAGACACTGGAAGAGGTTTCATGGAGAGGTTTTAGAGTCTCCATC
The DNA here is from genome assembly GCA_016647715.1 of Pavo muticus. NCBI lineage: Eukaryota > Metazoa > Chordata > Aves > Galliformes > Phasianidae > Pavo > Pavo muticus. Next base: position 1,365,440 of record JACDJE010000165.1, on the reverse strand, counting down.
CTTGGAGATATCCAAACCCCAGTGGACTGCCCCAGCTGACCCCCAGAGTTCCCTGCCCACCGCAGTGGCTCTGTGAAATGGCCAACAGTAGCCATCGAGGAGCATTCCCCATCCTCATTACCCAACACATGAGCTCTGTATTTAAAGTCTGTGCGTAACTACAGGAGCAGTTTCTGTGACTGATGGAAGCTATGGTCATGCTAGGTTTCAGCCACGCACAATAAAACTAATTAACATGTGAAAAAATCAAAGACAAACTATGCAAGACACTCAAGCAAATTAGCCTGAATTGATTTTTCAAGTGGATTAAGATAAGCCACCTTAAACTTCTTTGTACCATTTTTAGCAGAATTTAAATGACCATGACTGAGTCCAGATCTCCTTAAATGAATGAAAGTAAACTGAATTCCTTGTAAGAGTTTCCTATCAGGGGTTTAATCCATAAACCCTTATTTAATTTGGATTTTCTTTCCTGGGTTCCTTGTAAGTCTAAACCATAGGCTCTCCATGGTGTCAGAGGAGGAGGACAGGCTCGTTACAGCAGGGGAGATGGATTTCATTCCATCTCCAAAATCTCTTACCAACCTCCTTCTCCTTCAGGGCATGGCAGCAGTGAGCCCACTGAGCACAGGACCTACATTGGAGGAAACCTCAAGAGGCAGGGTTCACGGCAGAGCTTGGAACTTGATGATCCTTAAGGTCCCTTCCAACCTAAACCATTGTATGATTTTATGGCCCAGAACCAGCCAGTGCTACAGCTGCACCCCAGCACATTTCACAGGCAGTGCCCAATTCTAGGTTCACATTGGGCAACATTGCATCACCCTCTCCATGCTTTAGGGCACACTGTGAACATGGGGTGCCCTGCACATCACCCATGCTGTCAGTGACCCCATGGAGTGATGGGGACCAGAAAGGAGTCCCTGGCCAAGTTCTGGCTGTGGTTCACATGGAGCCAGGCAAACAGTGGGGCTGCGTGCCAGGCTGTGATCCCGTATGCACGCATGCTGCCTACAGGCACCCAGGCTTTCTTGCAGGGTCACTTCTGTGTGTCTCTCAGAGAAATTATTCCTGCCTGAAAACAGGAGAGATGCTCAGCATCCCGTTGCAGGGCGGATGCTTGAGCCCACGTCTCTGCTGGCATTTGGGGTGTGAAATGCTGTGGGGTTGACCACAGCTGCACAAGCCCTTCCCTTCACCACAGTGGGCTGGTGGCATAGGTTAGTTTTTCCTGGGCTGATATCTGTGAGACTGAGGGATTTATGAGGCTGAGCCACATCACCTCATGTGGCTGCAAAGTCAGCCAGTCTGTATCTGACTGTTTGTGAGATTCCTACCCTGGACTTAAAAGGAGCTGGGACAGGGATGCTGATAATGCTCAGGCTTCTCACGTGCTCCATCACTATCTGCTGACTGCCGCCCTTCATCATCCTGAAGGCAGAGCAAGACAAAGCTCAGGGGATGTCTGGGGGCAGCAGAAAGGTCTTTTCTGCCCTCTGCTCTACAGTGGCATTGTGCTGTGAGCCAACAGCCCTCCTGCCCCAGAAAAGCCCTCCCTCTGCTTTTGATCACCCCACAACCTGCAGACACCTCATCACTACAGCCAGGCAGAAGCAGCTCAGACAACACCTTGTGCTCACTGACACTTCCCCCTTCCCTGTCAGGATGAGACCTGACATTTTTCACCCAAGATAAACCAGAGGCAGCTCCTGGCCAGGGTGAGCCTGGTGGCTGCCGAGTGGGGGATCGGGGATAGGGGGCTCTGCTGCTGAACTCTGAGTTCATGCCCTGATATCTGGCTGCTTCTCATCCTCTCCAGCTCTGACAGCAAAACATTTACTAGATTTGAAACACGTTCTTCAGGGAGGTTTTATCAGCACCAGGACATACCTCCAACAAATTCCAGTCTCAGCAGAACAGAAGTAATTCAAGAAGCTCCTGGCTCACTGTGCTTGATGTAGTGGGCTCCATCCTCATGTTTGGGAGCCCTGGTGCTCTCCACTTGGGGAGCACTGAGCTACCACAGATTTGCTACAATATGTTGCTCAGATAGAAGACAGTCTCATCTTCCTTTGCAAATCCCATAGTTTTTTGTTAAAAAAAGAAGCTGCCATAAGAGAGCTGCTGAAGATGTGGTGACTCCAGGCAGGTCAGCGTTCAGCCTGGATATGAGGAAATAGTTCTTCTCAGAAAGAGCGGTGATGCAGTGGCACAGCTGCCCAGGGAGGTGGTGGAGTCACTGTCCTTGTGGAGATGTGGCACTGAGGGACGTGGTCAGTGGGCATGGTGGGGGTGGGCTGGGTTGGACTGGATGACCTTAGAGCTTTTCCAACCTTAATGGCTCTAAGAGTCTATGGTTCAATGCAAATGGTGGGAGGATTGTCTGCTCTGGAGCTCTTCCTGAATCCCTAGCCACAAAATAAACTCCTGTTGGCACCCATCTGTGCTCATTAATGTAGTGGGGCTACATACAGAATCCCAATGGAGTATGAAAGCAGAAAGAAAACAAAATCCTGGCTTCTTCTTTCTGATACCTCAGGGGAATGGACAGGTTAGTGGCAGATTCACCCATTTTAGGTCCTGCTCTTGGGGCACCCTACTTTTCAGAAGAGGCATCTGCAGGTGAGAGCTGCCCTTTCTCCAGCTTGAGCTCATTCTCCTCAATGCAGGGTCTGGGAGGACTTCTGTCCCATTGAGGTCATCAATGGTTGTGGGCTCCTTCCTATCCCACAGGCTGCTCCCAGTCCTCCAGCCTAAAGTGCCCACGTGTTACAGGGCACCCTCAGCACCACACTGCACCCCAACATGCTCCTTGGCTGAGTCAGAGGAAGAGCAAGCTTTACCCAACAACCACAATGAGTGCTCACATCTTATGTGGGACACCTGGGCTGGTGGTAGCCAAGAGCCAGAGGCAGGTGATCTCAGCCAAGGGAGGAAATCACGCCCCGCTCAGAGGGTTTTTCTGCACAAATGGATGGGGGAAAAGAAATCTCTGCTTTTTTTTAAAGCCAAGTTCTCCCATCGCCCAGGGCAGCGATCCCACGCAGCGGTGTTTCATTTCCTACACCATGCCCAACGCAGCAGCCTGCTGCCCAGCTGAGCTTCTCCAGCAATCGTTTCTTCTCTTCAAAAGCCAAAGCTGAGCAGAACTGGTTCTTCTGCAAGCTCACACAGCTGGGGAAGAAAGCAAAGAGGCTGATAAGCATCTCTGATGGCTTCAGGATAAAGTTTCATCTGATCTCCTCCCTGAGACAAAATGTTTCAGTTATTTTCTCTCCTTGGCAATTGTACATTAAAATGAAAGTTAATGAGACCAGGATTAAATGCCCTCGGGAAGGGGAAATAAACCTTGACTTCTGGCAAGATTTGAGAGGGCTTTCACAAAACAGAGTCATGTGAGCAGAGGTGTAAATGGTTCGGCATGAAATTTCCCACAGCACTTTTTTTTACCTTAAAGCACGTTTTGCACACAGGGGCACTCGGCCAGCTCTGGCCACCGGACATCCCATGGGAAGGATATACCGTGACGTTAATAAGCATTGCTCACCAGCAGACATTAAAACCAGGTTATTTTAACAAGGATGGAGCTCCAGAGGTGAGAACTCATCTCTGTGTTGGCACAGCAGCTCTATGTTGTCACTGGCACTTCCACCGCCCATCAAAACACGGTGCCCTAGGCCTGAAGCAGCGTAATACCCCACTTCAAATTCATTCTCCTGCTCCAGTTTAGATTCATTTCCAGCAGCTCTGCCTGAAAATATCCATCACAGTATCCTGCAAGGCTGGTGGTCACCTCCCAGCAACCAGGTCACGCTGCCCACAGCAGCTCTGCTTTCATGCTGTGTTTATGGTGGGAATGCCGCCTCTCCAAATCCAACCCCAACGTTATTTTTCTCTGCTGATAAACCTGAAGGAAACCTGTGCTTTTCCAGACTCACTGCTGCAAAGATGAAAGCCCATGGGTCCTCCTGCCCTGGCAAACCCTGGATGTTCCATCATGCCCAGGAGGGGACTGTTCCCCACACCGGGTGTTGGATGGTGCTCCAGCCACAGTGCTCTGTGGGGAAGATTCTGATGCCTGTTGGGACACAAACAGAGCAAGAAGCATTCTCCTATTCAAATCTGCCAACCCACCTTGTGTTGCAGGTTTTCATACACTAGATGTCAGTAGAACAATAAAAATGACGCAGAGGCTCCTTGTGCACCAGCATGAATCTGACTGCAATTTCTACTGTGCCACTAAAATTCACACCTGTACTGGCACCAATAAACCCATTTGCTGCAGCAACAACCTGGTGGGCAGAGTCCAGTGTTTGGGGTGGCATGAGAGCACAGCAGGGGGAAAGCACTCAGACACTCACAGCCCAGCAAAATGGCATTCACTTTGTGCATGCTTTGGTGGGGTTATTTTGGGGCAGTGGGATGTTTTATTGGCCCAGCTCCTCTAATAGTACTCATGAAGGCTGCCTGGCTGCTCCTGCTGGCACATGAAACCCTGAGCTTATGCAGTGTGCACCTGGTCTGTGGGTACAGCCTGCCCTGCTCCACCTGCAGAACAAACTCCGCAGCTTAACGCACCTTTCTGTGCTCTGGGAGAAACAAACCTGTGCTATCAGCTCTCGATCTTTACTGCTGTAGCAATAAAACCAGGCTGCAGCCCGTGCAGCAGAGGGCATTGATCTGCAGGACAAGCGGCCCCAGGCTGTGCTTCTCCTCCAGGCTGATGCCACCCTGCAGCTATTTCCAACTTCTTGGACTGAGGTTTGGGCCCCGTGCCCACTTCTTTGTACAAAAGCAGGGGAACGGATCACTGAGCCCTGAGAAAACACCTGCACCCAAATCTGCCCTTACACTCTCCAGATTCAGAGCAATGCTCATTGCTCTTCAGTTCAGGCAGTGAACAGCCTACAGCAAACTGCAGCATCATCTTGGGGCTTCCAAACCCAGAGTGGGATGCAGCCAGCAGGCCCCTTTGCAGTTGCACTAGTGCTTTTGGGTCCCAAATACTTTGAGGACCTCCTGGTTTTCTTTCAAGACCACATTTCCAACAAAACTGGGCTGGCATTTTGGCTGGAATTAACTTTTCAAAGACAGAGCAGCCCAACACCAACCTTGCTCTCCTCCTTCAACCACTCCAGAAGACACTGGTCACTGCTCAGCCCCAAATCTCTCCTCCTCTCACCTAATCCCCCAGGTTCGGATGGGCTCTCCCATCGATTCCCCTCCAGGCACCCCATCTCCCTTTTCCCAGGCTCTAGGGTTTCAGACCCTCCCCATCCGAGCCCAAGTTGTCTCCCTGCACACTGACCCGGCAGGACACAGTTCAAAGCCTTCAACAGGAAAAACAGGAAAAGCCGCCCCGCTCTCCTCGTTGACATAGTTTCGGTCTGGTTCTTGGTGTCAAAGGAGGCATTCACCTCCCGGCGCCCAGCAGATGCCTGGAGGCCCCGCGGAAGGATAGCCACAGCCACCAGCAGCCAGGTGGGGTTAGGCTGGGATGTGCCACCTGGCTGCAAACCCTGCCTTTCTACTGGGATCCTAGAATCACTGAATACCACAAGTTGGAAGGGACCCACAAAGATCACTGAGTCCAACCCTGTCCCCACACAGGACCATTCAAATCCAAACTCTAGGTCTAGGTGCATTGACCAAACGCTCTTTGGGGCCATGACCACTGCTTTGGGCAGCTTTTCCATGCCAAACACCCTCTGGTGCAGTACCTTTTCCTTTGATGCCCAGCCTGCAATGACTGCCCCATCCCTCCTCGTGCCATCCATGCCAGTGTATCAATCTCCTCCAGCCTAGCCCCAAGCCAAAGGGTGGGAGCAGATTGCTGAGATAGATGCAGATGCGTTTCCTGTTCAGCCTGTTTGTGGCCATGCTCATCTGTGGGGCATTAACGAGCCAGGTGTGGGACCAAGCTGGGCAGCACCCAGGGATGGGACAGGCCAGTCTTTCATTGCTGGGTCACATGGCAGTGACGCATTGTGTGCCTGGAGGAAGGCCCAGAGGGTATGGGGCAGAGCATCCCTGCCCACACCATGCCTCCAGCAATGGCTTCCCATTAAGAGGTGTCTCATTCTCCAAAGGCCAGTAGATGTGTCACCTCCACCACCCCATGCAGGAGACACAAAGTCCTCCCCAACACAGTACCAAGTCCTGGGCTCTCCAAACCAAAGCCCCAGCCTCCACAGCTGTGCTAATTGCCTCATTAACCCCTTGCCAACAGACCCCAACTCCACTTCTAGTCCCTCACCTATTGATCCCCTCCAGCTGTTTTGCATGTGATTTACATGAAGCATTGAGGATCTGAGCAATTCAGGCCCGGTTTGCTCTAATGAAAGCGAGATGGATGGGAGCTGGTGCCACGCGGCCCATCTGCAGAGCAGGGCCATCAGGGCTGCCTTTGAAGAAGCTCACTCTGACGTTTGGCTTCCCAAAAATGTAACCGCAAAAAAGAATTTTGTTCTCCAGGCCTCATCTGGTGGGGGTCCTTGCTCTGAGGCCTCAGCTTCCAACATAAAAGCAAGGAGTTCTTCCAGATCCAGCTCTTGGGGGCAGATGTCCCCTCTGGCTCCATCTCTCCACATGGCACCACTCCCACCTCCTGAACACGCCAGACATTTTCTTGACTGCAGTTGCATGCAGGAAATGCTCCACATCTCTCTTTTGCATCCGTCAGCTCTTTCTCACTTCTCCTTCCCACTTGCTGGATTTGGCATCAAATTCTTCCCCATCCTACATGGGTGAATGTTTCCTTTGGATCCCTCCCCCAGCATCCCACAACCACTGCCCTTCAGCAGAGCATATCCACTAGAGCCTCGTGGCATCCCAGTGATGTCCTCAGTGTCTGCAGGCTGACTGACCTGCCATTTTCATCAACAGGTGCCAAAGTCATGCCCAGACCAACCAGGCTTCTGCCTAAGGATTCCATCAGCATAGCCAACTATTTCCCTCCCATATGAGGACTATCCAAAGCACTGGGGATATTTCTGGTGGGACACAGAGCCACAGCACACCTCCCAAGCCAAAGTCATAGAACCACAGAATCATAGAATCATGGTTGGAGTTGGAAGGGACCTTTAAAGGCCATATGTCCAACTCTCTGCAATGAACAGCAACTCCCACAGTTCCATCAGTGCTCAGAGCCCCATCCAGCCTGACCTTGGGTGTCTGCAGAGATAGGGCTCCCCAGCTTAGCACAAACAAGCTTTGGTAAATATAATGAAATCATAAAAAGAGGGGGAATCTCGCACCAAAAGCTTTGTGGACTCGCACATGACTGTACTTTCCCCTCAGCTAAACCGACACGAGCGGTGCATGGACTCTGATTCCCATGGGAACTCAACTGTTTATCTTGAATGCAATAAAAAACGATATTAAAAATAGATTGTGGAGTGGAAGTGGCAGAAAATATTTGACACCTGATGCTGTTCCTCTCCATTGTCTAAAATCTAACAGCCAAGTTCTGGGAACAGGCATGTCGGTGCGATTACAGCTCAGACACTCCCAAACCTTGTCTTGAACAAATCTGAAACCCAATTATGCTTCCAAAGGCTGAGTGGTTTCTGTTGGTCTGTTTGAGCTGCAGTGCCACCAGGACAGTGCAGCCCCACTCTCCAACCACACACCCAAGCTGCAAAGCATGGCCGTGTTCCCAGACTCTCTGAAGAAGTCCAAAGTGAACACTGGGGCAATAAAAAGCTGCAGGTGTGAAAATTGCTGCAAATCAAAGGGGAAAAAGCAAGGTGCCAGCCCAGCACACTCTCAGGTCCAGACCAAGCCCCTTTCACCACTTTGCTGCCCCAGCAGTGGGCTTTCTGCAGCCATCATTCACTTCTGCTCGTTTTTTGCAAGTTTCAGTAACGCTCCCATAAACAGGTTTTTAATGCAATCCTTTTCCCCTCACATGCCGCATGTTAAAGATTAGCAGAGGCATTTTATGGCAGGTAATAAAGAACACCGATGTCAAATATTTTAACAAGTGCTCCATGGGAAAAGCCCAACGGGCTGCAAATGCGTATCTGCTCTGTGGTCTCTGTCAGGGAGATAGGGAGTTGGCTGGGAAAACTTATCTGATTGTATCTGGGGTTTGGAAAAGAGCAGAACCATGGTGACCTCTCCACCCACGTTGGCTGAATGGGACAGCAGCTCTCTGCGTTTCCTGAGCTCTGAACTGAGAGGTGCTGTCCCCTTACCTCTATGGGATATGCAAGGGAGACACCAGCTTTTAGGAAAGCAATGAATTAAGGTTTATTTGGGAGCTGCAGTTTATCCTTCCAAGCCCCTCCTGGCTGAGGCATGATGATGAAAGCAAACAGCCCCCGTAAAACACCGTGGGGAAGTGCCAGTCTCCGGGGGACCTCAGCCACAGGACAGCCATGGAGCAGAGCCTCCATTCCGAGCACACTGGGGTCATGATGGGGACACCTGGATAAGTAGGGCTTGGCAGTGCCTCACCCTCAGCTTTGTACCATTTTCTCCACTCATTTGCACACCAGAGTCCCTAACAGGTACCAGTGTGCAGAGCGGCACTTGCTGGCAGTCCCCACCCACCCCAGCACAGGAGGAATGCACTGCCCACATTACATTGGGTTGCAGAGGACAGTGGGCAGCCACCCCCAGAACACATGCAGGGGGACATGCCATCCCTGGGAGGGCTTGGCTTAGAAACCATGAGAGAGCACGTGCACACGAGAGCAGCCCACACTGCCAACTGTTTCTGCCCACAAACTGAAGCTGAAGAACCAGGGCTGCCCCCTGGAAGCCTTTATCCCATTCCCTTCCCCCTTGCAGAGGAAAAAGTCTTTGGATTTGTCAATCGTGAAGGTCTTTCCCAATGTAGATGACTCTGCAGCTCTCTGCACCCATCCCTCCCATTGCATGCCCAGCACTGTCGGCACCGCCGCCTGCAGCTGCACACCCATGCAGGAGAAGGAGCTCCATGGAGCTGAGCAGTGCTACTGCAGATCTCACAGCACCGGGGCAGCAGGATGGGCCCGCAGAGCCCCGCAGAGGCCCAGCTGAAAGATGCAGAGTGCTCCTTCACTTTCCCATGACCGATTCCCCTGCAAGCAGCAGAAAACGCATTTTCTGATGGTAATTAATCTGACAAGAAGTCAGGAGGCACTGATTAAGTGTCTCCTATCGCTGAGGATCACAGATAATTGGCAAGATAGGCTCCTTTGCAGAGTTGGCAGAGCGTGCTTAGAAGAGATGAAGGGGAGATAGCAGCGGCCGTGCTGGGATTCACATCATCAGGGCTGGTTCTGGTGGTTCCCCAGCACTGCTGAGCACACGCAGGCACAGGACAGCCCGGCGTGTCACTGCAGTGCTCTCCTGGTGCCAGGCTCTGTGGTTTCGACACGGTTTGATGGCTTCAGCAGGAAGAAATGGGCATCCTTTTCTCTGCCATCCACATCCTGCAGCCCCGATCGCCACAGCTGGCTCTGATTAAGCCGATTTCTCCCAGCACTTTCATGGTAGTGAAAATGCTTGGAAGTTGTATTAGGTGACACCTTTCATTAAGCCCTCAGCACCTGCTTCAGGCCAATCTGGGGAAGCTCATAAAAATCCCCGCACTGTGATGGCGGCGTGAGGCTGCTGCTTTCCCAGCTGATGCTCTGAAAGCAGATTTGGAAAATTTGGGCTCTTGGGCACCTTAGGAGAGCAGCACAGTGTTGGAAATGGAAGAAAGAGTGTCCTCAAAGGAGAGCAGCCCGTAGGTGGGACAGCTGATGGGGTCAGAACAGACTCGTCCTGCTCAGGCAAGCACAGCGCTGCTCTGCTCCTCGCCCACCTTTCTCATGTTTCCTTCCATCGGTACAAAGGATTTCCACACTCCATCCAAACCTGCTAAAATAAGCACCAGATGCATCATCCGGCTCCCACCACCCCCGCTGAAACAGATCTCAATGCCTGTTGGTAAACTCTCGCTAAACTTGTCAGAGGCAGAAATGCCTTCCAGATGGGCCTGGGAGGTGAGGGCTTGGGAATTTGAGCACTTTTTTACGGACGCAAAATTCTGCAGAAAATATTTGCTCTGTCCTATTGCACAGCTTCTGCTGCCTGGAGCTCTGGCACTGGGGTTGGGCAATTTCCATTAACGAAAGTGGTTTCAAGGATCCAGTATCCCTCAGTCTCCCACTGGTGCTAGAAGGGACGTGTTTGTTTCCTTGCAAGAAAGCCAGTGGCCAGATTTTTAATTGGCAGCAGATGGCAAGAGAAGCAGCGTGAGCTTCCCACGCCACGGCCCTCCTTGCACCAAAGGAGCTGGATCCAGTGAGCTGTGTTAGGGATGCTTTCCCCCACTGCCCCCCAACCTGCGGGGTCTATCCACACCCAGCACACACCAAGTGAGGTGCATCCATTCCATAGATGCATCACTACAACATGAGCATGTTCTCTCCAAGACTTGGGCCGTAAGGCGCTGCTGGGGGTTAGACCCAAATCCAATTCAATCTCAGCACAACCACTGGAACGTGTCCCAAATCTCAGATGTGTTCCCAGTGCTTCGCTATGCATGTTCTCAGACCTGCTGCTGGATTTGCAATCTGCTTTTCACTGCATGGCTCCATGTGCTCCAGGCTCAGGAGGGTGTGCGATGCTCGAGCCATGGCTATCAGCTATCAAACAAAACCCAGGCTCAGCTGCCCACCTGAGGAGCAGCAGACATTCTGCTTTTAGCTGCCAGCATGACTTTTCTGGCAGTGGCAGATGTGTGTATGACATAGACAGCACACCCTGCAGCTCCACGTCACCCCATAAGGACAGCTCACGAACCCATGAAGCCCTGCAGCATCCACTGCCCCACCACCCATCCCCAGGGCCTACAGCATCCCAGCTCCAGCTGCGGCTTTAGGAGGACTCTGCTACTTGCTTCTGCTCATCAGCAGGGGACAAGCTGACATCTCAAGACTGCTAGGTGAGCACATCCAGCTCCCTGCATGCAGGGAAACCCATCCGCATCTAACTCCCCATTTCTCCCAGCAGCACCTCAAGGATGGGATGAGGGCTTGAGCAAGAAATGGCAGCATCTGCGCGGGGGTGAGGATGTGAGCACCTGCCCTGGGAGGAGAGGAGCAATGACACCCAGCTCTGGGTGCCCCCACTGAAATCTCAGGGTGGTTTGTGTGAGCTGCAGGCTGAGCAGACAACACAACTGCGAAGCTGCTGAGAAGGCAGAGCAAACCTTCTTGCCAGGCTTTCCTAGGCCTTATTGTCTTCTCCGTTTTATTCTCTTCTCGTGCTTGATTGCTTTGGGCACGGGCCAGGCCTCCTGCCTTCACAGGGCTTCCCCCCTTGTGGTTTTCTCTCCCCAGGAGTTGAGATGGAGAGATCAACGAAATTGAAAAATCAATTACAAGCAGAGGTCAGCACCCTGCTGCAGGGAGCGGAATCCTCCAGCCCCAGGAACCCTCAACATCTGATGACTGCAGTCCCCATAAGTAACACCAGAGCTGGGAAGGAGCAGGGTGGCAGGGGAGCTGCTGCCCCATTCCCACCCCCATTTTCTGCTCCCAGAGCCAGCACAGGAAGGAGTGAGGAGAACTAACAGGCCTGGCACCAAGGGGAGGTGAGTACAAAGCAGTTTTCCTCTCTATGCGTGGGTTCCTCGGGGTTTTGCTGAAGTCCCCCCAAAAACCAGAGTGGAGCACTATGATTTATCCCAGCAGGGACTGCTCCCTGCAGCCAGACCCACTGCTGACCCGAGGATCACAGAGTCTATGGGACCCCGCTGGTCCCGTTCAACTCACACTGAAGCCCAAGAAGCTCTTTTCCAGGCTGGCCAGCAGATGGGGATGGAAGAGCAGCCAAGGTCCGACCTGGGGGCACCAGGGGCCTCCAGCCTGGCAGCTCCAGTGGCTCCAGGGCTCAGGTGGCAGCGCCTGGGCAAGCAGCCCATGGGTCGGGCTGTGCACTGACATCCCCACCCCCAGGGCAGCAGGTGTGGGTGATAAATCCTGAAACAATTCTAGCTGGGCTCTGCATGTCCCCCATTTCTCTGTTTGTCCAGGGCAGGACATCTGTCCTCATCCCACATGTGCCCTATGGGGAGCCAGGGGACCTGGAGGGTGGCTCTGGGACCTCATCCTGCCAAAACATCCCTGCCCAGAGAAAGCAACATGGCCAAGTCTGGTCTCTTTCTGCACAATGAGCCCCCAAAGCACACTACATGCCCCTACTGCCTATGCATGTGTGCTGTAACCTCTCAGGCACACACAAGCTGTACCTCCAAATCTACTCATGTCCGACCAAGAGGCTGAGCGAATGAGATGCCATTTGGAAAACCCAAAAACAGCTCAGAGATGCAGCTCAAACAACATTGCTGGGCTCTTCTCCCATCACAGGACGCCACCGGGTGGATTCCCAGCAGAACATTCCGTTTGGGACTTACTGGATGGAAGAGGAGGGCTCCCCACAGAGCATGGGCACCTTTAGTGCCAGTGGGGTACTGGTGCTTCCCAACCCAGCACACAGAGCCAGACAGCCCCAGGCCTATTTATTTGCCTTCATCCTCCAAAGGAACGCAATGGAACGAAGACAGAGCAACACCCTGCCCCAAGGGAGGAGCCTTCATTGTGTCCGTGTGTAATTATACTATTAATTACTGACCATAAAGCTCTAAAGCAAACAGACCCAAAATGAATATAGCGCTGGTGCAAAGCCCTAAGAGATAGCTCCGTGGCTGCTAACCAAATGTAGGTTTTCTAAACCCAAACTGAATTTGCAATTAGCTCTCCTTGTCCCCAAGTCTGACAAAGGCCCTTCCTGTGTTTCATACCGAGCAGGGATGTCTCTGAGCTGCCGTCAGCCGACAAAGAGCCGAGCGGAGCGGAGGGACCAGAATCCCAAACACCTCCTTGGGCTGAGCGGGCTCTTGTTTGAGTTGGGAATTGCTGCACACTCAATGTACATCGCCGATCAAGGCGCTCAGCCTGACCCTGGCCCAGAGTTTAGCTGTCTGTCAAATGTTAGAAAAGGGCTTTGTCTGCCTCGCGAGGACTCGGAGGTTTAATTACCGCCTGTGCCAAGATGCCCTTAGGTGGAAGCTGCAATGCAAATGCAAAGTATCATTATTAGAGCTCAGCAAATAACTCAAATGTTTTTCTGCAGCAACTCCCTCGAAAAGAAATTAGATTCTTTTCTGGTGTGCTCGGGCGTCCTTCCAGGCTCTGTTGTTGTGACACCAGCGGTGAGCGGGGAATTAGCAATATGAAGGTAATTCACCAAAAGTCAGTGCCCAGCACCCAGCCCAGCCCAGAGGGAGCTCCCAGCTGGAGCAGGGTTCGGGCAGGGCCCCGTGGACATCAGCCATGGCCACCCCATGTTGGATCCAACGTGGGCATTTTGTGGACACCTCCACCTTAGGCACCCTCAAGGCTTGGCCAAGCAAGGTGTGCATGGAACAGATGGAGATGTCTGCACACAGCCCAAGCAGCTTGGGTTGTGCTAATCCCAATGATTTGTGCCACTGCACATGTAACCTCTGAGAAGTCTGGGATGAATGTTTGCACCATAAATCCTTGGGGATGCCTGGTCCCTGGGGCTCAGTGCTTGCCAGAAAGCATCAGGAGCTCACAAGGATCTGACAGCAGCTCCCCCCACCCCTTGCTGTTCCCCATGGCCGCGGGCTGTACGGGGGCGGCCGATCCCATGCCCACAACGCACGGGACCGTGCGGAGCCCCAACCCCATAACGCTTCGTGCGAGTGGAAGCAGTGCGGGGGAACAGTTGCAATTAGCTTTACAAAAAACATTTGCCTGAAACTGGATGCTGTGTGAAACTCCTGAACTCTCCTGTTGCTTGCGGAGCTGGGGGCGAGAGAAAGGAGGGGGGTGGAGGGGAAGAGCTTTTTGTTTTTCGGCCCTGAGTGCGTGGTTTGGCTGCAGCCAGCCTATGATTCAGGGGCCGGCAGCTGCCTGCACCCCACCCAGTCCATGGGGCTGGGTGCAAGCACACAGCAAAATGCATCAGGACAGACCCACACCTACCCTGGAGGCTTTTTTGTCCCAAAGCTGAGTCCAATGGAGCCACAACCACTGTGCTGTGCCCAGCCATCAGCATGCCCCATAGCATAGTTTATCCCATCTGATGGATTTATCTCCCCTCTGTGGCTCCTTCCTGCACTAAGGTATGGCCCAGTGCAAGCCTGGTCCTTCAGCACCTGCGTGGCCCTTGGCAGAGCACACCCTGATTTGCTCCAGTTGTCCCCACAAACACAGCAGCACCACTACCACCAGCCCATGCTACAATGCACGGCACTGCAAAGCAGAGCTCCTGTCCCACCGCAAACTCCTTTGTGTTTTTTTTTTCAAAATACCACCAATTAGGAACACAGAAGGAGCTCCTGTTTAATTTGCTTTTCCTCCCCTGGCTGAGCGCTCCCTCCTGTACCACCGCCCCAGGACATCTGCAGCCCCATCCCGCAGCACAAACTGCTGTGGAGACCACCAGGCATTTTCCACTTGCAACCAACAGCTCTGGCTGCACTATTGTGCACCACCTCCACTCTGAGAGCCCCATGGGCCACTCTACCATCCCCATGCAGCACCCTGCCTGCAGATGCCCAGTGCAGTGGCCATGTCCGTGCTTCCCTGCCCAGCCCCAGCCCTGCAATGCCTCTTGGCCAACACACGTGGTTTCTGGAGGTGGATCTGCAGTGCAGACTGCAGCGATGAGGAAAGCAAGACCATTTGTAATTAAAGAAACCCTTTGCAAATTAGTTAACAGCACAAGCTCACACTGAGGCCAACGCTGTTATGAGCATGGAGCCATCCAGCCAAGCCACACTCAAGCTACAACAAGTCAGAAAAAGTAAAGTTAATAAAATATCCTTGAAACGAAATGCGGGTCTTGTACTCCATCTGCATATTTATAAAAGCCTTGCCTAATGAAGCCAAATCTGCCAGCAAAAAGATCCTGCTGGTCTTTGATCCTGCCCAGGACTCCTCAGGGAATATCAGTTTGCCTTCAGCAAAAGTCAGATGGGAAGAAAATCCACTTTAAGGGGCAAAATCGGCACTGAGAGGGGACCAAGAGCTGCCACCATGAAGCGCAAGGGAACGTCTGCAAGCACTCTGAGGGCAGCACGGAGGGCAGCCAACCCATGTGCTCCAGACCTCTCGGTATGGCAGCACCCGAGCCATCAGGGCTTGGAAGGGAGCGATGCTCAGAGCTTCGTGTGCTCACAGATAGAAATGCTTGGGCAAACATGGAACTGGAAATATCATCCACCCAAAATATTACCTAGCATGTGGCTCCAGAGACTGTCGTCTTGGCTACAGTGCAGTAGGAACATTTGATTTCATGCCAAGAGGACCAGTGGTCCTATAATGCCTCTATGGAGGTCAAGTAGGGTGAGTAGAGATGGAAGAGCCATTGAGACAAAAGAATTTATGATATTTATGATAGAATCTCATCTAGATTGAGGTCCTATGTGGGGTCGCTTAAACCTCTCCTTTCTAACCAGGATCAAACACAATTCATGCAGTGTTCAATGAGAACCAAAGCAGCAGGACCAAGTCCAGCTCTCCAGCCTGACCAGGGCATGTTCCAGCCTGAGCAGGACATGTCTGAGTCTGATCAGCTTTCAGACATCACAAGGGACACCCTGCTCCAGCAAACACAGTCTGAAAGTCTTTGCAGCCCTGCAGGTAGGGCAAAATTCAGGCTTGGGCTCTCCTTTCACTGTGCAATCCCTCCCCCATCACCTCTCTGTGAGTCAGTACCCGCACGTACAATGATGAAAACAATCCTTCATCTCTCTGGCGATCGCCTTTGTGCTCCAGAGACAGCGGGCTGCATGCTGTCACCCTGCAAATATGCGAGTTTCTCACTCTTGGCTGCAGGGAGAGCGTGCAGTGAGCAAGCACCCGGGTGGCTCAGAGATGGGGCGGTAACGCAAGGCAATGAGCACGCTTGCAGCCACGCTTTGTGCTTGCAGCCACGCTTTGTGCTTGCAGCCACACTTGCTTGCACCCACACTCTGTGCTTGCAGGCACAAGGGGATCTGGGCTCTCTGAGTTTGCATGGTGGAGCAATACAGACTGATCCCATGCTCTGCTCTCCTCTCCTTCCCATTCCCTCCTTTGCTCTTTCCTTCCCTATTTCAATAGCCAGGATGATGCTGTTAGCCACAAAGCCAAGCAGGAGCTCCAGGCCCCAGGTGCCAGCTAGCCCAGCCCCATCTCTTTGGTCCCCGCCCCAGCTGAGCAAAACATCAGGAGCAATGGGAGAGGAGCAATGGGGCACTTCAAGAAGGAGACTAGATGTGTCACCTCCCCAGACTTGGCCTAGTAGTGGTGGCAAAGGGCCACCAGGATGGGGCAGTGGCAGCACCCACACCAGTGCCAGCTGGCAGTGTTGGACCCAGCTCTGGCAGAACCTTGGCCAGCATGGGGACACGGGGACACTGCAGCTCTCCTGTGCCCCACTCACAGTGGGGTGGTGGCAGGGGCACTCAGTGGACAACGCAGGGGTAGGGGCATGCTGGGGGGCTGCACCCAGCCTCGCTGCCTGAACGACTGCACACGTGGAGATCTCTACACCCAAAAACTGGGTTCACAGCCACAGAGGGAAGCTGGGATCTCGCTGTAGAATCAGGCTGTTGCTTGTGAAGAGGAAACGAGTCTGTTATCCAAGTCCTCGATTAGCCTCCCAGCAATGGCATGGACAACGCTTCCCTCATGAGCCATGGGGATGCTCAGAGGTGCCAGGAGCCCAAACAGACCCAGCTGGGCCCCAGTTCCCGCCAGGGCCAGGCAGTGCCAGAGGACCACTGCCTCCCCCAGCTTTCCCACCTCTTCTCTGGGCTGCAGGCTGGGGGCTGCCCCACCGAGCCCCATCCCACGTCACGCAGCGCCCCGGCCCCGGCACATTATATGGGGATGAATCACTCACTGACCTCTGCCTTCTGCAGTGTTCGGTTTCTAATTTTATGGGCTGTATCAGCAGGGTTATTGAATCCAGATGTCCACAAAATGCAACTGCTGCACACAGAAAGCCGCAAGGAACGGGGCTAGTGGCAAGGACCAGGGTTTGCTGTATACACTGGCCTAGGAGGAAGAGAAAAATACATCCTCCCCCGCCTGCCTGGGGATCTGCAGGGGCGAGCGTGAGGCTGTGCTCTCCACAGCCAACTCCCACCTCTCCTGATAACTGCTCCTTATGTTCTGTTTTCCTGAGAGCATCCTTCCTATACAGCCGATGTGCCAGGCTTAGATGGGTCTCATACTGGGGAGCTCTGGGGATGCTTCAGGGATGTAGGTCCCACATTATCTCCACCAGCACTGCTGTGGGAAGAGCAGGGGACTAAAGCAGAGGCTTAGCTGCCCATGCCGTGTCACCTCTCATACCTTGTGGCCATGGCAAGAGCAGCCAGCGGCACCTGACAGCCCTCGTGCTGGCATCTGGTTTGCATAAAGCACAGCTGGCTCTGAAACAACAGGAGTGCATTTGTCCCAGCAAGGCAAGAAGTCAAGAAAGAAGAGAAGGGGGATCAAGAAAAGCATCCAGCCTTTGCCTTAACTTCAAACAGCAACCTGCTGTGCGAGCTGCCTGTGGCAGGGCCATTGCCCTGTGACCAGCAACCACGGCATCACCCTCAAGGCACAGCTCTGCCCATAGCTGACGTTCAGTCTGGGTGACTGAGAGAAGCTTTGCTGGCTGTGCCGGCTCTGAGCGGCCACACCTACAGCACCATGGCCCTGTCTTCTCCATCACCCGCAGCACAGAGCCTGGCACAGGGTACAAGACAAGCCCAGATGCACACGGAACAAACGCTAACAGCAAGGGTGGTGATGCATACAACTGCACTGCCGGCTCAGTTCTGCTCATGCTGACCCCAAACACCACATTCACCTCCAGGTCTGGCCTTACACCTCGCAGTGACAGCTCCGCCCTAACAGGATGCACCAAGCTCCAGATGGGATATTTCCAGCACAGGCTTGCTTCATGCTGACTGGAAGAAAAAATGACTTGCTTCTAGCTAACAAAAAATGACTGCAAACCGTTTTCAGGAAATGAAAGACTTGGCCACCTTGTCCACACCTCAGCCTCCAGTCCTCCTGGAGAATGAGCCCCAGGAGAACATCTGCCTTCTGCAGGAGGCAGTGGAAGATACGGCAGCGCTCTGTGCTCAGCTTCTCTCCAGTGATGGTGAAGTGGCAGGGGGGGATTTCTTGCATAACCCTTTTTCCTGCTGCCATGCCCTGCACAGCATAAGCAGAGAGCTGCCTGGTGAAGGCACTCCTTCCACGTCTCACTGCTCGAGACAGAGGGAAGTCATGCAGACACACGCAGATCCAGGAACACATATGGGTTTTCTCATTTTCTACCTTGTCACCTTGGCAGGAGACAAATGTAATACACAGAGCAGAGGGGGAAGGTAACAAAGCAGCTGACCTTCCTGGGGGTATTCCAGCTCATGTGGCTGCCCCTGCGCTGACTCCTTCCTGCCCCTGTGTGCGCCAGGTCTGCTCCTGCCTTGCGTCAAGGCTTTGCCATCCATAACCCTGAAAGGAGCCTTTCAGGGCAGCCAGTGCATCTGGGCTGATGTTCCTCTTGTGCACAAGCCAGGCACACGTGCTTCAAGAAAGCTCAGAAGACCTAAAGGGGATGAGTTTAACGTACGGCGCCTTGATGCCAAGTTTCAGCCTGATGTGAATCACAACAGCTGATGTGCAACACCCTCTTAGCAGTCAGGGTTTTCTGGGAGGGAAGCGCTGCCAGAACCAGAAACTATAGCAACTCCTGCAATAAAAGAGCATTTCAACGTAAAGCTATTTGTGCAGCATACTGCCACGTTCATGGCATGACGGTTTCCAGCAGTTTTCAGATGTCTGCTGCCAGCAGATTGAGTTGGATTAGTTTCTTAGAAGTTCAAAGAAGGAAGGATCATATCGGGTTGTCACATACACCCCTTTCCCTGCAATGGGAAAAATTATGTCCCAAGAGATGATTCATCAGGTATTGAATTCATGCTACACTTGATCTCGGCTAGCTAAAAGACCAGGGTTGCCTCAGGGCTCAAACCTGCTCTCACTGAAGTCAGAAAGGCTTTTGCAATTGACTTCAACAAGACAACTACGAACCATCCCATGATCAGACTTGCCTGAAGCCTAGAAACCCATATTCATCCTACTCACAATATAAGCAGCAAAGTGTAATGATCTATGATAGGTTATGGTTTATCTCAGCCCAGCTGAAGCCAATGAAGATTTTGCAACTCGTTTGAATGGGGTCAAAGTTGCCACTGAAGTTGTCAGACTTAATTTCTGAATTGCACCATTTCTTCCTGCCCTTCCAGTCCAGTTTGCCTCTTACACAGCTCTTAGGTCTCTTCTATCGTAGGAAAATTTATTTCAGTATTAACAAGGGTGGACAGTATGATTCCACGAGCAGAGTCAAGTTTTACTTCTATCTCAGAATCTCCTAAGAGTGGGCAGAAAAACTGTGGTCCAGTGAGTTTCAGCACTGGCAGCAGAAGGAAAAAATAATAAAGCAATCACATTCTATTTCGAAGAGATGCTGATATCAGATCTAACGCTGAGCAAATATTTAACTGCTGCTCAGAAAACTGCTATTTCCTGCTAACTCCATACAAACAATTCTGGCACCTCCACAAACACAGAAGACCAGCAGCTCTAACTTGAAATCTCCCATGTGCCAAGTCTCATGTCTTCATCCATGTCTTGAACAATCAAAGGCCCATCTGATTTACTTTCTTCCTGGGCCCAACATCTCTTTGCCAAGGTATCTTTTAGTAACCCACATCCTCTTCCCACAGCTAGCTTTGATTTTTGTCGTTTTGACATAAAGTCTGTACTCCCACCATGGTTTGCTGACGCAGCCCAGGTCCCCAAAGCCCTTTCTCCTCTTCCATCAGCATGGATTTCCCCACACGCCTCCCTCTGCCTGCTGGAAAATGTACTCCAGACTTAAGCCACCAACCTCTGTGGCACCACGCAACGCCAAGAGGGCTCAGCAGGTTTAGGTTTTGTGCAGACGCTGCAGAAGTCTCTCTTCAAAACCCCTCTGAAGCTGCAGCCCAGTGAAACCATAGCTGCTCCCATTTCAACTTCTGTTAGCACAACACAGGCCAAAGCCAAAACCAGAAGTGACTTTCCAAAGCAGCCAGACTTGGTGCAAACTGTTTTCCAAGAAACCTCACCAACCCATGAGGTTTTGAGGGAGGGACAGGTTACACCAAGTACACTCCAGAACAAAGGATGTTGGGGTCCTACTTGCTTTGGATGGGCTCATACCTGCCAGTGAGCACACCTTGGGCAGCCTGAAGCCAACAAACCTCATAGACACCCTTACAAACATTTATGTAAAATACAGCCTCACAAACCAACCCTGTCTCACTGTGCTGCAGGGACAGCAAAGGAGAGCTGGTGTTTGCTGGGGTCTTTTCTGCTTGGCTCGAGCACATCACTCACACCCATGGGTGTTGGGGCAGGAAGATACAAAGCACAAGTGATTGGTAAAAGCTGTTCAGAAAGATATGCACATCTGTGCTCTCTGGGTCAGACCTCCCCAGCCCTCACCTTGTTTACCTGCCTGGTGCATGTGTGAAATACGAGGGGAACCACCCCACACCCACTCGGGACAGAAGGGAATGACAACACCAGGTGCAGAGCAGTGGAGAAACAGGCTGGTGAACATTGGGCTGCCTTCCCTTGGGCAATGGTTGCTCATCCAATACCGGGAATTACACTGAGCACCCTAAAGGGCAATGCCCAGCGTAGAAAGCACGAGTATCTCCCAATTGGGTTCTCCAGGCTTAGAGACAGCTTTCCAAAATCCCATCCTTAGCCACAGTGTTGGTTTGCTGCTATGCAAAATGAGGGTGATGTATCCGTTGATCTGAAAGCTGTCTACACAAAGTGACTCAATTCTTTTGAAAACTGTATTCAGTTGTATTCATACTTTATAAAATGACCTGCCCAAACATAAAGCTGCAACATGAGTTGGTACAAAACAGCTTTGGGACAAAACCAACCTGATTTACAGTAGCCAGCAATCCGGCTGTTTCATTAAGTGGGGCTCGTTCCTCTGAAAGTCTTCATAGGGCTGATCGCTCCCGTTGACCTCCACCACAAGGGAAGAGTCATTATTTTCGTTATTTAGCAGATTTGAAAGTGAGACAAGGAAAGAAGTGAACTACCAAAGGTTACACTAAATGCTGATGTGAAACCACAGCTCTTTGCTGAAGCCTCCAGTGGCACTGTCCAGCCCAGCTGTTACCTTCCCTTCAATCTGCCCTGTTGACTAATGCCCAAACCAACCTCAGAGGTCAGTTCTTACTTGGGTGAGAGCAGAACACAACCCAATGTTTACCCAAGGAATACAACCAGCACCGGGGAAGCTGAAGGGGAAATAAATTAATCACATAGAAAAGATGGCCAATAACACCTTCAATATTGACATTCAGGTAATAGAAGAGTGAGGCAAGAGCCCATGGAGCCGCAGACGTGCATGGCCCCCACCCAGCTCATCTCCTCGCTGCTCTGCCATGGATTGCTTCACAACCACGCTAGAGGCCAAAGCAGCAGAGGGCTGTAATGAGCATGTCCCACACCTGGGATCAACAGAGGAGGGAGACCCTGCCAAGAATTATTTTAACCTTCAATATTTCTGGCAGTGGACTATCAGTCAAATGGCTCCTACTGGTTTTTTGGGTCATGTCACACTGACAAAAGCTGATCCAGACCAAAATAATCCATATGCTCAAAGAGCAGGGCTTGCTTTCTATTTTAATGAGCTTTCAGTAGCAGAGGAAAAGGATGCCTGAAATAATAATCCTTAACAAATCCAACAGCCTTGAGAAGGAAAATCATCCCGGATACAACTAATAATGCACTGGACAGATGCAGCGTGCACTTTTCTCCTCCAAACCACACATCAGAGGCTTTCCTCCTGTACCCCTCCTGTACCCCAAGCCCTCTCCATGGAGCCAGGCAGAAGGGCTTGTCCAGGTGTGCACCTCAAAACCTGCAGAGGATGCAGGAGGGGCTGTGAGCCCCATGCATGGCACAGCAGCACTGCAACCAACAAGGGAGCTCCAGCTGCTCCTCTTCAAACCCCTAGGAAGGAATTCTGGCATTCCTAGATTTTCCCACTTAACATTTTTTGAAGCTGAAATTGCCAATTTTAGTTCAAGACATTTGCTAAGAGAATCTCGTTCTGAAAAGGTAGGAACCTAAGTGAAAGATTTCAGTTGAAGTGAACTACATTTTCTTCCAGTTCATCACATAAAAAAAAAAAACCCAGTTCTTGATGAGCTGGGAGCAGATTTTGAGCTCTCCCATGGGTAGGTGCAAGTCATGCGATGGCAGAATTCAGGGCGTGCATGATGGCAATTTGCAAACCATTCCTCATTTTCTCTCTTCCCCTTTTCTATTGCTGCAACTTGGAGCTAGGGTGAAAAACTAGCAAGTGTTGCAAAACATCCATTCTGGCAACAGCATGGCTAGTATTGACAAACGTGCTGACCTTTTGTCTCAATATAACCTTATTTATGACTAATTCAACGTAGGTTTTCCAAAGGTTAGTTCATAAGGCTGGAGAAGAAGGTGAGGATGGTTTTCCAGGCTGTTACACAAGTGACTGTTGGGGAAAAACTCATCCTTTGAGCAAACACTGACCTGTTGGACACTGGGCGCCCTACCTGGGTTAAGGGAAGCTGGCTGGGCTGCCATGGGAGCAAGGGGCAGATGTTAATGCACTGAAATTACTTTTAGTTTTTGTTGGTTTTTTTTTAAGTCATGTGAAAAGTAACAAGAGTGGTTTTTTTCATCCCATTATTTGACTCCAGCTGCTGACCTTGGCTCTGGGAAAATAATTATTCTTGACTTCGAAGTGGGGAGATTTTTGTGCCAAAGGCAAATGTCTATAGATTTATACTATTTGGAAAAATCAAACGGCTGTGAGCCAAGCCATCCAGCTTATAAAACACAACCAGCCCTCCAGGGATAATTTAAAGCTGACCCTGCAGTACAGGAATTCCAACCATACATGATATGAAACGTAATTTGCACCATTTTCTTATCTGCTGGATGCTCCCATCGGTGTGGGCTTAAGGGACAAAGACCAGCCAGAAGGAAACTGGAAAAAAAAGTCTTTAAAACAAGCTTGTGCTAATGAGGGTAAAAAAGGCCTGGCAGGCCAGGAGCAAACTTTGTCATCCACACAGCCAAGAGTTGCAAAGGCAGCCACAGTCCATGCTTTTTCCATTGTGCTCCGCCAAAATAGCCCCCTGAATCCCCCTGAGATGAAACACAACCCACTCTCCCCTGCTCTGGCAACCCAGGCTTGGATTCTCCTGCCTAACAAAAACTGTGAGCTGTGGTGACTCTTTCCTCTGTCATTAGGTTTCATCTGCTGGTGATGGGCTTCATCTCCCATTCTTCAGCTATCAAGCTCAGCAGCTGGGCCAAGGTGCCTGGTGGGACCCATGTGGTCAGGAGACCACAGAATCATAGAGTCAAAGACTATCTCAAGTTGGAAGGGACCCAATAGAGATCACTGAACCCAACTTCTGGCTCTACATCCATGCAAAACAAGGTACAGCAGCACCTCATCCCAGCACCAAAACCACTGGTGAGCTGGTTGGGTAGCCAGAAAAAGCCATTTGCTGAGGAAGATCTTATGGAGGTTTATTTGTTTGTGCTCCTTACAAGCAGGAATATTATGGGGTGCACAGCCCACTGGGGTTGGTAGGGGTGAGGCTATCAAGCTGCAGTGTGCTCGGCCTCAGGACTCACCACAGCAGAGCTCTGCACCAGGACACAGCAGCTTCTCTCCAAAGCAATGGGTACTGAGCTCCTCCAGTGCAAATAGCTGCAATGGGCTGACAGTATAAAAATATGCATCCCAAGGCTTCAATAGAATACAGCAAGAATTACTCCAACACCAAGCTCTAAAGGTAGGCATGGCCATGAGCCACCCAGGCCAAGCCATTCAGCAGATCCCCTCTCCCAGTTTGCACTGTGCATTCCTCTGCCTGCCCAGAGAACCAGACCCATCGCATTAAGAGAAACTTCACAAGACCAAATCCACCAACAGGATATCCAGCTCTGGCCATCTTTATCCCTCAAATAATCAGTTGGTGTTTGTAAGCCTCCACGTGCGTGTACATGGGTGAGCGTTCACACTTTCAGGGATGACAAATAAATTAGACAAGGGATAAGTTTTAATTTCAGTTTTCCACCCGGTGTTGGTCTCCAGGCTCCCATAAAGCAGAGCGGCGTGCTTCAGCACTTCACAGCTGTAGGCACTGGGGAGGAGTCACAAGCATCACCTCGCAGCACTTTAAGTTGGGGTTGTTATATTACCCTGCACGCTGCATGCAAAGCGCAGGCGGCTGAGATCACCTCTTTGCTGATCCCTTCTTCTACCCATCAGCCCTTTGCAGATGTAAGAGCATGCTTTGGTTTTGCTGAGCACTCACAGTGGGAAATTTTGAGAGAGTGAGCTTGTGACTCAGAGATTTTGCCAAGGAAAATATTGGCCTGCAATGATGTCCTAACAATACAAAGTAGTCGACACCATAAAATAAACAATTGCAGAGAGAACAGCAAAAGGGTATTTGGAACCAGGAAGGATCGTGTGGAGGCATTACTAAGCCAGTCTGGAGTTAGCAAAAGCAGTTTTTATGACAAAAAACAAGTGTGAAGATTCAGTCTTTCCAGTCCCCACATAGAAAGAGCATCTCTGCTTAAGATAGGCCACATTGCTGGCTTCTTGCTTCCAGTTTCGTAACTTTTCCAGTGCATAGAAATGATAGGAAGAGTGAAAATATGACTGAGGAAAAGTACCCATAAAAAAGCAAGTGTATATATTGTCACAGCCCCCACATTTGGATATACAGCTGCAGTTAGAACTGGGAAAAGGACAATTAGAGGCTGCCATGTTCTCTCAATATATCACAAGAAAATAATTACTGTTCCAAGCAGACACTTTCCTTGCAAAAAATCAGCTGGGCTTGATTAGCAGCAGCAGTATAGCTGCTTGCTCATCGTGCTGAGCACGCCAGCAAACAGAGAGCTAAGAAAAAACAGAAATAAGTACATCATTATTTGTTAACATAAGCAGAGATACCCTTGCCAGTTAGCAATTCCAACATCTCCTATAATTTCTGCTCTCTGCCACCACTCTGGAGGGAGCTCTAAAATTTTCACGGGTACCAGCTAGCCAACACCAAGCATACCTGAAGATCTCCCTTACTGAGCCAAAGGACATGAGCATCCTCAGAACATGCCCTCATCACGAGGTGCTTGCCACAGCTCCTCCAGACAGCTATGGTTGAGCGTGATGAACCCCACCGTTGATACCATACAAAGGATGTCCCTTTTTTGGGCTCTGTGCTCTTTGTTTGCCTACAGCACAGCAGCCCCAAGGGAATGTCTGAATGCAACAGTGGGGAGAGGTGCTGGGGCAGTGGGATGCTGGCGGGCCACACTGACCTCCCAGCTCCTCCCATGACGGCTGCCCTGCTCTGATTTCCCACGCCTGGTTTCAGCACATCTTCAACACCCCTCTCAGCAGAGCACAGCCTGGATGCATTTTTAAAGGTCTTCCATTGCCAAGCAGGGGATATTTCCGTGACCTTTCTCACAATTTCCTATAGCAATATAATCCTAATTTGAGCTGTCATGGCCCGTGGCTTCTCCATCACATACAAAGCCAACAACAGCAAAACACAAATAAACAAACAAACAGACCAGATGAGTTTTTCTGTGAGCAGCAGAAATAACACAGGGTAGTTTCCTGGGGATTTCTGCATTGTGGTTGGATTCTCTGGTGCACAATAAAGGATGTTCTGTGATCGAAACTCCTTCTGTGGTTGGAGCATCTACAGCATCCCCCTATGTAGATTCTCTGCTGTCTACCAAGAGTTGATGTCATCCTTCTCCACGCTGCATCTAGTATTAAAAATACTTTTCTCTTTTGAATGGTTTTTTTCAACAAAATTTTAGAGATTTAAAGTGGTTGAGATCGCTACTAAAATGTCAGATTTTGCTGAGATTGCCCCAGGGGTTCAACAATGAGAGGTGAATATGGATGGATAAGCAAACACAGATGCATATGCACACACCCCCACATGAGCACATCATCCTTTTGCTCCTTAGAGAATTAGGACTAAAAT
The DNA here is from genome assembly GCA_016647715.1 of Pavo muticus. Classification (NCBI taxonomy): domain Eukaryota; kingdom Metazoa; phylum Chordata; class Aves; order Galliformes; family Phasianidae; genus Pavo; species Pavo muticus. The sequence goes on along the minus strand of JACDJE010000165.1, from coordinate 1,339,285 downwards.
AAAATTAAAGTTCTATTTAGGGCAGGGAATTTTGCCAAGATGAAACTACATCATTTCCTATTTTTAGCTAAGTTTTGTGAAGAAACAAGCCTTGTGTTATCACATTGTCTGCAGTCCTCATACCCCAAAGATGTCAGGATGCAGATGGCTGGTACCAGCCATGAGTGGAAGTCTCCCAGACAGAGTCACAGTGGTTTTTGTGAAAATAAGCATCTGAGCAAAGGGCAGAGAGACCCTGGACCCTGGCACTGCTAGGAAGGCAGACAAGGGAGTTGCAGGGGAATTGGACTAGACGGCCTTTAAGGATCCCCTCCATCTTAAATGATTCTATAATTCTGCGTTTCTAAGGCTGGTCACCTGGCCCTGCTGGTCACCAGCAACTCCATGCCCACTTCTACAAACATTCTTTCAAAGGAAGATGACATAGCTGGCATTTAAGAGGGCAGGATCCACATGAGGGGCAATTTCTGAAGGATACAGAACCCAACACACAGGCTTTGGTATAGTCCACAGGGATTTCTTCCTTCCTTTGAGGCACACTTGTTCATAGGACAAGAGGCAATGGCTTCAAGTTGCTCCAGGGGAGGTTCCAATCGGATATTAGAAAAAATGTATTCTCCATAAGAATGGTGAAGCACTGGCATAGGCTGCCCAGGGAGGTGGTGGAATCATCGTCCCTGGAGGTGTTCAGTAACCATGGAGACGTGGCACTGAGGGATGTGTTAGTGGGCAGTGTTAGGTGGGGGTGAGCTGGGGTTGGACTTCATGATCTTAGTGGTCTTTTCCAACCTTAATGATTCTGTGATTCTCTGATTACAGAATGTTGTGACACAGATTGCTGTGCATTTCCCTGTAGAAGTGGAGGACCCACAACTCTATCCCAGCCTGTTCCCTCTTCAGTAAAAACCTCTTGTCATTCTGCTTTCCTCACCAAAATGCATTTTGGCAACCCTTGGGTATCTCTCTCGTATTTGAAAAGCAGCCCAGCTTGTTTCATAGATTGATAGTGCCTTTGCTTTCTTTGCCTTGTTTGCCTGATGGTGTGCTACACAGAGAAATAGGGTGAGGTTTCAAAAAATAGAAAGTACTTCTATAAATCTCTCATCGTGTTGTTGTCAACAGCCATTTTCCAGAGATCATCACATCAAACTACCTCCATTTCAGGCTTTGGATGTCAAGACAGTCCTATTTACCAGAGAGAGATGTGAAGGATTGTCAAGCACAGTACGTAAATATTAGAGAAAAGCATATTTTTAACACTTCCAGCTCCATCAGTTTTCAGAGGACACGCCAGCTGTCAGCTCCTGGAGTGATATAATAAAGGCAGATAAAGCTTTAACTACTGCCATCTCTTGCTATTGATCATCGTCAGGGCAAGATCCCAGATACCCAGAACCTCACCACACAGACACGCGCCAGCACTCCAACCATTGGCACAGACCAGTGCCCTCACCATGTGCTCCAGCTATTGAAAAATGTCTCCATTATTGGAAAAACAATGGAAAACCTCCATAGCACCAACATCCAGCATTCTCAACAACTGAAGGGTCAGCTCCCCAGCCTCCCAGCTGCTCCTTTTGAAGCTGTGATGGTGCAAGGTGCTGTGCCCATACCTGCCCTTCTGCCTGCTCAGTGCTAAAAGCTGAGGGTGAAGCCTCCTCCCCCTGCACCACCAAGGCTGGCCTTCCCATGCACACAAAAAAACTGATTTCAGGATTACACTTTCAAGTCACAGAGACAGCGTACGAGAGGCAGGTGCTGCACTGCTTGCTTTCGCTGGCTCTGGAGCAATTGTTGTTTGTGTGTTTCAAGATGCTTGAAGTAAGCAAGAGTGTGACACATGAATCATGGTGCGTGAAAGAAATAACTGAGGCTTAAGAGGGCCATGGTGAAAATAATTACAATCTTTCCCTTTCTGAGCCGAGCAGATGTTTAAAATTATGTCAGCGACCTCCAAACTGTAAACATTTCTCAGGAAAATGTAAATGCGGTTTGCAAAAAAGGAGATGTGTCCAATGTAAAGCAGAGGTCCTCGCTAAGCAAGCCCCTTCGAGCAGCAGGAATGTCAAACATGCTTGACCCCCACATCAGCAAATAAGCGCATTATAAACAATGTTATTAATGGTTCTGCTTTCACTACAACAAGGAGTCCCCCTGTTTGTTTAACATACAGCAAGCTGGTTAGAGTGTACATAGTTTCATGGCCAAACCATATTAAGGCAGTATGCGGAATTGGCCAATATTGTTTCTAGCTGTGTGACTGCACGCGGTAGGTGGCAAACTCCTCTTCACAAGGAGAGGAGATGCTGCTGGTCCCAGTGTCAGCAGAATCACTGCCATCATTTCATGTTTAGACACTGGCCTTGAATCCAGTGCACACCACTGGTTCCAAGTAGCCAGAAGAGATGGGTTAGGATTAGGGTCAGAAAGAGCAGCAATGCAATGGCACAGCTGCCCAGAGAGGTGATGGAGTCACCATCCCTGGAGGTGTTCAAAAACCATGGAGATGTGACACTGAGAGACATGGTCAGCAGGCATGGTGGGGATGGGCTGATGGTCAGACTTGGTGATCTTAGAGGTCTTTTCCAACTTTAATCATTCTATGATGTCAGTTTCTAAGCCCATCAGCCCACATCAAGCTGTGTGGAGCTCAGAGACGTGTCTCCTAGAAGCAGTCTGATGGCAGTGGAGCTATGACAGTTCTCAGGCCACCAAGGAGCTGCCCCACAGAAGTCACACAGCTTTCAGGCAGGGCAGCCCCAGCCCACGTGCTGCATTCCTGGGGCTGAGCGTGGAGCTGGCTCTGGGGGAAGCCCGGAAGGGCTGAGCCACTTCTGCCACAGTTCTTGAATCCAAATATTTCAAAGCTGACCCTCAAACCGCTAAACCTTCCCAAGTGGCCACGCCACAAAGACCAGAGCTCCCGACATCAGGAGTAAGGAATGCAGGCTTGCATTGAAAATGCATTAGATCAAGGGCTAACAAAAACCCAGAGACAAACACCAGGATGAAGGGAAAGAGAGATGTGCAACAGCCTTCCTACCTCCACAAATGGGCAAGTGGTGTCCCAAGCACGGAGATGAAGAACAGAGACCCACCCAAAGAGCAGGTCAGCACTGACAGTGGTAAAGGGAAGGAGATGAAAGTGTGGCACCCAGGAATGGAGCATCCCTGAGCTGCCAGGAAAGGAGATCATCCTGACAGCCTGGCTCCAAGTCCATCAGCACAGTGACCTATGATTATTTTTGCCACTTAAGGCCTCATCCACATCTAAGGACATCCTTTCATATCAGCCTGATTTTCTGCACTGATAATCCCACTCCCTCTACTGCCACGACATCAGCTCCTCTCCCCCTTATTTTTACGAGCACAGACAAAACCCACAGCAGACTAAACACCTCCCTGGGCGCGGAGACGGTGTGGAGCAACAGTTTGCCATCGAGAACAAAACAAGCTGATAACCCAAGCAGCATCCGAGGAAATGAAAAGCAGATGAAGACACAGCCCCTGCAAGCTCTAAAAACACTGGGGGAGGTGGGGGCATCAGCTCTATGAAAGGGGATGGCTCCGAGAGCCCCAGGGCAAAGCCCAAGGCTGTAATTTATTTTGGACGGGAGCTGGGCTGGATCTCAGCATCTCAGCCCTGTGCTGTCAGTGCTCACAGAAAGCCCTGGCCTCAGTCAGAAGGAAGTCGCGAGGGCTGAGGAATGCACACCAGGGAGAGCAAATAAACAGAGGTGTGCAAATCTGCTAAAAATAACCCAGGAATTGTGGCTCTCGGAGGGAGAACACAGATCCTCAGTTGTTCACCTCTGTCTGCTACAATGGAGGCCTTGTCTGAACAGGTGGGTGGTTTTCCTGGCAAATCCAAGCTAAAAAAATAAAAAAAGAGAGAAAAATCCCTCCTCAGTCATTCCTGCGGCCCCTCTGTTTTCATCCAGATTCTTGCCAGAGGTTGTCAAAACAAGAAAGGAAAACAGAGCTCCATCACGATTCCTGCTGTCCCTCCCCTTGCAGGGCACTGCGCCTTGTTCCAGCGCTGCCAGCACACGGGTGACAAGGGACACCACACAGCACCCTGTGTGACAGGCTCCTGCAAGCAGCCTCGAAGGAAAGAGCCTCAAAGAACCCAGAAGAAGCTGAAAACGGGGCTGAGCTGCAGATCCCTGAGTGCAGGGCTGGGTGCGGTGCAGAGCTCAGCAGAGGCACGGGGAAGGTCGGGCTGTGTAAGACCAGTGGGACGCAGCTCCTGCCAAATCGGGGGCTGCAAACCAAAGCCCAGTAAGAAACCTGAGCATGCTGCTGGTTTTTCCAGTTCAGCATTAAGCACGGGCAGATCTCCCAAAGCCAGGAGAGATCGGTGCGCGTTAAGAAATCGCCTCGCATTGAATTTGCTGATGACATCTTCTGTTTCTTTGACTTCTCCCTTAATTTAAATTGCTCCAAACCCAGATAACCCCACATCTCTCAGAGCAGAATCTCAAAGCAAATGTTTCTCTTGCCATTTTTTTTTTCCTCTTTTTGGCTGCGCTTCTCAGAAGCCTCCTTTCATCTTACTGAAGTCTGAAATTTGCTGAAAGGCTCCAAAAAGGGTATTCTCCAGCACTGTTCCCAATGACAGAGAGCACACACAGTCACAGGAGCACAGTTTGTTCCATCTTTAATTTCCCGCTGTGCAAATGGAAGCTCAGAGCCAGCCTGGCTGACCTGCTGGGGCACAGTGGTGATGGGCACAGCCACAGCTGCTGCCTTTGTTCTGCTTCAGAGCTTTGCTGGAGATGGAGACAGGGCCAGTTCCAACACCTTTACACCCATTCTTGGATTAATAGGGACAGATGACAGAGCCCAGCCCCAGTGCAGGTGATGCAGCCCATGGGAAGGACTGCATAGCCACATGAGGATGAGTGGCACGGTGCTGGGAGCCAGAGGGACAAGTTACAGCAGAGCCATCGGTCACCTCAGAAACAGCCTGGTGCCTCCCAGCCCTCGTGGGTGTCAAACACCACTCTGCACAGCACTTTGTGCTAATCATACGATCATCTGAGGTGAGGAAGGGAATTTTAATAGTCATTTGGTCCAACTCCCTGCAGTGAACAGGGTCACCACAGCTTGATCAGGTGCTCAGAGCCCTGTCCAGCCTGATGCTGGACATCCAAGGATGGGGCATCCTCCTTTCTTATAGCCCTCCATCTCTGGCACAGAAGGGCTGCAGGTCAGGCTGTCCACCCCATGCCCCAGCAGTACCCACAGCATGACAACAATCCCAGCCACTGCCGAGTCATGCTGAATGCAGAAATAAGCACTAGACTGTGTAGATGTAGGAAAGTCTTTAAAGGGAATAACTAACCAACTTCGCTTGCAGAGGTGCATATTTCACTGTATTACTTCATCTCAACTGCAAAATATCTCACTTCGCAGCTGCTCCCCATGATTTCTTCCCCTTGCAAAACTGCATCCAACTCCCCCTGAAGTTGCTTTCATAGCCTGTTCAACTGTCCACGTCCTTGGCTTTTTGCTCTATTTTAGGTGAAGAAAATGAGCCTGGAAGTTTTTTATGCACCACTCAACCCTTTTTTTCCCTTGCTCAAGACACCTGGTTATAGCACTGTGATTCCATAAGTGCTGCAGAGTAACGCCTCTCTGAGGCAGTTAGAGCAGCATTTTCTGCTCACTTAGGCTGGTTTCCTACTTTGATTAAGGTCCAATGACTCCAGCAATTACTTTTATTTGCAATGCTGTGTGCAAGTCGGCTCAGAAGCTGGCCTGAGACAGCAAGTTATATCATTTCCAGGCATTTGGCCTCCACATTTTGCAAAGTTATGGACAGGAACAGTATTCAGTGCAGAAGAAAAAAGGCAAATGGAAAGCATGGAATAAACACATCTTTCAGCTCAGCAGCTGATGGCTGGGTTTTCACATTTTCCACCAGTACAGGAAATAACGTCGGGAATGTTCAAGGTAATGAGGATACAAGTGGAGTGCTCCCTGCCTTTTGGCTGAAACCGATCCAAATTTGCTGCTTTTCCACATGCAAAGAGGTGCCCTAGGAGAAAAGCCCCTCTCCTGCTGCGTACGCTCCTAAAGGAGCTGTGAGCAGTAGGGTGAGGTGGTCCCACTGCTGAGCAGGGATTGCTGTTGTACCACATCACCCATCAAGAGCAAAGTGTTGCACCCCTGGACTTGGAACTGCAGCTCTGTGTGCCTGGCAGGCCCCAAAAGCCTTGGGTACTGGCAGGGGAAATCTGGGGTTGGTCGCTTGAATTACTGCTAACAACAGACACAGCATCGATGTGGGATTCAAACCTACTGTCAGATACATGGGTAGAGCTCCTGGGACTTCTTGCATCCTCCAATAATTCCACCCATGGCCTCAGCAGTGCTATAGTGACACATCAAACCAGACCCTCTCCTGCAGAGAGGTCACAGAGGGGTAATTCTGTACCTACACAGGGCAGGATGTGAACCTCTCGCCTTAATATCAAGACATCTGTAAATAAACCGCTGACTTAGCTTAAAAATCAAGTTTATTTTCCTTCTGATATTCAATCTGCAGGGAGAGAAAGACTCCATTTCCAGGTTTTCCCTGTCGCACCAAAAGGTAAAACCATTTTCTCCTCTAAGTTCTTAAACCAGAACCCTGAATCGGAGGGGGAAGAGCGGGTGTTGCAGTGACCACTACAGCTGCCAGAACTGCGATAAGGGCACGGAACAGACACAGCCATCCGGGCACCACGGCTGGGAGAAGCAAAGCAGAGCAGTGAGTAATGCCCAGCCAACACAGCCCAAAGTAATTCAGGTCAAAAGTGCTATGTTTTCCTCTTTCATTTAAAAAAGCAAGACGGGAAATGTATAAAAGCTGACGGGATCATTAGGGATTTTATAAATGCTGCTTCCTGTGGTACAGAAAAAGGACAGGAGAAAGGCACGGAGCCAAATTATGTGCTAGACAAGAAGCATGCGACTTCAACACAAAGCAGCACATTGCAGGCCCACACCCAAAAGAATAAGGTGCTTCAGGATCTGTCCTGCAGAGAAAGTGAGGGCAAAGCTCTCCTAAGGCACCCCAAGAGGTCAGCACTGGGTGAGCCAGCAGCACTGACCCCAGTGTGAGGCCCTGGAGCACGAGGGGAGGCAGCTTTGTTTTATTTCTTCAAGGCTTTCTCTCCGAAAACACCACCTCCTACCAGCTTCAGGCTTTTTCACCACACCAATAAAGCTCAAGTATGAATTTGGCGCTTGCCTTTGGTGTCTGCTCCCCTGCTCTGAGCCACGTGCTGAAAATGTCTGGGGATAAGGGCTAGCAGGGGGATTCAGGCTTGTGTTTGTCTTGGAAAGCTGCATGAGCCCAACTGGGAGCATCCCTTGGCACAGCACACTCCTCCTCCTGCTTCCACCCCCAGCAGCATGCAGCAAGCCCAGCACCCAGCCCCTCTTTGGGAGCCTCATGCCTTCTGCACCCATTATCGTGGTTTTGTTTAAACAAATCCACATGTTCTTAGAAAGAAAAATGCTATGGTGTGAGATGGATGAAACTCCTACCATGGGATGGTGGGGTTGGAGGGGGTCCCATGGGGAAGAGTGGACATCTCTAGATGGACTAGATGATGGACGAGATGGTCTTAGTGGTCTTTTCCAACCTTAATGATTCTGCTTCTACGATCTCCAGCCCCACAGCTGAGGCAGGTGCAGGAGCTCTTCATTTACCAAGTGGGCCCTTCCCAGCCCATTCAATGTCATCACAACAAAGGGCTCCTGGGCACGGCAGCTGCAACACTGCAGCTCCAGAGAGATTCAGCACTGGACACTGAGCACATAAGCAGCGTCTCTGGTGGCTTTAGGATTTTGAGGCTGGAGCATCTCAATCCTACCTCAAACCTTTTGTAGGTGCTGCCAAGAGCAACTAAAGCACAAAGAGTGGGTGAGACGTGTATGCGAGGCTGAGCCGCCGTGACGGCCCAGGCAAGATGCAGAGATGCTCCACACCTCATAGGGGCCCTCCAGACCCAGGTGTGTTTGGCTGCCTGCAAGGACAGATGGAGCTGAGGTTATGCCAGAGTTGCTGCTGGCTGTGTCTCTGACACAGCTTTGAAACAAATGCAGATAAATCCACCGCGCGCAGAGCTGGAGCTCTCGGTGGAGTGTTTTGATTGTTCAGCAGCCAAAGCAAATACATTTGCTCTGCAGGTTATAGAAGGCTGCTAAACCAGCCGTGCAACCAGCTTCTCCGAGCCAAAAGTGATCTTCTTTCTCTATGCTGGAGCCTGACACCTTCAGTGACCCCACTAAAGTTCACCAGTTCTCCTGAATCTCCTCAGAGGATGCATGTTATAAATAAAAGGGTGAATACTTAGAGCAGCAGCACTCTCCAGATCCTGTCCAAAACTCTGTTTGTTTGTTTGCTAAATAATTGGCCCTTTTCCACTTGTGATTGAGCTCAGTGTTGCCTAAAACAGAGGGGAGAACAATAAGGATTCTCCCATAAGTCTCTGACTCTCAAAAAAACTTCAATACATCAATTCAATACGTAGGGATCTACAGCAGAAGGTGAGGGCTAGAACCTGGAGCAGGAACAGTCCTGGAGTTTTATTTAGGGTACTGTCCTGTGAACACTCACTGCCCAGCACTGCCCTTGCTCCCCCAAAGAGTTCTTCTCGTTGGGACCACAGCCCAACACTGCCCAGGTCTGGACAGCACTGCTGCTCTGCAGAGATGCAGAGTGTGTCCTTCGGGCAGCAAAGCCACTTTCCAAGCACCAGCTGCCTTGGTAGCAAGGGAGACTTGGCAAAATATTAATTATAGAGTCCCTATCTCTCCAGGCTTTTTAATCTCCAGCACACTTTATGACTAATGAGTCATATTTAACTCGCAGCACCAACCTCTGCCCTAACGCCACCAGCACTAAATTATTACTTGCGTTGCACTGAGCCCCAGTCCAGCGTGCTCTGCTAATGCTCAGCTCACAGGAAGGGTGTCCTTGCTCCTTCCCTGAAGCAGTTTGCACGGAACACTTCAGCAGCTCCAGCAGAGCCCACATCCCTGACTCCAGACGTGTGCAGTGGGAGCGGTGTTTACGGGGACAAACAGCCCCGTGTGCTGTTGCAACACCGCCTATCTCATGGCGATCTGCACTTCTGTCAGCAAACAAGTCCTAAACACCACTTAGCATCCACACAGCGTCCTGCTTGCTGCCACAGCACCTTACACAGCTCCTTACACAACAACCAGGAGATCTGGCTTACTCACTGGCTCATGATTTTCGCAAGATCCACTGCCTATCAGAAATCAGAAAGGGATTTTTGTAGTTGTCAAGCCAGCAGCATATGAGGTTACCCCAGGTTTGTGAGGGTTAGAAAGTCTTCAGAAAGGTAAACCCCAAGCCACCCTTCAAGGGATGAAGAAAAATCTTAATTGTCACTCTGCGCTTGCTGCTTTATGATGCACTGAAGTGCTCATGTACTTTGTGTAGTTTGGGGCACTGCAGTATAAAAAGGACATAGAACTATTAGGGAATGTCCAAAGGAGGGCTACAGAGGGGGAGGGGTATTGAGGAGAAGACTGGTTTGATTTTTAGGCGGTGCAGTGTGGAGCCCAGAGTTGGACTCAATGATCCTTGAGGGTCCCTTCCAGCTCAGGATATTCTATGATTCTTTTCCTTTCTAAGCAATGCCCAGCCAGTCACTGTGCATGGTGACCAATGGCCATGGGATCGTGTGTGCCTGGCTTAGAGGAGACAACTGTTTAACAAAAATAGATAGATAGATAGATAGATAGATACACATACACTTTCAGTTCTGTTCCCCTTCACTGGCAGCATAAATAGACTGCAACTGCTCTCCAGCAGCACACTATGCGCCCAAATCATTTCTCTGGTTGTTTATTTGCTGAGACTGTAGTCATGCCTCAAGGCCTCATCTTTGATGTCTGAAGCTCTACAAGCAAAAGTCTTTCTGGAGGAAAACAACTTCCAGTGCTCCCCATCCAGCCCCACTATGGGCCTGGGGTCTCCCACGTGGGCAGAGCATTTGCGCAACAAATTTTGGAGCTACCTACTGTTACTGGACTTGCTTTCACATAGGAAGAACAGGAGGGTTTAGCAGATACTATAGTCTGAATTTCTTCACTGGTTACAAGAATCAAGTGGCAGCAATGTGCACCAAAAGCACTTATTACAGGTTAACGAGTCCTCAGCTTAACAAGGCAGCAGGTCAGGAGGACATGCACACACTTCCCCAGAGGAAAGGAGATGCTGAAACAGGAGATGCCTTACAAGTTCAAGGGAGCCCCCAAAGGGCTGAAAGCAGCCCCTGTCCCACAGCTCATAGCAAACTCTGTGGACGCGGCACAGCAGTTTATAGGAGAGTGACTTTGACACATGCTGCAGGGCAAGGAGGGACATTTCACACCAATTAGGAAACACTGTGAAGAGCAGCCTAGGCAGAGGGAGTAGAGTTTCAAAAAGCCACGTTCTGCCAAGTCGTTGATTTTATCTAATTGGGATATTTCAGGCAAATGAAAGCAGAAACGCTAGCGGGAATGTCAATGGGGAGAATACTGTGTATTTTGTCTGAAGGGGTAGCAAGGCAAAGACAGCCAAAAGCACTTTTCGAAATGGAGAGCCAGACAAAATTATATATTAGATCCAGCTTTTGGCAGTGGGAGCCAGACTTTAAGTGTCTCAATACAAGCCCAGAGAATCCTCCACCTTCCCAGTGCCCCCAGTCCAAGTTCCATTTAATGCCGTGCAAAACTTAGAGATCGGGCTGAATCCCTGGTTACAACGTGAAGTCATCACGCTACTTGCCATGGAAACATGCCAGTTTTGTTGTCAGAAGCCAAACCCAGGGAAGGCACAAGCCGTACTCAGGTTTAGGCTTGCAAAATTTCACATCAACATTTTCTCAGCTCCCGCTTGTTTGGGTGGGATCAAAAAAAAAACAGAAAAGTTTGGGCAATGGCTTACAGTTGTGCCTGGTTTCTGCCTGAAACCAAATGGCCTCCACCAAACTGATTCCAGATTTGCTCTGAGAATTTGCAGCCTTTAAAGGCATCAGCCATGGAATCTGTATGAAACTCAAACTTGAGCACCAGCCAGGTGATGGAAACAGCTCACAGCTTTTAGCAGCACGTCGCTGGCCTCATTGCCCTCACTCCGTCCCTGGCCCAGCTCAGCGCTGCAGGGAAGTGCCACAGAGCTGAGGGCTGCACGGTCTTTTCTGCTGATGTCTCCTTGGTGTGCCCTACCTGAAAGCGTTCAGGTGTTCAAAGTTGGGTTGGACAAGGCTTTGAGCAACCTAACCTATCAAGACGTGCTTCTGTCCATGGCAGGGGTTGGATTGGGTAATATTTAAGGTCCTTCTCAACTCAAACTATGCTATGATGCTGCAAAACAAGCAGGGAAACAACTTGAGGACAGGGATGAAAGCAGAGATCAGCTAGATCCCAGTGACTGCAGCACTCTGCTGGACTCTGGCGAGGCAAATAAGCCCCAGGAGCAAACACACTGCCTCTGCAAACACAGTATTCACATGCACAAAGGACCCAAACAGAGCAAGAATTCATGAGTGAAGAGAATACATTTTTCTGAAGCATCTTGGTGATGCAGGGAATCAAAACAAACAGCATGTTACAGTACTCAGGGGATATGCTGAATTTCTCCAAAGGCCATCTTAGATTCAGCCCAGTTTGATATGATATATTGCTTTGCAGGACTCAACTACATTCCTGAAATAAGACCCTCAAAACTTTCAAAGATATACCATCACTTTAACTAATCTAAGATCAAGAGCAAGATATTGAAACATAGCAGAAGCGTGTGAATTTGAGGGGCAGGATGAGCTGTTGGCAAATAAATGAAAATATAATGTTCTATTTCGAGGCACAAGTGTGACAGATCGTTGTCCTGGAGAGGACCCTGACAGCACCTTGGATACAGCCCAGTTCAGTGCAAGAAGTCGCGGCAGAGATGTCCAATAGTTCATATTCAAGGCACAAAGAACAAGGGAGACTGATGGAAAGTTTGTTTTTCCATGATCTAAAATCCACAGGGCGGTGTTCCCATCAGGGCTCAGAGAACCTGAATGTGCTGCTGTGATTTCCTACCCGTGCTGCTGGCACAGGGATGGGATGTCAGTGGAAGTGCCTTGGGGCAGTGCTAAAGCAACCTTTAATTCGGGGGGCAAAGAAAGGCAGAGTTCAACTTCCCGCAGGATTTGTCACAATAGGATGAAGATTTCTCACTTTCTGCCTGCCCGGTAGCTGAAATTATGATTCTTTTCTCCTGTGTGAAGCCATAAAACTAAGGGTGTCAGGCAGCAGGTCACACTCTGAGCTTCTATGAGAAAATACATTTGATATATGCCCAAACTCTGAACTTACATGGACATTTGATGCATTTCTCATTAGATTTGTTCAACCCTTGCACAGCTAGAGAGTCCTAATTCTTTTTTAAAGAAAGCACGGGGCCTTGCATACAAATGGGGAGTTCCTGCAGGAATTCCCTCTGGTTTGCAAAGATCGTTGTGGGTCTTGAGACCCCATAAAGGGCGAGCAGACTCCCTTCTGCCAGAGAGCTTAATAACCAGCCCAGAAAGCGGGGCTGCTGCTGACAGACATTGTTTCCATAACCTACAGACAGGGAGGGCAGAGGCGACGGGGGAGATCAATGGACCTGGGCTGTGTGCACAAGTCAGCCTGTCTCTGATCAGGTTTCCTCCAGGGGCTGGAGCTCAGGGTTTCTCCTCTGCAGAGAAAATATCTCAGCCTGAAGAAGTAAGTTTGCACTGATTCTCAAGCAATAACAGGGGAAAAAAAGAAGGAAAAAAAATTAAAAACCCAGAAGAAGGGAAGAGGAGGGATGGAAAGGGAAGGGAAAGAGAAAGGAAAGGGAAAGGAGAAGGGAAAAGAAAAAGCATATTCTCGCATTTACACTGGTGCGAAACCAATGGTCAGCTTACAGCTCTGTGACTTCAGGACAGATTACCTTATCATTGTACAAGTTCTCATCCAGATTCATGAAGCTTTCATGCTCAGAGCATTTTGGTCAACACTTCACATTCACATCCCATGTTTAAGTGCTTGTAAAAGCATTTGTAAAACGATGAGTAGGTTCGTTATTTTTTACAGCCAGGATTCCTAAGAACGTGGGTCAGTCACAGAGGCACTGTTTGTTTGCCCCTTCCTCTCCACCACCCCTTCCAGGGAGCTCCTGAACCTCCTGGCCCATTTCAGACACATTTGCTAAAGGAACGGACCTCAGAAGGACGCTGGGGCACCACCAGCTTGGCAGTTTCCAGAGCCTCTCCAACATTCCAAACTGCAGCAAGGACTCAGCCCTTAGCAGATCTCACACTGCTCAAGCAGGCAGCTCCAGCTCTGAAATGCTTCTTCATGCATGTCCATGCCTGCACAGAGATATCGTGGAAAATGAGGTTATCAACCTAGGGACCACCAGATCCAGTTTCTGGCATGAACTGTCCAAACAGACCCATCTGCTTTTCCTGCCCAGACCACTGCAAGAACACCCTGAAATGTGCCTTTTAGTGCAGCATCTTTGACTAATTTAAGTTTCTATCCCTGACCCCTTCCATCCTATTCCTAAAGGCAGGATTTTCCAACTCCTGCTCACACCTTTTCCTAACCTCCACCATGTTGGTCTCCGGAGTGTTTTGCACACCCGTGGCACTGCCTGTCCCAGGGGTGGGCCGATCCCATTGCCCTGCCCACAGCCATCAGCACTGCTCAGCAGAGAGCTGGTCTCGGGGTCTGTGTGTGAACAGGGCTCTTCCTCACCAGCAGAATGCCATTATTCACGCAAGGCTTAAGCACCAGACATGCAAATGCCAGCCACAGACCCTCAGACCTGACAGTTAGCATCCCAAAGCCATTCATCACTCAGCACCCTTATCCTCGTTTAAAATCCCCAAGTCACAAGGCAAACAACTTAGTGGTTCATTTTTCTGTGCTTTTGTACGTTTCTGACTGCCTTTCTCCTTCCGCCTATTCAGCTGCTTCAATTGGCCTCCCCAGCAATCCCAATCTCTGCCCTCCTCTCACTGCCACCATTGTGGCACCCACAATACCTTTGGGCTTGCCCCATCCAAGCATGTCCATACCAGTTTCCCCATCAATTCCTCCACAATTTAGCAGTGCCATCTGATTCACAGCCTTTATACCTTCCCCGATAGCAGAGACCCCAGCGAGTTGCTCCGGCTGCCTTAGCATTTTAAACAGCTTTACCCTGAACTGGTCAGCTGAAAAGCACTTATTTCTACAGAAAAGGAGATGACATCAGCTGATGCAGGATAACCATGACAACCTCCCCAGACCAGCAGGGCCACATGCTGTTTGAATAAGTAAAGCAAAGTTTTCCTCAACTTTTAATTAACGGACTGAGCGCATGTATGCGTTTGCTCATCTTTTATCCACACTTCTAGCAGTATTTTTTAATGAATTCAAGATTCCTAAGATCTGGAGATCTTAGGTGGCATTAGTGACAAGAAATCCTTCCAAAATGGCATTCTGAACCCCTGTCAATCACAAGGCTGATGCACACGCAGATAAAGAGAATACCAGCCCCAAAACCCAACATCAAACACATTGATGGCTTTCCCTAAGAAATGCACTTTGAGATTTGGCACACGATGGGACTTCATTCATCAGGCTCCTTGCTTTTAATCATCTGCTAGGAAAGCAAAGAACAGAAGATATTTCAAAGCTTGGATTCCGACCCAAAACCACAACAAATCCATCCTCTAAATGTCATCTTCATAGAGAAAATGTTCCATACCTGATCGGTATGTTCTTGCTCAAAGTGGGCTGGAAGCATTTTAAATAGGCTGGCATGTAATATCAAGAGGTGATACGTGCTGGATCCAGAGAGGTTAATTCTCCTGTGCTTCAGTTTTGAAGCATGGTTGCATTCTGGAAAGCCTTACACTCATTTTCTACACCATTGCTTTCCAACATATAAACTCTTTATTAAAATAAATAAGTGTAGGAGGATTCGCCTTCTGGATCCAGAAATCTCTTACTCCCTGATTCTTCATAATGGTGTATTTATAAAACATATGTGTCCCGTTTTGGGGCAGTTTAAAGTTTGCCTAGTACATAAATGCTTCATTAAAGCAGCTGCTCACAATCTGTTAGTATAAATATTTTCCACTCCTTTCTGATCATTGGGAAAGGAGGCCAAGGCAAGAGCTGTGGCTCCAGAAGCCCACGCTGGAGGTGATCACAACCCATGTTCACATGAGTCCTCCAGGACTGACCCTGCTCCCACAGCTCCCTTCCAGCCTCTGGGAATGGCTGTTCTGCACCTCTTGGATCCTTCAAGAAAAACAAAATGTGAAGGATGCAGCCCAGATTGCACAGCTCCAACCCCAGCTGACGCTCCCAGCCTGAAAGCAGCAGGTCGAACGCAGCTCATACGCGATGAATCACCTACAGATGATATCCTCATTCGGGACCAGCAGCACCCGAGGGGTCCAGCCTGGAGCTGGGAAGTCTCCTCCTCCCAGCAGACCCCTGCCAGCCCTGCACAAAGACTTGTTCACTGGCCCAAAAGGTCTGTTTGACTTGGAAAAATTATCCATGCCCAGAATGTCAGTCTGCTTGGGATCAGGAGGCTCAGTTCCACCTTTCATTAAACCCTTGCCCTTCTGCAATAATTGCAACCAAGCCAGCAGGGTCACATCAGATTCATCCTGTGAGTGGGGATGAAATCTGAACCGCAGACTCAGACCATTAATCCTGTTATCTGGCTGCCTCCCTGCCTCCATCCAGCGAGGAGGAAGCCTCTTTATCGCAGTGCTGTGCCTCATGATGAAATAATTCAAGTGGATTAAATCAGCTCTTTGGGTGCATCAATCACACCATTGTCCCCGTTGCAGGAAGTTTCCTCCTCAGCCTTTAGCCACCTCTGCCCTGACCCATATTCCAAGGACTTCCCTGCACATTTCATTTGTGTCTGTGTTTTTGCATTTACTTACACAGCAGCTGTGTCCTATGAGCAGGAGCAATAAGAAAAGCTAACAAGCAATAAAGTCAATAGCTCTTAAAGTTATGTAAGGTCTAAGAGATGCAGACAGTGATGCCAAGCATGATTTTCAATAGAAGCACCTTATAACTCATTAAAATATAACTAAGTGAGGTGCCTTGGAGCTTTCACAACTACCACTGAGCACCTGCCTGAACTGAAGCCTCACGCAGGGGCCTACATTGGAGCATATAAACAGGAGGGGGAATGACTGTTCATGAACAAAAGAGTGGATAATGATAGGACAAGGAGGAATGGTTTTACACTGAGACAGGGGAGGTTTAGGTTGGATATCAGGAGGAAGTTTTTTACCCAGAGGGTGGTGACGCACTGGAACAGGCTGCCTGAGGAGGTTGTGGATGCCCCATCCCTGGAGGCATTCAAGGCTAGGCTGGATGTGGCTCTGGGCAGCCTGGTCTGGTGGTTGGCGACCCTGCACATAGCAGGGGGTTGGAACTGGATGATCATTGTGGTCCTTTTCAACCCAGGACATTCTATGATTCTACATCTTCAAGAACATGTGCTCCCAGTAACTGTAAGACTTGGACAGCATCAGCTTCTTGATATCTCCAAGGCAAAATCAGAGCACACTGCCCCATGGAGCAAAGCAGCAGGCAGTGTTCTGTCTCTGCAACTCACCACAGTGCATACAAGAGCTGGGAAGCCCAAGGGGTATGACAAGCAGAAAGGCAACAGCAATTACAGCTCTATGCTAAAATTGCTGAAAGCTTTGGGTTCTCCATAAGAGAAGCTTTCTCTCCTTAAACTATCTCTTGCTACAAACAAGGGCAGAACCCACGTGTTGCTTTTTAGCACAACTGTGATGCTCTCAGAGATGGCAGATGCAGATGACATAGGAACAACCTTTCCCCCAGTGTGCAGGGATGCTGCAACACTTGCAGGGTGAATTTTGGGCTCCTCACTCACCCCCTCTGAGCTCAGGGAACTCATTGCTGCTGCTTAGCGGAGATGCAGCACCGAAGGACTGCAGGACAGAGAAGCAGAAAGGATCCATCATTTGGCTCACTGGCCTTTGGGATCTGGGCACGAGAACTGAATGGTAACAGAACTGGGATTTCCATTGCATTATTTACTCCCCCATACAGAAATAAACCACTGCTTCCTTGCATTAGCCTCTTCCAAGAGAAAGCAGTGAGAAACATGACAAAAAAGCATTCCCATTTTAATTCGTGCTCTTTTTTTTTTCCCTCCCTCTCACAAACACTCATTTGCTTGGAGCCTCAGGTTAACAAAAACCACAAAGCCCCACTTTGCCAAAACCACAACGTTTTCCTTGATTTGGGGTCAAAACTGACAAGTTCTGCCTGTTTTCCTCCTGCAACCATCAATCTTCTCAGGTTCACTCCGAGAGCACCTCAGCTACACTGAAAAGTTCACAGACCTGGCACAAGCAGGGGATTTATTATTAAACCTGCCAGATTTCAGATTTGATTTACGACTCTTTCATACAGCCATGTTATCGAGTACAGACAGGCCCTGCAGTGCACGCTGTGAGGCGTTCATAGAGCTGTAAATGTCGAAGCCAAAAGGGACCACTTAGATCTGGGCTGACCCCTGGATTAATGCAGAGCAGTCATTCCTGCATCTACCCACCAGGAGCAGGGCTGGAGCTTTTAAATAATACTGCTATACTCTCTGCTCCTGCACCTCTCTGTACTTTCTCAACACTGCCAGAAGCAGGAAGGTCCCTACAGAGCAAAGCAGAAGGAGCCCATGCCATGCCCTGCTCTTCCCATTGAAAGAGTAGTGCAGAAATTGCAGAGTGGTTGCACTGGAATGGATGGAGGGGTGGATGGATGGAGGGGTGAATGGATGGAGGGGTGAATGGATAGAAGGGTGGATGGATGGAGGGGTGGAGCTCCCACAAGCCTCTGGCACAAGGCACCCAGCACTTCTGCAGTCTGGATGCTGGGGAGCATCCCCAAGGGTGCTAAAGAAGCCTGGATTAGAAGCACTCTACTTTCTCACTGGGTTTTCACCAGTATGGATGCCCACAAGCCCCAGTACCAGAGCTGTTAGCAGCTTTAGGTTACCAGCCAGTACCCTCCTCAAACACCGATGGGATCTCAGAACTCATTGTTCCTTCTCACATCTGTAAAGGAGCAACAAAAAGCACTTTCTGACTTTCTGTCCCCATACAGGTGGGACATGACAGCATCTCCCAGAGAGACATGATCTGTCATTGAACATTACATGAAATATCACAACCAGAAATTTACTTGTCATCTACTGGCACCATCACAGCCTCAAAGACCAGGAACTGCTGCAGCAAAGTGTGCCCAGGGGCTCCCAGCCAGCTGTACTGGATGCTGTGCAGGAAGATGGAAAATAAAACACAAATTTAGGATTCCTGTCAATACAACCCATACCGGAAACAAAAATCAGGACCAACTGACATTAACCCAAAAGATCAACCTCTACTCATGCAAGCTTCCAGAGACTGCAGCAAGTGTGCAGAGGAAATAGTAGAAACTATGCACAGGAAACCCTAACATTTTGTCACCATGCCATATGTCTGCATAAAATGGTTGATATTTTCTTTTTTTCCCTCACTTGCAAGGCAAGGCAACTGTTACATTATTTTGCATATATTTTATACATTTATTTTATATATGCATATATATATATGTAAATATTTATTTTACATTTTAAACTCCAAAGATGTCAAAGGCAATCTGCAGAGACGAGGGGCGATTTACTGCCAAGGCTTCAGGAATGGTCCCACGGGCCCCATTTGCAGTTATAACAACACATTTTATCTCTGTGTGAGCAGGAAGGGGGGTTGGGGGGTGGAGCACAGCAGAGAGGCGGAAGCAAGCACTGGCAGTGAATCAGATGATGTATATTAGGGAGATAATAAGCACAGATTACACTCTTGGCAACCGTTGTGCACCATGTCCTTGGTTTATAAAGCCCAGGTTTCCCTGCTGGATTACTTGCTGTCCCACAACACCATAGGTAGTTAAGGGTTAAAAGCCCATCCCGAGAGGAAGCCAGGGCACAGCCAAGCTCTCTCCTGTCGGTTTCGGTGAAACTCTCATCTCAAATAGGTTCAGCACAGGCTGGCAGAGCACTTCCATCCCAGCCTCCACTTAACGGCTTCAGAGGTCTCTAAGTGCTGCACATCCGGCACTCAAAGTGGGTGGCAGGCCCTACTGCCAAGTTTTCATGTTGGAAAAAGGCATTCCAGCACTTTTTATACATATATATGCATTTTTAGGCAAACAGCTGCATGGCAAACATCCACAGGAGCCGCTCACCAACCCCAGCTCAGCACCCTGCTCCCCAGGTAGCACGGTGTCATGGAAGAACAGCCCTGTGCTGATGCAACTCATTTGGGTATGGCTGGTCTGGGTCCTAGCTAACCCACTTGCTTGTTCCTAAATGCTTGGAAGCTCGACTCAGATGATGGTTTAGACTCAAAGTTGCTGACGCTGAGAAAGCCTGTATTTGACAGCTTTTCTTCGTGGAAAAGCAAAAAATACAACCTATTTTAAACCGTTCTTACAGTTGTACTCCTTGTTCTCTGTCAGACGCAACATCCAAAGCTTCATAAGTTACCCAAGCTGCTCAGTGCTGGATTTCATTTCTTAGCACTGAGAACCACAGCCCTGGCTCCCTCCAAAAACTGAGGAACTTCAAAAGAACAACACTTGACTCTAAAAACATTTGGTCTTTTACCACAGTGGCTCACTCTTTTTATTCAAATAAATGGTCACAAACTTCTATTTGCTTTTGCAGACACTGGCGTTGTGCAAACATCACCCTGCCCTTCTCCTGTGGCACTTGGAGGTTTTCTTCCAGCAAAACACGGTGCCAGGGGCACAACAGGTCACAGCTAACTCTGTCAGTGGTAACAAACATGTGGTTTCAATGGAGCCAAGGAAAATATTGTCCCTCCTCTGAGCTGAGGTTTGTCCACCTGGTTGCTTTAATTAAGTCAGGTACAGCTGTAGAAGAAAACCAATGAATCAGCAACTCCCCTATGCCACCAAACAACACAAAGCACAGAGTAGTGAAGGGGGGAGGAAGGGAGTAAAAACTCAGAGCAATCATTTTTAGCATTGGAACCAGGAGGTGAAGGTCTTTGGCAAACATCAGGAGGAACTATAACTGCATGACTGGAATGGGAACTTTTGGACCTACATTTGGTAAAACCATAAAAATGCCTAAGAATTCACTTAAGCATGTGCTGAAACAATTTGCTCATTTGTTCTAATTTAGGCAGTATTGGACTCATGCTATTCATATTTCTCAAGCCTTCATCTATTACCCATTTCTTTCTAGCCCTCTAGTTGCATGGCTTAATGAATGAGTTTTATACCAAATGAGTCCACATTCTCATCTGTTCTGTGCATTAATTCTCAAAAGGAGCTTCAGTAGAGGATTTCTTATCTATGCATTCATCAGTTCTAACTCCCCAGTGAGGTCATTTCCTAAGTTTTTAATAAAAAGAGACTTTTGATTCTCGGGGTCATGTTGCAAATTATATCTTCACTAATCTAGCAGAGGTCTAAAAAGACACCTGAGTCAAAGAGCATCTCTGACTCCTCAACACACGTGTGTCTGCAGGCTTTTAAAAATATACAGCCCTGCTGTTATAAATAGAGCATTCTTCTCTGAGGCCAAAGCTTTCAAAGTTCAGAAAAACATCCTTTTATTTCTTTTTATAATGATTATGTTCCTTCTCCTTGGAAGCAGGCTGCACTAAACTGGGTTGAGAGTTGCTCTTGGGTGCAGATTCCACCCTGGCTATTTTTATGTTGTTGGAGGGTTAACTTGGACATCAATGTCCTTTCTTTTGTCCAACACCTCAACAACTCAACTCCAGGAATGTCAGTGAGTGATTTACATAAGAAGAGAATTGAAAGCCAGAAGAGACAAGATAACCAGATGAGCACCTACAAAACCCAGCTTTCCACTGAGTGAGTTTCAAGGACTTGAACACAGGAAGGTATTGTGGTGGTGGCATAAGCCCCGTGCATGAGGCTGTGATCTGTTCCTACACTCAGACACAAGAGAAGCTGCTATCGCCCCACACAGACAGCACTTTTACAAGAACTATCTGACTGCACACTATAGAGTAATTTGGATCATAGCTAAGCATTCATTGAAAGTGCTCTCATTTCTTCACATCCCTGTGCAGTAAAGGTATGCTTCAAGGTACACTTGTGCTCAAGATGTCCTTCAAAGAACAGGAAATTTCACTGATTTCAGCAGAGCATAACCATTTTCCAAGGGCTTTGCAGAATTAGGGCACCAGCCTGCAAGCCTGAACAAGTGTGACTAGACTTCCTGGAACATGCAGCCCAGCAAGCCCATAGTCCAACTGGGAGGCCTTGGTTGAGGTCAGTCTGCAAATAACAATAAGCCAGCAGGCATCCACACTCACCAGGGCTTACACCATTCACGTGGGTGTTAGGAAGTAATATCTGCAGAGCAAATACACAAGGAAGGCAATCCAGACACGGGGTGGGAAGCAAGCCAATAGGACTGTCAACACCTGGAGTGTGAAAAGACCAGGGCATCACTACTAAAGGCATTTCTTCAAACAACAGGTGCCTATTTGTGTCTTTTGGTTCTGCAGGTGTGGGTCTCTTACATCTGCAATACACGGTACTTTGCTGGAGGACAGATGAAAAGAGCAAGGAGGCCTCAGTTCGCTCTCCAGTTGGCCTTGCTCTGGAGTGATCTTGTACAGCAGTTCCTGCCTCTACATCCAGGATGTCCCTTGACTTCTCAGCAGAACTTTGCACAGAGACAACTTGTGTGAATACGCTTACAGGCTCTGCTCGGAGCACTGTAGGATGAACAGGACGATGCATCTGCATGGCAAGCATATCCAGGTTTCATGAAGATGATTTAGTTCTTCCAGTGGTCATCAGCCTGCAAACAGAACCCACAGTGCCTACAAAGTGTTTTAGCTCCTTCTCTTGAATAGGTGAGATACAAAAACTGGCTTGTTTACCACAGATAGGGGTCTGTTGTGGTGGGGTTGATCACAAGGTTCGGCTGTCGCATTTTCTTTGGGTTCTGTCCAAAAATAAGGGAATGCAAATCAGATTTAAAATGCTGTGTCCTTTTATCTTGCTATCCATTCTGTGTCAAGCTAAGCTCAGCATGAAAGAAATAACTTTGAATTTTTATATAACTCATGTGTGTGCACTGCTCCAAAATAAAACCTAGCGCAGTAACAGGACACCTTGAGTTTACTGAAGTGTACATTACTCTTCTGACTTGCTAGTTAACTTGAGGTTAAAAAAAAATCTCTTTTGGAACAGCATATGGAAGGCTTAAGTGCTTTTCGGAACCTGGTTTTGAGGAGCTACTCTACAATGTGATAATGTCCATGCTTTCTCCAAGCTCTTCTGTTCCTGTATATTCGCCAGGAGATTAAAAGGGTGTTGAGTGGTGCTGAGCCTCCTGAGGGGCCATTAACATCACATGCAGTACTGGAGTTATTTGCACTGGCTCAAGCCATCCTTGCCTGCTGATGAGCACATGAGGGTCAGAGGAAGTTGCTGTGATCACAGAAATACATCCCTGGAGGCACATCCTTCTTCTCCTTTCTCCCAGGACACCTTGGGGCTGTTGGGTGAACCCAAAGCCATTCTTCTGAAGCTCTGAACAACTTCCCCTCCCAGCTACACTGCCCACCATCTCAATCGATTTGGAACTGCAGCAGCAATGCAAGGACTGCATTTTTGGAGTGATCCTAGCAGAGCCCTTGGCAATGCACACCAGTGTGAATTTTACCAGTCCCAAGACCGGCGCTCACTATCCATAAACACAGACCACTTCAACATCCTTTCACATGCTCTGACAACTCCTGTCTGAAAGCACACTCTGATTTACATGACCCCAGAGGCTTAGTTGTTCCACACAGGTTAATATCCATGGGCAACATGAATCTAACGACTTGTGCATTAGAAGAGTGTGGAAATGAGGAGCCTCTCCTGCCCTAATTCTGCCCTGGCCTGTTCCTCCACTGTTAAGATAACTCAGCAGGCAAGAATACCTCCTAGGCTTGGAGCCAGTGTCTATATGCAAAACAGTGAGCTCCACCCCTACCTTAGCAAAGTCTCCCCAGCGAACCTTCTTGCACAAAGCTCACAGCAGCAGGGCTGATGCTGGCATATTCACCAGTGTCACAACCCTGGGAGGAGGTGGCACTTGCCTACTGAGAACCTCAGGAAGCAAAAACCATGGACAACCTTCACCAGATATGAAGGTAGGTGAACAATTCGACATGTAGTAAGAGCAGAGCTCAAAAAAGACCTGCCAGAGCAAAGCAAGAGCTGCTGCCAGAACACCCCATAAGGATCCCTTAGCCTGGGCTCAGCACATCTCAAGTCCAGAAGAAGGGTGAGCCTCATCCTGGTGGCACTGGGTCCCCAACCTCAACCCCCAAGGAAATAAAAAACACTTAATAGCCTTCAACCTTTACAAGCCTTCTTCCCAAGCCTTTCCTGCTAAGCACTGACAGCACTCATGCCAGCACCAAGTCTGGCACCTCATTCAAAGGTGCTGGTGGGACTGTGGCATGGGGCTGATAAAAGCTACTCAGCAACTACTTTTTCCCTGATCCTTCACCTTGACATAGTGTTTTATCTACCAAAGACTTCCAAAACCTCTTAGTCTCTCCCTGGCATGTTATCTCCTTCCATAACCTGACCTTTCTGCATAAAAAAAAAGAAGTCAACTTCCTCCCCCCCCACAACTCTTTCTAAGCAGAGAGTCCGACAGGAGATCAAAGCACATGGTAATTTAGCCCATGGAATAACAAAAGTCAATGAGAACAATGTGCTGCTGACGGGGCACTGCGCTGTGCCCCAGCAGGGAGGGCAGCCCAGGCGAGCCCTGAGCTATTCACTGCAGTTGAAGAGACGGAGAGAAGGGGGAGAGGGAGTTTGCTCTAAGTTTTCATTTCTAAAGAAGGGCTCATGTTTTAAATCACAAAACCAACAATGCGAATATGTACAGGGACAAAGTCAGCAGACCCATACCCAAACAAGTTTCCTACTAGCTTGGATAGGTTCTTTGCCTTCCTGAAGGCAGCGAGCCCTTGCCACCACATCGCCCAGCAGGGGCATGTTTAGAGCTGCGTCACCTTCCTGTGCATCAGCTCCTCTCTCTGAGATTCCTTCAGACAGGGCTTGTGTGAGTGGAAAATCTTCTTTTGGAATGAGCAAAGGGAAAGCTAGAGGAAAACAGAGGGTTGAATTTAGGAGATGACAAGTCTAAAGTGATGGTCCTTGGTCTGCTTCTCCCAGCAGTTTGCTTAGAGGGATCCTTAGTTTCTTCCAGACTGGGAACAACTCACCACCACCCAAAAAGGAAGCTCCATAACCACTAAACCCCTTCCACCATGAAATGGGAAAGAGAATCAAATTGCAGGACAGAGTCAAAAATAGCTTCCCAGTTAGCAAAGATCTGAGCCCAGTCCCCACCTCCAGCAAATGGTGTGCTTAACTCTATGTGAATTTCTCATCTTACAGGGGAGGGGAGGAAATGACAGCTCTGCAGCCACCCACCCAAGCTCAGGGGTTAAGGAGCTACCTCCAGTATAGCACACAGAGAGGAAGCAAAGCTTTCCTTGGCCCAACACAGAATCCAGGAGATCCACAGTGCCAAGGAGACCCTTCTGCCATCACACCAAGAGCAGAACACAGGAGCTGGAATGCTGCAATGACAGCCCCCAGCCAACAGATGATAATTAGATCAAGTTCTCATATCAGCACACATTGCTCAGTCACAGAAACAGCTGGGGCTTTCAGGAGGCCAAGGTCACCCTGGCAGCCACCCCTCTCAGCCAAAGCAAGTGTCAGCACAGAGGTGGATTGAAATATCCTGGAGGGCCAAAGGACAACTTCTTCATCTGCTGCAAGGAGGAAGCCAACAGATAGAAGTTGGAAGCAGAAACACCCAAACAAAAACCTCAAGCTTAGGTCTGATCTGGTGACTTGGACAAAGTTCAGGCAATCTCCTGCTGCTCCCTTGCAGGAGAACACACAGTGCTTGAGCTCAGAGGCCCCACCACTGCTCTCACAGCCGTGAATAGAGTTTGAGTTCAGCAGATGGAACAACCAACCCAGAGCTGAGCCAGCCTGGCTCCTGCCAACCCTTTGCTGAGGTTTGAAAACATCAGGTTAATGTTTTTTCATCATGTTTTATTTCAGCATTTTTGCACATCTCGGCATTCTGTTGGCTTTGGCACACGCCTGGAGCCGCAGTACCACTACAGAAGTTGATCTCTTTATGCCTTCGCTCCAGCAAAACCAAGGAGTAGCAGAAACTTCATACAAGTTGCCTCTAATTTCATGAATTTTCCAAATCTCAGTCCAGGCAAAAAGCTTCTAATGAGTTTGGATAAACTCTGGATAATCCTCTGAACTTTCAAGTGCTTCAGGAAAAGAGTCACATACAGTGCCTGGGACTTCAGAAGGTGCCTCAGAGAGTTGTGTGCTCCAGGAATAGTACAAGGATTACAGATGTGACACCTCTGCATCCCCATAACTGCACCCCAGCATTATTTATTAAGATTAAACAACAAGAAAAAAGAAAACACGCAACCAACCACACACAGATACTAAACTGATGGGAAAGAAGGGTGACCTCAGTTCTCTCAGCATACACCAGCCTAAACCTGCAGGGGAGTTCACCAACACACAGCAGGAAAGTCAGAGCAGATTTATCTAGCAGGTTTAAAGAAAGTAAAGAGTGAGTGACAGCTCCTTTCTTAAAAGGAAAATAAAGAAACATTAACTCCTCTTGTCAAAATGCTGTAAAACTGGCTTTTGACTCAGCACACCATAATACTGCTTGTAAATGGGGTAATTGGTTTGCGTGAGGTCATGAAATTGAACATGCCTGCTCTTGCCCATCCTCTGCAGCAGAGTAAGCTGCAAAGAGAACACAACACATGGGGCAGCACAGGTGAATGTACAAAGATACGTGTTTCATTCAGCTCATTAATCAGGGCTAAAATATACTTAGCCATTCACATCCTTAAGTTTATTCATATCTGATATGTTGAAAGCCCTGCTCACTGAGAGAAGACATTGTGTCTATTGCTCCATCTTGTTAATCCAAAACCACAGCACTCGGCATGAGCAGTTTCCTCCCACTCTGCAGCATCCTTCCCTGGTCAGAAACATTCAGCAGAGCTAACCATCATCAGAATGGAGCACTTAGCAGAGAGCAGTGCTGTGCTGGAAAAGAGAGACAGGCAGATGTTGGAAAGGTGCTAAAGGAGCAGAGTGTGAAGCACACAATGTGGTTCAAACATTTGGACACTGGGAGAACTGCTGGAATCCCTCCTGTTCGTGTTTCCAGACATCTCCATCAAGAAAAGAGTAATTAAACACTACAACTGGAAGACAGAATGATTTGTTTCTAAAGCACCTTCACAGCCTGAGGCTTTGGGAAGCACATGGAGACATGAACCATACTCCAAGGGGGAGGAAGAGAGCACAACATGCAACCCCAACTGAGTGCAGAGCCACTGGAAGAAGGAGCGAGCACAGGCCAGCACTGGAAGGTGCCATAGCACTTTAATCTCTGGGCACTTGGTTTAGGAATCCAGGGAGAGATGGAGGTGGTGCCAAAAATAAAAAAAATAAGATCACATATCTCAATAGCAAATGTCCTACTTGGAATCCCAGCACAGAGAGGGAATCCCAGAAAACATGACCATTGATAAGGAGACAAAAATGAAAGAGCCAAACCAAGATGAAAGAACTTGCCCACGGTCATGTGGCAGGTTCAGGGCAGAGGCAAGAGGGGCTTTCCAAACTTTTGTTCATTTAACATCTCACTTAGAATCACAGGATTATTAAGGTTGGAAAAGACCTCTAAGATCATCTATTCCAACCATCCACCTACCACCAGTATTGCCCACTAAACCATGTCCCTAAGTACTACATCTCCATGGTTCTTGAACACCCCCAGGGATGATGACTCCACCAAAAGGAAGACAACTCCCTGGATTCTCTGTCCTTTGAGACAGAGGAGACCAAGAGGAAACAAGAAAACAGTGCTCAAACATAACAGAACTCAAGGACTTATTCCAGAAAGGACAAATAGTAGATGGAAAGGCTGCCACGAGGGAGATTAAGGATGGATCCTAATAAAAGCATTTCCACTGCAAGCATGGTGTGGCCTGGAGGTCTGAGTCAACTACATGAGATGTTTGGAAGTCTTTTCCAGTCTTGCTTGTCTTAAATCAATTCCCTGTAAAAATCATAGAAGTGGAAAAGTGACAGCAGTCTGTCCATGTCTGAAAAGCATAGAGAACCAAAGGCATCGTGCCCTGCCAACAGAGGAGGTCAGGGGACAAGATCCTCCAAGCCAGGGACCATGGGAATTCAGCCTCACATTCAGTCCTACTTCACAGTCCGTTTATTTTACATGTTTATTTAACATCTGCATGAATCAAGGCAATATTATTTCACAAAAACAGAAAACTTGGCTTCACTTATTCAAACATTTGGACAAGGAAGGAAGAAAGCCCAGCACAGGATTTGGCTGGTTAAAGAATAGGAATATGCAGTTATTACCCTGTTGTCAGTGATTCAAAAATCAGCCTGATTGGAGGAACTGGATGTGATTGCCATCTGGCAGTTGTTTGGAGAACCTCCCTAGAAGAAGTCACAGCCCCAGCTCAGATCCAAGCAGATAAGAGGACAGGGAGCAAAGCAATGCCTTGACATTTCCTGCAGAACAAGGGAACCAAGTTGGGGAATGTGCGGACCTGGTAGAGATGTGAGTGTCGCAGCACAGTGCTGCCTATACAGCCCTTGTGGCACCCATATGGGACAAAAAAAAGTCAGACCTTCACTGAACCCATCCCAGCACACCAGCTTTTTACCTGCCTGGAAACTCCCAAAATGTTCAAGTGCCCATAATGACAAACACCCAGAAGGAGGGCTGGTCAGGGAAACACTGCTCAATGCTGGGTGGTGCCACCAACAGCACAGGGTTATAAACCAGAGCTGCCAGGTTCTTTAAAGCCAACTGGGGTTGTTGGTTTATGCTCCCTCCTCCAGGTAACATTTAACACCAGGACAGCTGCAGCGGAAGCATTACTTTTCCAGATGTTTCCAAGACAGCTACCATCTCTTGCCTCTAAATCAAGGTTGGATGGGTTTTAGGAAGAGATGCTTTTGTCAAATGCAAGTTATTGGGTTCAAGTAAGGATGGAATTCTCTGACCTGTGCCTTACAGGAGGTCACAGCTCAGATGACTTGAAGTCATTTTTGGTCCTGATATCTATGGAAAAAGCTACAAAGCCTCCTATATTAGAAATGAAAGGAATAAACAGCAGCAAATAATATAACTGTCAAATGCAGACAGCCTTTGCCTGCAGTATAGCCGTGAGCTAATGAAGGCTCTTTGGCTCTGCTCATTAATCACAAGGATTGCGATTTGTTACCGAGGACTTTTATCCTGCTTTCCAAACGAAACAAGGTTTATGGAGTCATGCTGTATGCACGTGCATGTTTCATCATATCCAGCATTTGAGCCTGTTATCCACTTTTGACAGGGAGTAGAGATCAGAGATATTAACTTACATCAAGCTTGGCAAAAGAAAGACAGTGGGTAGAAGGGAAAGAGTTCAATTAACGTTCCCAGTAAAAGAAAAGCAGAAGCATTAAAAAAATAATAATAAAAAAATCCTTCACACACTAGAAAACCCCTTGGGGCAGGGGTAAGAGGTTAGTGATGCCCCCACGAAGGGGAAGTAAGAAGCTTTGCTCATTATTGTCATGCACCAAAGAACCTACCCAGGCAACACTTCTTGCTCGTCCGGATTTTCTAGTGCCTAAGGAGGAAAATGCTCATGGTGCAGTTTTAATACAATTAATAAAACTTGAACAAGCCACCAGACACCACTCAATGGTAAGCTGAGCTCTAGCAGTTTCAGTACTCACAGAATGACTTTTATTTATGGTTAATAAGCCCCAGCATGGATGGCAGAGCTTCAGAGCATCTAAGAAAGCTCTCCATCACACTGCACAGAGCATGGGTACCCCTGGGAGTACAGATGGGCTGGGGCCAGAGCCTCTGCAGCCTGCTGCATACGTACCCCTAATGAGCAACAGAGCTGTCTGCAGGGCTTGCATAGGCTCCACCGAAACAGAACCTAATTTAACAGTTTATCCTGTCTGTATTCTGCTGCAAAGGGGAATTATAATTTTACTCTCGTTGCTTCTATGCAAAAGTCAGAAGGTAAAATTTCTGCTGTGACCTCCTCCCGCTGGCTGGCAGGCACTGCTCTCAGTGTTCTGGGGCAGAATTCGTTGCCAATACACGTTCTACGTATATCGTTATATACACAACACTGGTGACATCAGCGTAGCTTGGGAGCAGGCTTTGCTCATTAGCAGCGGCTGCAGAAGCTCAAGAATGCAGAATGTTGATTTATAGAGGTCCTATAAAAATGATCTAAGTTTCCCCTTCTGCCCCATCCCTATATATCTTAGTGCTAAATTGATCAGCTTAGATCAATAGATGTCAGTGCATGCACGTTCACTCCAGGGCTTCGCAGGACAAGAACACTTCAAAAACTGAAACAAATAGCTCCTCAAAATTAGAAAGAAGATCTAAAAAAATATATTAAAACTCATGCCTGTCCTACACCCCATGACTACTCAACCCCACAGTGGAAGTTAGATTTAATTTCCAGAGATAGAATTGTTCTGCATCCAACATAAACTTAACATCTGAGCACCTTTGAATTCCCAGTAATTGTGAGAGTTTTTCCAAGAAGGGGTTTAATGAATCTGGCTGTGACTGCAGTCCTCATCGTTTCTGCAGGTTTGCTCTGTCAACACACAACACTTTGCTTTCGCTTGGGCAAAATCCAGTTTCCTTCTCACCAAATCACCTGGACCAGCCTTTGGAAACCCAGTCTGGCCAGCTGCTATGGAAAACCTGGCTTCCCCTGAAACGCTAATGAATGAGTAAAACTGTGAATGGGACAGTCAGCAGTAATAATTTCCATGGAAAGTCCCAAGTTTAACAACCAGGTGCCAGAATCACCCTTCAGTCCTCCTCCAGGCTGGAGATCAGACTGCATCACAGTCCCTCCATCCATCTTTATCCCCAGATTCTGCTCTCGCCTAACTCAATCCAGGTAGAAGTTTCCCATTCTCTCTCACTTAGGCTCTCCAGTCCTGCATCTGTACAGGTTGGTAGCAAAATCATGCCAAGGACATCACTCAGATGCCAAGGGTGAGAACCCCAGTCATTTCCTGTGCTTGAGCCCCTGCACATGTTGAGCCATGCCCTGGGCCTGCCAGGTGCTGCCTGCTGAACTCAGCACATTTTTACTCCAATTTGTTCCTTTACTGGATTTCAAAATGTCTTTAAAATCCAGCTGACAAGACTGAATTATTGATTTTGCATCAGGTTGGAATTTATGGCTTGTTTTGAGAGCTGCAGAGAGTTTAAATGTACTCTCTGTGCACTTTGAAAACAAAAACTTTTGGAAAAATAATGTAAAATAAGGTAGTTTTTTGCACTGGTTCTAGCATTGCTGAGATACAACCCCTGCAGATCATCCTCACCTTGCAGCTCAAGCACAGAAGAGCCGCATGCCCTCTGAGGAAACCCTCTGTAGAACCCAGGCCCAATCACCACCACAAGTTGGGTGGTGGTTGGGTCAACCTATGGTTGTGCTTGGGTCAACCACTCTGCAGAGCTCAAAATCCCATCCACTAACCTGCGCCCCAACACAAACGCCTGTGCCCTCTAAGCAGAGTGGTTTCCAGCAGTTCAAGCCCCAGACTACACGAGTCCTGCCTGGCAGCCTGCGGTGGCAGTCCAGGAACCAGGGCTTGGGTTCAAGTCAGAAGATGGCAAGAAGGTTTTCAGCCAAGAACAACAGGACTGGGAACTGAGTGTCGCACACTGAGCAAACAAGGGCTCGTTTATCACAGCACCGGCTCCAGTTCCCTTCCAAGATAGTGCTGGCGTCAGCCTTCAGCAGGGCAGGGAGGGCATGAAGGGAAAGCTCTGCCAGAATGGTCTTTGAGGGTGAATTAGACAACACCAAAACAAGAACAGAGGACAAATGCTTAGGCTCACCAACTGTTGTCACTGACGCACCACACAGCTTGCTAGCAGTAAAGTAACTTAAGGATCCAGGTGCAAGTTGGCAATGAGAACTAGTGCAAAAATAGAAATATGAATCTATATACTACTGCCCTGCCTGACTGAGCCAGGTGCTGACACACCTATCCCTAAAAAAGCGCAGTTCAACGAAGTCATTTCAGCTTGCAGTAAAATTACAGAATCTCAGGTTAGAAAGCTTGGGTTGAAAGAGACCTCAGCTTTGCCAGCTCTGTCATTCCCGTAAGGATCAGGAAATATGGGCATTATCTAAACTACATCTCCAAGTCTTGCTGCCCGTCCAGTGTCACTTCCAGGGGATCACAAGGTGGTGACCAGTTGATGTAGGCAAGCTGTCCAAGTCAGCTCCCCACATACCTCATCCTCATCACTGTGGGCACAGCAGGGACACATCCCTTACTGCAGGCTTTGTGCAGAATGTGATAGAAGGAATCAATGCTTTATTTAGTCCCACTATTTGGGTGGGGAGTTGTCTTGCTAATTTAACAGCTCCTTTATTATTTCACCAAGCCACCCTTCTCTCTTTACAAGCAAATACATGCTACCCTTCATGGCCATGGTGTGGGGAGGGAGGACACTGGTTTGTCCCCGTGGTATTAACTTTCAGCACAGCACACAGTTCACTGCAGAAACCAAACAGCCCCAACAAGCCAAGTCTAAACTGGGATGGTGTTTGGATGGGCAAAGAGGCACTGCACACTGGAGTCAGTCCTTTCAAGAACAATTAGGATGTCCCTGTGCTGAGGGTAGATGTGGCCTAAGGAAGCTTTCGGAGGAGCAGCAACTCAACAGGACTCAACCCAAGGCACCCAGCAAGCAAACCCTACAGCCACCAGGAGCAGCTCCTGTATCCCCATCCACACTGCAGTCATGGCACCCAAAGAGCTGGGGGTTCAGAGTTTGCCCCATCTGTTTGCTCCTGGTTGCCTTTTCTCAGGCAGGAATCTTCACTTTTAATGAATACCCCTTCATTTTAATTAGGCTCCAGTCCCACCACAATTATTTCCTTATACATCCTTGCCTTTTATATGCCCATCAGAGAGCTGTCCATCAGATTTAGGATGCTCCACAAAGCTCCTCCTCAGGCTTTGAGCATCCCCATTGACACAGGACAGAATCCCAGGTTGGGGAAACCACCGTCAGACCCCCACCCCCCACCCAGCTTTGATTTACTCCTGACACCAGGAGTCCCAGGCTGCTCAGGTCCACCTCCATCACAGCCCCCAGGCACTGTGTTGCCCTGCAGCAGTGACACCAAAAGCTGTTGTCATGGGCACAGACGGTGGTCACCAGGGTTCCCATGGAGTTCCCATGGAGTTCCCATGGTACCGGGCAAGACATGCATCGGGTGACAGTGGGGAGCTATTTGCAGCCCTTCAAGCACCTTGCAAGTTAAACACATTCTTTCTTCCTGCTGCTCCCAGCACCCAGCAAGCTCGAGGGCTCCTGACCCATCAGGGCAGCACTCACTATGAACAAAAAGGTCAATAATTGTCGCAGCTGACCTCCTGGAGACCAAAACAGAATTCACCATGGGTGTTCAAGCATGGCCAAGGGCAGAATCTGGTTCCAAGGAACTGCCCATCAACCAGTTTACA
Organism: Pavo muticus; assembly: GCA_016647715.1. Taxonomy (NCBI): domain Eukaryota; kingdom Metazoa; phylum Chordata; class Aves; order Galliformes; family Phasianidae; genus Pavo; species Pavo muticus. The sequence continues at coordinate 1,306,498 of JACDJE010000165.1, read as the reverse complement.
TTTTGCAATTTTTGGCATGAAGTCCTTGCTGCAGGCTGGGGAACGTGCCCTTGGGGCTGGAGTGCAGCAAGCTGCTCAGAAAGCTGCTGCGTCCCCAGGGAGCAGCTGACATGGGGCACTCCATAAAGGAACAGGGTGGTGCAAGGAGAGCTGTCCTCAGTAAATAGAAAGGACATGGAGATGGATCCCCAAGGCAGGGAGAGGCACGAAGAATCACAGAAAGTCTTGGGTTGGAAGGGACCTCAAAGATCATCTAGTTCCAATGCTCCTGCCATGGGCAGAGCTGTCAATCACCAGATCAAGCCACCAAGGGTCCCATCGAACATGGCCCTGGGCACCTCCAGGGATTCTGACATATGGGACAGCCCCAAGTCACTCCCTCCCTTGCAGGCTGGGAGAGAATAGGATCTTTGCCCAATGTGAGGGGGTTCCACAGATGGAGGGGCCTTATCAGCCTTTCTCACAGGGCATGGGAAGGCAGTTGACCTCCCAGCACAGTGCCCTGTGGACCAGTGGTCACTCAGGCAGAGACAGAGCTCCATCAGCTGCCAGCATGCAAGCACTGTGTCATTAAAGTCCGCTCTGATGTCCCATCTCAGTGGTGATGTCAGCCAGAAGATATTTGAGGGGAGAGAGGGAGTAAATAGAAGAAAAGCCCAGCATAAGCTTAGGGTGTGACCAAATGCAGTCTAAGCCTTGCCTACAAATTAAGGCATCTCCCTCCTTCCTCAGCCATGGCCCCATATCACCCCTATATCTCCCCATGAGCAGGGAAAGTCACAGCGCACATCAGCTGGCCAAGGGCAGCAAGAAAGTCTCCATCATACACAGAAAGTATTAGGACTACCTAATGTCCCTCTCCCCTTAGCAGTGGGCACAAATGTCACTTTTCTGAGAGGGAAATGCTGTGGAAATTCCTGAAAATCCTTCCTACAATTAAGGAATTGACAGAGATTTTTCAGCTTTTTCTCTCCGTTTGAAAAATCACTGCATAAAGGAAACAATCCTTACGGAGCATATAACTCACAATAGGCTGAAACATTATCTCAAACTATTCGTCTGCTTCCTGCTTAAGTAAACATATTAGGAATGCGTGTATATAGTTCCTGGGCAGCTTAAAAAATAAGAAGAAAGGAGGTATATGGAGTCTCCTGCTTTTGAGTAGCACATTGTTTACGTTGTAATAAGCACAGATCATATTTATAGCTGAACACAGTGTGAAAGTGCAGGCAAGCTGGGAAACATTTGTTAGATTTAATGATCTTTTATTTAGCTGGTGCAGAAAAATGCATCCCTTCAGATTGATTCATGGCATGGATTGTATGGAAACCTTCTTCCCCAAGAAACGAAAAACCCCAAAAGGTCAACGTGATATTTCGGCTTTCTCAGACATCCAGAGACATTCACAGAGCACAATCCCCAGCCCAGCAGGCTGGGTTACAGCAGGGAGGGGATAAACCACAGCCACGGAGACATTTCAGGACAAGAAGCAGAGCCATTCAGGTCACCTGGGCTGGAAGGGCCCCCATCCTGCACTGCAGCAGCCACACAACGCACTGCCCTGAGCCAGAGGCTTTGCAGGCTGCAAGGAAGGGGCTGACGAAGCCTTTTGGTTGTGTGGCAGCTCCATTAATTTAGCAACAGCCAACCGGGGCCCAGCCACCAAAACCAGAGCTGAGAAGAGCTTTTCTCAGCTGCCTGAGCTTGGCTGCACCACAAGAGCAAGCTGCCTGGCAGAGCAGCTCCTCCTGCAAGCCTGCGGTCACGCAGCCTTGAGCTTTCACACTTTGACACTTCTCGCCTTGCTAAGGGTGCTGCAGTCCTGCCCTGTCACAGAATGAGCTCAGCCCTGGGCCAGCCACTGCTGAGCAGGGCAGCCACCAACTGGGAGCTCCCACTGCTCCTCCAGGGCAATGCGTGCACACGTGCAGGTATCGGCGCTGCTTGCCTCGAGGGGAGGTGCTGAGAAGTGCTTTCACTGTGATAACAGCATGCAGAGACATGCACCAGAGCACCTCCATGAAACCGAGGCAGAGCCAAGTAAACACAAGGAGCCTGGGACAGTAGAGGCTCCACAGGATGAGCAGCCTGTGCTCCAACCTGGGACATCCTGCCTCTTCCTATTACCCTCAGCATAGTCCTGGCGTGAGGTTCCTCTCCTAGCATTGCTTCACCCCTCCCTACAGATGCAGTCCTGCCATGTATTAAGCCTTTGAAAACCCCTGTCCTCCAGGAAGGCAGCTCCAGCAGTCCCAAGCCATGCAGTCTTGATTACTTCTACTGCATTTCTGCTGTATTATTCCCCTTCTAAAAATCAGTCCTCCCATCCCAAACTGCACAGCACTGCTGAGCACACAGCTCCAAGGCACTTGCCTGGGGGGAACTTGCAGATAGGACATCTTAACTAACACTGCAGACCTGCAGAGGAGAAACAGACTGACACCACAAAGCCCACCCCTCCTGCACCTGTAAGGCAGTGGCACAGCTTCACAGCACTTCCCAGCAGCTCACAGGTGCCTACAGAGCAAAGCTAATGCAGCACAGCTGTTGCGTTAAACATGAAAAAAAGCTACCTACCTACAATTCATACCTACTCAGCAAACAAAAAAAAATACTACAGGCAGTCTTCTGCAGCACTTTACCCAGAGCATTTCAACTCTTATTCATTTGTACCAACTCAACAACACAACAACTTTAGGCACAAATTGAACACGCTTGCTCTGCACTGCTGGAGACACCCCTGAAGCAAAGGGAGCTCATGCTGCCCTTGTTGCCTTCTGTGCTCTAGCTGATGCTGGGCACCAGCAGCCTCCAAAAGCCATCAAAGGAATATGGTAACTGAGAGCATGGCCTGATCTGGAGTGCAGGCTGAGACCCTGCAGGACACATCTGCAGTGCTGTTAGACTCATGGAAACAACAGAGGCAACACAATGCGCTGGTGCTGGGCGACATCCCCTGCAGGGCCACCACCCTGGCACTGCTGTGCATGGAGCTTGTTCTTCAGGAACCTAAGAAACACAATGAGTGCATTAAACCTCAGCCTTTTTTTACAAGGAGTCTTGTTTACTCTACAGCAAGCAGAGTGCAGAGGGCTCTGTGCTTTGCCCAGCTCTGTGCAGTTAGGCATTTGCACATATTGGAATTAGAATCATAGAATATCCCGAGTTGAAAGGGACCCACAAGGATCATCAAGTCCAAATTGTGCCTCCTAAGCCTTATTCTTGGTCTCTCTTTCCATATGCTGGGAATGAAGATGCTTTTTCTGCAGTAGACAATGGAGAAAGGTCCCAGAAAGGGGTGCACCACATAATGTCAATAGCAAATTGTGGTCTGGATCCATTTTCATGCTTACACAGCAGCATCCAGCCCAGACCAAAGCCTGCAGGATAAAATTGGAGGCATGAGTGACACAGAGCTTGGTGGGACAATTGCGTGTTTGTCCTTGGGATGAAAGAAGGAATTCAGTTTGCGCTGTGGCAAAGCCCAGAAAGCACAGTGGGAAGATTTAATGGGAGTTTAATTGTTGATCTAATGGGATTTGCAGGAGGTCCCATAGGGCATAGGAGGACCACAGTTCCCTGCTTCCATCCTGCTGGGGCAGTAGATGCCCACTGTACAGCTCTCCCTCATGCCTCAGTTTCCCCACCAAAGCATCCTGGTAATGCTTCCCAGGTGCTCGTGGGAAGGGTGAGCCTGGGAGGGGGAAGGAAGCTTGGAATGTCATCACTGAATGCTCCATTTGGACCATGCAAAAAGCAGGCTGCTGTCACCTCTTCCTCGAGGAGTTTTCCTCCTGCCCAAGGAGCTGCCGGCACTCCATCCCAAGGTGGAAAATGCCTGGCATTGTGTCCAGCCCCTGTTTGAAGTGGGAGAGGAGCTACTTTGAATAAGCTTTTTATGGGCCCCATGGCTCTGCTTGACCATAATGTCAGCTTGTAATTAGCAACAGATACCACTTCTGTCACTCGAGATGTTATCATCAGCCGTCTTGCGTTTCAAAGTGAGGAGAGGCATGTAAATTACGGGCAATTTCAGCTCTGAAATGGGCTTTATGGTTTTTTTCTGCAGGGCGAGCAGGAAGCACGGGTGGATTTTGTTAGGGAGGTAGCAGCGGGGTGGGCAGGAGGGAGCACAGGGCTGCAAGGAGCTGCTCAGGGCAGGGCAGCAGAGCAGGGCAGCAGGGCAGCAGAGCAGGGCTGCAGGGCAGCAGAGCAGGGCTGCAGGGCAGCAGGCAGCACGGGGGGGCTCTGCAGGGGCTCATTCATACCCTGAGAGGAAGACAGGGAGAGGAGTCCTCAAAGCCAGCGCAGCCCTGCTCCACACTCAGCACATCACAGGGGCTTTGGCTGGCTCTGTCAGATGGCCCCAGTTCAGCTGAGGCAATATTTTCCCCTTATTGATAGAAAACATTGCCTTCAACTGAAATCTAATTTTCAGAGAGAAGGAAAGGCTCGTGTTCCCCAAACAGATTTGATTTTCTGCAAGGAAGACAAAACCCTCAAATTCACATTGTTTCCAGCTTTAACTTCAGTTAAAAACAAAAGAGAAAAGGATCAAAATTAGAGAGAGTAGAATCAAAATTAGAGAGAGTAGAATTTGTTGTGGGGTTAATTTTTGGAGTTCTGCATGGAAAAAGCCTTTTTCTTGCAGCAGACCCCGTGCGTTTCCCACATCCCTTGGCACTGCTCTGCAGCCTCACAGATCCCGGTGCCAGCGCAGGGATGAGGATTTGATTTCATCTGCAGGAATTGTCGGCTCCTGCCTCGCTTGGCCTCCTGCAGAAGGAGCTGCTCTTTGCTCGGGCTCCCCAGGAAATGAGCTAAAGCAGGGTTTGGCCCCACGTTGGCTCGGCAGTGTCAAGTTTTCCCCTTTTATTTGCTGGAGGAATTCAAGCATCACTCCACCGCTCCAATCTTTCTGGCAAATAGCGCAGCCAAAAAGGTTATCTGCCTTCAAACAGAAATAGCTTGTGTTTAGAGAAGAATTAAATTTTGTTCCCTTTAGAGCTGCAACCACATCCTCAGAGCTGTTAACCTGAATGTGAACTTCAGATAATAAAACTCTAACCTCGCCCTCGCCAGTCGGCAGCTACCTTATGTACTCTCCCCCTATCTGCCCCATCGATGGCTCGATAGCACAGCTTGTTTTCTTTTTCAAGGAAGACAGCTACTAAATCTCCACTCCACTCCCCTACCCTCTCCTTAGCACTCTGGGGCTTCTCCACAGCTGCAATGCTTTTCCATCGTCCCTGCTCTCAGTTAAATAAACATTATGACACATACTGATTGCTTTAACAAACTTTACTGTTCCACGTCCCCGGCGAAGCACGGTTATCTTTTTACAGGGAACATTCCTTTCCTGTTGCTATGCCTACTTCAGCGCCATCCAGCGCGATAGCCAAGGCTGCTGAGAGGACCCACAATTTCCAACCGCTCCGTTTTGCTCATCCCGAAATAGCAGCGCAGCGGCGCAGGGCCAGGACTCGGCAGATGGGAACTGTCAGAGCTCTGTGCCTTCAGCCCAGGCGGGGATCCGGCCCTGCTGCCGGAGCAGGAGCAGATGGAGCTGGGATGGACACGTGGAAGGAGGAGGGTGGCAGTCGAGGCAGATGAAGGACAAAGGTGCCAGCGCAGCCCGGCGCACGTCTGTCCTCCTCCTCCCTCCGAGGCTGTGCTGTAGTCCTGTAATTTGCAGTTAAATTGCAGGATCCAGAGGTATTTCTGGCAAATTGTATTTCATAACCATTCATCACCGCCGTGCATAATTTCTGTCGCGTCACAAGCTGTGTTTTAAGGCTTGCAGGGAGAGGGGAAGCTGCTATTTGGCTTGGCTAGGCCAACGAAGCACTTGGCCAGCGACAGGGGAGCCGGGACTGCTGCCCAAATGGCACCAGGGCATAATGTCCCCATGTCCCTGCTCTCAGAAGTGAGTGGGATTCATGTTCCACATTGTTTTTCACTTCTAACACAGCAGAGCCTATCACATAATCATAAACAGACATCCAGCTTAACCCCCCTGCCATGGGCTGGTTGCCCCCCCACCAGCTCAGGCTGCCCAGGGCCCCATTCAGCATGGCCTTGGGCACCTCCAGGCACCCACACTTCTCTGGGCAGCCATCATCCACGGCGTTGTTCACTGCTGTTAATGACTGCAGGGCGATGCAGGGGTTTTAATGACAAACTCCCCTGAGGGTCAGTGATTTCTCATTTTTCCTCATTTTCACTTCTTCTTGTGAAAACATTTGCTTCTCCCCTCACTACAAGAAAGGTATTGAGGCCCTGGAACATGTCCAGGGGTGGGCAACAAAATTGTGCAGGTTTTGGAGCACAAGCCTTATGAGAGGCAGCTGAGGGAACTGGGATGGGTCAGTCTGGAGAATAGGAGGCTCAGAGGAGACCTTATCGCTCTCTATACCTCCCTGACAAGAGGTTGTGGTAAGGTGGGGGTTGGCCTCTGCTGCCTGTTAATGGTGATAGGATGAGAGGTGATGGCCTCAAGTTGCGCCAGGAGAGTTTCAGGTTGGATAGAAGGAAAAATTCCTTCTCAGAAAGAGTGGTGAGGTGCTGGCCCAGGCTGCCCAGGGAGGTGGTGGAGTCACCATCCTTGGAGGTGTTCAAGAACCGTGGAGATGTGGCACTGAGCGACATGGTTATGGCATGGTGGGGTTGGGTTGGAATTGGACTTAGTGATCTTAGAGGTCTTTCCCAACCTTTATGATTCTGTGATTGTTGAGAGAGTGCAGGTAGGCTCCTCAGACACTTCCGTTATCAAAGGAAAAGCCAAAGCCCTGATTATTTCTGCCTGGTAGAGACCCAGATGCGATAGCTCTGGGCAACACAGAGGTCGATACAGCCGGAGAGGATTTCTGGCAGCAAGTCTATTGTACAAGGCAGCTCTTCCTCTCAGTATCAGCCAGAGAATTTTGGGTCCCCAGCACATCGGCATGCATTGCCCTTGCAGCTCTCCATCTGAATATTCCTGCACTTCATACACTACAACCCCCCTACTACTTTCTCCTTATTGTAAGGGCTCTGAGCAATAGACCGGATCTAATTAAGATTTCTTCTAATCTTTCCCTTTTTCCCCAACACACTGGGCTGGCTGCATATGGGGGGGAAGTACAAGGGTGTGAGCAGAGGAAAGGACTCAAGAGGAAGCAGATAACGGGCAGCCCTGTCCCTCCTAGCTCATTTCTGGCAGCCAGCATGCTGCCAGGCTGATCTCCTCACTGGGGGCATTCCCTGCCTTGCCCCATCCCTCCCACTGAGACCACAAAACCCAGTGCTGCATCCCCCTCATCAGGCAGGGGTACCCCAACTGGAGGGATCACCATGGGATGAATCCAGAGCTGGGGCTGTGCATGGGGAGACGTTGTACCCATCCTGCCCCAATAGATACAGCAGTGGCAGATGACATTCCCCATAATGAAACCCAGCAGTGCCAAGGGATGTTGCTGCTGCATTAAAGGGCACATCTCCACGCATGGCAGCCCAGCCAGTGCAGCACTCAAAGGGAGCAGTGACAGCAGAGAGCTGGACATTTCCAACCCCAGACAGAGAGAGACGGCAGCATGGATGGAGGAAATGATTCAGAATCTGGAAATGTGAGCAGCACAGGCCGTGTGTGCTGCGGCTTGAATGGGCCTCTCTCAACACAGAGTGGTTGGGGTTTTTTTACTGGGACACAGACGGGGATTCTTGGAAGCGTGTCAGGAGAGGGCTGAGTGCGTGCGCCAGACCCACATGGAGAAACCTCTTGAGCTGGAAGGCCAGCTGATTGCTTTCCCTTTTTGCAGGTTACACAAGCAGAAGGTTAAAAAAGCCACATTCTTTGCCATCATTTGCTTTTATTAAAGGAATAATGCATATCCATGTTACCGGCAAGTCCTACGGATTGCAGATGTACTGTGGATTATAATAGGATCTGACTGGCCTTCCACTGAAAAAACTTTCAAAGCCTTTTGTGGTCCATCATACATTCTTTGCTGTAATCCCACTGTTGGTTCCCATTGAGCTGCCAACAGGCACACTGCTATGTGCCCAGCATGGCACGAGGCAGCCCCCACCCAGACCTGCCAGGATCACATCTCAGCTGGGTAACACAAAACCAAAGCCAGCAGTGAGGCTCCACGTGGAGCTGCAGATGTCTGAGCAATCTCAGCTGCCGCTACAAGAGTTATATTGCTGCAGGAGAAGATCCAGCAAGGTCGGTTCCAGATATCATCACTTTGTGTATCACTTCATTAAACTGAAATGTGATTGAGTTTCCTCCCAGGCAGCCTTTGAGAAATGCATTCATAGGGCATCTGGAGGGTCCAGCTCTCCCAGTTGCACGGCATGGGCTGAAGCACTCGGGATAGAAATCAGTTCCCCCCAAGACGGTCAGATGACAGTGCTGAGTTTGTCCCTGAGCTGGCTCTGAACCTGATGCCCAGGAAGGGCCAGATCTGCCCACCCGGGAAGTGTATTTCTCCCAGATCAGCTCCAAACCTGGTCCTGGAGGCAAACACCTCCCTGCCCCTGTGTCCTCTGGCCGAGGACTGGAAGCACCACCTCAATTGATGGGAAGGGAGTCTGCCTTCCTGTTTGTGCAAGAACCGACTTCTCTGAAGGTCTGCCAGTGGTGGGGCTGGATTTAAGAAGAATAAAACACTGGTGAGATGAAGGAGAGCATCAGTGAAGGTCAGCGAGCACTTTGGATTAAAATTTCTCCCCAGATTTATGAGAGGTTTGCATTGTTTAGCCTTCTTTCTCTCGCTGGGTGATTTCTTGCATTCCTGTGGCACTAGAAGCCAAATTCATCCTTGCTCTAAATCCATTTATTTTTCTCCTGAAATTAATTTTGCTCTCACATTTCAAAGAGCAGAGATGGCAGAACAGCTACTAAGCTCTCTGAGACACAGAAGAGCTGCTCCTGCTGCTACGGCGTAACCACAAACACAGTTTATGCACTCTGCGGGAGGACTGCGGATGTTTTACCTTTGGTTTCCAGCAAGCCCAGCTTGCTTTGAGCCAGTTTCATAGTTCTCTTCTTTGGGGGAAATGGGAAAAAAAACCAAAATCAGACCCACATTTCCATACACACCTATTCCCTACCATATTTTTAGGAAAAGTGCACGGTGAGCCTTTACACATCACTCAGCAATACATGCAGAACTAGAATGATTTGGTGCTGAGGTGGTGAAAAATTAGCAAACTTGCACCAAGATTGAGCAATAGATGAGATCTTGTCTCTGAAGGAATGACATTATGAATCTGGTAAGGAGAAGGAACAGACTGTTTGTTGGCTTTTCTATCTAGGAAGCAGCAGGCTGCCAGAAGTGTCATATAAATGAAGGTCCTGGAAGAGAGCAGCACGATCTGTCAAAAGGAAGGGCTGGTGCTAACCACCACAATCAACAATTGCTGATAGATGAACCTTCCTGAGACCACTGGGTCTGGAGAATTTCTGAGGAGTGAAAAACTTCTGTCCATTACAGAGGCTCTTGCAAAACCTCTACAGACTCCCATCTCCGACTCCTGTGTTCCAGAAATAATTGAAAAATGTCAGAATACCAAGAAAATATCTAAATAATCTCTCTTGATCTTGGGCCCAGCACCAAACCAGTGGGAGGATGCCAAGAACCTAGATGCACAGAGGATAGGTGGAAAGCACAGTTGCAGTCCCCTCTGCAGCCGTTCCATCAATGATTCCTTCCCCCTGGCCAACCCCAGTGCTGATATCCCCACTGGGTGTCCACTGGACTTACCTCTTTCTAATAGGAGAGATTCTTACCTCCAGAAGGAGGCACAGAACATGCAAGAGGAAGAGTCCTTTTTGAAACTGGTATGGATTTTGCTGGGAGGCCATCATCACTACAAGCCCTCAGTTTTAAAATACCTTTTACAGGAAAAGATGGCATTCAGTTACATGGCATTTATGTAAGCAAACAGTGGCTGCTCAAAAATCAGCTCATGTCCATCCACAAAAGCCTGAAAAATGCTCAGTGTGTTATTCCAGTACACCAGTACCTCACAGCTTCCACTGCCTGACCCAGTAGCAGATCTGGACACATTTTCCAGCACATAAGTTTTAACTCTGGCCACAGCCCCAAAGCAGCACATTTAATATCCCTTTCAGAACATCATTAGCATTAACTATTTTTACTTCATATTCGTGTTATTCCTGTAAGCAGATCCCCCTCTGGGCCTCGCTCCAGGCTATCCCCTGAGCATTCACTCAAGTGTACTCAGTGCACTCCCAGCCACCACAGAGGGCTGATCCCCAATCCCCTGCACGCGGTGCTTGCTGACCCTTTACTCCACCAGAGGATCAGTGATCACCCTGATCCCAAGTCACCAGGCAGACTCAAAACCCATCAACACCAGCTTGCTGAGGCTCCTGAGCTAGAGAGGAACCCAATGGGAACCAATGCAGCAGAAAGGAGCTGAGCATCGCGGCGATCACACACACCCACCAAGGTGAAGGGCTCGGCTTGGAGCAGGTGCCCTGTCCCAACGTGCAGGGCGGCAGGAGGGCCGTGCCAGCCCTGCTCCACCCCTGCACAGCACTTGGGGGAGAGAAACCTCTGATTGTTTTTTTATCATTATTATTAGGGCAGCTTGCCAGCCTTTCCGTATCACTTTAGAAGTGCAAAACAGCCTAATCTGGATCTCAGGTTCACACCTAGTATTTGAATGATGTTTTGGAACCAAGCCCAGTTCTTAATTTGGAAGGATGTTACCTGGTAGCTCTGGAGTAAGGATCAATGCTCATACATCATTTCTTTCCACAGGGTTTTCCCATGCGTTTTGCATTAGGAGCTGTCCTGTGCCCTGTATCACTGATTGCAGAAAAGCCTTCTCCCAGGAAGAGCTTCTCTCTCGGATTAAGGCATTGCTCCTCATCTGCTGTGAGCATCGGTGCTGCAGCACTCCCTTTTAGCTCTGGGCTGTAGCTCTGTATTGGGCCAACAAAAATAAAAAGTCCTAAAATGAAAACCTCCAGATGATCTTGGCAGAAACAGCACGTCCATCACAAATGGAAATCGCATCTGATATTCCACAATGGCAGGAAACTCACCTGGTTTTATTTAGTCTCCACACAGCTATGTGCTATTGGCACTCCTCCAGTGTATCTCTTCTGAGAGAGACTCTTTTTTTTTTTAATACTATCTGCTAGTGGCTCTCAGTTCTTATCTAAAGCACTCTGCCTGTTTGGTTTGCACTGAGAACCTTCGCTGAATTTTCTGTTTGTCTGTTGTAAAACGTGTAAGGGAACTCCACAGCTCCCTCATTTACAGCTCTGTTCCCACAACAAGGTGCTTAAAATAAAGGAATTGGCTCGGGGTAATTGCTTGATATGAGAAAGATTATACAGGCAATGAACATCTGTATCGCAGCTACGGTTGATGGCTCTGAGTGCTGTATCATGTGCCAGGAGATGTCTGCCAAAAAAAATACTCAAAAAAATTTTTTTTTTCCAACCCAACATATGCTTATATAAAGACTTATCCAGTATGCAAAGAAGCTCATTAAAAAGAGAGAGAGAGAGAGAGAAAGAAAAGGAAAAAAAAAACAGGAGTGTTGAAATAACAGGAAATTATGCAACTGATACCTGAACCTGAGCGTTGCAGATCCTATCCGGAAGCTTCAGTCTCTCACAAAGCCCTGGTAAAATAAAACAAGTTATCCTTCTTTTTTGAAACTGAACTTGTCAGTGCAGAGTCAGACAAAGGCTTTGCACCAGCATGGTCACTGCAGGCAGGGCAGCTGCTGCTTTTAGCTAACGCTGCATAGATGGAATGGGAGAGACAAGTCTGGAACAAATCAGCTGTGAGTTTTGGCCGGTGAAGACTTGTTTCCAAGATAAGTGCACACAGTGTGTCCCACCTTGTTATTTCCATTGTTGTTTCCATGATGGACTGAGAGATGCATCGCTCCAGCTCTTCTTCCGGAAGCTCTGCAGCCCCCACTCCTGCACTGGACTTGACCCGGGACTCCCAGAAATTCACTTGGAAACCCAAAGCAAAGGCACAGAGCCCGCAGCAAGGAACAGATGAGGGTTAGGTGAGCTGAAACTCACTCTCAGCACACGATGTGGGAGCGTGGTCAGGGCTTGTCCCAACATAGCACCAAGAGCTCAGCCTCACAGCTTCAGACTTGTCATGGGAGATCCCCATCCCAAAGAGCAAAAAATAAAAAATGAATAAAAAAGTTCTCAGGCTCAGATAGGCTTATCTGCCCTTCTCTCCTCACTGCAGTAACAAGCCCTGGCTATCCACCCTTGCAAATGGGTTATTCTACTCTGAGGATCCAGACAGCAAATGGAAGCTGCAGCAGCACTGAGAAGGCCCAGAACTGTTCATCTTGTCAATTAGTCACGTAACAGGGGAAGGGACAGAGGCAGGACCAGAAGGGATGAGCAAAATGCTCAACCGTGTCCTCTGAAAGATGACATCTGCTTTGGTGGAAGAGTCCTCCAGTGGCATGGTGTGAAGACGACTCATGGGTTTGGCCTGCAAAGCCCAATGGAGATGATGGGACCTTTCGCACTGGATTCAACAAGTTAGAAGTTCATTATTTTCCTACTTTAGCCTTAATAAGCAATATACGTAGGGTTATGCAGGAACCTGCCCTCACCCCAGATCCTGCACTCCCACACCGCCCACCCAACTGCTGGGACACAATCACAACACACTTTCCTCTTTGCAGCACAGTTCCCTCTCCACCACCCTTACTGATGGGCACATTCCCAGAGCCTGGAGGGAAACAACCCCCATCCAGGGCTGCAGAGCCTCAAAATTGTCTGAAAATTAAAAAAATAATGGATTAACCATTGCCACTACTGCCTTCCCAGGCCCAAAGCTGTAGAGCCTCATAGACAGCCCCACTGCTGGATCTGGCAATGCCCTCTGGCCCGGTGGGACCTGAGCCCTGGGATCATGAAGGAGCCCTTTGTACCTCTGAAATGCCGTCAGCTTGTGAAACAAAGCTCCAACAGTCCCAAGCTCCTAAATGCCCAAGAAAATGAGTGAGCAGAGAGGCTGGGAGAGTTCCCGAGCACGTCTCAGTGGGCAGAAGCAGGGCTATCTAATCAGATGTGGATGGAGAACAAATAAAAAACAGCTGCTTTTCACCAACTCTTCTCCCAACTGGAAAAAAACGCATACATACACAAGAACAAGGGAAGAGGCACTGATGAGCTGTTATCTGAATTTATTGCCAGCATCTGACCCACAGTGGGGTCTTTTTATTTTCCTTCTTCCTTTAATTTACAACCCAGTTTCTCATCATGTCATGACATCACCCAGGGTGATGGATTTCATAAACAGGCACACACATTGCAAGGAAAACAGGATAGCTCTGTAGGTCATGCCAGGCTCTGCATGGCAGCACCCCAGCATGGGTCTCCAGGTGCCCTTTCTTCCAAGAACTCTTTTGGCACTGACAGAGCCACCCACCTCCTGAGCTTTGCTGGGCTGAGGGCAGCTCTGAGGGGATTTTTGCACCACACCAGCCTGCAAGCTGCGTTGCACCCTTGTGTCCTCTTGCCCCACCCTAACTGCACTTTTCCTCCAAGGAAGCCAGACAGCTCTGCACTCAGAGATGATTTATGCAGTTTTCTTTTGGCAGTAAGATATATCCAACCCTTCAGAGACTGGGTGGAACCACAACTGTCTTCTCCATTCAAGCCCGGGCTGGAGAAGCTCATGGTCATTGTATGCATGACCGACGCGCTCTCCCATCCAGCATCAGCCCGAGGCCAGCAGCACCCACGCGGTGCTCGGGAAGGAGCTGCTGGCTTCCCATACCTCATGCAAGTAAAATGCTCTGGAATGTTCTGATATTTGTTTGTATCAAAAATGTTTTGGATATTCAGCAGCAGTCTGGGCAGATTACTAGTCGATCCAGAATGAACCATTCAGACTGTACCTCCAACAGCCTCACCCACTGTCTTAGCCTGATTACTTGTAAAAATCAATTAAAATTCACAGGAATGGGAGGCAGTCAGAAAAGTAACTTCCCAGGTGTCCGAACACAGTAATAGAAATACAGAAAACTGGCCTTACTATTTTGGAAAGAGCATTTGACAAATGAAATAACATACTTTCTATTTTTACAAAGAAATGCTCAGCACAGATGGTGGAATGAAAGGAACAAGAATGTCAGCCCCCAGATGTCTATGGGTCATTAGGAAACCCAAACAAGCAAACCACTATCGCAATTATTCTCAACACTCACATTGCCTTCCTCATCTTCATGAGGCGTCGTTACACCACTGTACAGAGGAATAAGTGAAGGTGTAAGAGCTGGCCTGCTGTCACAGAAGATGGCAGGGCAGGCGGAGGTGACATCCTGGGTCCCCTGGATATTCCTCCTGCTTTTCAGGAACCACAAGAGAAGACCTAGGACATGGGTACACCCTCGTTTCAAGATAACATGAATCTTTGTAGAGGTCAAAAAGTACTCCTACATCAAGCTTTAAAAGAAACCAAGAGTTCAATAATGAAAGTAAACATGACTTTAAATCTAAGCCTTTCAAGACCCAAGTCTCATATCTCAAGACTGATGGTGTTATCTACTCTGAAAATACAGCACTTTCATTTCATACCTCCTCCGTCATATAAGAGTCCTTAAAACAACCAGAGAGCTAGCCAAACCACTAGGATTGAGACTATTTTCTGAGAGGTCTTCCTTGAGGCTTTTAGCTTCTACTTTATTTTCTCATGCTTATGACAGCAGTCATCTTAACAGACACTGTAAATGACCTCATCATTAAAACATACTGCCACCACAACTGGCTCTTTCCCCATCTGTTAGCATTGGGTGTAAGTTCAAGTTGAACACCCGACCTCTTGGCCCCATGCTGAGATGCTTAGCAAGCCATTGCAGTTAAGGATGCTATGTAATGAGCCAAATCATCCTTCCTGCATCACGAGCACTGTTGATGGAGCTGGGCTAGAGGTTATTCTGCTTCAGTGACCTTAGTAGCCTGTTGGAAATGCTCTTATATCAAGACATGCGATATAGGTGTCCTCACAGGTCACAATACAGAAGGTAGAAAAACTGTTCATGGATCTGCATACCAGCTGCAGAATTTCCCACCCAGTAGATAATGTACAACTCACATCCAGACAGAGAACGGATGTAGAAAACAGGCTAGGGAAGGAAAGCTTCCACGACTCTTCTTGTGATAGAGCAAGCAGGCCGAGCCTCTTCATCCAGTCCTTTTGAGAAATAGGATGACTTTGTGGATATTGCTTGTCCTGGCATTGGTCTCAAGCTTGAGCAGATAACTCTAGAGGACTTCTCAGAAACACAAGCTCTGACATTGTGTTGTTCCCTTCTCTATGCATCCAACCTATAAGCCTGCCTACCGAACCACTTGGCCCCATTCTCCCAGTAGCCACTGGGCTCTCCCCAGTGCCCATAGCCCAGGAGCTCTGAGATAATCTCCTGGTGGAGAGGGAGCAGCCTCCTCCAGTCTGGTTGCTGGTTGGGATAATTCTCTCTGTGACTGATGATCAAGAAGCTATTATGTACTGAGTGGGAGCAATTTATTCTGTAATGCTTTTGACATTGCTTCAGTGCTTGGCAATTCTGTCTTGTTATCACTGGTGGAGAATTTTACAGGCCACTGACAGACCTTCAAATACAGCCATTGCTGTGTGGAAAATCCAATTTGCTTTGGAAATCTCCTGACACAAGGCCTTGTCTTCATGGTCCCTCGGCAAACCATTTTCAGCACATGCACTGGTTCACGACCCTATGATTTAACAGACATCATGAAATTTTAGCAGCAGAATCCATCACTTTGAAAGAACCCCTAACAAGTTTGTGACCTAAAAGTGAGACCTAATATATTGGCATCTCCACACAAAGGGCTCCTTTACTCTTAAAGTTTGGCTTATCTCCATGCCACTCCCAGGTCAAGTTCAGTAGTAGGGCCCCAGAGTCAATGCACCATTGAGTTGTTCCAGGAAAAGCAAATAGCATCAATGCAAAAATGTAAATGTGCATTTCTCTGCAGCATCCCCTGCTGCCAAACAGATAACAAGTTTATGTAGGTACAGAAAAAAGTTCCGATTTGAATAACTGTTTGCTTACAAATTAACCCACAGAACTGTGCCACATGCTGTAAAACAACCTTACATTGCATAGGCTTAAACGGTAGGATGGTATAATAAATGCTATGTTGAGTCACCGAATTCCTTGCATTCTTTGACTTCCCATTCTGTCTCAAATGTCAGATATCTCACTGGGGTAACACAAGCAGTAGTGAGGGCTGAGGGTTTGCGTGGGTTTTAATTGTAAAAGCAACATTCTCACAGAGAACAACAAGGTTCACAACCCTGCTCCACAACTTGGACAGGCTGGGGAACTTCAAAAGCTAATTATGTCCCCACTGACCAGTTTGGGGTTAGGGCTCCATAGGTCTGGCTGAGGGTCTAAGAACTCTGCAGCACTCATAACCCCAAGCAGTGCTTCTGCAGTTTACTGCAGTTTACTGCCTTTGCATTATGCATGAGTGGGTCTGGGCATGCCAGCCAACATGGGGCTTCTGCACCTGGGCTGCAAACCACCAACTCATTGCACCAGCATCACAGCTACTCTCCATTGCTGCTGTCCAGTGATAAGGCAGAGTGAGCCTTCACCATTCAGAGGTTATACAGTGACATCTGGGCTTTTAGGTCTTGTGGATTCTTGTCTTTCATGCTCTGGTGCTGGAATCCAGACACTTCGCCATGGTTTCGCTTGAAACACCATGGTTATGCAAAGTTGCTTCGCCTCTACATCAGACGGCCTGATCTGGTTCACTTTGCGCTTCCAGATAGCATTGCTTGAGGCCTAAAAAACCTGCCACACTATGCACATGCAGCCACAGGCAAGCAATGGTTCTCCGTGAGCATGTGAGCACACATTTATGTGCATGCCTGGATTAAGAGCGAAACTACCTAGAGGCAGCAGAGGAGCTGGATTTCCCCTCCCTTGCTCTGGAGCACAGAACTGGCCGATGTCTGATACCACATCAACCCAGGAGGTGAAGTAAGGCCCGAGGTCTCAATGGAAGAGATTAATGGCAGATTTGATGCTTGCAAACAAAGAAGAAAGTCCTGGAGGAGCTGCGCAGCCCTGCTCCCTTCAGCACCCATCCATCCTTTCCCACCACTAGCAAAGAATGGCTGCACCTGCAAGCATTTCCACTCCACTGATGTATCCCCATGCCTGCAGCAGTGCTGAGGGCAAAAAGCGAGCTGGATGCTCTCAATAGGGATCCCCAGTGCCCCAGGTTCAGCAGCTGCAGCAGGAACCAGGGTGAGGAGGGCAGGGACACAGCACCCTGTGGCCATGGGATGTTGTGGGGATCACACAGATTCAGGCTCTTTCTCCTCCCTCATCTCCCTTTGTGCAGAGAAGAGGTCTGTGCTGCCACAGCATCCCCCCGGTGCCCCATATCAATATAAGTGAGCCTGGAAAAACCACAAGCAAAGCATATGGATTTAGCATCCAAGGGTTCTTCCCAACCAAGACCAACAGAAAACATATGTTGGGTGAAAGGAATTGTTCATTTACTATCTGAAATGTCAGTAAACCCCAAAAGAAAAGGAACCAAATGCAGAAATTACCCAGGCCTCCTATAGTCCCCACAATAACCAAATAAAGCTAATTTGCACCAACTGAAAGCAGCCTTTTTGTGCTTTCTCTAGGCATGGAACAGAAGGATCACAAAGGAAAGCCACTCTCACCATCTCCTTTTATTGTACTTTTTTTTAATATGGGAGTTGAGGCTAACAAACCCCTTGCAGGAAAAATCCCAGCCAGGAGGGCAGTAGCTTTAAAACCTTAATCCTTTCAAGCAAATGCAGAATACATGTGATTCAGCTGGAGAATGAATCAGAGGTGATTCCCAGTCATCCCTTGTTTCATAATGAAGGTCAATGCAACTTTCTCCACTCTGCCCCCCCTTTACCTGCTGCCATCCATCTCTAGTTTTTGAAGTTGACCCAGGGCTGGCCAGGGCTTCATTAACTCAAACCCATGCAGCCTGCTTCCATCATCAACACTGAGCCACGGGGTCAGCTGGAAACCAGAGAAAATTTGTTCAGTCATTTCTGAAAGCCAAGCAAACCGTGATGGTATCACTTTCTCTCAGGGTTTCACTGCCAGAGCACCTGGTTCCACTGCCCCAGTAGTAAAGTGATCAGAGATGCCTTGGTGAGCTGTAAGCACTCCCACTTCATTACCCAAAATAAAGGGTTTCTTTTTAGAAAAGCTGACAAAGCTATAGTATGCTGGAAAGGCCTGATGGAGAAGTGTCCCAGCACTGTAGTTCTGACTAGACCCAGCCAGCCTGGGTGGGTTTTTGGGGCACCCAACAACAACAGCGTGATGCTTCACTCTCTAAACCAAATAGCTTTCAGTTTTTGCAGCTTCTGAGCTGAAGCAGAGCCAGCCCCTGAGTTCAACCTCCCCTCCACCATCCCTATAAACCGTGCTGAAATGCTCTTCCCATTCTTCGAACATCAGGCTGGAAGCCTGGTCCTCTGCTTACAGCTCCTGCACCTGCAGATTTGAGCAGGGCTCAGGACCCACAGTGGTCAGCATGCAGTCCCACTCTCAATAGCTTTTGCACTACATAAACAGGATAAATAGAGAGGAAGGTAGGCTCAGGGAGGAGGGAGGGTGTCCCCGAGTCACCAACAGCTAGAAACAGATTGCAGGTCTGCCCTCCAGACTTGCTCTGCTTCTCTGCCTTAGAGTGCTGTCCTGAGCTGTCACCTCTTCCCACCCCCCCCAGCCCCAGCACTAAAGGATATAAGCAACAAGCCCAGGGTTGGTGGTCTGATGAGAAATGCGAGCAGGGAGGGAACACCTCCCCAGGGCCCAGAGTAGGTGGCCTTTCTTAGTTCATGAGGAATTCGGGAGGGGTGAAGAAAATAAAAGGAAGAAAAAAAAAATCTGTGTCCAAAGCTTTTTTCAGCAACTGCAATTGTTTCTGTTTCCTAATAAATCATGTAGGCCAGGGACAACCAATCTGCACAGCATTATTATTGTCTCAATACATTTGTTGAAAGAAAAATAACACTGTGGCTTTGCTGGAGCAGACAGGATCTGCTTTTCCAAAAGGTTTGTTGATATTAGCCCACAATCTTGTCGGGCTCCATGTATACTCTGGACTCAAAGAGCTTTGCTGCATTCCCATCTCTAAGATACGGAGAGTCACCAAACCCAAATATTACTCTCAGCAGCTGAGACCTCAAAAGGTCTTTCTTTATTTTCCTCCACTGTTTCCCATTAACTCTTCAGCAGCATTTGTATGCATTAAACTTACAGAGCTGAACTCAGCTCCAGGCTGAACTATCTCACATCCATCTACACAACAGCAGCAGTTTGCAATGCACATGGTTTACTCAGATGTTGCATGGGGATGTGAGCAGGGCGGCTCTCTGGCTCAGAGGCCATCCAGGGGCAGCACAGGCTCCATTTTATGCTTGAGCACCCACATCAGTCTATGTTGACCCACATAGTGGAACCTGTTTTTTTTTCCCTCTGTTTTTTTTCCATATCTCCTGATCTCCGTGAGCTTCTTATGTCACATTCAGAAGGGCCCAGCCAGTGTAGCTGCAGTTCCCATGGGGACAAGGAGGATGCCCATCACAAAGGATGCCCACAGTATAACAAGGCAGACCCCCTGGGCTGATCTCACACGGTTCTCTAGGATTGGGTTACCTGACCCTGAGGGTGCCATAAGCAAACATGAAACACCTGTGTTGTGCTCACCCTCGTGTCCCCCAGCCCATCTTCCAAGAATGGCCATGTCACCCCACAAACCAGGGGAAAAGAGGCAAAGGCAGTCCCAAAAGGCCATGAGTGAGCTGCATCCCCAGGTGTGCCTGTTTGGGCCCTCAGACTGACCCCAACCTGCAGATGTGGAGAGAAGGAAACACCAAGGCAAGAGCTAACAGGGGATGCTGCCCTGCTCAGTGGTGTCCATCAGCTCTGCAATTCATAGTAGTCACCAACCACCTCCATAGCCAGTAAATAGAGGTCAAGGTCACGGCTGGTAAAACCTGTCCCCCGATATCTCCAAATGTCACGTATTCTGATAACCATGGCTTTGAGGGAAACAACAGTTTAATTTTGGACACAAAGCT
The DNA here is from genome assembly GCA_016647715.1 of Pavo muticus. Taxonomy (NCBI): domain Eukaryota; kingdom Metazoa; phylum Chordata; class Aves; order Galliformes; family Phasianidae; genus Pavo; species Pavo muticus. The sequence goes on along the minus strand of JACDJE010000165.1, from coordinate 1,286,360 downwards.
AAGGCCACGTTGTTTTTGGAAGTTCAGCAATGAGCACAGAGGGGTTTTTCCACCCAGCTTCACTTCTGCTGCCTCAGCAGCAGTTCCCCAAAACCAAGCTACGCATACAGGAGTTGCTTAACAGCATCGCCCGTGGGGCTGTGTCACAAGGGGAAGCACAGGGCACGTGGTGTCACAAGGGGATATGGCAGACAGAGCCAAAGCAGGGCTGTGAAGGTGGGCAAAGGTGGCTGGCCTGGCCTATGGGCCGTGTAACTTGGGTTTCTTCACATTTTGGTCTAGGCTCCATTTGCTCTCCCTAAGCCTGCAGTGCAGGCTGGGCTGGGTCAGGCCTCAGGGTGGCCCCAGCACCACAGCAGCGTGCGGTGCCCATCTCAGGGCCTGGGCACCCGAGGTCCCTTTACAGACAGCCCCAGGCTCAGGAGGCCAACCTGACTGTTATTATTATTATTCTTTTCCCCTCTTCAGGCAAATAAACAGGCATAAACCGGTCTGACTCCAACTGGATTTGGCACAAAGGAACTGGAGAAACCAGTTGATATGAGGCAGTCCCCTGCCCCACACAGCCCCAGCTGGCACAACACCCCCAGAGCGGTGGTGGTGGGGCTCCCAGGAAGGACCTGGGGGGGGGGGGGGTGAGGTGAGTACCCCTCAGGCTTTAGGGGCACCCACACATCCCAAGTTCCAGGCTAGGAGATCACTGCCCTCCTTAAGCAGGGCTAGCAGCCCCAAGGGATCCCTGCTGCTGTACCCCAGCAATGAGGTGGCCAGCGCATGGGGTGCATGAGGCAACAGAACCCACGTGTCACATGCTGCTGTGGGGCCTGGAGGTAACACCCAGTGTAATGAGATGGAGCCTCACCCAGAACCCACACTTTGCTGTCACCCAACAAAATGAGGTGTGCAAATAGGTCCTAATTAGGCACACAAGACGTTCCCCAGCTCAGTGCTTAAAACCACATGGCCATGGGTTGCAAAGGGCAGAGCCAAAGCTCAGCACCCCAGGTGCAGGAAGCCCACTGGATGCCCAGCTTCTAAGCATGCCCCATTCCCAGCAGAACACTTCCTTGGTGCTTTTTAATTCAGAAGCTGCTCAGCACTCACACAACCTCTGCCATAAAAGTTTTGCTCTGACACATGCATGAGTAATACCACAAAAAACACTCCAGCGAGGCTCTGCCTTCACACCCTGACTCACCATCACCCCCCACGGGGGACACAGCAGCAAGAGCGGCTCTGCTGCAACACACGTTTGCCCTAGTGATTAGCCCAGGTTCAGCAGGAACACTGTAAAACTCATGCTGAAGAGAAACCTTGAAGCTTTTACTGAATTTTTTGGCTCTTGTTCCAAAATGTCTCAGCTGTGACTCTCCCAGCAATGACTCTCCACTCATTCCTGTTGTAACACTGCAGCCTCCGGCCCCAAGAGATGCCCCTAGCCTTCAGCAGAGCCAACAGAAGGCAAAGCAGCTGAGTCAGCTCCCAGCTGTGGGGAGGAAGTCCTGAGTCAGCCCTACTGCAGCCGGAGCCAACATAGCTCAACACACCTCTCCCCATCAGCATTCCTGGCAGCCTTACCCCAGCACCGAGAGCACTGCATCACCCTACACAGCCAGAGATCTTCGTGTCCACAAATGAGTAGCGACTCAGCCATCCATCCTAGGAGCTGCCTGTGTGTCTTTTCAGGGCTTCCCTATGAGCTGGGCCCTTCCAGGGCTTTGCAAATGCTCACACATGCACAGGCTGCTTGCCACGGCTTCCTCCCGATTATTATATTTGGAAGTTCTGCACGTCCTTCCCTGCAGGGAGCAGGGAAAGGAACAAAATGTGATACGTATTTATTTAAACTAGGTGAAGTGACTATCAAAAATTGCTGTTTGCTTTGTCTCCTCCACTGCTCTCAGTTAGATCTAGCTGGATGTCTCCATAATGGGATATCATATCCCATCATATCCCCCATCATGGAGATATCTTGATCCCAGAGGGCCCAAAGAAGTGCCTTCATACAGGCACTGCTGCTCAGCCTCAGCACAGTCACAGAGAGCTGCCAGCACCAAATCTGAACCACAGCACCAATCATGTCCGAGTGTCAATGAGGGCTGGTGGCTCCCAACCTGCCCAGGGCATCCATGCCTCCCACATTCAGCTCCAGCACGTGGCAAGGCTTTTGGGTTATGCTAGGACAGGTGGATGTGATGCTCCAAATTGAACTTCATGGGGCTGTTGTGGTTATGCTGCCACTAAGCATCTCACTGTAGGTGGGCAAGGAGCAGGGGAAGAGGTTACTCATAGGGTCTAGCCCTTGCTGGCTCTTGGTGAAGCTCTGAGGTGAAGACTGATGGTGAAAGAATTACTTCTGTTAAGATGGAAAGGAAAAATTTGATTTTTCCTCTTTCATTCCAGCAGCTCCACCCTTCCAGACCTAAATCTTACTGACGTCAAGATATTGTTGCACATTGTTTTGGCTCCATATTGCTTCCAGCCCTGTCAGAGACTTGCAGGTCTCCCTCCTGATGTTTTCCTGTTTTACTTCACAACCAGCTTGGCTTTCAATCTGATGTCTCCTGGATCAGCTGCTCCCAACATTGCTATCCTCACTTACCATCCAAACAACATCTCTGACAAGCATCAGAGATATAAGAGACTTTCTGGTTCCAGAAATGTCTTCTAATTAAGCTCATGACAAGCAAAAGGAGAACTCGTATCTCCCCTGGAGGTATTGCACCATGTCAGCTGCTCAGAGCTCATACAAGTCCTGTTGCACTTCAAAGGCAAGAGGCACAGAAACACCTGCTGCAATGCATGTCCTTTGGAACACACCCTCCTCTCTGGCATGGGGAATCACAAAATCATGGAACCATTAAGGTTGGAAAAGGCCTCTAGGATCATCCAGTCCAGCCATCCACCTACCACCGATATTGCCCACTGACCACATCTCTCAGTGCCACATCTCCATGGTTCTGGAACACCTCCAGGGACCCCACCACCTCCATGGGCAGCCTGTGCCAACACACTACCACTTTTTCAGAGAAGAAGCTTTCCTAATATCCAAACTTAAAGGGAGTGCTCCTGGATGCTGGGAGAAGGCTCAGTAGCAGAGAAGAGCTTGCTGAAGAGCTGCTTGCAAATTTCTCTGATCTTCCCAGCCAGATGACCTGAGCATGGGATGAAGCCATCAGCTGGCCCCGCCGCAGGAAGGTGAGTGTCCCACAGCTAGCCAGGGCTCACATGCAAGAGGCAAAGCCTATCAGCATAGCTTGGAAAATGGCCTCTTCCTCTTGAAGGGAAGCAAACAGGTGCTTTAGTCAAGATCCCCAAGTCTTGCCATGGGCAAACCAAGCACAGGGATCTCCTCACCTCCAGGCTGGGCTCTGAGGTCGTGGTGCTTTGAGAAGAGATGATCCAGTCCTTCCACAGGATGAAAGGACAAACTCTCCCTCAGGCACATGGGGTCTGATAGACCTCAAACAGACTGGTGTAGACACCCACACTAGTTTCTCAACCTACTTATTTGCCACTGCAGTAGGCTTGGAATAGCTCTTATCTTGGAGGTGACAGTGTTCACCAGTGGGCTCATTACTGATACTTCACGGAGAAATTGAGAAGTAGAGGGTTACCATGGAAAGTGTTTTCACTAACAACGCAAACCACACGCTCACCAGAGTTAGATGCAAAACCCCGGCAGATGCCTTGTGCCTATTTAAGGGTAGTATTGCCAAACCGAAGGGGACTCTAACAAAGGCAATTCAAGTTCATGAGTTCTGCTTTCTTAGGAGCAGATAAATCAGCCTGTTGCTCTTAAGAGGAATTCAATTATGTTAGGTATCAAGAGGAAGCCCTTCAGCTTTAGAGAGCTGCAGCAGCAAAACAAGCAATGCTGTGCATCTGCTTCTGGGTTGCCTTCAGCCATTTCACTACACAGCAGCAAGCACATCCTCACCTAATGCTACATCAATATGCCATTTGCTGCTCGTTACAGAGCAGGTTCATCGCATGTGAACAGAGGTGGTAATTTTTAATTCATCTTTTCTACACACCATTCCACTGCCTTACAGATCAAGCAGTAATCATGCTGCAAAGTGAGCACTTTGGAAGCAGATCTAAGGGCAGTGGGAGGAATCCCAGCATTAACCTCACAGTGCACAAAGTACACACACCCAGCTGTTGGGACGTGGCACCCACAGCAGGGAGGGACACCTGCAATTCCTAGTGCTTTGCTGGGGATGATGCACATCAGCTGCGATGCTGTAGCAGCCAGGGCCCAGGCCAGGGACGAAGGCAGAGGGGGAAAAAATGCTGCAGAGCAAGACTTTAATGCTGCTTTGATTAAAGAACAGGGCTCTGGGCTGGGCGATGGCTCATCCAGCCACACCTCCAGCACTCTGTAATTGTATTTGTGCAAGTGTCAGCAGTGTGACGGGCAGCGAGCGTCCCAGCAGTGTATTGTGGAGCTGGGGCACAGCATAGGAAAGGAGCACAATATTTCCTCTCCTGCCAAGGATTTCCAATGAGCTCACAGGACATGGGCAGCTCCCTGGGGGAATGCAGCAGAGAGCAAGGCCAGTGCCTCTGGAAGTGTGGACGGCACGGCCCCATTCCTCCTTGCAGCCAAACAAGCCACCAGAGCAAAGGAAATCTCCAGTCCAGCACTTGTCTCCAAGCTTTGTTCAAAGGGTATTTTCAAAAGAGCCTACAATTTAAACTGCCATTAAAATAAAATAAATCAAACTGCAGCCAAAGCCGGAGCTCCGGGGGCAAAGCCTTGCGGCCTGTTTGTGTTTTGCTAGCACTGTCCTCTCACAAATACTGGCTGAACATTTAATTTCGCCTCTTATCCTCACTCCCACAGCCTCACATAGGAAGAGGAGAGTGGGCAGCCTGGAGACAATTCCAGGAACATGTTTTTCTCCCCTCCTTGTCCTGCCAGCAGCCACTGCATGCTGAAAGAAAATGCTGAAATCCAACAGGAGAGGTTAGGTACAAAGCTTCTGAAATGCCCCTCTAGATGTACTCAGCAGTCAGCTCAGTGCTAAATGACAGAATCATTTCCACCAGTCCTAAAACAGGCTGGCTTAAATCCCTGAAGCGGGAGAGCCCAAGTACAGAAGAATCTCACCCAGTGAAAGCAGCCCCACAGGAGAGGGGTTGGGGCAGGCTGAAGGCAAAGAAGGGTCATTTCCCTCTCCACCAGCCCTCTTAAAACTGAAAACAGGATGAGAGAACCCTGAACTGAGTTGGGTGCTGGTGTTTGCTGGTGACAGAGTTAGAAGCCTTTGCAGCAGCAGCCACGATTTCCTGGAGTCTTCTAGAATCTTCTCAGCGTGGCCAAGAGAAATTCCCCTTCCCCTGTAAGCCCACAGATGAGTCTTGCTGGGAGAAGCCCCAGGCATGGTTTCAGTGGATTTCTGTCCCACTTCGGGCCTGTATTTTGGTACAACCTTGTTTTTAACCACCTGGTAAGTCTTGTAGGACATCCCTGTCCCAACCATCTGAGATCTTCCTGCAGCCACACTTGGGAAGGCCGTCCTCAATTCACACAGACCTCCTCAAGCCTCAGAAACAGCAACTACATGGAGGAGATTGGAGGGATAAGGCTTTTTGACTCACTATGAGGAGATTTTTTTATATAGAGAAGCTGATGGCCTACAAATTGAAGTGGTAGAAAGTGCTGAAGCAGAAACACAGGCAAGAGGTTAAAAATTCTTTCTTGAAGGACTGTATTGCTGGTTATGGGGAATGATGGGACTGAATGAGGGGGGGACAGCCACTGTCCCTCCTCTGGGCACTGCCTATATAAGTGGTGTTCAAGAAATGTGTAGATGTAGTACTTCAGGAGATGGTTAGTGGGCAGTACTGGTGGTAGGTGGATGGTTGGATTGGATGCTCTTAGCAGGCTTTTCCAACCTTAATGATTCCATGATTCTAAGTGACGTGGTGAGAGCGTTTTTCATGAGGAGGTCCAGCCCTGGGGGTCACAGGCAGGCACAAGCATCCACACTGAACTGCTAGCACAACCAAAAGCATCAAGCAAGCACCAAGGGCCAGCCTGTCCCTTAGAGGTGTTCCCAAAATAACCCCACAGGCATCAGAGAGCACACTTAAGAGTTTTGCCTGGCCACGTGTCTAAAATTCTCCAAAAATAGCTCCCGCTTCCCCTTTGAAAAACACTGCGGTTCCCAATGCCTCACAGGAACTCTGCTGCTGCTCAGAGAAGCCACAAAATAAGCGAGCAGCCCAGAAACTGATCTACGAGCACATCTGGAGTCGCCGAGATCAGCTTTACGGAGAAGGAAAAATAAAGATTTTAAACAGCACGTGTCAAATCCAGGGACCTTTATTTCTCTGGAATGGAAAGAATTTGCCAGCCTGGCCGAAAAATGGCAGGCGGCGATTGTACATTCTTTCAAATAGAAAAAGAACACACACGCGAGTTTGGCTCCATAAATTTCTGTCATAAGAAACAACTTTGAACTGTACACCAAGCTTTTTACAAAGCATCCATGTTAAGATGGGTTTACTGTGCTCTATCGCATTCTCGGCCATTTATACAGAATACACCATACCAAATGCTACATCAGCTTAAGACATTTTTAAAAATTAGTATTAAAAAGATACAAAGGCATGTTGGCTTTCATTTGGGTTTTTATTAAGACACGGAAGTTTTCTTGGTTTGTTTTCCTACGGAAGTCGCTAAAAAAATATAATAACTTAATTCGTAAGGACAAGATTGGTTAAAAATCCAGCCTTGCTTGCTTGGCAGCCTTCTGAGCTCGTACCTCTGTTGCTTCCATGAGTCTAACAGCACCGCAGGCTGCAGATGAGTCCTGCAGGGTCTCAGCCTGCACTCCAGATCTGGCCATGCTCTCAGTTACTGTTTAGATTATTCACTGCAGCCAGGAAAGATTCCCAGCCCAACACTAGAAGCGACCTTCAGCCAAACAGGGGGTTTCAATCTGGGCCGATTTCACATGGATTTAGCCCTTTGTCTTTTGCTTCTTTGTACATCCTTTGGAAGTCTTTAAATCGAGGGGCACAGCCTAACCTGGCTTCCCCAAAGTGCATGCGTCCCGTGAAGAGGAAGTCTCCATCTCCTGGTCTCACCCCACACTCCAGCAGGGTCTTTATTTGCCCTCGCCAGTTCCCACTCTCCCCCGTGAGTTGAAAGACTTTGCTCTTCTGCCTGTACAGTTTGTTGACACCAACGTGAATTACAGATTCTTGCTCTTCTGCCTCGTTGGTTACATCTTGAATGGAGCCTCTGATCACTGGGAACACAAAAACGATGTGAGGAAGGGTTTCCCCAAACCCCCATTGGAATAATGGGGTCCGAACTCAGCCCCTGGTAACCAGGCAGCTCAAAGGGAAGTGATCTCACTACAGCAGCCCTGGTTTTGGTCCCTTGCTATTTTTAGAGCTGAGTTTGTGTTAACAACCTCCAGCACACATTTGTGTTTGTTACAGGTTGTATTTGCAACCTGCCCAGGAAGGGCACCACATATTAAATTCAAGCACAAAAATAACTGCGACAGAAAAACAGCATCAAATGCAACAAAGATTTATAACAGCAAGTTACATGCTTAGAGCTCTGACAGTGTACTTTCTGTTCTGCAGCCATCACAGATACCAGCTAGTACTGATACCAGCTAGTACTGATTTCCTCTTTTAAAAGGGAAGCAGAGAATTATTGAAACTTTTGGTCTTTTGTCAGCAGCCCATTTTTGAGCAGCAAGTAGAGGTACCCTAAAAGTCTTTGAACTTCTACTTCCACCATGGTTGCTGGGTCATCCTCTGCCCACTCCGGGGAAGTAGGTGAGCATTTTGAGGTCGTTCTCATGTGCACATCACCTCTCTGGACAGCATTTATCACTAGTGGGTTTGCCAAATGTGAGTGGGTGCCTGTCACTTTTTATGGAGGTTTGGTGACAGATGCCATAGTCAAGAGGGACAGCCAAAGGTGGAGGGAAAAGACAACTCACCGAAATCACTAGTGCAGACGGCCAAGAGGACCTCTGTGTCACTGCATGGTCGGCATGGAGCTGCAGAGAAAGGGGCAGAGTTAGCACAGGACCGGAGGACAGGAAATAAATAGCCGGTTTTAAACGAACCAAAATCTGCCTGGGGGGAGCAAGTGGTCCAAAGATCTGACAGGCATCAAGAACGCTACAAGAAACGCAGGCCAACCCCAGCCCCCAAGAGACTTTTGTAATTAAGTAGGAATATGGATCTCTTTAACACTCCTGCTGGGATGTATTATCCAGCAAACACCCCACACACTCACTGCTCTTATGCAAAATGTGTTTTGATACCGGGTGCATTTGCAGAGAGATCTGCTGCGAATTCAAAGCTCTTGAAAACGCTTTGAAGATCATGTGCCTTTTAAAGGCTGATGGCAAAGCTTCTTTCTTACAATTTCTATCAAGTGCTGTTGGGCTATTTCACAAGCCATTTAGTCTATCACCACATCAAAGTTCCAGGAGGTTACAGAGTGGGGGAGGCAAAGGAGGGAGAGAAAAACCAGCGCATGTGTTTGAGGGCGTCGAGGCAAAGCGGAAACTTGAGCCTGTATCTGGTAGAGCTCAGGCAGTACAAAGACCATTTCCTGTACTGCTGGAAACATTTGGATATCTGCACTAATCTAATCAATGCAAGAATGTGGCTCCTCTTTGTACTCAGCCAGCTATTTCTGAGGAGAAGGTGCTGTAGTTGCAGTACAGATGTTTCCATAATGCCCCACTGAGTTCAGGAATTTGCTTACTATCAGGGCCTGCCCTGCCTAGGGATGCTAATTAAGTCTGTCCACCGGAGGCTCAGGGATCCGAGCCCACTCGAAGTCGTTCTGAAGGACATCGGCCAGAAAAATGAACACCCACTGAGCTGTTCTGCCCTGCTCCACGCAGGTGGGAGGCTGCAGGAAAACAGGGCTCACGCTGCAGACGAGGCAAAGCATTGGCGCTACATCACACCAAACCCGAAGCTGAAGCTTCGCCCCTCCTCTGCAAACTCCCCCCCAAAAATGTGATTTGGAACCTCAGCATCTGAAAGCACTTAGCTGCTGGATCCTCGAATTGTCACACCCTTCCTCTCACTGCTGTCGGCTTTCTGGAGGAGTTTATCCATTGCACTAAGAACTACCTTGAAACTCTAACAGCACTCAGCCATCAGCCTTCCCCAGCAGGCAGCACAAGGCGGTCTCTGGCGTAAGACAGGGCAAACCTCTGATTCTTTCCAAGGTCCTGGAAAGGCGGTGATCCAGAAAGAAGGATTATTGAACCCAATCCACCAGATTTACTCCAGTCAGATGATTAATACACAGTGTAACATGCTGTTTAATAGGATTAAAGAGAATGGAAAACGCACATTTCTGTGCGGAGATATTTGAAGGAATTATTCAGAAAGGTTAAAAAGCTCTAAAAGAAGAGGCTAGGAATAGGCAAAATAGTTCTGTTAAAGCATCTGGATCATCTGAGTATTTCTATTGAGTAGAACCTGGATGCCTTCGGGCCCTTTAGAAACAATCCAGCCCTCGCTGGCCCTCTTTCCCCCACTCTCCCACATACCATTGCATCTCTCTTTCAAAGAACTTTGGAAACTGTTTAATATTGTGAGAAATACAGAGCCAGCCAAAGCCTGGACACAACCGGAGTACTGCAATAATGTCAGTCTAAAGCTATGTTAATTTTTAGACTCAAGAGATTTTTATTAGTGGCTAAACCAAACATCCAAATTTCATCTGATAGAGAAAATCCTAAATCACACCACATCCCACTATGGAGCCATTTCATTCATGGCACCCACCAAACCCATCTACCCCATTCCCCAGCCTCCCTCTGCCCACATCAGGTCCTGGCTTACATCCCCCAGATGGAGGTGACCTGAAAAGCTCTGGGAATCCTACAGCATTTTCACATGGACAGAAGTGCTAAAAACACAACTGACGGACATCCACAAAAACACAGCTGGATTTTTGATGCCAGATTTCAGATATTTTGCTCTGCAAAGATCTAATAACAAAAAGGCATCCCGGGCTTCTCTGAGTGAAAACAGTCCTGCTTTAGACCAGACTTCTCTGTAGTTTGTCCAACCCAGAAAACTGAAAAAACAGAATGACTAAGCCATTTTTGTTCTCCAAATGAGTGCAACACAAGCAACTGCATTAAAGATGAAAAAGAAAATAAGTGGTTCCATCAATTTAAATAGACTGACACTATAATATGTCAAATGAGCAAGTGTACGCATATACATGGAACAAAATCATTTTAATTGCAGACTCTAGGCAAAATCCTGCATCCTTTTTAAAAGCAGAAGGAAATTAAAAGTGCTTAGTATTGCTCACACTAGATCATTACTTACAGCCTGCTTCAGATCCATGCTGACTCACAGCAGTTTGGTGGCATGCAAGCTCATTTAACAACCATTTACCACCACCCATTGCTGCAATACCAGACAGATGAAGAACAGAAATCCTCTTCTGTGGAACAGCTCCCACATCTGCATTCACAGAGTATCAAATACATCCTGCAAGTGGCAAAAACTAGCTATGCAAGCACAGATGGAAAGCGAGTTGTGAAGGATTATTGCTGAGGTAAATGTACCATTAAAAAGCAAATAACATTCACTGGCTACAACCAAAGCTTCATTCCTGTGCAGTCTCATAAATAACATCTTAAGAAGGAGGGAGTGCTTATGCTTTCTTTTGAATCCCAGCCATGAAAGAATCCACATGTTTATGCCACAGCTTCATTACCTGGGGTGCCCTTCAGCACCAACCTGCATTGAGCAGCAGGTGTTTTCCTCTATCAGTAGGTCAGAACCACGCGTGCACTTCCAAGCTAAAAGAGGAAGCACCCTTACTTGTATCAAAACTGAAGGGGAAAAGAAAAAAAAAAGGAAAACCAACATTTCACACATGCACAGCAGGTGAAGATGTTCATTTTCTGAGCAAAGGGTCCAGCTGCCAAACAAGAGGCTGTGTCTGCCCAATGACCGACTCCCTGGGGACGGCTTGAGGTCTGCCCAGGTTCTCATGTCCCAGAGCACAGCTCCGAAATTGCACCACCACCACGACTGTCAGCTGCACTAATTCCTTTAAACTCAATAAGCCAAAGAGCCTTGATTCACACAGCAGCAGGGGAAGGAGGAAAAAAAAAAACAGAGAAAAGCAACTTTTTATTGAAGCCCTCTAAAGCCCAGATGCCTATAACTCAACTGCACCGCTTGTGGCATAAAGCCTGCATTGTGCACGTCGGCTGCCGACTCTCCTGGGAATGCCTTTGATGGATTTTGACAGTATCCTGACCTGAAGTAACCTGAGGCAGCCCTCTCCCTCCACCCCGCGGCCCGGTGCCTCCAAAGGCCTCTCTATTCACCTCCCCGCAGAGGGAGATGTAATTACATCATTCCTCACGAGCCAGCAGTCATGTCCCAGCTGCTTTGAGCGATTTGCCCTCTGAACCTGATGTTACCGAGGAGGACGCAGCGATGCTAACAATAGACTGCACTTGTTGGCCAACAGCTCTGTCGAGCACTCTGCTGGTCTCCTCCACGGGGAGGCTGAAACGCTCCGAATGGGGCCTAGAGCTCCAGGTGATCCCCAACGAGGCCAGTGCCAAAGAGCTGAGATGTCTGAAGACAGCCTCTTCCTACCCTGGGGATGGATTTAAGGGCACCTTTAGTGCTGCAGTTTAGCTTGGGTCTCCTCACCACTTCAAGGGCTGTGGGTAGGTGGTGCCATCTCCAAGGGCACACATCCCTTTTGGTTTGGGGCACCATGAAAGCTACCCTTCTACCCTTTGAAAGCAGGAAGTGAGGGTTATTCAAAGGGCCATCGTTGTGGTTTAGGACAACAGTTCCCTGCATGACCCATCCACAGTGACCCATCATAGAAACCACACAAATAGGTCTGATCTTCCCGTGAAACGTTTGTTTCAGCAGCCACACAAGGGCCTGACCGACCTCAGCTTACTCTAAAACCAGCTTCCAACCAACGAGGAAGAGTTCTCAGTCTGTCCTACATTTCCTTAACATGCCATCAAGAAGAGTGGAGGAACCTCTCTGCAGGTCCTCACACACCATCCCAGAGCTCTATTTCCTCACCTCTACCAGCCTCCCCCATCCACCCCACAGCTCCAGGTAGGCTCTGCTGAACATCATCATCGCTCTGACAGCAGACACAGGAAGAGAGACAACCTTCAAGCAGAAGTGAAAATGTTGAACACAAAGTAATAGCAGAAAACCGCCTTACTGAGGAATACCCTTTGGTTTCCTTGAGCTCGTACACGCGTGCGGTGTGGTGGAGGTGTGGATCACGGGGGAGGGAGGCACACAGCTGCTTCATCAGCGCTTCCAGCTCTCGTGCCGTACATCACCCACACGAATTTGTATTTCTGAGTAACTCTTTGAAGAGCAACCAGACATTCCAAGTATCAAAAGCTCCCGAGGAGGCCCAAGCAGGGCTGGAGCACTTTGTTAGCCCTAGGTTTGAATCGATTGATTAAAACAAGCAGCCCTTCCTCTTGTTGGTAGGCTCAGCAGAAGGCATGTAAAGGGGCTTGGGGGTTTTGTTGCAGACCAGGCTTGCTTTAAACCAAGCCAGCCAGCACTGCAACACCTTGGCCTCCAGGATGAAATCCGCCATCCTGACATCAGCACTGGCTCAGGCTAAACAAAAAGTACCCACCTACACCCTTCAAATTCTTGTTGGCAGCTCTGTAATTGCAGCCATACTGGAAAGGGCATCATAGGATGAGTGTCCTTCCTGGAAACGCAGAGCGCAGGCTTCCGGGAGCAGGTGGTAAAAATAGCAGTGTGGTTTCTCCAATGATGCTGCATTTCTCAGTCATATTTCTGAGCCCTCAGCAGAAATGACTATGGCTCAACCAACTACTGCATGCAGCCTGGGCACAAGGGCGTAAGGGCAAACATCACATGAGCATGAAAAAGAGCACAGATCTTGCCCTGATCCTACTTTCACTAATTAAAAAGCTGAATAAATTCTTTTAATTCTTACTTCTCAAGTTTGCCTAGGATTCCTTTTTGAAAGGACAGCTTTCCTGTCACAAAATTTGGCAACCACTGCTTCACCCAGCCCTGACTAATCATCTTTCTAAGTGTACCTCCAGCTTTCCAACCCCCTCAGAAAGCTCTTCCAGAGAAAGCCAGAATAACTTTCATCCTCCAAACACTCACAACCCCCACAGTGAAACACCACTCCAAGCTACATCAACACATCTGCATGTCAATGCCTCTTTTTAAATATAAAATGGAGATGTTAGCCAGGAGCTCAAGCCAGCAGAGCTACATCCAGCACACCTGTGCTTAACACAATACCTGCAGCCATGCACAAGGGGAAAACGCGGCCGGATGACACCGAGCAGCTGGGCTGGAAGTCACGGACACCCAGTCACAACACACAGAGGAGCTCTCTCATCACTCTTTTGTTTTACAAGGCTTTCCTGTTCTTCGGATGGGATAGGATTACACGGCTTTCTGCAAGCACTGCACTTTTCCTAGTGTGTCAGTAGGAAAATGCCAAGCTGGAGAGCAAACCCAACATTTGGGCTTGTGCTGATCCCAGCCCCTTGGCTCGATGGGCATCATATGGGGTCAGGAAGGATTGCACTCCTTAAACCAAAAGAAAGTTAATGCTATGAATAATGTACGGAACCAGTTCAGTGCTTTTCTGAAGGCAGAAAGAATCATCTCCATTATTTGCTGGAAAGTTAATCTGAGCTCTGTGCTAAGCAAAAAAACTCAGTGTCCCTCTTCCTCTACCACCACAATTCAGCCAATATTTGGTACAGAACAAGATGGTGATTCAACAGCTGGTCCAAAGCAGTGATGCTGCAGTGGACATCCACCTCTAACTTCTGTACCTGAAGCAGGGATCTGAATGAATTTATATCTGCAGAAAAAAAGCACCTCCTCCAGCTCCTTGCCTTAGCTCATTTCCAGTTTGGTTCAGTGTGCACATACGCACAGGTTTCCAGAAGTAACTTGGAAAATAGAAACCACTGGCCAAGAACGATTTAAACCTGCAAATAAGTTTAATGAAATGCAGACTTTCACATGCTGTGGCACGGACTGTGCCAAGAGAACTGACTTAATACCACATCCTTCCTGCACAGAATAAAAAAAGCTCACTGTAAACCTCACCAGTAGAGATGTGATGACCTTCGCATTCTGAGAAACGTCAAGACAAGAGCCCATAAACCAGAAATTTATCTTTTCACAGAAATGTCGTCCAAGAAGGTATTAAAGTCCTAAGTACGAGGGAAGACTATTTATGTAAACAGTTTGAGGGAGAGATTTGGTACCAGGCAAGCTGCATTTGCAACAGCTTTCAAAATGAAACTTGGCTCAGCATCTCTGGAGCATGTAAGGGTTCTCTGGGGCTGCACTGCAGAGTCAATGCCTTTCTGCTGTTCCAAGATGCAGCACCCATTCTGACAAATGAGCTGAAAGGTCAGCTAGAAACACAAACAGCCATTTGTTGAAAGGGGGGGGGGGGGAAAGGAAAGAAACAAAAGAAATTGCACAGCAGTTTTTATTCAAGCATCACCAGACACTATTAAACTCCACCTCCAAGCACAAGCGGCTCCAACCCAGGAGAAATCCCAAGAAGTGTCATATCTACACAATGCTTCTTGCTGCCCCGGCTCCTCTGGGCTGCCGGTTGCATGTCCCCAACACCTTCTCTCTTCCCTGTTTCCCCTCCTGCCACATGCAACCATTGCTCAGCCTCCGTTGCTGCCTTTTCGTCTCTCCCCACTTGTTCCCAGTGTGGAGCTGGGCTCCAGGCTTGGTGCTGATGGAGAAAAACTCATGGCAGAGCCTCACTGGGACAGCAGCAGTGCAGCTGTAGCAAGGTCAGCGCCTAGCTGAGCTCCTGCACTTCCCCTTGCATTGCCAGTCCTGTAAAAACCCTCAGTTACAGTCATGCCTGCAGTGTATCACATCCAAATAGCTTTACTGAGCAAACCAAATCTTTGGTTTAATTCCCTCTGTTCAAATTGCACCAGCAAATAGAGCCCAGCAAACAAGAAGCTTCTCAGCAATTACACTCTCACGTGCTCCTGTACAAGCAGCCTCAGTAACCATCTGCCATTTCTTTGCTTTCTCTCTCTCTCCCTGCAATTACATAGAAAAGCAGACAGCAAGTGACTGCTGGGAACTTCTGCTGTATGCCCACAAGACACCAATGCAAAGCCATTACAAAATAAAATTGATTTGTTTGTCCCAGAGAGGATTCCTCTCTCCTTCCTCAAACCCCTGCTGCCCCACCAGGGACCAGCAGTGGGAAGCCCTGGGCAGGCACAAGGATGGGGCTGAGGTGTTGGGGGTAAGAGATCCCCTGAGGGTCCGGGTTCTGCTCCTGCCCCACAGCTGCAGCAATGCACCTCCACGCAGCCCCAGCACCCCCCAGCAGCACGGGACAGAGCAAATATTTCTCCTGACTGAAAAACAACAAAGATTTATGGCTTGGCTCATCATCCCCTCCTGAAATTCACTCCGAAAATATTTTTTTCTTCTAAAGAAAATGCCATTCCAGAGCCTTGTAAAAGCACGAGCTAACCAGATCGAGGAAAACAAAGTTACAAGGGAAGTTCTGATGTCTTGTTTGGTTTGGTCTGTGACAGGCAGCTAACAAAACACTCCGTTCAGACAGCGTGCAAGGCCAGGAGATGAGAAGTGACATGGTGTTGGCTCCCATGTCCTTGCCAGGGCACCACAGTCAGCACCCCTGGGCTGAGCCGTGCCAGCAGCACAGTGCAGCCCCCTCCCCATCCCCACCTCTCCATTAATGCCTCCTATGGAGAGCAGGATAGAATTAAGTAACGAGCAGCTGGTTAAAGCTAAACCCCGAGAGCGGGGTAATGACAGAGCAAAGATTAAGTGATTCTTTAAAAAAAAATAGCACTTTTGCACTCACATCCACACAGGCCCTTCTGCCTCTTTCTAGAAAGCGGATTCCTTTTGGTACATAGGAGAGCTCTGAAGGAACACAGTGAGTGTCATTTTAAACCCAGGTCAGCACATTCTTATAGAGGGCTCAGCCCCACGCAGGGAGGTGATGGATGTGATACCACCGTTCTGTGAGCCCCACAAAAACTTACTTCAGGTTTTCTATTTGTAACAGGAAAAGCTTTAAGATATATACATTCTTTTTTCCTCTTTCCTTGTCATCCTCAGATCACTGACCTATCCTACATAGAATTTTTCTTTTTCTTTTTTTTTTTTTGCCTTACATTTCTCACTTCCACTCAGACCTTGGCTACGTTGGTGTAAATCTCCTGACAGCTCCACTGGGGCAGAGCTCCATCCTGCACACACAGACGGTCCTGGGGATGGGTTAAGGCACTGGAAAACCCAGCCATGCTCCCCATGCGTATTTAACAAGTCACAGATTCGGGCCCAGGGCAGCTTCCAGGTACCCATGTAACATTACAGTGAATGCTTTCTGGCTTCTACAACTGATTACAGCTGAAGAGATTTTCCGCCCTGCAAATCGAGCCCCCAGCGCAGGCCAATTCTGACCTAAGTTTCTTATTCCTCCAGGAAGGTGGAGGGGCAGGAGGAGGAATGCAGCCCCCCCCATCCCCTCTACAACCACAGCCTCAGGAATTAGCAAACTAAACACTTTCGCCGAGCAAGCACAGAGCATTATTAAAGACTGCCAAGCAACTCGGCTGGATTGCAGACCTGGTGGTGGGGACCATCTCCCGCAATACATAAAGGTCAGCGCAAAGCAGAGCCCCAGCTGCCCGCACAATACACCTGACTGCTTATTGCTTTTGACTGCCCACTGAGTTGGGAAATAAGCTAACAGCATTCGTGGCCAGTCTAGCAAAAATAAGCTATTTTCTTACAGCCTGTCCCCTGCAGCTGTGTATTTATCATTGCAGCTCCATTGTCACCTCGTCTGCCCGCTGCAGAACCAGCTCCTGTCCTGGCAACATCAAAGGGCAAGCGGGGCCACAGGAGACTGCTGTCAAACCCATTTGCTCGGGGGAAGGAGAGATTAAATTAGGGCATCCCTCCCGTTTTATTTTATTTGTGGTCGAAGACTTCTCAGTTCAACAGTTTGCCCTTACTGAGGCTCAGTGATTCCTGAAAGCATCAGCCCTGCTCAATGTAAGAGGGTGTAAGTGGAGCGTGTGTGCTGCCCGTGCATCAGAACTGAGCTTCAAAATCGTTTCACACAGGAAGAAACCCAAAAAGCTTTGCTCTTAAGCTCTTAATCATAGTCCAGATACCAATAAGCATTCTTAATTTCCAGTCTGTTTTCTCAGGCCAGTGAATTAATAGCTTACAGGAAATAGCTGAATTCTGTCCTTCATTAGTTAACTGGATTTATCCAGCTCTGCTTTGTTTTTCAGATACCCATTTGAGCACAGTACCTGCCATCTATTAATATTCTCAGCCAGGTACCCAGCATTAATAAAGAAAACATATCAAACAGTTAATAGAACCTGCACTAAGTGGGGAGATGCTGTCAAGATAACGGGCCATTTTTGTTAAAGTTTGACTTCTTTACTACACAAAAGTGGGTGGGTAATGAAAGTATGTTCAATTTACCTCCAGAGCCCTAACAATCAAATTATAGATAACCCCAAGAGCGCATAATAGGAAAGGCAAATTATGCTTGTGTAAAGATGGATCCAGAGCCTGGATGTGATATTCCTGAAACACAGAACTCAGGGAGCAAATAAAGGTCTTTTGGTCCTCCAGTACTTGGCCAAACGTACAGAGCCCTGTTTCAGTTTGGTAGAGGAGCAGCTGAAGAACAGGAAAAGCAAATGACTCTCAAGGGACCTTCGCCCTTTCCATCGGAATTTGATCCCAGCAGACCCAGACCAGGCAGTTTGGGTGGATCATCGCCCTCAGAACACCGCTGGGAGCTGTATGGCTGAAGAACACCCCTGGCAAAAACTCCATCTACCTGCCAGTCTAACACAGCCCCTGCAGAAGAGATTAGAATCAACAGAACTCAACAACCTAAACGAGTTCTGCAGCTTCTCGATGGCCCTGGGCCAAAATGTCACACTGCCTCAGTTCTTTGGTTGGGCTTCAGAGCCACTGAAAGCACGTGCTGAAGTCAATGGCCCATCAGCATGGATGGGAATTACCTGGGGGTCCAACCCAAAACCTAATCTGAAAACGAAACCATTTTCAACCACCCATCACCTCGGGTGTCAGAGAGAACACAGCCATCAGGATGCCTGAATGGTGCAGCTGACCCTTCCATGGGACTGCGAATTCCCAGTGATGCAAAATGCATTTTTTCACTGGTCACCACCAGACTAAAAACACCCTGTGCCAGATTTCAGAAATCTGGATTAAAGCATATCAGTGTGCAGTACGTATTTCCTCCAACTGGGGAAACCTTTAGAGAATGTGGCAGGGCAAACTCAGAGCCAAACTCCCCAGATTTGGAAAATGGTGACGATGCGCCGTGTCTTCCAACCTCCCCGAGAAAAGGGAAAGGCTTATTCAGAACCTGTGTCTGTTTTCTGCTGAATTATTTGCAAGGCTCTGATTAAGTGGGAAAGAATGACTGTAAACTAATAAAACTTGAGGTTTTCTAATTAAACTGCAGGCACCCTGCCAAGCATTGCTGATTTGTTGATGCGCCCTGCAATGTCAGGGCTCTGAGGACACAACAGGTCATTAAAGTATTAAACAGATGACTTACACTCTTTAATCAGAGCCGGGATGCCAAGTTAGGAAGAGAGAGTAAACTCAAGGGCAGAGTACAATAATTATCACCAGGAAACAAACACACCGTTGAGGGAAAGTCGAGAGAAATTGCTAGTGATTGCTGGAATAGCTGGTTGCACAAGGAAAGGGCTGGATCACCGAGCCCCACACCTGGGTCTTTTATGACCAAAGCACAAGATTCAGGCACCCAACCACGAGGAGACCACCGCTGACTGCAGCGAACCTCCTCCCCAAACAGCCAGCTCAGCAAAGAGCATTTATTCGGAGTTTTCACACTAAAAGCAGAAGCAGCTACAGAAGAAAGAAGGTCCACAGGCTGCAAGGGGTCCTGAATGCACTGCTCCATAGAAGCCTCGCAAGGCAGCTATTTGGCAGTTTCCCCAGTCATATAGATATTTATAGGAGAATAAAAGTGCTCATCTGACTGAGTAGTGGAAAGAGTCATGTATGGCATTTCCATCGTGTTTTCACCCCCCACCACCCCTCCCTAGCATCACAGAATCCAAAAAAAAGGCAGAAGAAATCATTTAAAATACAATGGAGATCCCTCGTTTGCCTTGAAGGCTCTGCTGATGAACTATTAAAACACTTCTTCTGTCCAGACAAGACACAGGGAGCGTGAAGCAGATAAGCCTACTGCATTGTTTCATAACAGCACTGAGAGTCAACCAGTATGTGTCAGAGCTGAAAATACAGCAGTCCTAGAAAAAGTGATTTAATGTGCCTATCAGGGAGGAAGGCTGTCATCGGATTCAGCCCTCAGTCTGACTGCTGAAAGTCTCTGAAGAAAATACCCAAGATTTTAGGTGAAGAGCACTGAATTCTGAGAACAGCACAGTTTGTACTGAGATGGCGAGCACGCTCGACTGTAGCAAAGCTCAAAAGAAACCATATCCACGTGCAAATTGAAAACAGAGGGGATGAGCACTCTTTCTCCTGTACTATTTTTTATGCATATGCAAAAGCAATTTCAACTTTTCTTTGGAAAAATAACGTATCTTGACTTTTCTTGGTAAAGCGTGACTTGCTTCTTGCTGGCCTGCCTGCATCTGCATCCTCACAAAGAAAGGAGCACTGACTCTGGGCACATTCTCCAAATAACTGATCAAACAATGTCTTTAATGTCTTCTGCGATGGAATTTTACTACATAGCTAGCATTCTGCACAGCATATTCATCTTTGAAGAAATGATCTTACAGGGAAAGCAGCTCTGCAGTTGGTTCCAGACCTCTTTGCAGCTCTTGTACAATGCAGAAGTGGTGAAGTCTGCTTGAAACGCACAGCCCTCAATACTGCCCTGCAAGTTGCACACAGAGCAGGAGCAAAGAAGGCAACTTAAATATGTGAATATTTGCATTTTTTTGTTTTCATGGCAAACACGCCATCTGTCAGCTATCGGGGTTACTGCATTAGCCCTCACCCCACTGCTGTCTGGCTAAGTTAGGAACTGTTTTCAGGATCGAAATAAGATCTGTGGAAAAGATCTGAGCAGCCAACATCTGCATGGCAGCAGAGCATCAAGAATGCACGAATGTATTAATCCAGGGTCCTACTGTGGAAGAGAATGGGACTCAGGCTCTGCAGGATGGGAGACACACGGCCTAGAAATACAGCGACAGCCTCATCAACCACACTGCTGTGCATCAAGTGGCATCTCAGCCACAGCACAGGGTATCGTGCTGCCCACCCTCAGCAGCCTACACACTGCTCCTTGTGCTGACTTTTGGACACACTGTCCTCCATCTGCTGCTGCTCAGGATGCACTGGGCTTCTCCCCTTCCAGGAATCAGGGATAAAACCTAGAGGCAATTCTGCATGCAGGAGAATCAGACACCACCTATCTGAAAAGAATTTCCCCTTCCCCCATCATCTTCCACCAGTGCTAGTTATTCTTCTTCTCAAACTGCCTAATTGGTTAGCACTATTAGGTTACACCTAGAGCTTTTGTTCTCAAGAGGAATCACAAAATGGCTCAGGTTGGAGGGGACATCCAGATCCAACCCCCCAACCAGTGGGCTGGTTGCCAACCACCAGATCCCATCCAACCTGGCCTTTAATGCCTCTGGGGTACCAGACTTTTAAGGCTCATAAATTCTTTTGTCCACTCTCCCTTCCTACAGACTTTCGTTGGTGTAAAACTCCTCCCTGCAGAACTTGATTTGCAGACTGGGTGAGGGAGAAGACAACATTGGCACCATGCATGCAGTGTCAGCCTGCTGGAGGCTCTGCCACTGCACAGCAATGCTCCAGAGAGTGAACCAGGAAGAGCTGAGGAAGGAGCACACCAGAGAGGAAAAAAATAATTGGGTCAGCAGCGAGTAGCAGTAGTTGTAGAGGGAAAAAAAACAAGACGGAAAAGGAGTTCCTCCTTGTTTAAATGCTTGTTATTCAAAACATGCAGTGAGGTCTTAAAAACTGATTAAAAAAGCGGTTAGCCAACTGCTGCAGCGAGGCTCGGAAGCCCTGTTCACATTGGAGTTCACTGCAGGGTAAAGCCAGTTCCTGTGATTCACCCCAGGCCTGTAAAGGGAGAACCGTTCACAATGTAGCCCTTAACAAATCATTTGGAGTTCAGCCTGTGCTACCAGCTTCCAAAAAACAACAACAAGGAATTAAAAAAATATATCTATTCTTCCGCAACAGCCTGTTTATAAAACATGCCCTTAAAAGCACATGAAATTCAGACCCAACCACTTTCCCACTCACTCACTCTGCCATCTGTTCCGCATCCAATACGTGAAAACACAACCGATATCCCAGAACTCACCAGAAACTGTGTGCAAATCAGATGCAATCCCCCTGCTCATCAGCTCGTACTGGAAGCCTGTAATCTTCCTGCTAATGTCCTGCTGGGGGGTGGCCTCGACAAACAGCCCCCCCTGGTCGTAGCCAAAGCAGTACACCTTGCTGGGGCTGCGCTCTCCATCTCGGACCAAGAGTTTCAGTTCTCCAGTTTTTTCCAAATAAATATTTGCTCCTGCAGAGTCCTTGAAGGGCTTTATGCAAACAGTCAAATGTTTGTAGGAGGCAGGTGAAGTGTTGGGTCGCAGGTTGACTATGAGAGCTCCCGTGGGATACATCCACTCTATGGAGCCTTCGGAACAGCGGAGGTAGACCTGTTCAACATCCTTCTTATGAGACTCGTGAGTTAAGCCACTGAGGGAAGAAAGAAAGAGAAAGTTAGACAAATGACAGAGCTAGTAAAGCAAATGTCATAACCTCAAACCTTCAAAGAGCCACATCAACAAGCGCAGGAAATCTACTGTAGGGCTGAGTGCCGGCCCAGCCAGCTCGGCAGCTGCCAGAAGCATTCGTCTTAATATTAAAGGACAATTTTTAAATTGTCTTCCAAAAGAAAGAGTCAAACCACTAATAATTGACTTCAACATTAAGTAGGATATAAGCACATGATCAAACGCAGCTGAATTACTACAGCCTCGGTTACATCAGCTGAGCTGTGGCAAATGACTGGGCGCATACCAGTGAAACACGTACACTGCAGCTCCCTTCCCAATGGCTCGCACCAGAACGGTCTCCAGCCTCACAGATCTGACCCCACCTTTCTACAAGTACTTTGTTCCTCTTCCAAGTCTATATCCCCAATGAATCTGAAACTGGGAGGGAAGCCAAGCTCACCCCGTGAGCTGGAGCACAGGGATGCTCTGGCACTGCTGATATTCCCACCCCAGCCTCCAAAATAGGAGGTGGGGAAAAAAGACCTCCCCCCACTCCTCATTCATAGCTAGGAAGCACTGAAGTATGCTCCCCTACTTCCCCCAATATGAGGTTTAAACCTTTCACCACTTAACTCTGAACGGCTCCGAGCTATGGGTGTTCAAAGGGGCCAGTTATTACTGCTGGGACAATGGGACATCGCCACTCCTGTGTCCTTGCTCGGCACTGACCACCCCAGCAGTCATTTTGAGGGCAGTAATCACAGAGATGGGACCAGAGCAACACAGGGATCCCAGGCCTGTGGGATGCCCAGGCTGATGGGAAACCTGTAGTAAATCCTACAGCCTGCTTGTCCGTGGCCTAAAGCAGGAATGGCTCTGAACTGCTCTTGCTGCATGTCGCTGCTGCTGGGCCAACCCTGCACAGGTTCTTCACCCAGACTTCAAGCACCAATATTTACCAGTACTTAAAGAGGGGCTCCGGTACTTGAAGGCCCAAAGGAAAGCTGGCGAGGGCTCTATATCAGGGAGTGTGCTGATAGGAGAACAGCTTTCAACAAAAAGAGGGTAAATTTAGATTAGATACTGAGAAGATATTCTTCACTCAGAGGGCGGTGAGGCCCTGGCACTGCCCAGAGCTGTGCTGCCCCATCCCTGGAGGTACCCGAGGCCATGGACAGGCCCTGGGCAGCCCGAGCTGGGGGGCAGCCAGCCCATGGCAGGGGTGGGGCTGGGGGGCCTCAGAGTCCACTCCAACCCAGTTCCCTAATATAAGCGTCTTTTATTCTGCACCCATAGAGCACCACCCAAAATCAGGCCCTGAACGCAGCTCCCTGATCTGCTGTTCAGCACTTTTCAGAAACTGCACTCCCATTTAGCGGGAGATTAACCAAGAAAGGAAAATACGTAAAAAGGATGAAACAACTTGTCTAAGGGTACACAGGAAACCTGTGGCAAAGATAGAATGTGTTTTAAAATAGCGCAAGTAATGACATCAATCTCTGGTTTCTCAATAGAAACCTCCAAACAGACAGCTCTCCACCCCAAAGATACATTCACGTGCTGAACAGGGTTAAAATTCAAGTCAGCATTTAGAAAGTAACAAGAAGCTGTGTGTAAAATTGGGGGGGGGGGGGGGGTGAAAACACACACGCAAACCAACATATGGTTTGCATTTACTGACTCATTATTGTGAGTGTCAGTGTGACCCACTTGATAGAGGTTACATGAGGAAGCTCAGGACAAAAAGTCATATTTAATAATAATAGTGCCTGCAAACATGTGCTTCTGAATGATCTTGAAAGCCACATCAAGAGCACAGATGAGTAGAAACGAGGGACAAGTTTTTGACCTCTGGTCTCCTGCCCTCCATTTCGGTAGTGCTTGACACGTTCAGGAAACTTAACTTTCAGTGGGACATTTCAAGTTGACTGTAAATCCACATCTGGTCCACAAAATCAGCTTTCACCACAGCACGAGCGTGATGCCACTCAACAGAAAACACGGAAGTCTGTTCTCTTGCAAGCAGTGAATTAAGTAAAACTAAATAGTGTAAAGTTTATTCCACTGCACAGAGACAAAAACAAAACAGCCCTCATGCATCACTTGTTCCTTCTCGGGACATCAAAACAAGCTACGTAGGATCTGTAGGCCTTAAACTGGCAACTTCCACTCCTAAACCTCAGTGTTTAAACAGAGGGAAGGTGCATGGGGCAAAACTCTGAACTCATGCACTGAAACTGCTGTTGCAAGTGATCCTACCAGCACTGAGGCACTGAATTTCTGCCAGAGGAAAAAAAAAAAGCCTCAACATTCATTTTGTTCAAACAATCATGCTGCTCAAACAACATAAAACAAAACAGGGTGGACTCTGAAATTATCTTCTGAAAGCCAATTATATCCCACAGGCAAGAGTGATGCCATTAGGCAGACACATCAAGCACAAGTACCTGTACACATTAAGCCCTATAATAAAGGGTGACTCAAAAGTTAAGCAGATTTCAAAATACACGCCAGTGTTGCTTAACAGCAACCACCATCATCCAGTCAGACCTGTCACTTTGCTTGCAGTCAAAATGACATGTCACCGTGTCAGGCTTGTTTAATGCCATGCTTAGCTCTCGTCAGCTAAAAAGGTCCATACCATAAAATAAAGGTGGTCTATTTTTTCTGTTTTTTCCCCCAAGTTCATGATGTTTTTGTTGCTTTTAAATTCACAGCAGGCAGATATGGCAGCAGAGCCATGGTTATAGTGATGGATGAGCCATCCGTTGTCTCCTTCAGATCTCTGCTGTTTATTGGGACTTACATCTACAGCAAGCACTGCTTCCTCATACCAATCCATGAGAACATCCTGAATCACTGCATTGGTCTCCTCACTCCCTTTCTGGTTTCAGCCCTGCCCCACGTCTGCCTTGAAAGATCTATGGCTGTATTGGCACACTGAGCAGTTATGCTGCAATATGCAACAGGTGCTATTCAGGAGAAAAAAGGGATGACAGGAATGGCACTATCTACTTCTATTTCAGGTGCTCTGAAGAGTACTCAAAGTACCCACACCCTCTCAGCGCCCTTCAGTGAATGCAGAGAACTTCAGATCCTAATTTGGGGGATAATTAGATAATTAAGATGACAACATCAAGACTTGCAGAGGGGAAGATCAATGGGTGTAATCTGCCACATCACAGCTGAATTCTCACTCTTCCAGACTGTATCAATAAGGCCAGAGCAGCATATTCCCAGCATGTCAGCGGGGTGGTTTTGCCCAGAGCACTGTGAGGTGTCACTGCAGCAAGAAAATCTGAAGCTACAGCAAAAGTAATAACCAGGCACACAGCAGTTTCTGCTTGCTCTCCAGTCAGTGCTCTCCTGGAAGCTCTGTACTAAGCTATTTATTAGGATGCTGCTGTGGCCTACTGAGTGTACTTAAATTGCAGGTGTCACGTTGTGCATTGCATCACATTCCCCTGGAAGCGTGAGGGATACGCACAGGAATCCCAGCACAGCTCCTGGTAGTACTCAGGGATATGGGCTGGTCGCTTCACAAACTGGTGGGTAAAAAAATCATATCCAGTAGATTCTATTTTCATCATTTTTAATATAGATTTATACAAAGGTGAGAAAGCACCTTCAGGTTTACTGTAGAAGATCACTAGGCTCTCAGTCTGCCTATACAAGCCAACCTAGAACTTCTCAGCAAGAAGAAAGATTCAATTTTGGTATCCAAGTTCATAGGCTTTTCAAAGTGATGGCCAAAATATAACACAAACCACCCCATGACTTCAAAACATTATATTCCACAATAAAAAAATCCTTTCTGACCTATGTAGCTATTAAGTATCCACGCTGAAATACTTAATTAGAGGGTCTTATTGGGACATCAAAGTACCTTCTTTCCTTCCTAACTGCTAATCCTAAAGGACAAATCAGGTGCCAGTTAACGCCGTAGGACCAGCAGCATTTCTGGTGACACCTGCTTGCTACCAGTGAGGCCGGAGCCAGCCAGGCATGCTCCATGCCCTGCTGAGCCCCGTCCCCATGGGCTCTGTGGGGACCGCTTCCCACCCAGAAGATGCACGCAGCTGGAATGCTTAGGGATGAAAACAGGTACAGCTTTCAGGGCAGGGAGGCTGCAAAAGGAAAATAATGCAATTAGGAGTTTGCCGGAGGACTAATAGGTTTGGCCCATATCGAATGGACTCGCCTTCAAGTGGATTCATGGGGATTAACGACACATCAGCTGTCAGGAGTCCAAAAAAGTTCAGAAAAGAAGTAAATAGCGGCATCGGCGCCTTTAGACAGCCACAGATAGGAAGTTGTTACGCTGCGAGGCAGCCCAGCTGTTTCCCCACTTCGAATTCTCCCTACTCCAAAATACCTTCCTGACACGAGCTGGCCCAACTTTTATTTTACAGAAATTCAGATCTCAGCAGAGCACCGAGCCAACATTTCTGACTCCCCAAGCAATTCTCTTCAAGCCGACAGAAAGCCGGATCCAGCAGCGCTCGCCTGTTAGCAGAGAAGCTTTTTAAAACCATGAACAGACCCAACCGCACACGCTGAACTTATTACGAGCAATTAAAGGCGAGATAATTTGGGAGATAAACGCTTGAGAACCGACGTCGTTCCTTATTCAGAGCAATTAGAACAGATCGGAGCGGGCTGCGGCAGCCCTGCGCTCTCGGGACGGAGCGGGCAGCTTCCAGGGACCGCCGGGACGGCGTTGCTGCGGGGCCGGGAGCGGCGGCGGTGTGGGGCCGGGAGCAGCGCGCCGAGCGGCGGAGCGCCCCGCAGGTGCAGCGCATCCCGGGGAACCGCGTATCCCAGCGCCGATCGCATCCCTGGGGAAAGCGGAGCAGCCCCGGGAAGACGGTCGCGGGGACAAACTTCTCCTCGGGAACGTGGCACCGCCCTCCTCCTCATCATCCTCAGCCCACGGCGCCGCTGGGCAGAAGGGAGCCTGCCTCGGCCGCTCCAGCCCTGCCCTGCCCCGGCCGCTCCAGCGCTGCCCCGCAGGGACGGAGAGCACAGCCGCCCCGCAGGGACGGAGAGCACAGCCGCCCCGCTCCCGCCTCGTGCCGCCCCCTCCCCGCACCCGGCCGGGCATCCCGCTTTCGCCCTTTTGTTATCGCCCCCGGTTTCTCCCCGATGTGGGGGGACGCTGGGCAGCCCCCGCTTTCTCCCCCTGGCCTCACCTCCCCTTCCAGTTGCACAGGTCGCTGGAGTACTGCGCCTCGGCTCCGCCGCCCAGCAGCATCCGCAGCCCCAGGAGCAGCGGCAGGAGCCCGGCGGCCGGGGCGCTCCGCATGGTCCCCCCGCCGCGACCCCCGGCCCAGGGCCGAACGTTGCGCGGGAGCGGTGCGGAGCGATTCGCGCAGCCCCCGTGGGCTCGCCTACATGGCGGGCAGCGCAGGGCAGAGCGGAACGGAGCGGTTACCCCATGCCCGGCTCCACGCTGCGCCGCTTCGGCTCGGCTCTGAAGTTTGCAGCAGCTCGGCTGCGGGCTCCCAGCTGAGGGGCGGGAGCGGGCCGGCCTCCCCGAGGAGCCTGAACTCCTCCTCCCCCCGCTGCCTCCCTCCCTCCTCCTTCGGCGGGGCCGGCACTTGCTGCTCGAGCAAAACGCGGCGCCGGATCGAGAGCTGCCGCTGCGCCTCGGGCACGTTACGGCGCAGCACAGGTGCCCGGCGCTGTCCGGTGCCCGGCCCGCCCCTCCCCCTGAGCTCCGGCCTCGGCTCATCCCGCAGGACCCGCTGGCAGAGGGGCTTCGCTCCCTCCGTGACGTCTCCCGGGTGCCAGGAGTGCATCACGCATCTCGGCCCCCAGCAGCTCTCCAGCTTTCCTCAAGGATGCGGGCTGATCATTTTGCTGGAACCTTCTTGTGTCGCCACTTAGCAGGAAGCACTTAGGAGTCGATCTTATTTGTGAACTCTCCTTAATGACCGCTCTGGATAGCACCGTGTCTTGTTTAATGTTCGTGTTTAATCCGTAGTTGACTTGGGATGCTTAAATCCCCCTCCTGCAGGACACCAGCAGCATAGAAAAGCTTTCCAGGGTGGGAGAGCCCCAAAGCCACACTTCCCAGGCCAAGAACGGGGGGAAAACTGAATGTGGGGAAGTGTGGGGGAGATCCCGCAGCACACAGACAGCACTCAGGCCTCTAGTGTTCTTTTCAAGGGGAGCGAGGTTGATATTATACACCCACAGACAGAAGAGGGGTTAACGCACTTCCAGATCACTGCGTTTCTCAGTGTCCCGTTGTTCTTTCAAGTGCCTGTCACTGCTCAGGGCAGGGCACTGTGGGGCTTTTTCTGGGTGAGAGTTCACAGATGAGCATTAAACACATACAGCGGGCTCACAGTTTGGTGTTACCCTCCTTAGTGCCTTTTATAACACGTAGAGGGATGGTGCAGCTCGGAGCGCTCCCTGCCTGCTGCTGGAACAGGAGGGCATCCTCAGCACTGCATCCCCTTCCATTTGTGGGCTCAGCTTTTCACGCTGGGGTTTTTTTTTTGTTGTTGTTATCATTTTGTAAATCACAGGTAGTGTCCTGTTGCTTATGAAGTATTAACATAATTGCAGTAATTATGTCAAATGATGCAGTGCATGTAAACATGCAATTAGCATGCAGGGATGCGATGACAACATGCAATGGTGCAAAACGCCCCACTCTCCTTCTCCTGTGCAGCCACACTTCAGGGCTTCAGGCTTCAGGGCTCTGAGCCTCGATTATTTCTTTAGAAGGAGGTTTTGTTAGAATGTTTTTCTTCCTGCCCCGCTACTGGAAAGAAAAGCATACAGAGCAAACAACATATTGCTTTATTCCTCAGTGTGTTTATGTGTACAACCCTCTGAATGCCCCCCAGCCCCCCGGATCCGATTCCCTCCGCAGCGCTCCAACTCTCTGCGTTTGGTAAAACAAACAAGTGCCCGGGCAGCCGCTCACATTACATTGGAACTTTTGAAACTGCCCGAAAACTGGGAACTTTTCAGGCGTTGGAATAGAGAGTGCTATTCTGCGGCGCCTTTGGCTCCCCTCTGCCCCTCGTTTCAGCTGATTTAAGGCAGCGGCCTCAGTTCTGGGGGCTCGGGGCAGTAATGACAACGCGGGGGCTTTGGAAGCATTGTCGTCTCCGTGCCTTCGTGATGCTGACATCAGACCGACGCTGAGGAGACTTAAAAATGAGCACAGCGGTGGCTGCGGGCAGCGCCCAGGTTAAGCCTCCCCCAGTTCCGAAGTGAGGGGCAGAAGGAGATAGGGAACCTCTGCAGAAGGGGCTGCTCGGTTCGCTCATTTGCATCTCAATCCCCACAATGCTCTTCCGGCTACTCACAGCTATTCCATAGTAGTGCTCTTGGCTGAGATCTGGGAACACGCTCAAAGGGTGAGGCAGCTTTTGGATGCACTGAGCTGTTTTCTGTTTGAGCTGTGAAAAGCAAACATCTTTTCAAGAGAGAACATTCTGAGCAGTAATATTTATTTATTTATTTATTTATTGCATTGACAATTCAGAAAGAGCAAAACTTCAGTGAAATCTGGGAGGGAAATACTGTATAATATCAAAAGGAAACATAAATCCTCTGCAATGAAGGCTTCACGCTGCCCCGAAAGCAGAAGTTGCTGAGTTATTAGGCTGGCCAAAGGCTCTGAGGTTGCAGAACTGGAGGCACAGGTTCTGGAAGCAGCTCCGTGCACTCAAACACTCAAACCCCACTAAAGCTCCATCACCTCCTTGAGGAGCAGCTCAAAAGATGAGGATCTGCGCAGCCACCGAGGGCATTCGCCTCCAAGTTCTCTTTGAGCGTTTTCTTGTCACAAATCCAGGCACAACTGGAGGGGTTTTAAAGGACCCGGGGAGGAGGAGAACCTGCTCGTGGAGAGAGACTGCTTTGCTTTATACTCAAATGTGCACATTTGGAGAACAAAAAATCGAGCGGCTATTAGAGATGGGCTCAAGCTCAGGCCTGGATTTACGTCTTCCTCAAAGCACAACTGTGTTTAGACCTTGAGTGTTAGGGCCAGAGCTCTCCTGCCAAGTCAGGAACCAGCTGAAGGCACTTTCAGATGCGGGGCTGGGGGTGAAGCACATCTCAGATGAACGTGCAGCGCTGGTTTAAACAGTGGGGCAGACTTAATCTGTTGAAGTCTCACTCTGCATCACTGTCCTGAATTCATAGAGGCTCCTGGAGAGAGTCCTTACCCAGCCCCGTGTGGGTTCTGATGTGCATCCCCACATTCTGCTGCTCCCAGGCAGCTGATTTATTTTCACGTTCCTCAGCCCATGGGAGGTGGATGAGGTCCTGTGCAACCCCACAGCCCCTCGCTGGCCACAGGAAGGGAAATCTGAGCCTTTAAAGGAGGAGGGGAAGGAGGAGAAGGAGGGTGATCTCTGGAAAGGCAAAGCCAGAGCTGAGCAGCACGCATGGCAAAGCAGAAGGGAGGAAAGCTGTAGAAGGATTCAAACAAGTCACAGAGAGGATGAGAGACAATTAATACAGGAGCAATATTAAATACCATTTGTAAGGTGAATCCAGTGGACAGAGGGGAGTAACAGAATAATGAGAGAGAGGTTCAGCAGCAGAATAGGCAGTGGGAAATCTGTGTGTGCAGTGAGGGGGCACAGAGTTATTGCTCTCATGAAATTAAAACTAGTAATGGAAGTACACTCATCCATAACTGCACCCTCCTTATCCCTGCTTACCTCTGTTACTGCTCACAGCTGAGTATAGTTCCTCCTACTCCTAAATCACTGCTGCTCACATCTTTTCTTAGTTTTGATGTGCTTGTTTGTTTTTAATGAAAAATTCTGGAGTATAACAGAAAACAAAGGCAAATTCACAGAAACATAAGAAAAATTTCTTAGAAGAAGCCAATGTTAACTGTATGACTGAAATAAGCCATAGGAGTATGGGATTTCTGATGGAAAAGTGTTGATGTGGAGCGAGGCAGCAGTGCAGAAGCACTGGAGGAGGGGGCAGGGAGCAAGGCAGCCCCTCTCCCTTGGCAGCTTTGCAGCTCCCAGTCCCCTGGGATGTCTGCATCAGCAGCATGGGCAGCTCCCACCCAAATCAATGGGTGTTGCTGTAGGCCCAGAAGTGAGACTTCAGTGTTTTCAGTGCCTGATTGTCTGATAATCAGAACACCTCTGGAAAATATATATATATTTGGGTATGGTAATTAAAAGACACAACATCAAAATAGTGGAAGAAAGAAGTGGAGATGCCCAGACTTGTGATGTGGCCAAAGCAGCAGGTGTACCCACAGTTACACCTAGTGGCTCTCAGTGCACCCGAGAAGGTGAAAGCAGTGATGCTACCCCTGCAGGCAGCAGAGTTCATTTAGTTTGAACTCTTAAAGACATTCAGGACAAATCTGTAGTTAGGCCAATATGTCTGAGTGTATATTTCATTTTTTTATTTCTACACTTGCAGTTGCTGGCAGATGAATGTCCCTTTCCCCCATGGTCCTTATTTTCATCTGAAGGATATGGAGCAGGGAAAGCAGAGACGCTCTCACCACTGCAGGGTTTGAGGTTTGAATCTGAGGGCTCAGGCAGAGCCAGGCCAGGTGGGAGTGTGTCCTTCTGCAAAGGGGCATTTCCCAAAGCAGCACTTTCCTCAGACCAGGGTAGCAGTGGTTCCTGTGCTTTTCTTCCCCGTTTTCCACCCTCCAAACACCTTGAACTGTTAAGCAACGCAGCCCAGGCAGACAGGAATTTGCGTTTCGCTTTTCTCCCATCAAACTGAAAAGCAACCAAGGGAATCGCAGCCTATTGAGAGGATCAAAAAGGTGGCACAAAGCACAAAAGAAGGCAAAGAAACGGAGATCATTCGCCATCCCACACAGCAACGCTGTCTCAGGACCCGGGGACCCGGGCGGAGGATTTAGTGCCTAAGCCCGGAGACTCCTCGGGGCTGCGGCATTAACTCATGCTCGCATGCCTGAGACCGGATAAAGCTGAAGTCAAAAACAAAAACCTCTAAAGAGGCCTCAGCATATTGTTGTTTTGGGGATAGCCCCGTGCATTTCATCCGCAAGAATTAGTGTTTTCTTTTCATTTCACAATAACCCAGGTATTCCAAAAGCCTGCCAAAAACTCCTCCGAAACTCCGCGTTTAATCTGAGCTCTTTTTCAAGAGGAACGGTTGTTTATTTCGACTATCTAATGCACATTAATTTCCTGCTTTAGAAAACGCAATTTATGCCACTGGTGGAGCTGATATTTATCTCGATGCACATCCTCTTGGCTGGCTCTGCTTTTCATTTTCTCCTGTTCCCCGCCTGTGTGCTCTGCAACCTGTGGGCTCAGCCTCAAGCGCGTTCCTGGGTTTCCAATGCACAGCAAGAGAATCTGATAGGAGCCCCTTCTAACAGAAACAAAGCTAAGGAGAATATTTGTAACAGCGGTCTGAAAACAAAAATATGTTTTCCCTTCAGCTTCAGAGCTCAGACCAAACTGATGCAAGTGACACCAAACAAACGCGGCGCTTGCCAGGATAAACAGACATTTGTGGTGCTGTTTGCTGCGTGCCTGCCATGAAATAAAGACACTGACATGCATTTCAATGCAACTCTCCTACAAATTGTGAAAAAATAATTGTGCACTGTTTATTCGTTGCTGGGTTACCGGAAGGGAAGAGAATATTTTTGCAGACACGATGAACTAGCAAGGTAAATAATTCAACTTCATCATTTGCAAGTTTCACACTTCATTTTGAGCTGCGGACCTTTTTCGAGCCCAGCTCCACCTCAGATCCGAGAAGAGCAGTGTTCAGAGCACTCTCCCTGAGCCACATCTGGCCCACGGGGTAGTTTTAATATGACAAACTTCTCCCCAAATAAATCAGCAGTTTTTCTAGAAAAAAAAAGGCAGCGAGGTCTGCGCTGTTGTTATTAACAGCACACCTATTTTCACTTCTTGTTAAACTCAATCGCTCACTAAATGAGTGACTTCTTAGTAAATACTTAGTAAATACTTAGTAAATACTGTAGCATTAGCAGAGGAAAAAAGCTGAAAGATCTCTCTGTATGTGTAGAATCTGCCTGTGTAGTGCTCCTATCAGTGACATTCTGGGAGAAATACCACTAATTCTGATTAAAGCAGATCAGGGATTGTCTGAGTAATCCATAAATTCCGACATTATTACATATTTGCTTAAGGAAAAACAATGGCTCAGATCACAAAATCAGGTCTGGGCCGCTTCACAAAGTAGGGTCCTTTGTGCTGCTTTGTGGCAGTGTTTGCAGGGCAGAGGCATCAGAAGGAGGGGGCAAAGGGCCACGCAGCCCGTGCTCCTTTCACACCACCCAGCTCAGCAGCGAGGAGCCTCCTCCAGAGGCCTGAAGCTGAGAACATTCATATTCTGCAGAGTTTCCAGATAACAAGCAGTGCATGTGCTGAAAGAGATGCTGCAGTTCCTTTGAGGGGCGGGGGTGGCCCTTGCCTTGGTTCAAAGCATGTTTTGGCTACAGCAGCTTTATTAGGTCAGATTACACTGTTATTTAGGTGCCTGCAAAGCTGACCACAGAGTTATACCAGTGATAAGCAGGAGGCTGAGGATGAGGCGAGTTCAGTTCTCTGTCAAACTCTGTACCCAGTTGCTTCCACGGCCCTCTGAATGTCATCTATCTGCACTCTGAATTTAGCTGGTGGGGAGTTCTGAAAGTCAACTGACACAAATTCATGGTTCCGTGGTAATTTATTTTTGTAAGAGTGGCAAAGACAAAACAACACGAAACTTGAAGGTGTGGTACCAGGCTTTGTTGATGCTGACAGGTCTTAATTTGGAAAGGCCCAAGGACAGTGGCAAGCTATCACCTCTAATGACAACTGACATGCAATGACTAGGGAACTAGAAGGTACCTTTACTCAGAAACACTGTGATGCCAGAATAAATCTTCTTACTTTTAGACTACGCCATGGTCAAGCACATTTTCCTTCTTTTAATGCTTTTGCAAGCAGTACTTGACTATCAGTTCTGAAGTTCCTAGCTTGATTTCAGATGGGAGCACTCAAAGTATATCAGAACAGCAGAGGGGAAATATGTCTCTATTATCTGCTGCTTTCTCAGACAGGATTCTGGCTGAAAATATGATCCATTCTATTCAGGAGCAACAAGACTCGTGCGAGGCTTTGAAGGAAAAGGAAACTGCTGCTGATTCCATGAGCCCAGGAAGAGCTGCAGGAAATCTCCTGCTAGGTACAAATCTTCCTTAACCTCATGCTCACAAGACTAGGTTGGGCCTTCTGGTCACACACACAGTCTGACAGTCTGTATCTCTTTTCCCTGCGGTGACCTATCTCTAGCCAGCAAGTCTTCTAAGCAGAATTCTGGAGATCTCATTCATCACTCAGATCCGCGGCTATTTTTAAATTTCCCTCTTTCAGGCTACAAGAAAGAGATGACTTTCTTCTGTATTGGGAGTTTTATCTCCCTCCAGTTAACAGACATCTTATTTTTAACAATTTTATCCAAAAAGGATGGACAATTTCAAGAGGAAAAAAAAACCAGAGCTAACCCAAATGGTCGATGATCTTTGTATCTGTAGCTCTATTTCATTTCATGCCTCCCTCACTTCACAGCACTATAACCTTTTTGAATTGCCCTCTGTGATATCCACTCCTTCACTGTTGACCATTGCTCGCTTATTCATTGCTTGTTGGATCAGCTGGGCACTTGCACAATCAAGTCTTTGTTATGCTTTCAGACAGGCTGCAAGCCACAATATTGAAGCAACACAAGGACTGTTTCCTCTGCTGGTATTCTTCTTCCTTCACATTTAGGAAGGCAGCATCCTAAATGCATGAAAATGCACATGAAGCAATTACAGCCATAATTCACACAGTAGTTCTCATTTAACCAGTTACACAATGTCTTTTCCCTTTTAATTGTCCTACCGGAGTGGAAGACACAAAAATCTGAAGAGTTTTTGCAAGTTGGTCAACTGAGAAACGAGGATTTGCTTCTTTAAGCAGTGCATCAGGGAGCAGGTTTATTTAGTGAATCAGTAGATGGTGGCTGGTGGTACACAGTGAGCAGGGATCCCTGCTCCCTCCAACCAGTTAATTGGCCCAAACAAATTGGAATGTCATTTTCTAACTAATAAGCACAGACAATAATGAAGAGCAACCGCAGGGATGGAAGGAAGATAAAGGAATGCACATACCAAGGTTCTGCAGCAGTATGAAATGTCAAAGTTCAAGCTGACGTGCGTAATAACCACAGCAGACACATGGGTTTTTGGCTGCCTAACAATGCGAGAACCCAAGACGAAGACACCACCAAATACAACTTTATTCAGTGCAGGTTTTAAAACAAAATTAAACTTTCGGTGTGCATATACAGATGCCCCAATATTTGAATATCTGCAGGATGCCTGTCCTGGGTTCAAACACCTGTACACCCTGAAGCTCTGTCTCCATAGGCAGAGCATTGGATGTAGCACAAGAAGCAACGTTAGCAAAATGTTATTTTTAGTTTATTTCATTAGAAGTCAAAATGAGGATCTTGGCTTCTCAGATGGTGAAATTAAATTTCTCTCCCTCGCAGTAGAGAAAAAAAAAGAAGTATCTTACTTAGGAAGGGAAAGTTAAATAGAAGTTAAGTAGATGGATTGATTATGGAAAGAATAAGAGTATTCAGCAGAAGTAGATGAGTAAGTATTTTGTCACAGAGAGGGAGAAGCAGAGTCTTTGTGTATGGTGGTTTATTGCAGGCCCTAATGGCATCAGGATGATGTTACCAGGGAGCCTCCACACAATGAAATAATTTACTGTCATCTCTTATATCCTGCTAGCACAACAATGTGGTCCCCATAGGCCTACCCTAAAACAGTTTTGATAGCCAAATTCCATTTGTAGCTCTGTCACAGAAGATGTCATAACTTTATCTAAAAAAAATTAGTACTTGAAACAATTTTCAGTTTATTCACATTTCACAATAATTGTGAATTGATACTGTCCTTTAAAAGGATTATTATACAGCCAGACCTGCTGAAGCCTAAAGGGCTGCTGACCTTTCTCTCCCTTCTCACATCTCGCAGTGCTGGCAGCTCCCACAGTCCCCAGTGCTGCACGGGGCCACAGCTTCTTCCCAGCACTCTGAAGCCCAGGAAAAGCCATGAGAGCCGGGGGTGTCCCACTCCCACACTTCCTCCCATTGGGCTCAGTGGCCCAAGAGGAGTGTCACTGCCACGAGCCTCGCGCTGACTGCACCCCCAGGCTGTGTCTCCATCCCTCCCACAGCCCAGCAGCAGTGCACTGTTGGAATAGATCGGAACAAGGCAATGGACACCCCTTGCCCAGCTTGTTGGCCTCTCGCCTTACAGAGCAGGGTGTCCCCCAGGTTAGCAGCACATTTATCAGACTGCTCAAAGGCCTCCCTGGCCTTGAAACCAGTTATATTCGGAATAGAGAGCACGCAGAAATGGAGTAACAGCTTTTCAGTGAAAGAGAACAGCTTCCTGTCTTTGTTCTGCTCACATCTGGTCAATTTTCTGACAAGAATTACATCTTTACTACTCTTTTACAATGCAGCGCCAATACAGCTGTAAGGGCGTGAGCTGCTCACTAAGCTAGCCTTTGTATTATCAGCTGAATTATTAACTCCAGTAAAGCTGTAAAATTTGTTGCACTGAAGATGCGTGGATGTCAAAGAACTTTGAATTTCATAACACAGGGTGAGTCTGAAGAATTGGCATTTACAGGAACATGGAAAAGCATTCTTTGCTTGAAAATTAAACAAAGCTAGCATGGAATTAGTGTCAATAAACTGTATTTTAAGACCAATTTTTCAGAGTAGATTAGCACAGTAAGATTAATGTAAGAAGTTATAAGATGAGATATAATAAGATATGTATTTTATAGGGCAATATAAAGATTTAGAAAACCTACTGAAATCTGTTTTTGATGAAGATGTATTAAGTTAATGTTGCCATGTTCTCTAGAGCTGCACAATTCAATAAGCTTTTCTTCAGAGGCCTTTGGCTAATCCATCATTCAAAACATTATTCTTTTCCCTTCCTGTCTGTATGTCATACAAAGATGTGCATCCAATCATTGTCTTGTGGATCTCTGCATATTATACACGTCTCAGTTCCTGCTATGTATACATTCCTTTGTAGGGGTATGATTTATTTCTTTAAGCATTTTCCCATCTTAAAATGTCAGATGCTTCCTGTACTTATATATAAAGAAGTTTAACCTCCCAAAGGTATTGAAGTTCAACACAATTCTCAGTGTGGACAATATGAATTTAGCAGTGAATCCTTGGGAAATATACAATTCCACCTCCTATCCTCAGCTCTCTGGCATAACCGTATTTCATAAGTGCTTCACACTTCAGTCAGCAAGAAGATCAAAGAGAGGTATGGCTTTGAAAAACAAAGAACCTAAACTGAACTTTCTAAAGGTTTACTCTTCTTCAAGTGGAGCTTTGATTCTCAAGGGTTATCACTTGTGGTGCGCAGGAACTTGTCAAGATTAGGAAAATGGGATTTCAAAGCTAACTTGTGCCTATTTTCATTATCTAAATCTTGCTATCTCTTGTAAATAACATTTTCCCCCAAACAACTTACTTATAAAACTTTTTCGGTAAGTAAGGAAATATCACTATTACTTTACTGGGTTTCACATTGGTTACTTAATAACAAAACCAAACCGTATTAACCGAGGTGGTTATACCACAGTCGGCTGCCTGCCACTGGGCTCTGTCAAACAGCAAGTTTCACCAGTTAAATGTAAAGATGTTCCTCTGAATGTATTTTTTAAATGTAGCATTGCATAAAAGCATTCCTTTCAGAAAAGACAGCGAAAAGAATTCTAACTTTGCATAAGAATGCCCAGTTATTGAAGCACAAGGCAAAGAACTGTTCATCCCCTACCCTCATCTGTCTGCAAGGAGGTAAAGCAACTCCAGCCTCAATGCCATGAAACCACATTCACCAAAAAGGTATACCCACCAGCCTGAACTACAGCAGCTGAGTAAGGGTTCCAACAGAACAAAGAAAACCTTCCCAAAGTTACAGTGTGGTCCTCCAAACGGATGAGAGGACAAGAAATGAAAGTGCACAGGGAGTGGATGACTGGTGGTGGTCAAGAAGAGCACATGTTTGGAGGTGTGGACTGGTACTGAAATGAATGGGACCCTTCCAGTTCCCCATTGAGGTATCTAAGTCCAGGACTCATGTTAACAGAATATTTGTGACATTTGCCAACTCATAAAAACAACCACAGGCTTCTTCAGATTGACTCATTTGAAAAAAAGAAACAATCAATAGCAATATCCTCTATAACGACAGCGAATGTTTCAGAGAGAGAAATGTATCACACAACAGCTCCTCTCCATACAGCAACAGCACTTTTCAGAGAGGTAATTCAAATTCAATGCATCCAAATTAGAGGACGGTTTCTTTCAAGCAATTAACCCTGCAATTCCAGCAGAGCATTTGAAATCTTGAGTACACAGGGAAATTGGCCCAAACAACCCTTAGGTACCGGTCTCCATTAGTAATAAAGGAGGTGAAGGCCAAAGGAAGGCATTAGTAACTCCTGTGGAACTCCCTTAACATAGTGTACATATGTAACTAATTGGAAACCAGTAAACAATTCTGGCATTGAAGCACAAAGCAGATAATCTCACTCACACTACTTCAAGTCATTTTCTTCTCATGTGGCTGCCTGGAATAAAACTGCTAAAACACTGTTTCCCTCGTGCAGAAAAAGATCTAGGGGATATAATAGATCACAAGCTGATTAGGAGTCAACAGTGTCAAGCCATTGTGAAAAAGGCAAACACTGCACTAAGCTGTGCAAACAGGAGTATGGCTGCAAGACGTGCGGTAATCCTGCTCTGCTCAGCACTGCCGCAGCCCAGCGGGAGCTCTTGGTGTCCTCTGCTGAGATGTGAAGTGCCCAGAGTCCAGAAGAGAGATGAGAATAAACAGAGCTAAAACACCACCAGCAAGGAAAGCCTGAAGGAATCAGATGCACGTAACCTACAGAAGAGGGCAGGGGGAATGTAACTGATTTGCAAACATAAACTGTGGCTGCAGACACGCTTGTTTCCTGCGTGTGGGTTAGAGGAAGAACAGTCGGTTTGGGATGGAGTTTGCAAGCCCTAGCAGGCAAAGGAGGGGTTAACAGAGGCATTAGTGAGAGCAGCTGAGAAGGCACACAGCTGCAGGGGATAAAAACACTCAGGAGAGGGCTATCAGAGGACCCTTAAGGAGGAAGGGGGTTGCTAGGCCTTCTTAGGAGCTGAGGGGTAGATTTGGAGGATGTTTGGCTGTGTCTTTTAGTGGTGAGTTGGTTTAAGGTATTCTAGCTTTAGCTCTGGCAGGTTACTGGTCTCCTCGTGTGCACTGATTGGATGTGTTTGGTTATGCATTAGGTATACCTTTTAGGCCTTCCAAAAGGTAGGGTAGGGTGCTACAGGTTTTACTTAAAAACAAGCAAAAAAAGTTTGGTTTTTTTTTTTTTTTTTACATAGTTTTTGCTTCTGGTCTAAAATGTGGTTGATGTGCTGAATCCATTAAAGGAGGAGAAATGAAGGTTCTTGTTTAAGGGAAAAACAGTTAAATTCCTGCTACTAATAGAGCGCTTAAACAGAGGAACTGTACTATAGGAATTGCGATCTTTATTCAGGGGATAGGGATGGTCAGCAAGAAGTTGTGTACAATAAAAGGGAAAATATTAGGCAATAAAATCAGTTCTAAATTTGAGAGCTAACAGGTGCCAGGATCTCTTTACTAGGTGGAAAAGTTGTTAACCCCCTAGGCTGTAGGGAACATAGATATCACAGCAAGACCTAAGGACTGGAAGATGTTGAGGAATCTCTGTTATTGGAGTGAGACCTTTGAGAACAGGATAGCATTTGTCAGCAATGACAAAGGTGATCTCGTCTTAGGACAGTAGGACTACCACAGTGAGCTTCTGAAGTTCCCTGTTCTGCTCCACAGCGCTGTAAACAAGAACACTGCATCTCCTTCCTTGCCACTTGGCTGTGATGCTCTATGAAAACAACCGAGCATTTTTGGAAGCTCAAAGCATTCTTTGAATAGAAGTGGTTTCAAAACTCTTTAAGCTGGATATTTTACCTACTTCATTGAATGGTGCTTTCAATACAGTGTGTTCTGGAAATATCAGTATTGAATCTTGGAAATTCAGAGACAAATGTGTTAGGAGAAAACTCTATACTCATTCATTCTTGTCTTTCCAATAAAGATGCAATGAAACTAAGCTGCCCACGTGCTCTGCAATGTCAAATGGATTGATTTGTGAAGATATTATTTTAAACCCTTAGTTAGCCTGATCTTTGAGGGAGTAAAATCAAGTGAAATTGGTGCTCGCAACGTGGTATGTCTAAGTTGTCCATACTGTAGTTAGTCTGCCTCATTTTTGAGGTGAGAGCTGAATGTAAAGAAAACAAAATAACTCCCTAGATATTGTCTTTCCACCAAGACCAGAAAAAAAAATTTTTGCTAGCTAAATTGTCCAGAACTGTGAACTTCTAGTAATGATCCTAACAAAACTCTCAGAAATAAAAGCTGAAAACTAGTCTGATGAAAAATACCTTTGACTCTCTAATGCTTCTAGCTGTAATAACTGCTTGTGTGCTGTTCTCCACTACTGTGAAAAATCTGAAAGCAAAGCAATTGAAAGTACAACTAAGCTCAAAGCATTTGTGCTTGCTTCCAAGTAAGTTTGTCATGGCAGCTCTAAGAGAGCACTTTTCATTCTGACTCAGATGAAAAAGGAATAGACACTGGAACAACAGACTGCTGTTTTGAAAATGGTTTTGTTATGCAAGAATACAAAAATTCCTTTTAAAATCCAGTAGATAAAGGCTTGCACAGTGAAGTTGGATGCCTAGGTTGGAGTGAAGTCCCACTGAATGGTTTTTGTATGTTCGTGGACCCTTAAAACTCTGTCCAAAAGACTCCAAAATGAAAATCATATTTGAAGTAAATGTATTTAGTTACCCTCTGTGGTCAGCTACAGAACATAACTTAGAAAGCACTTCTGGTGGTTTCGATTGGTTCTCTTTCCTTGGGGGAAGGAAGCGAGGGGTCCTCTCTGTGTCTTGTAGGCTGCTTCATATAATGAGGCATTGGTCTGACTGGAACTTGTGTGGTTCAGTGTCAGTAAAGAAATACTCTACTTTCTTAGATAAAGCAAAGTATGCAGGCAACATAGATGTGCTAGCAGTCCTTGTCGCCAGAAAAATAAATGATCACATTTAGCAATGCTGTTTGCAGAGAGATTAAACCCAGGCTGGATGGAGAGAAGCTGTGCAGATAATTTGAAATAGATTCCCGGGGTGAATTACCGCTTGGCTGCCTTCCTCACCTCCTCAGTTCTCAGCCTGGTGTGCCAGCAAACATTTTAAGATAACTCTGCTCTGTTTGCTCCTTGAATTGTCTGGTTGTGTAACAGGCTCTCCAGATAAACACGGATAATCTCAGGATTTTGCTTAACAAGGATTGCTTTGTGTGAATTTTTAATAATTCTGAATAGGTTGTTATGCAGGGCCTCGTCCTGCAATCCCTTTCAGTTGTGAGCTCTTTCAAGGAGATGAGTGGTTGCATAACGACAGCTCCACTAAGCAAATGATTGATAATAATATCATTGCTAGTGAAAATGTATGTATTTTAAGACGATTAGGAAATAACAAGAAGAAAAGCACTGAACAGGGCCGTCTAAAGCATGGGATGTGTTAACTGGAACAAACATGAGGGAACATGTAGGAAACTGCGGGTACACTTATTTATGAGCGCCTCTTCAGACAGGGCCGGGCCGAAGAATCCCGAGCCGGCCGGAATGCGGCCGGGATTCGGCCGAGC
Source organism: Pavo muticus (assembly GCA_016647715.1). NCBI lineage: Eukaryota > Metazoa > Chordata > Aves > Galliformes > Phasianidae > Pavo > Pavo muticus. Next base: position 1,244,630 of record JACDJE010000165.1, on the reverse strand, counting down.
GCTGCCGCCAGGCACCAACGATGTGAGGCTTTAAAACTACAGAGCGCGCCGGGCCCGTCAGCAGCACCGCCCCGCCACGGCGCTTCCGGCCTCTCCGCAACCGCCTCCCGCTGCGCGCGCCACGAGGGAGGGGGGCACGCGCCGCTGCTGCAGGCGGGAAGGGCGTGAGGGAGCGGGGTGGGCCGGATGCGCCGTCCTGAGGCGGGCAGCAGCGCTCCGAGGCGGTTCCTGAAGAGAAGGGCGGCCTGAGGGGCGGAGGCGGCCATGGCGGAGGCGGAGAAGGCCGCAGGGAGCCCCCCCGGCGCCGTGCAGGTGGTACGACGTGTCCGGAGGGCGGGGCGGGCTCTGGGCGGGAGCGAAGCGCCGTGGAGCGGCGTGCTCGGTTGTTCTGGAGGTGCTGCGTGGGCAGGCAGTGCTTTTTGTATTTTTTTTTTCTTTTTCCATTTGGGCTGGGGCCTGTGGGTGCGAGGAGCTGAGCGTTTGGTTGTGGTTTTTTTGTTTTTTTTTTTGTTTTTTTTTTAATTAGTTTTTCTTCTACAAATCATAGAACGGCTCGGTTTGGATGGAGCCTTAAAGACCATCCAGTTCCAACCCCTGCCATGGCTGCCCACAGTCCATCCACGTCCTCAGGCACTTCCAGGGATGGGGCACCATAGTTGTGGGCAGTGCTGGGGCCTCACCACCTCTGGGTAAAGGATTTCCTCCTCACATCTAACCTAAATCTCCCCTCTTGTACTTTAAAGCCATCCCCCCTCATCCTGTTGCTGTCTACCCTCATAAAAAGTTGATTCACTCCTGCTCATAAGCTCCCTCTGTGTATTGGAAGAGGTCTCCCCTGAGCCTTCTCCAGGCTGAACAAACCCTTTATACGATGTCTACCCATGCCCAAATTTATATATGTACCACTGGTATGGTTTGGCAGCAGTTTATATTTACATTTGTATTTAGCAAAGCAAATATTCTTGTACTGAAAAGCAAAATAGCACAGATTGTTAGGCTGGTGGAAATGGGGAACTTCATAGAAACTCAGATCCCGTGCAGGTGTTCTGAAAATCTTTCTGGGCTCAATATAACTTGAGAGAGAACTTGTGAGATGTGACAAAACTGGTACATTTCTGCCAACAACCTCAAGTTTTTAGATGGTTCGGTGCAGTGACTGATTCACAAGCTTAATTTAAGGGTAGCAGTTTCTGACTTCTGTAAAATCTTCAGTGGTGTTTAAATGATTATTTGAATTTATTTTTCACATTCAGATACAGAGGTGGGAGCCAACATGAACTGAAATTTGCTGAAACTGAAAATAGCATTTCACTTTGGAGTTCCTTATTGCCCTCACTAGAGAAGGATGGTGGTAATGCCAGAAACAAGAGATTTCTTGGGCATAAAACATTCCATTGCTCAATATCTGACACTTTTTATTATGATTTTAAACTCACATTTCTCCACTTCAGTCTTGGAATTGAGGTATTGTTTTCTGTAGTGTAGCTGAGAGTGGAAGGAAGGATGTTTTTGTTGAATAATACGTTTGTAGAAGGAAGGGGATTGAATCATTTAGCATTAATCATTTAGCATTGCCATTTTTACCGTAGATGAAAACTTATTTAGCAGAGGAGCCAAGAATCATCGTCTTCAGCTTAGTCAGGGCAAAACTACTATACTAAAACTGCCTGAAATAGCTTCAGGCCTCATTCTAGAGCTTCTGATGTCCGGGGGAAATCAGAAGTGTCACAATGCTCAAATCCAGATCCGTTTCATCATTCTGTGTTTTAATTGTACTTAATCTATAGGCCATGAAAGGCTTCTCTGTTGGATTTTGCTATAAATCAGTCTCAGGTAATGGAAAGGATAATTCTGACTCAGCTGACCTCGTAATGAGAAAAATACTCAGATTATTTGCAAGTTATGTCCCCGTGTCCCTTACAATTATTTGAAAGTGCATTTTGTGTATTTCTAGTTCTCTGTTTTCAAATGTAGAAATGGCTGCTGCAAAGAGAACTTGAATAATAGTTTGGGCTGTGAGTGGGAAATGGTAGTTAATGAAAACTGCAGGATGCCAGCTGTCAGAGATTGGCTCAGCAAGGCAGTGACAAACACTGCAGACCGTGGTACATCAACAGTGACAGAGCTGGAGTTGACCTCATCTTGAGACAGAGCAACTGGGCAAGATCTCATGAGGTTACTATCAGCTGACTTTTTTCTACTATTCTGCACTTGTAAGTGAAATGTAGTGTCTTAGTTGAGGTTTATTCCTCTTTAAATAAGCCAAGGAGATTGCTGTGTTCTGGCCACGCAGTGGTAGAGGCCAGCTTACAGGTACTCAGCTCAGAGTAGGTGCCAATGGCAACTTCTAAAGCAGGCTGTACATGTAGAAGTGAACTAAGAGAGAAATGAAGGTTTCTGTCTGTGGTATTTTCGATTTTTCTTTGACTTAAAAACAACAAAAGAACATAAATGCAGAAAAGCAGAATGCTGTTACTGATAGAACCCAAGGAATTGCTTTAACGTGTTAGCAGTTCCCTGGTAATTGAATCATATTGCTGTGTACAGTTATTAGTTTTTTTCACATGGTATGCGGAAGAGTCAGCAGCAGCTCAGTTCTGCACCCAGTTCTGACAAGCATGTGGCTTCTTGTGATGGCAGTCATGTGAAAGGAGAACTTGCTCACAGTGACGTGCTCCAGAACCTGCTGGGGTGTTCTGAGGTGCTGTGCTGAGATCAGAGCATCTTGGTGACATCAGTGTGTGTGGGTTACTGCCTTGGCGCTGCCCTTAAGTACTGCTTTGTCTGTTTGCAGTTCAATCAGAAAACGTCTAACATGATAATCTGTGCTGCTAAATCCAACTGCTGATTTCCCCTGAGTAAAACCAGGAGCTCACCATGAAAAAGCACTTACAAATAAGTTGCATTTTTACTGTGTTCAAGCCAATATCAATCTAGTTGTGGTGGCAAAGTCAAATTTTTACTGAGTTAATTAGGAAAAAAATTACTGATTATTCTGGATGTCCAAAACTGCATTGGAAAAAAATGGGGAATGCTTTTCTTTCTGAATGAATAAGGTAGGTTGATTAACATTAACATTTAGGGACTTATTCTAATTGCCATCATAAGGAATATTGAAATCCTGAGTACTTGGAATATGTTGGCTTAGAACCTCAGACCTGTTGATGTTTGAAGCCTTGATATGCTTATCTCAGACAGTTCTGAAATGAGTTTTTCTCCAGATGCTGTCATTGTTCTGTATTCCATTTTACTTATTTCTTTAACTTCTTTTACTTGTCTCTTTACGACAGAGGTCAAAGAATTTCTTTGCTTGAACACTGAAGGTAGCTTTCCCTCTACTTAAATCCCCCTTTTTCCTGTTACAGCATCCTGCCAAAAATCAGGTTTTAAGCTGCTACAGGTTTTCTTTATTTTGCTGTGAAATTTTATGGTTTTTTAATTGACCATTGTGCCAGGTAATGTATGAATACTGAATATAAGCACATCCTACTCTGTGAATACAAAGAAACAAAAACCCAACAAAACAACACTTGCACAGAATGTATCTGCCCAGTGACACATCTGCATGTGCTGTCACAATGTGCCGTGTTTGTATGTACAGGGAGTCTCTGACAAGCCCATTTTGGTACTCTGATAGTTTTCTTTTTGAAGATTTTCACGTGCTCACAATAGGAACTAATCCTCTCTTCCTTCCAACTTTGCATTTATGGTTATGTACCACACAATAAGGGGTTTGAGTTCTGTTTCTAGGAACTTAAAGTGTCCCATCAGACTTCTTACAAGTTACTTATGCCCTGTGCCTTAAGTTCCCCATCTATTATAGGCTGCCTTAACAGGTACTGGTTTGGATTCTCCCTTTACAAACATAGCTGGTGTATTATTACTGAGATTAATTTCTTAGGACTTGCATGCTGTGAATGTGAGATATTGTATTTTGAGACACAGAAGCATTTTGGGGGTTAAAGGTGAGAATAATGATGAGTACTGTGACAGAGGAATCCCTCATCTCTGATTTCTAACCAATTTTAAAGTATTTCAGGTAGGTTTTCACATTTCATGAGTATGTGGCTGAAACAACAGAGGCTGTAAGAGGAAAAGCTGTGGTTGAGATGGTAGACTAAGGAAGTATGTCATAAGTCATCTTCTGGTGTGTTTGATAACAGCTTTAGATAGAGCCATTTTAAGAACCTTGGCTAGAGCCCAAGGATGGAGGCTGCGTGTATAAGCATCACCAATTAGGCAGTAAGCTTAATGAAAAATTGATGAGTAAAGTATATTCATGGAAGACAGAACTAAAGAGTGCTTTATGAAATGCAGGGATACCAGAAACAAATTGGTGTGGTGTTAGAGGTGTTTTGTTAGCATTTCTGGTTGAGTAGCGTGTTGTTTCCTTGGAGATTTACTGAAAGCCATCTTGTAGAGCTCAAATCTGAAGTTAGATAGACATGAAAGTACAACATACATTGATAATGAAAACAAAGGCACCTAGCCTACTTCTTCATTCTTAAGATGCACTTAGTTTTACAAAGATCTGGCTCTTCCCCTTTTTTCATGAATGTTCTTGTACTGCAAACAGATAAAAAACAGTACTTGGTAACATTTTTTGTTGTCTTTTCTTGCAGTCAGTCATTGTGCCTGTTCACAACAGCGAATGCTGGCTAGATGAATGCTTGCAGTCAGTTTGGGAACAGGATTTTAAACAAGCCATGGAGCTGTCAATTTTTAATGATGCCAGTAAGGTAAGAGCCTATTTAAAATACTGACTAAATCAGAATTGTCTGTGATAGGAATTTGGACTGTGGGCGGTTTACCGTGCATGTTAGAATAGCTGCATCTGTGTCATCTTTTTTTTCTAGGATGGCTCAGCTGAAATCATTGCAAAATGGAAGATGAAGTTGGAAGATGCTGGTGTTCCAGTAATTGTTGGTAGCAGTGATTCAGCTCAGCCTCGAGGAGGTACGTAGCACAGCAGTGGTTTTTGTTAGGATGATTTTCTTTAAGAGTTGGGTTGTTACGGCAGACATCTGGTTGTTACTTTGAAAAGTATCTTAGTAGCTCGCTTGCACTGTGATGGGGGAAAAAGCCCACATTTCTTTCCAGGTGTCCACATTCAAAAGCTCATTCTAATTTAGACTTTGGCCCCGTTGTTTTTGGCTTTGTAGGACTTGTTTATATGTCCAGGAAAGAAGAACTTGGCGTGATGCTGGTGCTCCACTCAGCAAAAGAATTTTGTTTAATTGTAGTGTACACAATGTTGTTAATGCTTACAGTTTTACTGTGGCTTTCTGATATCTGATTTATCTTCAAAGGATGTGTTTTAAGAAAAAAAGACAGACAAGATTTCTTAAATAACCATTTAAAAAGTAAATACTCTTCAGGATTGTGGGACTGACCCTAAAAACATGAAATAAAGGACCCTAAGAGCAAAATTATGTGAAAAGGTTTCTTTTCTTTTTGAATCTCAATCCTGGTTCTGACCACTTGAGCAGTCTTCCCCTTTTCTAAGTTATGCACCCATCATTACAAGCAAGGGACTTTAATTACAAGTTACAGATTTCTTTCCTTTATTCACAGCAGCTGTGTTACATAATGTGGGTTGCAGGTTTCTTACTGTTGCCATTGCAAAACTGCTGGTTTAAAACAGGGTTAAATTCATGATCCAAGCCAATTCTGGAGGTTTGCAACTGGCCTGTAAATAACCATCAGGTTGAATTATGAAGTACTGTGCTGTAGAATGAGTATACAGATAGTGGGATATGAACTGTAAAGCTGTTGTATTTCTAATTTTAAATCTCACTCTCTTTTAGTTAGAATTGGAAGATAGGCCAGCAGTTGCTTTCATTAAAGGGGCAGAGGGAGCTGGTGAAAGCGAAGTAGGTGTGATTTTTTCAGCAGAAAAGTCCAAGAATAATGCAGAAGGCTGTTAATTATGGGACTTAGCAGAGCTGGTAGCAGTGCTTTTGTTAACACCTTTTGTTATACGCTTTCAATTTTAACAACACATTTTCTATGTATAGTCTTGTTCCAAATGAACTATTTTATTAGTAGTGTGTGTAAACTAGTTTTCAGTTAGCAAGGTGCAATATTGTGACAATAATTTATGGTAATACTCTGAAGTCAGTTCACCTTTGCACTCCAGAGAACTGAAGCTAAGTTGGAGTTGTGAACTAGAACGACTATCTCGTGCCATTAAAAGAGATGTCAGATTAATTTTCATTTTAACGTGTATCTGCCAGTGTTAGCACAGCCAAAACCTGAACAGATCCCTAAGAAGTTGTTGGGCGGGGGAAGGGCACAGCTGTGAGCATTGTTTTAAATAATAGTATGAAATGCTATGAAACAGCCAAGCTTATTCATGTGGAAGTCAACCTCAGGTCACCGTTAGAATGAGGACATCTTTTCTTCTTGGTTGTTACATTTTAGGAGCAGGTTACTCGAAATCCATAGTATTTGTTTGCTTTCAGTGATTTACTTTTATTATGTTAAGGACTAGTTACAACTGTAAGGAGTCTTTCCTTTAGTAGAAGATGCTTTACTACAGAAACAATGTACTAGTCAGGCTTCACATCTTCAACTATTTACACAAGATTAGGATTTATTTCTGATTCTTTTCGAACATGTAAAAGAAAAGGGGGGACCGAGGAGAAAAGAAAGGGTCACTTGCCTAAAAAAAGGAAACCTTTTTCTTTCCAAGAGTGAGGAATGTTAATATCTCACTGAGGCTTAAGTTTTTACGGTTGTAACCATGGTAACAGGCTCTTTTCACCAAGTAAGCAGGCCTTACAAAACTCAGAGACCTGGCACAAACATCTGATTTTCTTCAGTAGAGTAATATTAAAGAAATTCTTTCACTCATGCCGAACATAGGGCTCATTGTGGAGAGAACTTTTTAATATCTGGTTGCTTCCACAGGAGCTGCACTGCTCATTTTAAGGATTTTTATAACGTGCATGTTTTCCTCTCCTTCCCCTCAGAGTTACTGTCTAGCATAAGAAGAGCTTCAGGGTGACTTCTGTCTTCATCTTAATAAATAAATATTTTTCAACTTTTTCTCATCATGTATATTTAATATTTCATTATTTTATGTGAAAAGATCTGAGCTATTTCGGGAAGTTCTCATAGTAACACAGTTGTCATCTTGTGGTTGTCTTTGAGTCTGCTTCACTTCTTTCGTTATTGATTCAGAGCAATTCAGCAGTTTATCCTGAAGGCAGCTGAAATATTGGGGTATTTTGAAATGCAGGTAGAAACGTAAATACTGTTTTACAGCTGCTAATGGTATATCTGAGTATTGATTGATGTTGAGCAAGTTTAGCTATATCCCGTACTTTTCCCTTGGTAAGACCCTCTGCAGTAGTAGGGTTTCTCTTGCTTGGCATGTTAGACCTGCTAACTTGCATCAGTTGTTTCCTGCTCGAGCTGCTGCTGCCAGGGCTCGGCTCTGCTGTTGTGCTAGGTGCTGACTTTGCCAGCTGCCTTTTTTTACTGCCAGAAGAAAAGAACCAGAGTAACTGTATGTGAGTATTAAGTGTTCATACATGTATAAAAAGTTGTTTCTAAGTGCTCTGTGAGATAATCAATCCAAGAAACCTACGGAGAAGTTAAAGTGACTCAAAGACTCTCCACAAGGTGAGGATTAATGTCATCAAAGTACTTAAGAATCAAACAATTATAAGGAGGAGCCTTTATCACTACGGTTGTGTTGGCAGTTGATATAATGATCCTTTGAAGCAGTAAGCAATGCAGTAATAAGTCTTTTTCTCAGTTAACTCAGCAAAATAGGCGAGGAACTTGTGAATTACATTAATTGAACCTTTGAGCTCAGCTAGATTTGTTTCCTGAGCAAATTTGAAGCTGTATCGTATAATTTACAGAAGATTCTTTTTCAAATGCAAAATCGGGCGTTTTAGGAGTGATAATGTTTAAAGTTACCCCACTCTGAGCACTGGTGAGACTTCCGAGCTTTGTCTTTCCAGTTTTCCCATTAAGGAATTAAAAAACAACACATCCTCAACAGTATTACATATCCTCAAGTTCTTGTATGTGCATTCTTTGTGTGTAACAAGCAGCATGGAACAGAACTTTATCTTCTACTTGTTATGATCAGATTTGAGTACATGTATACCTAGCCATCTTCTTCAGCATCTGAAGTACTGGGTGTGAGATCTAGGCAGGTTATCATCAAGATAAATGCTATGTATTGTCTATTTTGGGAGGGGCAGTAAAAGTCTAGTTCTGCTTAGTGGTAGAATTCTAACACTTAGGGTTGGTAACCGCACAGAGCAATACAGATTTAGCTATTTAAGAGTTACCTGGTTTTAATATGGAAAAAAATTCCTATTTTTCCTAATACTGATTTTTTGTTTGTTTTCTTTAATCTGTTCTGAACTGCAGTAATTAACAATATGAAAATAAAAGATTCAAAATTTACCACATAATCTTATATTTATTTTCTCAACAGTTGGATTTGCTAAAAATCAAGCAATAATGCAGAGCTCGGGAGCCTATCTCTGCTTTCTGGACTCAGTAAGTTAATGCATTTTATTTAATTCCGCTTTGTCAGTAAGATTCTTTTGTTCTTTTTATTGTGGTGGTTGATTTGCCATAAATACAAGCTCTTTAAAGGTGTTTGGCTGTTAAAAATTTGTAGCCCTACAGTTGTCTTCCGAAGAGTAGAAAGCCCACAGCCTTATATCGCTGCTTGATTCTGTGGGGTTTCACAAGAAGCTGTGAGCAGAGTTGTGTAAAGTTGCTATTTGGGTGTTTTTAGGGTTTTGGCTTTCCCGTGTGCTTTAGAAAGTGGCATAGATGAGAAACTAAGAGCTGATCTGCTGGGTTTGGTGCACAGCCGGAGATGCCTTGCCTCCCATCTTGAATATATTTTTTCCCCTCCTTTGTTGGCTCCTTCAGTGAAGCCATTCAGCCCACTCACCTGCAGATAGCTATCTGCCTCTATGCAGTATGATATGCAGTGAAGGGTTTCACAAACACGCATAGCTGATCTGAGGAGTGGTGCCATGTGGCTAGGATCAGGCAAGAAGAGCAAGACCTTTAAGGCTCACTGATCTCATGTAATTTCACCTGAAGATTAGTTCTTTCCTCTGAGCTGACTGTGGCTCAGGAGGAAATGGCTGCTGGAAGTGTAGGTTTTCAGACAGACTACAAGTGAACATTATGATTGACTTTGCCCGTCAGAAAGCGTCATGATCTTTTCCATGAGAGCAGGGATGCAAATTCTACAGCCTTATAACCACGTGGGTTTTAATTTGGGCACAGTTTTAGTGTGCAGGCTCTGTTTGTTGTACCAGCTGGCAGAAAGGCTTTTCTGATTGTTGGAATTCTGTGAATTGATGGATGTACTGCTGCAAGGTACAGCTAATCACTGGTGTGTTTCTTTGGACTCAAGGCAATGTGGCAAAAGTTTCTTGTCTTGGTTTTTAAGAAGTCAAGCTTTGCTGTTGGCTTTCCTCACCTGTAGTTGTTCTCTTACTAAACTATTACTATGTTTATCTGCTCAGTTTTCTTTTAAGTGTTTAGTTGAATTTATCCTGGCTCCTCATTGGTAGTGTTTTACAGAGCGTATTTAATGTTTGTATACCAGTTGATGAAGAGTTCAGCTTTGAAATCCTGTATCTGATACGTATTGGTATGTCAGAAAACAAGAGCTGAGCATTCACTGACCACGTGGAACTCACAATCACGTACAGAAATCCATGGCTGTTTGGTAGGTCAGCTTCATGCACATCAAAGAGGAGTGCTCCGTGTTCAGCGCTGAGCGTCAGCGTCTGCTTCATAAACACATGATTGTGAGGAAACAAGAGCATGGAATCCACTGATCTGTTTTTGACTACCTGATTCTCCAAATAGTAACAACATGTGGGTATTGCAAATTTTGCCATGGAGTATTTTGAGTGATATCAGGTTTGTTAATACGAATAAACTTGGGATCCGTTTCCTCTTGTTTTGCTTCAGGTAGGCACAATTCCCGGTGCCAGTTCAATTGGCATGAGTGGTTCCGTAGATCTGCCTTTCCTGTGCTGTGTGTCGCTGGGGCTATTTTATGTGCAATAGGAGAAAAAAGTAGACCTTAACTTTGATTTGCAAAATTGAGGCACTCTGGGTTTGGGCAGAGCCTGCATTGCGTGGGGAGTTGCAAAGCACCCAGGTGGGCTGTGTGCGTACTTCTGGTGACCGAAGTTAGATGCAGTCTGTGTGTGCACAAGTGAGAAACAAGCGTGCTGTTTTCTTGTCCCATGGGGCTTTTACCTTCTGTCTCAAAATCGTGTAAAATAATTTACGGAGGTAAATTGCTGATCATTCTTTCTTTTCAATCCAGATAGATCTCGTTGTTGTTTGCAGGTCACTAGTGGTGAGCTAGAGAATGAAATTATTTACATGATTTCTATGCATCTCTTCAGAATTCTTAATTTATCTCCCTTACGGTAATTATACAGTACTCACCTTTGTGCTGCTGTGTGTTTTTCTGCTTGCTGACTGGCTGTGCAGGACAAGAATCTATTACATCTGTTATGAAATGCAATCAGCAATGGTTTTGAATTTCTGCACGATCATTACCAGTGTAAGTTTGTTTCAGATAACTGGGGCTTACTCAAAGTGACTTGATTGAGAATTTTATGAATTCCAGTATGGAAAGCTTAGATGAAGGCACCAAGCCTTTGTGTTGCACATTTCTCTAACTGCTACTGAGCTGGAGGCTTCAAAATAAAAGTCATTCTGAACTACCAGAAGCCTAATTTGGGTACAAAGGAATAATAAACGATTGACTTCAGTGTTTTTTCTACTGTCTTTCCTTGTGGTGACCATTGTTTGCTGGAAACAGGTCAGAGGAAATAAAATTCATGTGGAAACTGCTACAAGTCTGAAAATTGCTCAATATTTTGACCACGGTCAGAAAATGTTGTGATCATAGCCCAAACACAGATGTTGCCAGCTGTTTAATAGCTCTGCTTCTACACGCCACCTACCTTCTTCATTTCAGTTACCAACCCAGTGTCGGGCTGCACAGGGAGGAATGCTGACATCAGCCGTTTGGAACGCGCTGCAGTAATGCCAAAGAACTGACCTTCAGATGCAGCAATAATTGCAGGCTTGCTGGAGGTGGATGTAGAAAGAAATGGGCTGTATCAATAGCCTGCATACATTCCATATAGGTGGAGAAAAATATCGTGTCCCTTGTGCATTCATTTCACTTATGCGTCTTTGGGAGTACTGGCTCCGGGGGGACGGTCTCGCTTGCCACTCCAGCTGGAGACAAGCTGCTTGTGTTATGTCTCTCAACACAGATTTGTGAGGACAACAAATTGGGAAGAAATGTGGGGGAAAAAAAGGTTACAGAGCTCAGAACTGTCAGAATTTGATCAGCCTATTCTAGTATGAAGTGGCAGCTGTTTGACTAATAGCTATTACGGAGTTTCGTTGCTGTAGCTGTTGTTACAGATTTCACTTCTGAACTACAGAGGCCTTTTTCCCACCAGCGAATTAGAAAATGTGAAGATACTTAACAAACTGTTCTTATTGTTCTGTCAGAAAATCTTGGTCATGATGACAATAGAATTGCCTAATTATGCTAATGCATTTCACAGTTACTTTTCCTCCTCTTCAAATTATCTGTGGCTACCAGTTGCCTTTTATCACAGTATTAGTTTGTTGGCTCTCTGTAGTGGTTACCATCTTTGCTATAAACATTCGGTCTGTTTTAGCACAGCAGGAGGGTTATACTAAAAATTCCTTGATTTGAACTACTGTGTTCACTGACATACATACCTATATCTATAGAAACATCTGTAAAACATCTATAAAAACATGCTTATTTAAAAAGAACATACTTGCATTGGATCCTAAGAAATGGTTCTGTCTTCCCATTATTTCAGGTTTATTCACTGTTAGAGGATTCTTGACTGCTGAAGAAGAAATATAAACGTGTCTTTTATTTGACCTGCAGTATTTCTGGCCTAGTTGTATTAATTTGAGTCCTCATAGGAGGATTTTAATTAAGTTTATACTGATGGAACGTGCTAGTCAGGTGCCCAAGGACACCAAAGATGTCCTCCCATATAGGCCTTTTAGTTGCCACGATCCAGAATAAAAGGGTGCACCGTAAGTTCAGCTTCTTAAACTCGTTTTTCTTTGCTGGTGCTTTTTTTCTCAATTTAATTCAGAAGCAGGGAAGTTGTGTTTTCCCCCCCCCGTCATCTTGCAAGTACTGACAGGTAGTTAAGATGTGTTCTGCTCAGGTATGTGCACAGCAGCCATTTAAATGCACTATTTTAATGTTTTTAATAGCATGGGGCTAATTTTAAAACTTGCCTCTGGAAAAGTGCCTGTGATGAGTGTTTTTGCAGCGGTGCTCCTGTTGACAGAGCAGGTTTTGGGGGTCACAGGCCTTCTGCTTCCCCAGTTCAAGGAGTTACACTGAACAGTTGCAAAGGAAGATTTTAACTGTAGTCTGAGCAGGTGCAGGATAAATGAGCATCCATTGGGCACACTGAAAGACTTTGGAGATGCCGTATTGTTTGCCATGGAATCAGACATTCCACCTGGTGTTGCAGGAAGCTGTATTTCATGTGCAGTATCTGCAATGGAAAGGTGCTGCTGCTGTCAGGATGCAGTGTGTCAGCTGGGTTCTGTAGTGTATTAGTGTGTTGGTCAATGCGAGCTTGTCCTTGGTTTTAAAAGGAAATCTGCATATACATTGAGTTGTATGTTTTATTTCACTTTCTGCAGTGGAATTAAAAAACCTTCAATGGAAAATTATCCAGTTATCACTGTGGATTTCCGTGTGGTCCAGACAGCCTGCCTGCTTGAAGAGGCCAGTGAATGTTTATTGTTTGAATTTACTCAGTGTGATTAAAGAAAGACATACTTGAAGCAACAGCAGCTTTGAGTAATATCCTTTAGCTCGGATTATTGACTTAATTTCCTTTTCTTCAACTAAACAGATGAATAAAGTAAAACAAAACAGCCAGCTCAGTGTAAATTGTGCGTGTTTATAGTTGTAATTGTGTGTGCCTCTGGATGGAAGGCAAACAGCCCAGCTGATAGCTGTGTGATGAGCCTTTCTGATCCTGCAGCATCTGCAAGCGGTGTAGAACTCGACGGGAGTGAGCCAGCTTTCTACAGCAGGGACGTGTTTGGTAGGAATGCGAGCAGTCGGAACGCCCGTCTGACTGCACAGTGATGGAGATCACAGCCTCCAAGGTGATGGAGATCACAGCCTCCCACTGGCAGAAACACATCTGGGCTTGTTTAGAAATCCCTGCTGGCTCTTCATGTGAAATAAAGTTCTTTTTATTCTCCCATCCTTCAGCAAATTGTTTCCCTACTCAGAACGGACATTGCAGAGCAGGAAGCGTGTTTGTAATCAACAGAATTCGTACAAATTCTGGGTTATTGTCAGTGCCTTCTGTTTGTATTGCTGTATTTCTTATTCTTTACCTGTTTGGCATTGTTTGCATTGAATGCACCTGTGTACCTGTTTAGCTGACAGTAAACCCAGGTGTTACCTAAGACTTGTACAAATTATTCTGCAGAGTTTGGTGGAGAGTCACTTGAAAGGAGTTCCATTTACTGATTATTTGTTATTTTCCTATCCTATTGCAAAGACATGTTTTGTGACTTAAAATATATATATATATATATTCAATGTTATCTGCCCTACTTACACACAGCTAGGAGAAAGAAACAGACTAAATACACCTTGCTTTTTCTGACTGTAGTCTGTTTTTCTAAACAAATTAAATACACTCCTGCAGTTAGATTCAAATATTGTTTGCTGTTTTTTGTCTGACGTGACATTAGTAAAAAATATCCTGAAAAATTATTTATTATTATTATTTGTGATTATATAATGTGCAGCTGGATAAACTATTTGAACATTTAGTTGTCTAGTATTAAAGTTGTTGAACAAGTTGTTTTCCCCCTCCTTCCATGAACTCAGGCATAGGAAAACTAACCTTCAGCGCGTTGTATGTGTAAAACTGCTGATGAATAAATAAATGCAGGCATTTTTTTCTTTTAAGGATAAAGGTCATTCTGGGTAAGAGCTCATCATTTTCAAGCATTAGAGAACAAAATGCATTTTTTTTAAAAAAAAGGGCATTTTTCATTTTTTGTGGTCATAGTTGTCCCTCTTAAGCTGCACTTCACAGAGGAGTGATGGTCTCCATGATAGCCTAAGACCCAGTTCTGTAGTCTGTTAGTTTTGCCATTGGAGTTTGGATGCCGCAGTGTTTTGTTAGGGGGAACCTCTGCTGTCAAGTTGTCTGCTCAAAAGAGCATAACACTGACCTGTTGGTTGAACAGAACATTTGAACTTGGTTTGAATGATTTAAGTCAAGTAAGTTACTGTTCGTGTGTGTGTGTGCATGAGTTGTTGAAGTTCACCTGTTGTGCTGGGTCATATACGCTGCAGTATTTTAGCATGAGGGCCTGTGTTGTGCATTGTAAGAGACAAGAGTGACCTCATTCTGTGCATTTTAATTCCTTTCTTATTGATGGATTTTGCATTATTGCTTTGTAGGGACTTAACAAGATGACATCTAAGAGTTATAGTTAATTCTTAAGGTAAACAAAGTTCAGTCAAACTGTAAATCTATATTGCATATGAAAACCACATTTCAATTGAGAAAATAGCTGTACGCTTAGCTTGCAAGAAATATGATTGCTGCTGTTCTTACAGGGGTAGGGTGTATGCTTTGCTGTAATGTGTACCTGATGAGTTCTCCATACAGTAGGTTAGAAGACAAACCCTTTTGTCAGCGTTTTGGAGTGACCGATGTGGAGAGCTTCCTGCTCCCTTTACCAGAAAGGTTGAAAAATCCGATTTTCTTTTCCACTGTGTTGCCTTTGGGAATGTTTAACATCTCTCATATTTATTACTAAACTTGTCTTAAATGCAGCATACAGGCTAATGCTTTTGACAGTAAATCTCTTCCTGCTCTTACGATCTTGCGTGCTGCAAGAATCAGTTTCAGTATTAAGTTGTTTTATCTTTAACCTTGATTTGTATTAAATAGTTGGATCTAATTCTGTTACTTTTAACCACCATAGAAGAAAGCCGGAGTTGATACTCAGATGGAAGAAATATGAAACCAAAATGGAAAGGAATGCAGGTAGAGTACTCAGGAGATGAAATTCAGGGAGGAAAATTTGTGTTGCAATTGGTTATTTTAATAGACTAAAGCCATAGTGCAGAAAATACGTGGTTTTAAAGAGATTTCTCCTATCTGTTCAAAGAAGGATAGGAAGTTTAGTAAGTTCTTTCAAGGCAACCCATCTTGTCATGTGTAAATAAAGCGGACCTTTATGCTACAAGTGAAAGAAGCATAAACCTCAAACTTACATCTAGATAGCATTTCAAAGCCAAGTCAGTGCTGATGTGTTTTGTGTGTGTATCATGGGCTTTTTATTGCTTTTGCTTAGAATTTCATAATTTCACAAATACTACTTTTTGTGCCTATAAGACATGTTGTACTGGAAGATCTAGAGACAGAGGGCCTGTACTTACCAACAGAACAACAGCCCAGGCTGCGAAGAATGCCTATGAAGAAAGAATATGAAGAACATTTGGAGTTGAGGATGTTATTAGCTGCATCTCTTTTATTGGTGTGTGTACTTCATAAATGGTTTACTTCTTGTTGGTGGCTGTTCTGCCGTGCACTCCTCTATTGGCCTTCTTTCCCACATGCACATGTACTTTCATTTTATGTTTCGAAGAAGGCACTGAAAGCTTACTTAGAGAAACTTCGGGGGAATGGTTTTCTGTGTATTTTAGTCTGTTGAGATTGAAGCAAAGTAACAGATGAAGATAAGAATGCCTTTTAAAAATGTTCTTTCTCATTTTTAGTTCCGCTGGCTCGTGGGCATTGATGAAGTTAGATGCAAATGCGTTATTTCTGTGTTTGAAAGAAACCAAGCAGTGGTCACAGTGACTTTCATATTTGTTCCATTTGTGTGTCTGAGTACAAGCCAGTAAAATGATGTTAATTTAACAGCATATTCTAATGTGTGTCTGAATGCTGTACTGTGACCCTTTTTCTATTCAGTAACAGTGTGCTATTTATTTCAGGATGATGTGATGATGCCACAGCGGGTCAGACTGCAGCACGAAGCTGCCATTCAGCACCCAAACAGTGTGAGTACTTTCTTGTGGATTTCTGTGCTTTTCTTTTACAGAATGCTGGACATATCTTTAAAAGGATATGAAAAGTTTGCAGTAGGGCTGGTGGAGGCAAAGCAATACCCAGCGTGTTCTTTTCCTTGCTTGTTAATCCTTGCACTGAATCGTAACTTTGAACTTCTGTTTGTTTTTGTTGTTTAGCAAATCAAATGTCATTATGGCAGTGATATTCATTTTCAGATAGGTGCACAGGTTTCCCTAGTGTATGTAACTTTAAAAAAGGAGAATGGCTTTTTTTTTTGTATGACCCTGCTGGGTAATGTGGAACGTTACCAAAAAAATTGGCTACAGGTATGGCTTAGCTATTTTAAATGCTGAAGGAACTATGAGGAATGGATGGGTTGTTATCCTTAATGAGCTAGCCTGCGGTTAAACTGGTGTTTTTCCCTATGACTGACTGCAAAAGAAAATGTCAGGTAGAATGCCATTTTATTCTTGTGAAATGAACACTCAGAAATGATCTGTGAGTTAACTGGCTTATGATCTGTGTGGTTTTGATATTAAACAATTTCTGTTATAAGGACCTTTGGAGAGAACCTGTGTATTGTGTTCTCCTTACCTGAAGATAATAGAAATGATTTTCAGTGCCAATTACTCCGTTTGTCGATGCTGCTGACATAAATTCCCTTATAGACT
This sequence comes from Pavo muticus, assembly GCA_016647715.1. Taxonomy (NCBI): domain Eukaryota; kingdom Metazoa; phylum Chordata; class Aves; order Galliformes; family Phasianidae; genus Pavo; species Pavo muticus. The sequence goes on along the minus strand of JACDJE010000165.1, from coordinate 1,227,796 downwards.
TGAAGTTTGTATTCCTGTCAACGTTTGGCAAAAAGTGGCATAAGTGAAGAAAACTTCGTGAGAAAATGTCAGATATTAAAGCAGTGTGCAAGACAGTTCTGGTAAAGAAAGGTCACTTGACCCCTGTCAAGAGGGCATTTCTGCAGATCTCCTCACAAAACAGGCAGTTTTCAGGCTATCGCTGTCTGGGAATGAAACGCCTTTCAGACCTTTTCTCCCAGGCACACTTAGCTCAAAGCAGAGATTGCTGCAGTTGTTTCAGCTAAGAAATGGCTGCCAAACAACCTGCTGGTTAGTGGTGGGATGTGTACCTGCTCATTGGAACACCTGTGTTAGGTCTCTTGTGAAATCTGATAACCCTTACGATGTAATTTATGAAATTATAGTTTTAGTAGCACCTGAGAAGCAGTTAACCTTGTTCATACTATGAACATAACAAAAAAATACATGGAAGGTTGTTTTTGTTCTGATATGAATCAGTTAATTTACGTCTGTAGTGAAATGCCAAAAGCTGGAGAGACAAGTTGAGCCGGTTGTTCTGTGGGAGCTGGTGTTAAGAACTGTCGTATTTCTTGCTTGTATGGCTTCTGTATGTGTATACTGAGACTTTTCTAATTAGGCTAATTCCAACTAGACAATTTGTGGTCTATTTAGAAAACACTTCAACTGTTTTGTTTATATTTTTACAGTTTAGTACCTAACAACATTCAGTATGAGCTGTTAAATGGGAATCAGGTAAATAGTAAATGAGTGTATGAATAGACTGGAGAGTATGTCTTTATGATACATTTTAAGTAACTTTAATGAAGTGGGTAAGACGTATATGCTCCTTGTACAGCAGCCTACCTTATGCATTTCTCTTTCAACTCTCTACTGAATCAGAGGATTTCCGTGCAGCTTTGTAGGCAATGACCTTCTTTCTTTTTTTCTTTAAACTTCTGTTGTTTTTTTTCTGTTATTTCTTACCTTATTTAACATTTAAATGTAAAGATTTTTCTGTTTTGTGTTCTTGAACCCTAAGAAGGCAAAAATAAATACGTTTGAATTGCATGGTACATATTTTCTGTGTTACAGGTATAGAAAATGTTTGTAATACCTATGTGAAGAATACCTCCTGCATTAATACTGTGTTCTCCAGAATTCTAGTCCAGAGACTTGAAAGAAAAAAGAGAACATCTCCAGCTGCTTCTGCTGAGCACATCAGTGTGGTCCAAGGACCCCTGGTAGTTCTGATGTAGCTTCAGCTACCTTGAGAAAAGATGTGAGAACATTCTGTCCACAGATGTACTGACCATAAGTATAGGCTGCCTTACCCTGACTTGAACTCTGGTCAATAAACAGTGGCACCAAAAATATCAGATGCCTTTGCAATGAATCCCCAGCCAGCTGTTCTTCAAAGAAAGTGGTGTGTCTCGGCTTGCCCCCAGGGTCAGGTAGCAGAGTAATGCTGCAGCAGCCCCCAGTTTCATCAGTCCAGTTCCTGTATTGGGGACTACTTAATCATGCTTCTAAAAAGACAGAACAAAAATTCCTCTCTACTCTCTTAAGCTATTCTCATCTTCAGAACTTAAAAAAGCATCCTATGTGACAGAGATGTCCTGTTGTTGGAAACGTTTACATTGGAGGATTTGGGATCTGAAAATGCAAATTACGAATACATCATGGTTTTATTAAATGCAGCTTTCTAGAACCACTATCATCCTGACCTCTGGTGAATATGTGAATATATTGTGTCGAAGTTCTGTGGACAGAGTTTCTATAAACAGAAGACTCTCAGAGGATAGAAGTTTTTGAGACTTTGCATATTTCTACTACAAGTCTTCAACTCTGTCTCAGAATAAATTCCTACCCTTTTGCAGTTTGGCAGCTAAAGAGCATTGTACTGGCTGTGGATAATATAAGAGCTACCAACTTATGGCACTCCCTATGCATTTAGGTTATGCAGTATGTGCCTTCAAATTGCCCATCAAATCTTGCACAAGTGTTTGTTTATCCCTAGAAACAGTATCTATTCCATTGACTGTGGACAGGGATCTCTTGGAAAGAGTCCAGCGGAGGGCCACAAAGATGGTGAAGGGCCTGGAGCATCTCCGCTATGAAGAAAGGCTGAGTGAACTGGGTCTGTTTAGCCTTGAGAAAAGAAGACTGAGAGGGGACCTGATCCAGGTCTATAAATATCTAAGGTGTGGGGGCAAAGTGGCGAGGCCAGACTCTTTTCAGCGGTGTGTGGAGACAGGACAAGGGGAAATGGCCAGAAACTGGAGCATAGGAAGTTCCGCACCAATGTGCGCAAGAACTTCTTTACGGTGAGGTGACGGAGCACTGGAACAGGCTGCCCAGGGAGGTTGTGGAGTCTCCTTCTCTGGAGATATTCGAGACCCGCCTGGATGCCCACCTGTGTGACCTGGTGTAGGGAACCTGCTTTGGCAGGGGGGTTGGACTCAGTGATCTCTGGAGGTCCCTTCCAACCCCTGTGATTCTGTGATTCTATGATTGACCTTATTCCATTTATCCAGGATTACTGTCACAAATCATACATGCTCACTAGTGAGTGAGAAGATTCAAATCATGTTTTCTTTAGTTCTGAGAAATTCAAGCCATAATACCTTATTTTACTTAGTGTTCTTCTGGAGAAAGTCCAACTTTCTGTACATTCTAGTGTTCCCTTAAATCAAGCTTCTGAGTTTGGAGTAGCCCAGGAAATGTGCTCTTCTGATATGCTTGCCCAAACCGCGCACACATGCATGTGGATAAAAAGGATGCAGTCTTTCACACTTACGACCCACATTTATTCTGTTATTGAATCTAGGCAGAGAAGTATCCTTTAGGAATTCCCAGGGCTTTTTGTTTCAAGGACAGAGGAGATTGTTACCTGAATCTGCTCGCAGGCTGTCTTGTGAGCTTGTATTGTCTGAGTGCTTGTATCTCGACCTGCTATGGGCGTGCCATGGTGATGTGAATGGATGTGATTTGAATAACATCTTGAAGAGCTCGAATAGCATTGGAAAACTTTTCTTGGAAATTCCTCATCCATGAGACACATAGGTACCTGGCAGTGCTTTGCCAAGTGGCACTTGGAGAACTCTTCCAGCATTTTGATTTTCCTAAGGATTCTGTATATTGGAAGGAGTAAAGGGATGCTAAAATCAGATGTGCTGTTCATACTCAAAATCCACTGACCTTCTCATCTGTCTTAGAGCCATACTAGATGTTTTTCAAGCAGTGTGTTGTCTTAGCGTGGTGAGGTGTTGTCCTTACTCCTCCTCTCACCACTGTATTTTTGAGTATACATGTACCCCCACAGTATGCCTGTGCTCTTCCTGACCGTCCCCTAAGTCTTCTCAATAGCTGGCATTACAATGAAGGTAGAGGAAATAAAGTTATTTCCTTTTCTTTTCACTGGTAGTGAACCTGTACCAGTGATAGAGCAAGCACCTTTCTTGTTTTAAAAAGATTGCTAGCTTCTTTCTCAAACATGTAGATACTTAGGCATGTGAGAGAAAATTGAGTCTGCCATTTATATCTTGTCAACGAGAAGTCCTCACTGTTTTGCATTTTTAAAGCAAATATTTGGCATATGCTCTAACTTGAATTGAGGTCAATATCTGTAATGCCTAAGGCAATTTTCACTTATAGCATGATCTGAATTTGTTAAACAACTGACTAAACTGTATGTATCTTTGATGGTTAATGTGACCTGAAGGTGGTGGATTGGACTGAGTGAACTGGGACAATCAGTGACATACTGCTAGTTACAGACCTGCTCATCTGCCTCTGGGTAAAGAGGCGTTGCACAGTCAGTGAAAGAATCAGAGACATGAGCAAGGGAATGAGGTACCTGAGCAAGTGAGTGAGGTACCTGAGCTTGGTCCTCTTTTTTAGGCACAACTCCAGGCCACAGTATTATATGCTTTCTTCCCCATCCCCTCTGAATGTCAGAAATGAACTCAACTTAGAAATGAAGTCTTTTTTCTCCTTTTTAAATCTTTTTTTTCCCATTTTTTCCTTTGGTCTGACGCATACCTTTCCTGATACTGGAAGTTACATTCTAACAGATAAGGTTTTTGTATTGTTACTGTGTATTCTACTCGCCTAGGCTTGTTGCGCATTTCTATTACGTTAGAAAGACTGTTCTTTTCCCTTCTCCATTTTCTTTATCTAATCCTTATTTAGCCCTGTGCATCTGGTTAGACATCACTAACTTGAATGTTCTTGCAGCAGATAAAAGCAATCACTTCATTTTCTTTTGTGCCTAAAAGGATCTGCTTTCATTGGTTATATCAGTCCTTTTAGCTTCCACCTTTTCATTTAAACTAAAATGGCAAGACTTTCTCAGGAGCAGAGAAGCGTACAATAAAATGAGTAGATCATCTCTTTTAAGTATAATTGAATAGTTTTAGTGCTAGATAATAATGTGAAGGAGAACTTTTAAGATCAGCGTTCTGTTTGTTTTTATGGTTGTCATAATAATGAGATCTGATTCTTTTTCAAAATACCTCAAGGATTACAGTGCTTCAACTATTTTTGCATGAGGAAGAGACAGGGTTTGCATATGTTAATCCATGAGGGCATTGGGAATGGCTTAAAAAATACTGAGGGTGGTTTTGTTCTGATGGCAACAAGATTAACAGGCATTCTTATATGATCTATCAGAGAGTCCCGTATTTTAGATCTAGCTCTTGTCCTTGGAAGGAGGGTGGTGCTTCTGGGTAGTTTGGCACGGTGTCCACACACATTTTTCCTTATCAGAGCAGCTCTGTAAGTCAGAGTGTGCTCTGATTGTTCAGTACACAACAAGAACACTGTATGTAAATAGTGTGTTCTAAGTGGCTTTGCTTTGCAGAATAGTTAAGACGTGTTCTCATCTATCTCATGTCAGGTATAACTACTCATGTAGAAACTCCTGGGATAGAGTTCTTGTGCAGCATCACTCCTTGGAATGCTGCCTGGTTCAGCAGAATTTTTCACTGATGCATTTTATTGAGCAGCTGTGCCATAATATATTAAACTAACAGGGCTTTTTGTTCCTGCTTATTATCAGAAACCTGGAATAAAGGCAGGAGATTGTTCTATTTATTTTGTTCCAGGCCAGGCTGCTTTGTGATGAAAGGAGAGGGTGAGATAAGAAATAAAAACGGGGAAAAAAATAAATATTACACACTGGCAGTCAACAGCAGCAATTGGGAATATTGGCAGTGCTCAGTGTGTAGGGATTACATTCCAGATGCCAACAAAGTTGGTCACTTCTTAAAGCCTTTTGTTTGCTGTATCTTCTTATTAGTCTGATGTTGGAGTAGTCCTGAAAATACCAGGTAGCCTTCAGACTACATGCTGTGCCTCATCGGAACTTTCTCTTGGAAGTCAAAATGATTAACATACAGTCTGATAATTACTGTGCACTTAGACAAGGATTTACTCTAATGGAAAGGTAGCCTTGTTTGTGTTGCTGGAGCAAAATTGAGATAATGCATGTGTTCTGTACACCCCATACGTTTTATTCTTAAAATAGTCTTCTGTCACCAAGCGCCAACTGCAATTGAGCAGCTCTAAATCTCCTATGGACTTTCATATAATTGCACATTGTATTATTTTTTTCCCCTATACCAGAAACCATGAAATTCTACAAGACTTCAGTAAACTCGTTAGGAAGTGACCTGGAGTCTAAATGTGCTCGTGAACTGTTCAGTTTATTTGGATCATGTATGACGCTATGCAGGGCAAATTTGTGCTGCATCAGTGGTAAATCTCTGTGGGGCGAGTTTAGCAGAGAGCAGCTTTCCTCAGGTAAGAGCTCCGTAGCCATGACTAGAGCAGTGCTGAACCTGAGCTGCTATTTCCTGCGCTACGACAGCACTGGCACTGCTTATATGTGCTCTCACAGCGGCTTCACAACTTCTAGTCAGCCTGGAATGTTGGCAGACTTATGTTTTTTTAACCTATAATAGACCTTATAGGCTTATTCTGAGGAGCTTTAGGCTAGGTGTTGTTTAACTGAAGTAGCATGATGCAATGGCCAAGGACTTCAGTCAGGAAGAAGAAGGAGCAGATTTGTCTCCAGAGTGGCCTCACCATTCCTCATCTCCTCCGTTCTGTAGTCTGACCCTTTTTATTCCTGAGAGATTATTACCTTTTCTCTGCTTAAATTAGTGTTTCAGTCAGAACTATAAAAAGAGGTAAGTAGGATCTTGTATGTAATTTTGCAGGTGTGAAAAGATAATTAGCATTTGTGAAGCTTCACTAAACTGTCATTAAACATAATTACCTAATGTTGAAATACTACCTCTAATGTGATAGAAAAGCCCCTTTATTTAAACTCCATCCTTCCTGTATGTAACAAGTTAATGGTTGTTGGTAATCTCTCGTTGTGTCATGTCTTTACTGAAGTCCAGGTTTTACCAATCTCCTTTTAATTGTTTCATCTTCCCCTTGTTGCAGGTAGTTTAGCAGCTTATTCTTTGATTAATCCTTGTGTTTCGGACACAAACACGATTAAGATCTTAATCGTGGAGAGCATGAGTAATCTTTGTTTTCCCTTGGTTAATTTGCATCAGCTCTTCTGTCTCTCTTATTCAGCAGATTTGGGACAGATCAGCGTGCGTTGCCCAGACATGTCCCAGAAAGCCGTGCATATAGAGTTTAGCTTTAATATAAGCTTTAATATAAGTTCATGTAACAGCTATCAGAGAGAAATGAATTGAGAGCTGGCATGCTCAATGCACAGGTGAATAGATGGAATTTGTTTGCTTAACCCTCTTAGTAGGAATTTGCCCCACTAAATGGGCTTAAGTAGATTTGAGGAGTCTGGTTCCTCTTCGGTGTGAACAGGGGAGGAAATGAAGCTGTATTCCTGAGGTGATTAACTACAGTTGTCTAAAATCAGTTCATTTGTTATCCAGAAGAAAAAAGTGTACAGAAAAAAAAATATTTTCATGAACCAGAGTAAGAAATCTGTTGATTAGAACGTCATTACTGCACTCTGAGTTCCAGCGTCTTGCACTGCCTGTAACATTTTGATCAGCTTATGGAAAGTATAACTCCAAATAAAACTATCCAGTGTAAGTACTTAAAAATACACACACTTGAAAATATATATCTGTGACTTTGGCAAAGTGGTAATGGAGGTTTTTAAAGATTATCTCTAGCATTTCAGTAATCTTTTCTGTTATGAAGGGTGGAAGGCTAGAGCAGCTCTTCAAAGCTTTTCTTCTGTAGCGGTGGCAGTGGAGCATATTTAAGAAAATAGGATTTATTTTTCTGCACCAAAGAAGATGAAAATTCTTGAATTTTGTATTTCAGAACAAATCACAGCACATTTCCAAAGTCCCAGTGTCACTTTAAGCCTGTTCTACGTTTTATCAAATGCTCAGAATGAGAAACTTCCCAACTTGTACCACTTTGTAATTAAATTTGCTTTTAGTGTGGCCTCCACGTGCCAATAAACCCATCAGATGGTGGTTGTTACTGGAGTTTCATATTAACGAAGGTCTGACTGTTGTGCAGACTTCCAGCATATTTCACTTTTAGAACCAACTTAAGTGTGAAACACTTGAAAAGCAAAATCCCCTACTCCTCATGTTAGATATTAACTGCGGTGATGACTGTTACTAATCCAGTCACGCTTTGTGGAGCTTCATGTACAGGTTGGTTTTAAAGCTGAAATTGGGCGAACATATTGCTCTTTCTGACTGTTCCTAAGGTTTATGCAAAGAACTGGTTGTATAAATGCTTTATCAGGATCCAAAGTGTTTACTTAATTTGCATCAAATGTAGATTACATGCGCAGTAGCCGTACTGTAGAGGCTGAGCCCTTAGATCTTGTTTATCCCTGCACGGCAGATTTTGAGCACTTCTGAGGCCTGGTACTGTTTCCTGCCTAAGCTAGTCATCAAAAATATTGGGGCTTACTCATTCACCTTCAAAAAAGGACTTTGGAAACTGCTTTAATTTGCATTCTGAGATAATTTGATGTAGTCTGAAGTTTCATACTTCCCTGTTCAGACTTGCAGTATCCCTTCAGTGATACTTTCGTTTTTCCAGAGCGTGGTGTTCCTAGGTCATGTATGCACGACAGCGCTCCTTGTAAGTGTGCCGTGCACTGCTCGGCTGTACTCATTCTGACTGCAGTGCACTGATTTCTTGGGTTTTATACAAATTCATTAAAGTAAATTCACACTTTCTTGGTTTTTAATTGCTTTTTTAAGTGATGAAAAAACACCCAACTTGTAACATCCAGTTGTGGACTTTGAACATCGACTGGTGCCAGAAAGAAAGTTTTTAAAAGGGTGTTCTTTAAAAGGGGCTGCCACAAGGTAAGAACATGAATAATCTTCATCTGGCCTAAGGAACGTCGCTGTCAGCACACCTTATAGCATATTTAAAGTATTTTCAAAACTTTTGTGTTTTGATACCTAGTGCAAACCGCCTCTCAGACTTCACGTGTTGAAGAACATTGCGTCCTCCTTTAGAATCGGAGAGGAAGAAAAGAAAGGAAATATATTTTACCGCCTTCTTTCCTGAGTATTCCATCCTGGAAAGACTTTAACCACATAAAAGCTTTCTTTTCATTTACTTTTCATTTTGATTATGCTACATAATGGTCACAGGATCCTTCTTAAAGCCACTAGTACTTCAGTCATTGCATCATTCTGCTGCATTAAAACTAAAAGGTCATAGGCCGCTAGACGAATTTACTGTAAGTTAAATAAAATCTTTTATTGCTTGTAACATCAGTTTTAAGTCTTGCTCCTAGTAAGATCAGCATGCAGAAGTGCTGGTGGTTGTGTAAATAACTGGACTCTAGCTTTCCCTGTGCCACCTTAGATTCTTTTACAGTGGAGCAGATATTTTAGCTATTGTGATGACCATGTACTTGTCTGGGAACTCAGTGCAAAGTCTGCTCAGTAAATAGATATGTTTTGTAAATCCTTCATCTTTTGAGTAGCATGGGATTTTTTTGGACTAATTATTATTTTGTCTCAGTATCCAAATACAGTTTTTCTTGAGTTTAAAAGAAAGATTGTGAATTCCTGTAGCTGTTGTTACTTGTCATGAAATACATATCATAAGAGAAACTTGGTTAAAGGGCAGTCAAATCAAGCCTAAGCATTAATGATTGTATTTCACTTCTCCTGCAGTTGTTATTTTATGCACAGATTCTTACATGGCTCTGTCGCAGTTTGATGGAAATACCATCCAGCAATATCCTAAATATGTACATCCCATTGTATTTCTTAAAGTATGGGTTTTAGATATAGTTAGATTTAGAGCTTTAATTACTTGCTCTAGGTAAGAATAGTAAAAAGCAGAACTGGAAATGGAACTGATAACTTTTTCAAGACAATCATGCTTCCCTGCTCCAGTATTCTGAAACAGAAATAGATTTAAGCATATAATTGCTAATGTTGTCTAACTTTTAATTCTTCCTTTTTTAGTCTTGTAGATAATTCAGTGAACTGTGCAGTATGACAGAACTAAAATGCAGAGAAAATCATTCTGGTAGGATTTTTGGGCTCCAGAATTTAAAAGTTGTAAGGAGCAGGTTGGGCTGTGTAGTGGAAATGCTAAGTCACAGCCTAAAGCAGTGATTGAGCACCTGGTGGGAAGGCAGGGCCAGCCCAGGGGAGCTCAGGTGCAAGCAGTGTACCTGAGTGACTGGAAGGGATGAAGCCAGGATCCACCCCTTCCCAGACCTCATTGAAGGCTCAGCAGTGAAGGTGAGGGTATCTCTTGCTGGAGATACCTGCATACCTGAGTCTTTACAAAGGTAAGCAGCAATTTTCCTTCATTTCTACATCTGTGGCTACTGCATTTGGGCCTGTTCTCATTTGCTGTAGCCAAAGACTTTGCTACCCTGCTATTATCATCCCATTATAGCATTACAGGCTGCTAGCCCAGAATATGATTTTACAAGTCATGTGGTGCTGATGCGTGATCCTTGCTATGCTTCTATAACTGTTAGAAGACCTGGAATTGCTCATATAGTTTTAGACCTCTGATTAGGAGCCTAGTCATTCTGGGCTCCTTGTAAGAACAAAATGGGCATCTCCAAATTGCTTTTTAGATTTTACAGTGAATGAACATTAAGGCCTTGTGATTGTCAGTTTGTATATTGTGTGTATGTATATACACACAAGTACCTGCATGTATATGCATCAATATGGTGAACACTGGGTACGTAATACCTTGTAATTTATGCGTCTGTCTTTGTCCAGTTCCCCTTTATTATAACACTAGAATGGAAAAAATGGATGGTTAAAATTGGCAACTGATTGATTTTGCATCCTCCTGTCCTCTATGGTACAACAGGATCGTTCTGATCCGTAGATTCTGTGCTGAATAAGAAAGATTCTTTGTGCTATAGGAAGTCGTAGCTATTTAAAAAAAAGAAAAGCCATGTCTGCAGAAAATGTGTTGTTTTTAATTACTGTCAACTCATTTAATCTCTGCTTCCTCTCACCCACTTCTTTTTCCCATTTATATGTGCAAGGGAAAACAAAACACTAAAATGATGAAAATACGAAACCTCTTTATCTGGATATTGTATTTAAAAACAAATACTAGTGAAAAGTTGGGACAGGTTATGGCAGGTAATGTCTGTCATTGCTGTTAGGTGTAGAACACTGAAACTTATACATATCAGATATGCCAGAAATACTCCTGTATTTCAGTGGAGCAGTTTTGTAACTCACAGAACAGTGAGTACATGCACTCGTAGCACAGTTTTGTAACCCGTGTGATAATTCTACCTAGTTCCTCTGAATGTCATTGGAGCCCTGAATCTTGTATCAATCAACAAGTGGCTGGTTGTGCTCATTAGGTTTACATGTTGTGGCCAACACTGTGTACTGCGACCAACTTGAAGCATCTGTTTCATAGAGAAGCCACTGTTTTAATTGCTAGTATTTTTGTTCTGGTTTTGTTACTTTTGTAGTGCTTTAAGTCCTAAAAACTGCTCGGATTTAATGGCATAAAACACACATCTGTGACTAATTCAGATCTTCTTAGATATGCCTCATTAAATTCTCTTCTAATCATCCGAGGTGGCAGAGTTATTAAAGATTCAGATGCTAAATATGGACATACAATGCTATGATCATACAGGATATCATCGTAGGACATCTGAGACTATCTGGGCAGGGCTGGTCCTTCTGTGAGGTAGTAGCTGCAGTCAGGGAGGCTCATAGGGTACTGTATACTTTCATTTGGCTACTCTTTCCCTCAAAGCTCATTTTATGCTATTTGTATTTTTAAAATTTACTTGTTTGGCTTTTCAGAGTATGGATTTGTTGGTGGTTGTAGCAATTTGGGCAGATCAGTGCAATGGGAAAGGCATTAGAACAGAGGTGTGACGATGGAAGGACCACCACAATAGAAAGGTGCTATAAAGGAAGGGAAGAAGAATGCTCACCCATAGCAGAAGATTCCAGGTTTGTAGGGAAGAGATTCACCAAGGAGGGATCTCCAGAAAGAGAACCTTCCCCAGTGGGGGGTCGGTCCTTCAATGAGGTGTAAGAGAGGTGCAGCCAGGCTCCACCCCTTCCTGTCTCACAGCTGAATTGCCTTCACCTGTGCTCCCAGGGCTGACCAGGTCTTTTTGCCAGGTGCTCAATCGGTGGTTCAGGCCGTGACTCAACAGTTCCCATACAGTAATTCAGGTAAAATCAGATAACTGTTTTATGTTCTTAATATTTCTTATCCATCACAGTTTGTTGCTGCAATAAATTATAAATTGTTTGGTACTTTCCTGCAGAGAGGTTAGTGTTTATTTGGGTAAACAGCTGAATATCTGTAAGTTAGCTTTAATCCATTTAACGAAGTAGTTGTCTGTCAAGAAAATGAATTACCTCGTCTGATGTAGCAGGAAGAATTGTCGTGGTTTTCTGTCCTGACTGGAATTCTGTTGTTCTATGAACAGCCATAGTCCATTGCTACGAGTAAACAAAAACCAAGTATGTATATACAGTTCTTACAGTTCATGCTACTCTTTCATATATGAGTAATATTCATGCTGCATTTCAACTTGTTTCCCCTTGGAGTGTGGCATGTCCTGCGTTTCTTCTATAACAGCTGAATTCTAGGTACAGGTGTGTACCCGTGTATGGTTGGCATGTATAATAACATTAATAATCTTGCCTGTCAGATAAAAAAAAAAGGTTGAATATTGGATGAACTCAATTTTAGCATGGAAATGGATGCTCACAATATTGAAAAGAATGTTTCTAATATGGAGAGTTTCTCTTTCTTTCTGGAAGTGTGGGTGGATGTAAAATAGGCCAGAAGGAATCTTGTCAAAGTAATTTCAAACTTAGGAAAGATTCAATGGTGAGAAACCTTTCACTTGATTTTTAGAAGCTATAAGGAAGTATTCAGTGAAGATAAAAGAGCTCTGTGAGACATGGAGGAAATGGGAAACTGTGCAGTTGTTTCTGATGCCACACCTTACACAGGGGAACCAGAGGAAGCCGTTTGCGCTCTACATAAACCTGACTTTGATTGGATGAAAGAGGCTGCTTAGATGAGCCGTGCTTTACAGGAGCTCTGTCAAAGGCTCAGGATGTGTTACTCTGTGTTGTTAATATTTATCTTGCAGCTTTATAAGTCAACAATTCTAATGAAAAGTCAGAATCCCACTGATAGAGAAATGGTACAACCAAAGAGGAGAAGGCTGGAATTATTTTGACTAATGATCAAGGAATACATCTGATTGCGCAGTGACAACTTTAAGATCAGTCTGTAAAACATCTCTGAAGATGGTGCTCAAAGCAGTCTTGAGTGATGTTAGTTCTGAAGATGAAAAGAAATCAGGAAGTCTCTGTGCTGTGCAAAGCACTTCAGTGTTATGCCAGGGTAGAGGGAAGTTTGAACATCTCATTTCTTACAAAACGCCAACTCTGTTATGCACTTGTAGTTGTTTTCCTGCTGTGTTGCAAGACCAAAGTGCAGCTGTTCTCAATCACGTGCATTTACACTGCTACGTATATTTTGCTCTGATGTCACTGTAGTTGAAAAATGTGGCTAAATGGTGTGTTACAATATTGTCTTCTGCAGGAGGGAGATGATCGCTTCTATGTGCCCTGCTCATGGGTTTGCTACGTCCATGGAAGTCTTAAAAAGAGCGATAGGAGCACAGGCTGTGGGTGTTTGATTGCTTTGCTTCTAAAGAAAGGAGTTGTCATTTGTTTTCTTTAGAGGAAGAGAAATGAAGGCAACAATTCATTTGGTGAAAGTGCATGGTTTAAAAGTAACTAGAAAGCCTTCTGGAAATAAAAACGTGTGTGTGTAGGCAGCATGTTTAGGTAATTCTGAGAAAAAGTGAAGTTAGAGCCATTACTCTGAACACTTTGCTAAAGTCTTAGGCATGTTGATACCTTACTGCGTTCCTCTAGTTCCATATATGAATCAAGTACAGGACTGCTGAATACGTAATGTTATATTATCATATAGATAATGGTCCTATCCAGTGTGTAAGGGAGAAGAAATTAGAGTGAAATCTTAACTTCATAGGAACTTCATTTGAGGTGCTTAATTCATCTGTGTCTGCCTTTTGGAGCTCAAACTACAAAAGAGTAAGGAAAGTGGAAGGGATGAGGGATGGAGGCGGTGCAGTGAGTATGATATACTGAAGAAGCAGAGTAATAAAGACATTAAAGTATGTACAGTCATAAACATTGGGTTTTAGATTACCTTTTGAATTGTCTTCATCTTTTCTATCAAACAGCTTTTCTTTCTCACATTAATTCTTGGCATTGATCTTTCTGTTATTCATTTTTGGGCTTCGTACTGGATTAGACCATCATATCAATTGCTTCTAGCTTTGTTGCTGATCACAAAATTGAGATTTTCAGAGTCTTATTTTGAAAATTCGAGAACTAAGAGTCATCAACTGTGTCCTGTTTAGTTGTGGAAGTGAAATCTGTAGCTCTGGAGATAAAGCTGTCTAACCCTTTGCCATCAATTCTGGACAAAAACACTTTTAGACTTGAAGCCATGAACCTTTAACATTTAAAATGCTGCTGAATTCACAGGGACTTTGTGTGCCTGCAGTAGGTTACTCTGATGATTATTCTGAGTTTTCATTTGACTAGTTAAAAAAAATCACTTGTCTTTAGAAACACTGAGTTACAGCATCTGATTCTTAAAGGTCAGAGGCAATTCTTGTTACCTTCTGCCTTATTTCTTTGTAACTTCTTCTAGATGAGTAACTTATTCTAGTTTTATTGTCTTTCTGAAGGTTAGATTGAGGTTTGCTGTAGAAAATGAAATTGCTATCAACTTTTTTTTAACCTAGTATTTTCTTTGATGAGTGTGCTTGCATGTAAGTCTCTGGGTTGTTATCCAGTCACTCTGTTTGTGTTAGGCATGTCTGCGCCAAATTATGGTGAAATTCAACGTAACCCATTGGCTTTTCTGTTCTGGATTTACACCACTGCAGTAAGCATCATTCCTAAATAACTTGTTTGCTGTGTGAATATGGTGATTTTACTTTTATCCTCATCATAGTGTTTTCAGTTCACAAATTCTCTGAGTATTTTAAGAGCCATGTGCAGTGAGCATAGAGCCATTGTTACGAGCTACATTCAGACAAGTAAATAGGAGCAAGGCATGGAATCCTCTGTATCGCTGTGTGAAGAGAGGAGCAAATTTTGACTAAGAACCGTAGTTAAACTCTGAAATTGTCAGAAAAGAGCTGTCAGGATCTAATTTACTCACTGTTATTCTGCCTGTCTCCTTGAATGTGGAGATAATCGATCACATTCATTCAGTTTTCTTTGGAAATATAAGGAGCTGAGATTTGAGCCAGTTGTTCTTTGGAGTGCAGGGAATCGCTGCCTTCTGCCGCGCCTGGATTCAGTAAGTTTTTAGATTGCTTAAACTATTAACAGCACTTATTAAATTGGTTAGATGGGCAGAAATGAATAAAAAAAATAAAACTCCATCCTCTGCTTCCCATTTAAGTTTTGAGTTGGACAGAAGGAGATGACTGCGCTTCTTACCTGGCTCTCATTGCAACACGGGTTTTCAGAAGAACAAGTTGGATATTGTGCTTTTTAACTCTTACCTTGTGAAATCTGGCTTTGTGCTTGTTGATTTTAGGCTGTGACTACTTGAATAAAGAATATTAGGCTTCCATTTGCTATTGTTGTAGAATTTCGTTTCAGAAAAACACGCATTGCAATTTTTCCTTTCTGATTTTCTTAGTTTTATAAAAGCTCTTTGCAAGTTATAAAAACCTAGGATATGGAAAAGATGATGTGACTTGGCTGATGAATGCTGGTTTGATACAAGCATCACGAATGCTAGAATTCTGTAAATAGTTTTCTTAAATAAAAAATAACCCTTACAGGACAGAATACATTCATCTGATAACTTCTGTGAGGTTTGTTTGTTTTACCATTGCAATGCCCCCGTTAGAAATGCATCTATGAGCACTCTAACTGATACTGACTTTAAAAGGAATTCTGGATCAACCATCTGAAACTGCATCAGTATTACTCACTGAGCTGTAAATCGGGAGAAAATTAAGACCAGTTGTAAGTCAGGAGAAAATTAAACTTGAAGTTATCCCATAGTAATTCGTAGCCCTCACTGGGGGGGGAAAAATCATATTTGAGAGATGTTTTATTCTTGTGGGATAAGCCTCGTGATTTCCTCTTCTTTTACCCAAGGTTTTTATTTTGAATGCATTGAATATTAATCTAAATAGTGCTGTTTTGTTGTCAGCAGTCCCTCTGCAAGGATGGCTGGTAGTGGTTTTATTCCCACATCAAATATATTCATAACCATATGCACGGAACTCTGGCCTGACTATTTCCATCTGCATGGGGCTTAAAGCTCTGTAAATAGACATACCTGAAAGAATTAACTTTAGTTTAGCTTCTGTGTCAGTGTACACACTGACATGTGTATATCTATTCCTTATGCACGTTTATGATGGAAAATGAGCAAGTTTTCTATACTGTTCTTGTACAGAACTTGATCATCCCATATTACTGTTCAGAAATGCTGATACATATGCATTAATGTTAATTTGTAGTGATTGAACACATCCTCAGCAGGAGCTACCCATCAAAATCTGCAAGCAAAATAGCTGTTGTAGTATGGCAGGAGTGCACTAGTTGGTGTGAAACTTTGTCAGCTTACTTTGCATGTATAAGTAAGTCCTGTGAAGATTTAGGGTAGACTATGGACCATCCACAGTCTGCTACACAGCTTGCTGCCAGGAGTAACAAGCAGCAGAGTTCTGTGTAGCCATACTGCTTAGGTTGAAACCTCTCTCATGTTTGATGTGTATTGGGAGCTGTTTATTACAATAATAGGTGTTCAGAATATTAAAATTCATATTTAATCTGTGCAGCTACAGAACAGCATTAGAGAGTAAAATATTGTACTAAGGGGAATATAATACTTGAATGAGCAGTTACTATCAAAATGAAATTGAATAGTGTAGTTCAGTTAGAAGGGACCAACAAAGATCGTCGAATCCAACTGCCTGATCGCTGCAGGGCTAACCAACAGGTACAGCATATTGTTGGAGTATAAAGCATGTACAGTGCCTAGATTGCTCTGCCATGAGTGGAACAAATCAGAATACAGATTTCTTAACTTATTTTAAATGAACTGTAAGTAGCATCTGATATCATAGGTGATGGCACTATTTGCCTACTGTTACCCAAGCTCTCATTTTTCATTTGCCAAACTTTCTGGCTTCAGCCAAATGATTTGGGGTGAGATCTTCCATTCTGGATATAATAAGCCTTTGGAGTATTTTATTTGGAAAACTACAGCCGAAGTGGTTCAAGTATTTCCAAGACTGAGATATTAGAAAGACACTTCTTCATGTTCGAGTTTTCTGGAGACCTCTGGAAGTCTGTAACTGTCTTACATCTGAGCAGAGCAGCTGTGACACGCTGTACTATATAATACTGTGAACATGGAAGGCCTCTAAGAAGATGTGTGCAGGCACTCTGAATTCTTGGATTCCGATGTTTTCACTGTCATTTTGTGATTTTGTTTAGCTGTTGCCATGTGGGTGTGCAGCAATTAACCTGGTGTTATTTTCTCATTTTGCCTTAGATTATTGGTTGCCAAGTCAGAAGAGAGCCGCCGGAGTCTACTGAGCGGTATACCCGTTGGGTCAATAACCTGACTGAAGAGCAGCTTCTCACACAGGTATCCTTTTCTCAGGTGTGATGAAATTATGACAGAAGAATAGTGAGAGGTTTATTTAGTTAGGTTTTTTCATTCAGTGGCAATACGTGATAACTTCCCCAGATTTTCAGGATCTTATAATTTAAATAACAGAAGTTTGTGGTGCGTGTGATCATTATGTCATGATGCCTTTGCACTGAGGTTAGATACTGACTGCTTCTTTATCTGTTTAAATGTTGCTAGAGATAATTTTAAGATAGCAGTTCTTCAGGCATTAAACACAGTGCTCATTACACATGTTTTTAAGTAAGATACATTTGTAGGACTGAAGGTGACAGTTCTGGCATAAAGACAGGTTGTTTTGCTAGGCAGGCAGCCAGTGTGAACTAGAAGAGACTTTGGCAAAAACAAGTTGAATTGTGGAAGAAATCAATCCATCCTGTTAGGAATGTGTGTGCTGAGTATTATTATAAGAAATCTAATGGAGAGTTAGCAGAGGGCATCCCAGCAGACGTTATGATTCACGTATTTGTGATTGGGTTTTGGGATGCTATGGTAGGAAGCCGTTTGCTTTTGATTTTCCTGGATTTAAGTAGTTGAGAAGATTAACATACCCATGTTTGTTAGACTTCATTGCTGTATCCCCCATTACCATGACCCCCAAAGACATGTTACAGGCTCTGGGATGGTCACTGTAACACAATTAAGTCATCTGTAGACCTTATTTTAAAACCAGCAGTAGTGTTATGGTTCTCTGTAATTTACCAAATGGAAGTAGTTGTAGGGAACGTTACCCAGTGGAATGAGTATTTGGATTTGCCTTTGAGAATGACATTAGAAAAAATAATAGTTTTAAAACCATGAGTTTATCTGACAGTGATATCTGGATACACAGTAATAGCACAGCACTGCCTTGTTAGAGGAAAGACAAAGAAAAGCTTGAGGATGCAATGTAAAAGTTAGTCCTACATCATCTGCTGTTTTCATCTGTCCTGAAGTAGTCACTGGATGGAGCCTCTAATGAATTAAACTGAAATGAAAGGAAATATCCCAATTTTGAGATTGCTTTGGGTCTGGTCACATGAGGAGGGGTGTGAAAATTGAGCACCAGTTTTAAGACAGGCCTGCAGATCTTCTGGAAGAGCTTATATAGCATGCTATTTCTGACAGCAGTGTGCAAGCACAGCGACCTGGGTAGTTCTGTGCAATCCTGTGTGTCTATAAATATCTCTTCAAGCCTAATCAAGTAGCACGTGCAATCCATTATTTTTACATATGATTTAAATTCACACATTTTACAACTTGATAAGGAGTTTTGGAAAACGTATTGGGACTGGAACTAGAAGTCTGCATAATAAAGCTTGTGCTGCTTTTTGAGGGGTTTCTAAACAAGACAAGATTTGTACAGTTGCACTGTTTATGTGTTCCTCTTGGGTTTGAGCATGTTACCTGTTCTGTACAAAAAGCAACCCAGAAATAGCAGTTCCTCAAACATACTGAGCTTCTGAAAAACTGGTGGAAGTGTAAAGCTGGAGGACGCTGTAGTGCACCAGCTGCAAATCATTGAGAACATTGTCACTGAGAACAACAGACTCCACTTGGGTAGAGATTTTAGCGCCCAATCATGAGGCGAGCTTCAGCTGCAGCCCATGATGAACTGGGAGACAAGTCTGTATGAAGCCTGGCTTTGTAGCTCTGCTGCTGGAAGAGCTGACTGATTTCAGAGCAGTGCATTTTGGTATATGTCAGTTCTCCTGCCTCAGTGACCATTGCTCTGATCACAGATCCAGGTAGGGAGGCAATTATTTTGCTTTTTCTTGTTAATAAAGTATGGATATGAGACAAAACTAGGAGTGAAAACAATTTCAGCTGTTCTCTGGTAGATGTGATACGAGTGAACTGCGTAAGGTTAGGCCAGCTTGGGGTTGTCCATTTGTCCTCCTGACGTACCTACACGTTTTATTCTGGGTGTACTTCTAAAAACTTTTTTTCAGGAGATGAGTCCCAGGAAAACTGTAATGGTAGGCCTCTGCTAAGGGGTTTGTCAGATACAGGGGAGGAGCAGCCCTTCAGGGAATTAGGGAAAATTGGCTTTAATTTACAGCATATTGTCTCCAGCAGTTTCCTGTAGTGAAAGAATGTTCAGCTTTTTTTAGCTGTCTCTGTACTCTGCTTTTTTCCTCCAGTTTTGCATTTCTGTATCACGCACAAACTCATTATTTGTGCTGTAAATTGGGACAGTAAGTGACCAATAAAAACAATTGAGTTGACAGCGTTGTGTAATCTGCTATCATAAGATTTGTTATTAATCAAATAATACTCCATAGCATTTGGTGACTTCAGTTGCTGTTTACCAAGGCGCAGTTTGAAAGAGGTGGGTGGCAGCAGATGTTTTGTTAGGTGGCTGGATTGCTTCATATGCCTCAGTGCTGGCTGCTGGTTTTATATTGCCTGTGTCAATAGCAGATTTTTGGATCGAATGTCTGTACCCTGTCTTCATGCTGAGATCATTCAATGCAAAATGCTTCTAGCATTTTAACTTTTCCCTTCCCTTAACCGTGGCCTCTTGATGCTTGCTCATCCATTAAATGTTTCTCTAAACAATTATACTGTAACATTCCAGAGATACTTTATGGTATGCGTGAAATTTCAGAGTATATACCCCAGAGATTGAGGGGGAGTGGAAGAATACAAGGAGAGCATACTGATGTGAAGGCTGCTTTTAGAAGGATCTTTTTGTTTAAGGTTATCTTCTCTATAGCTTATAAGCGATTAAAACATTGTTTTGCACATATAGTAATGTGAGCCTTAAAATACACCCCCAAAAAGGTTTAAACTTGTCAGCGTGCGTGAGCATGGTGACAGGTACAGAAAGAAAATAAGCACATGAATATGGATACCTGGCTGTTCTGATGTTGGGGTAAGTGGAAAAAATGCAGATTAAGACTAATCCTAAAGGATGTCAGGGTTTGAGTTGTGCTTGAGCTGTGATTGAAGTTCGATCATGCAGCTCTTTGTACACGGGGAATTTTACTGTACTGGATGAGTGAAAATTCCTGAATGGTTTTAAGGTTGGATTAATTACACAAACATTTATACAAGTAGTTCTTAAGGACTGCTGTGGGCTGTAAGTAACGTAGCCAAGTTCACATCCATGTCTGTTAGATCACTGTTTAGGTTAGTTTAATCTCACCGGCAGGCTGTAAGTATTGCATTCAGCCTGAAGTGTGATTCCATCTGAGCTGCCTTTTTTTATCCCCAAGACAATGAGCCTCTCTGCTTTCATATCATTGTTTGTTTAGAAAGCAGCCTGTGCAATCAGAGGGGTGTGTGTGGAGGTGCTTGCAAACAGGAGTGGGCTCTTTGGTTGGTGAGAGTGGACAGCCATAATTCAGAGAGATGACCATCTAAACAAAACGTTGTGATTCTGTATGCCTGTCACCCACCATAAGGTGTCTGCTGCTCCTGGACAGGTAGGGCACTTTGCAGGTTGTCTTAGAGCTCTTTGTGTAGGACAGATCTGGAGGCTTTCACAGGTGACTTCTTACCACTGATCTCTTTGCTACCTGACCAGAGAACAGAATTTAACATGTAAGACTTCCATAACGTTCTTTTTTCTATGCTGTTAGAGGTGCTTGCCACATTTAGCTAATAGGTTTAAATGCTGGCTTCTCTAAATAGGTTGTGTTCCCATTCTAGTATTTTAAGTAACGTGAGATCAAAGTTCACACTACAAATCAGGATTTACTACAGATACTTGTTTTGGAAATAGATCCAGCGTTCTGTCTGCACGGATCGTATAACAAGAGCTTTTCCCAGTGACATAAATTCCATATGCTCAATGTTGCATTGTCTTAGTGCATCTCTGTAGGCAACCTCTGTCTGTTTCCAAGGGGAGGGGGCAGTCAGGAGTGGGCTGAGGAGGGCAGAAGCAGCTCATGCACCTTGTGGCTGGCTCCTACTGGCTCTCTTTCTTAAAGGCAGACCAGGAAGGTGGTTTCTGCCTTTCTCAGGAGGCAGGCAGGTGTGGAGGTGTGCTCTGTGATCTGCTTGCAGAGAGCCCAAAGTGGTGGGAAGGAGCTGCGCTGAAGAAATTCTGCAGCCAAATGGAAGCTGGCAGTACCAGACCAGTTCTGTTGGTCTGCTGCGCAGTCCCAGAGCCAGGCAGAGCTGGTAAGAGAGGATTGGAGGAGGGATTTTCCAGGTGGGCCACAGATGGAGTATCTCTGGCTTGGAATGTATGTTTTCTTCACCTGTGGACCAGAAATTCTGACTTTGCAAGTGCTAGGCTTGGCTGTCAGTACATCGGAACTGAAATAACGATTGAGATAGCAATATGAGAGTGGATGTGTGCATGTTTTCCAGCTACATTACTTAAGGGTGGAGCTGGACAAGGGGTAAGGCTTTCTTAAGAATAAAAGCATGAAGAGGCTGATTGATTTCCTTCCCCACCTCCGCCCCAGCATTTATTTTTAGCTCACTTGCATTTTTTATCCTTTGATCAAAAGACACTCAATGCTTTTTGGGGCTTTTTTTGTCACATTTTCCTCTGCCTTCACCTTTGTTACCTAAAAATGTGTTAACAGCGAAGTCCTGGTGCTTTTCTGAGTGATACAGCCAGAGTTATAAAATAGTTAAATACTGCAGGCTGTGTTGGTTTGCATGGGATTAAGGATATACCATACAAGGAGGAAAAAAACCCCAAATTGGCTTCTTCCTTTTGTGGTTGATTCCTTTTCCTCTCCAGAGGAGAGTGAAACCAAGTTGCACAAGCTAATCAGTGTTTATATTGGTGTTTGGAAACGCATGTCAAAGGCGTTCATGGAGTTCTAGAAAGTTTAATGAGAAGTGCCTTACCCACATCTGTGACCTACAAGCATCATTAGAACTTCCTAGCGAGGCTTTATGTAAAGGCATCGCAGGGTCAAACGGTTTTGAACGTTCAGAAGCAGATTTGCAGTAGTTCAAAACTGTATACAGATTTTGTGTGTTAGTAATTTTGCATGAGTTTAAAGGCATGCTGTAAAGGAGAGAGTGTCAAATAACTTAGATTTTTCTTATTATATTTTGTTTGATGATTTGCATGCATGATTGTGGTTTGTAACACATGGCAGTATTTAAATGCATTAGGGATAGTCTAAAAGCAACTTGGAACACAGTCCTGCAGCACGATGATACATGTATGGCAGGAAACACATGACAAGATTTGATGGGCATCCAGATTAAGCCTCTGATTTGAGCTGTGATTTGTTCCCAGCGATGATCTTCCCTTGTATTTTAATTAATTATCCCAGTATGGGATGTAATGTTTCCATCCTAAGTAATTTATTTGGACGCTTGATGTAAGAGATGGCAATTGGTTACAAATGCAAAGCTGTCGAGGATTAAATTTTTAGAAGTGCATCACTTATCTTCCCAACTATTATTGATGCCCGTCCCTCCGTTCTTCCGAAAGTAACCTTGAAAAGCAGTGCAAGAAGTTAGAGTAATGTTGAGAGTTGGTGAGTGGGCACACGGGGGTGTGAATGGAACCCACAGCTGACAGCTTCTGAGCGCTGTTTGTTCTTCTTCGATCTTCCATATTTATCCTGCTGATACTGTAGTTTACAAACAAAACAGCCTTCAGGCCTCGCTTTGTGCTGCCGTCTCACTGCCTTTTATAGCTTAAGGGATCTACTTTTGTCTAACAGGTGAAGGATGGAAAGCAGGTTTTGTTTTGAAATTATAGTAGAAACATTGAAATGGCCATGACTTACTGAACTCTCAAAACCAAGTCTGCTCCAGACAGAAGTGTTTCCCAGCTGATTGGATGGTGTTTATTTCTCAGTGAATCTTCCATCTGCCCTGGCACAGAGCTGATGCCCCCCAAACTTCTGTAACTTTGTATCTTCAAGTTTAAAACTCAATGTGCTGATCCCACAAAAAGGGGAAACACTTTTGCTGTGGCTTTTAGAGCAATAAAAGCCATTGATTCTAGGTGTGTATTGTTATTTAATGCAGCTCCCTCCTATACCTTACAGATGGGGAAAAAAGAATTCTTCTATTGCAGTCAGGCACAGAATAATTTTTCACCTTTCGAAATGTGGTTGAGCACAAGTGAAGCGAGTTTACTGATTGCTAGAAAGCAACTTGCTTTCCCGATCTTAGCTTTCAGTGCTGAAATAATTGGGCTGCATTTTCAGGAGTGGTCACCAATTCTTCATTATTTGTGGTGGGCTGTGGGTGTGAGAGCATCACTTCCCCTGTGGGGCTCCAGGTTGGAAGGCCCGTTTGACCTTACATGAATTTGTTTCGTGATACTTTTTATACTGACCTCACTCTGCTTCTTAACTTTGGTCTCTGTAGCAGTCCTTGCTTCTTTGGGGTGGGGCTACCTTAGGAAGCTGAGTTTCAAAAGAAACAAAATCCATCACATCCTCCTGTATTAACGATGTATGTTACGCTGGGATGCTCGAGACCTTCTTCTTCTATGTCAGTAAGAAAGCAGAACTTGGTTCAGTGTGGCAGGTTTGAATGTAAGGGACCAGATTTAATGATTTGTTCCATTTTTATTTATTGTTTTGTTAGCACAAGCATGACAAAAATAGACCAAAACAGGGACAAGGGATTTCTGTTCTGTTTACAAAGCCGTGGCCAAATGGGCTGTGACTAGAAGTTCTTGAGCTTGAAGCTATGCAAATAAAGAAATAATAGAGAGCTTTTCAGGGTGTTAGCCTAGATCAACCGTAACTGAACGCGATGTCCTTTTTCATACAGGATAGGTACTCGTCTATTCATTTATTCCAATTACATGATCTTAAGGATGATTAGCATATATCTCGCTCCTCTAGAAGCGGGCCAGGTGTGTATGCAGCTCCCATTTTGAGAAGCAGAATGATCACATGTAGAGGAGGTGGGGCAGGCATGTGCTTTGTGGTTAGCAGGAGGACAGTCGAGCCCTGGCCCAAGCGGAAGTCGGAGCGGTTGCAGTGCATGGGGTGTATAACAGGGAAGGAAATGGCCTTGTGGCTGCCTTCTGGTGCGGCTGCTGGGACTCTGCCACCTCTCTGGATGTGCTGGTTTCTGTGATGGGGGTGGATTTACCATTTTGTATCACTTGCAGTGACTGCTCCCACAGCTCAGAAGAAGGCAGCAGTGGAGAAATGTACACGTGGCAGCTTCATGCCTTGCATTTTGAAAGCAGAGTACCTTAATGGAATTGGGAATTCTGATGCTGCCGCTAGACAAGCTGTGATCCATTAGTAGCTGGTGCAAATCATAGTGTTTTTCAGAGTTACTAACCCAGAAAAGGCAAAATTTTACCAGACCAGTTTTTAATCCGACAAATTTGAAGCACTCTCCATGCGTTTCTGCTCTGAACTTATCCTTGAATTTCTTAGAGCACACACTGAGTTTATCTGTCAACATAAACTATACATGTTCAGGAAGCTTGTGCAATAAGAGGAATTATTATTTACAGGAGTACAACTCAGCAGACCAGGGGGCTGATATTTATTTTGGATAATTCTGTGCATGAATGTGCACTCATAACGACAGTGAAATAAATATAGCGATGAACATACAGGTTTCAGGGTTATGATCATTTTATACGTGGTTGGAATCAGATGAAGACAAGCCTTTGCTGTAAGTAATGATTTGAATTTTATTATTTTGGAGAGCTGCTTCTGCGACTAAAGACAAAAAAGTGTGCTGTCTGTCATTTAGCTTTTTAAACTTACAAGCTTGTAGCTTTTAATGGTCTATCTGCCTAAATAGGGCTTGTTACCAGAATATGGTACTAAAAGCCATTATGTGAGTTTACTTGTATGAAAGTAATTTGTGTCAACGTAGCTCATTATTTAATTACCTACAACTCATGTAAAATATTACCTATATATGAATATAACCAAATCTCTCCTAGGGAGCTGCTCTGCTGTGATTACACCAAAGTAAGTGTAAGTAGTCTCTGTAGCAGAGCATTTGTTATGTGAATGTCGTTGTGCCTCATGTAGGCTGTAGGATTCATGCTGCAGTACAAGAGCTTTAAATTGTTGTTTTAATGTATTCCTAATCTAGGTTGGGTCCTAACATGAATGGTAACTTCTCCAGAGCAAAAGCTATTTCCTTGTTCTGTATTAAAAGCTGTTAAAGCAGGAACTGAGCTTGCGGTGTTAGCATGTAATAGTGATGCCCACTGTTTTCCTGCCTTCGATTTACCAGGTGAACAGTAGGAAATATCCTAGTTAATTTAATTTAAAAGCTGCCATTTTTACACCTGAATTGAAATTTACTTTGAACACATGTGACAGTTGGTTAGTCACAAGCAGATGAATTTCTGTATTTCTGGGGGGCTTTTAGGCTGTCTGTCTGGGTCTCATTGTATGTTTCCATATACATTCTGAAGCTTTCACTGTTCTCTGCTGCAGACTCTTGGAGCTGGTTGTTATGGCTGTGACAGCACTCAGCAGCTCTCACTGTCCCACTTTGTTCTGTTTCATCTCTTCCCTCAAAGGATTTTGTCTTTCCCTGCTGCTGCACAAAAGAGCCACAAGTTCACCACATTCTTAATTGCCCATTCATTTTGCAAGGAACAAATAGCTTAGCAGTTTCTAATAAATAAATCATAAATATAACCGCCCATGAGTGCAAGAAAGTAAAGATTTAATTATCATCTTCGTATTCAGGAGAAAATAGTACTGTATTCATCCATTTCTCAATTAGTGAGCTTCCGTCAGCATGTCAGAATCTGAGGTAAATTGGTCCTCAAGGTGGACATTGCATTCAGATAGGATCTAATGCTCCTGAGAGAAACTGGGCTCTACCAGACTTCTCGTGCAGTGGACATCTGTGCTAGGAAGTGCTAAACTGAAGTGTGCCTGTACACTCTGAGCTTGTTCTTTACAGTGCTGCCAGGCTGGAAAGGTGATACCAAACTCAGGCTAGCAAGAAACGATCTTCCTGTCACGGCATTTACATCCTGGTAATGCAGGGGAATTCTCAGCCTATAACAGAAACAAGAAAGGGAGATAAAGAATTAATTGCAGTGGACCTGAATACAGTGCATGCTTCAGCAGGACACTGCAAGGTCGTATGTAGGTTTGTGCTTCTCACTGCTCTTGCTCTGAGTATTTACTGGGTATTTCAGCTGAAGTAGGTGTTGGCATTTTCTTCTGGTTTTGTCCCACATGCAGCCAACAGTCTGCCTGTGTTGTGCATAGGAGTCAAGAAAACCTATCACATTATTTTCCAGCCCTGAAAAACTGAGAATTATACTGGCAGGTACGCGTGCTCCCCTTGTGATTGGCTTTTCTAATGCTTTTTCCACTCTTCTGCTTTTACTGATTACGAACACAAACAGCACTCTGTGCAACCCAATGGCAGTGCATCCATACATCTCTGTTTTGCTTCATTTCTCTTCCCTTTTGTCCAGGCAGGGTGTGGCCACGTCCCCTTATCCGTGTCTTTCCTAATGACGTCTTCCCTAAAATATGTAAACAAAACCTGTTTTTATGAAGTGAAAATAACATTGAAAATGTTTGCTACAAACTCTTGGTGCTCCTACAGCCCCTGATGCCTTGCTTTAAAGACAAGGGAAAATGAGTTTTCAAGTGGCAATGCTGTTAAGATGTCCTCAGATGTATTTTTTCTCTTTTAATTGAAACTCAAACTGTGTGAGTCTCCAATGGTATATATCTAAATCTTCACTTCTTCAGAAGTAACGTATTTGAGTTAAGGTTTGTTGTGGTTGGCATTAACTGTTTAGGTAGTCAGCTGCTTCTCCTGCACGTAGCCATTATGGAGCCCACTGCAGTGGATGTTGCTCCAGTTAACACCCAGTGTTTGAGAGTGATGTATGATGTCAACTGCCAACATTTATCTGGCCACCTGATTTTAAAAGCCAGCAGTCAGCAGTGTTACATTTCCCTACCTACTCTGAATTCCATTTCAATGGCATCTTTCAGAGAAATGTAAATGTTAACCTGTGAACAAAACGGGCTCTCTCTTAGTCTCAGTGTCAGATTACACATATGTTTAAAAAAAAAAAAAAGCAAAAAACCAAAGACCACCAACAAAACAACCTTTGGAGTCAGTAGGAGAGAGATTTTTTTGGTGTCATAAAATTATTCATAGATCTGCAGAGCAGATGTTGACAATTACAGAGAGAACAGAGGCCGGTCTGTGGTCAGCCAGCAAGCTCCATTTCACGTGGGCAGATCAAGGCTCAAGGCAGCAACTATTTCCTGTCAGCACGCTGGGCGTCAGCGATAGCAGCCTTTGTGGGCTATCGCCCCGTTACATCACACAGAGTCACTTTTGTGAGGCCTTGCTTCTGCCTCTCTGCCGAGAGCAGAGCGGCCCTGGAAGGCTCAGTGTGCTGAGGTCTGCCTGCCGATACAAAGTGCAAGTTACAGACTTTGATGGATTCCTGTATTCCTGTGCTGGATGCTCACCTCGTTCCTTTAGGAAGTGTAGAACAGCTGGCTCCTTCATTTACTGCAGTAATCACTGATGTTATACTTTACGTTTCAATTGTTTTAGCTTAAACCATATTTAAAGCATGATTTCCACCCCAAATTTTAATGCATTTTTGTTCAGGAACTTAAATGATAGCTAGTTCCTGCAGATAAAGAGTGATGAGGTGATAGCCTTTTGCTTTCAGAGCAGTTTTCTTTGCAACTGTTGTGGCTGCAGGTGGCCTGGGACATGCTGATATCAACAGGCATCTCCTGGTAACTAAAAGAATCTTAACTGTAGCTCCTTTTGTCTCAAACAGAATGGGTTTGTGGGAGCAGTGATAATGCTGATGCAATGTCCAATTAATTCCATTTTCTTCTTGCTCGGTAGACCTGTATGAGTTAGTGTGTATCACTGGGGAAAAGGTAATAAAAATGCATCCTCAATCATTTTGATCTCCAAGTTTAACAAGTTTACGTAGAGATGTAGGAAGCCCTTTTGGAGACCATGGGAAGAGAGCAGTGAACAAAACTACAGCTTAGTGGAGGAATAAGCTGCCTGGTAGGCCTCGTATTTATTCAGGCTCAGAATGACAGCTGGAAACGGAAGCAATTTTCTGGTGTCCTGTTGTTGTATTTTGAATTCATTCTTCTATGGCTTTCATAATAATGTCCTTGCCATAAAATGTGAGCACACCAATGTCAAGTTCTAATAAGCAGGACTGTCCCCTGGCTGTTTGTACAGTAGAGAATGCTGTTAAACACAAATAGAAATCAATAAACTGGCAAAAAACAGAACATAGAAAGAGTTCTTAAATAGCTTAAACAATATCTGTAGTAAATGTGTTTTGTTTCTCAGAAACAAGAAATAATGTATTCTCTGTCGTGCAGAGAGCAGCACGCTTTTCCATGTTAGGCAGGAAGAGTGCCTGTGATAAGCATCTGCCATATTCTGTGTGTGACTCAAATCCCAGGCTGCCTGGGCTTTTTTCATCAGCTAGGTGACATGAGTAACTTTAGAATAAAGAGGAAGGAAGAAATTACATGCTTCAGTAGCAAGCCCGTTTTATCTAATGCTTTAGTTTCAAGTTCCATATTGGAGATGGGTGATGTTCAAAGTCTCCTATTGTTGTAGGATTCCAGTTGCAAGACATAGAAAGCAATTTGACTTAAAATTAAGGCAAATGATACTACAGCTTGGTAAACAAAGTGCCGGTATTGCTGCATGTATTTTGTAATACAGCTGATGCATTTAAGAGTATTAAAAATTAGAAGGTAATTAGCTTTATTTGTGCCAGCTGAGAAGGAAGGTAGTTATCTACCTTAATCAGAATCACTTCAGTAATTCTAAAGTGTATCTTCATTAGGTCAGTGTGAACTGCAGGTATGTGCATCAGGAATTAAGCCACAAATCCAATAAGCTGCAGTCTTTATCGTCTGGGAAAATGGGAATATTGACAAGGCAGTGCTACAGCTGTTGGTTATTGAAGAAATAGAGCAATGTGATTTTATTGGAGTTTGAGTTTTAAGAATTGTACAGACAGATCTGAAAAGGTGACTGAGGAATACTGAGTCATTGCTTCAGCTTCCCTCTGCAAGGCACAAGCTGCCTCATTAATCTGAGTGCAGAGTTTGTGGCAGGAGGATGGGGAATCATTCTGACAGTATCTGAAAAGAGTTCTTCCGCTACTGCTGGAAGTGAAGTTGTTACAGCCATAGCTAGAATCGGGTGTAAGCCATGGAGTAACCTCACGCTGGGATGAGCAAATGTGTATTGCTGCTGTACAGCGGTAAGGATTTACATCAGGGTACCCAACTGTCAGAAATGTGTGAATGGTGACAGCTCTGGGTTACATGTGTGTGTGTGTATATGTACATGTATACAACACGTTCTTTGTGTGCAGCACTTACGCTGTGTGGATGTGATGTTTCTACATGCATATAAAATCACGTGGTTTGTATTTGTGGACCTTCTGACTGGAAGTTTAAGGTGCCTTCCAGCACAAACCGTTCTGTGATGTGATGGTGAGTTTATTTTCCTTGCTGATCATTCATTCAGCAAACATGCTGATTAATGTTCTTAGCACTCTTACAGGGCTAACACATTAAATTAAAATACAATCTTGAAAGCTATGCATGTAACGTTATTAAAACTTGATGCTTTTTTCATTTTAGAAGAGAAAATTGGTAAATTCACTTCTGAATGTTGTTTTTGTAATGTCTCAAGCACTGCTACTCGTGCTTTGCTCTTATTCTTTCTGCTTTTGCAGCGTTGAAGCTCCTGAATCGTATCTTTTAACCGGATGTGTGTAGATTTTAATGGAAGTTTGTCTGTCCGCAGCTGCTGGAGAACGAGCGAGGATGTGTGTGTGAGAGTGAGGGAGTGCCAAGCAAGCCTGCTAAGCTGAAAGCTGGAAAAAATTGAAATTTCCAAGCAGACCAGGAGTTTATCAAAGAGGAAGAACGCCAGCTAGTTTGAGTGCTCTGCACAGCTGTTTCAGCTGGGATATTCTATCCGTGTGATACTATATAATAATTTGATGCCAAAAGAAATACATAGATGTTGTTTCTATTTAGAATTAGTGGCATACATAAAATTGGTGTCATGTAGTCAAAAGCTTCTGCTTGTCAAAACAAAACAATCAAAAGTTTGGCTCATCTTGCAAAGTACTGCAGCTAAAAGCTAAGTTTTGTGAATCGCCCAGTAAGCACGAGGCTGCCCTGAGCACACATCAGAAGCACCAGGACTTTTCTGTCTTTCTAATAGCACGTGATTTTTTTTAGTTACTAAAATGTACATAATAAAAAATCTTACTTGGAATTGAAGGGCTCACAAACGAACATTCCTGTTCACTGAGTACCACTAATGAAGCATTGGTAAGCTGATTCTGCTTTTGTTTTGCCATTCCGGTGGAGCTCTAATTCCGATCTCCACTGTCAGAGGTGTGTAAGGGTAACTCAGACGTGTTTGGGATGCTCGTGCTCCGATGAACTGGATACAGGCACTCCTTATGTGTGTTTGGAGATATCTGATGACAAAAAGAGAATGTATTTACAAGGTAGAAGTGCACCAGATGCCAAACAGCTGTGAGTCATCTGTGTTCTGTTATGGAAGAAGTGAGAACCTTTAAGCCTGAACTGAGGAAAGATTGTGTTTGTTTGTTTGTCTTAGCATGGAACTGATTTTTGTAACCCTTTCCCTCCACTCCTTATTGCATTTGTCTAGCTAGTTATCCTTTGGTTAGTAAATAATTCTTCAGGCTATCAGTTCCTCATTAAGCCCTTCAGATGATGTCTGTTTAGAGGTCAGTAAAACACAGTGTCGGTTGTATTGCAGTCTCCTGTTTTGTGCTTGTTCGTGTCCACGTGTAGCTGACCTTCACACGTACGAATAGAAACAGCTTACTAACATGCATTGTTTTTGCAGGTTTTGTGCCATTGGCACTTGGAGACCTTTGGTACCCAGAGATGTCCTGACACTGTTCAGTGCCCTTCATTTAATTGACATCCAGGCCTCTGCTGCTGCCTGCCTCTCTGACTTGTGGTCACGTTTTTGTCTGTTTTCCTCCTCTCGTGGTTATACTCCCTGCCACAGTTCTGTGCCCTATCAGTAAGAGTGTCATTTAGAGTACAATTAAACGTCTCATTTTCCTGAGCCTTTGATTGTTTTCAATCAGAACAGGATAGTTTTAAACCTAAATACTTGTGCCTTTCTCACCAAACACGAGTGGCTTTGCCTCCCACACCCTGACAGCTTTTGTATGTAGTTGCAAGGTCTGGCAGCTCTTTGCAGAACTCAGCACGTTGTTTCAAATCTAATGCACAGGTGCTTCCCACAGGCACACAGGGTGTTCTTAGATGCTTGCTCTGGAACCCACAGAGATACCACATTTAATGGGATGGTTTGCTATGTCCACTGGACAGCAAGGCTGCTCGGTGCCAGGAACAGGGGAAGAAATGCTTAAGAAGTGCGTGTTCTTCTTGGTGGGTCAGTGGAAAGGGAAGGACTGGGAAGCTTGCTGAGACCTGTAATTTTGAACCTTGTCTTGAGAGCTGTGGGAGGAAATTTGAGATGGGAGTTTAAGAAAAGTAATTTGCACACAGAAGTCTGAGATGAGAAAGCACTACAACAATACTGCCTTGTCAACGTTGGAAACTGAAATTGCCAAATCTTTTCCAATCTCTTGGGTGTTTGTTTGCCATGGCTTAGTGAGAACTTGGTGAAGTATTGCAAGTGCTCTATTAACATTTAAAACTTGTGTGCAATACAAAAAATTAATTGATCGAGAAAGCCAGCTTTTATTGGAACAAAATAGCACTCTGTGACTATTTCTGTGTTATCTGTTGTCTTCCTGTGCTTGCTTAACAAGCCCAATACTGAAAGTGCTGTTGTGTCCTTTGTGAATTGAAGCATGTCGATCCAATGTGTGTGTTTGGAGAGGAGCTGCTTACATGTTCGGATCAAAGGGACGGTGGATGAATGACTTACTGTCCTGCAGCAGTTCGGGATGAAGGCGGCTTGGAATTCTGCATGTGCAACGTTGTTATTAATTTCTCACTGACTTCAGACAGAGGATTGATTTTGTCCTTAATCTGATCCAAAGCTCTGAGATGTGATATCATTTTTAGTGAATGCAGACGTAGAAAGATAAATATTCATGGTTCTGCTTGGCCTGCTTGCTTTTCCTGCCTTTAAGTTACACAGTGGTGGTGTCTCTGTCCTTGCTGCAGATAGCCTGACTGATGCTGCGTGGAACTTCTGGTTTGTGTTTTAAAGCATGCATTTCAGTGTGTTTTCACGAGATGCTTAATGTTATTATGCTGCTTTATTTAATAAACTGGAGGCCAGTAGTTTTAGACTTTGACATTTTCTTTGCTGACAAGGCACTTCTAGCAACGTGGTTATATTTTATGTTAGACATATTAGGAAATGCAGTCTTATTGCTTGCTAATTTAGTCTTAATTTAAACAAGCTGTAAAATCCTCAAGATAAATAGATGAAAAGAAGTATGCTTTCTTGCATCAGTTAGATCCATTACAGGGCTGACTACAAAGCAGATCTTTCTGTCTATCAAAATCAGAAAATGCATAGTGCTACATGGGTGTAACAGTGCTGTCAACTATTTGGGAGGATTTCAGGGGCGACTTTCTACAATGTAAGGTGGTCACGACACGGCAGCAGTGCTCGTTTCCCTGTTGGTATGCTGTAAAGTAATTAATGAAGCACTTTTTGACTTGCTTAATGTGGTGAGATCCTAAGAGTCTACCAAAGAAATCTAGTATTGTTTAAGTAGATGGAGAAAAACAGCGCTTCGGGTTGTGTTGCAGGTAAGTGCCTGCTGCGTAAATAAGTGTCCGACTTATTGAACACGTAGCAGAGAACGAAATTAAACTGCTTTGCCAGGGAAGCCCAGTAGTCCCATGATCTGCGACTACTACAGAACTCTGCTCTGTTTCCTTCCACCTGCACTGAGAACACACCATGCTGTGTTCAGGAGAGGAAGACTTGTTCTGCTGCGCTCAGTTGGGTGCCACCTATTGCAGAGGGTTTACAAAGTTCTTCATTAAGAGATTTCCTTAAGCCAGTGCTTTGCTTTTCTCTCGGGGCAGTGTTCCAGCTTCACTCAAGTCGACGCCCACAGTCTCTGGGATGCACCAATTTTACTTCACGCCTTCTCATCACAGCCATCTCGTGCCATGAGAGGTTACAGTGACTTCTGTTTAAAGTTGTTTCTTATTATGATTTGTAGAGAGCCGAGATGCATTCAGTTGGTTGCTTGTGGTCTTTAGTTTTCAGACACTGATACACAGTTCGGGGTATTTCTGGGTCAGTGCTTCCTCTGTTTTGGTGGTGGAGGTGTATAGACATATGCTCCAGTGCTTCTACATTGTGTTTCCCTCTGTATCTTGTAACCCTTTGAGAGAGGAGCTGAGGAATGTTTGGATAGAACTTGTGTGTGGTGCTGGCAGAGTCAGGGCACTGTAATAATGGCTGTTAACAGACAGCACCTCAAAAGGAAATGAAAACGATGCTTATAAACCAGCACGAGTGTATTTCCAGGAGAATTGGGTGCAAGAAGACAAAGTAATCACAGGCAAACGTCTCTCCTTTCTGTCACTGGGCTTATTTGTCACATCTGTTATCTTTAAGTAATAATTACAAAACTAGCATGTTTGTATTTTCTGCATTTTCACGCTGGAGCAATGTGAGTGCATCCCAGTCTGTACTGTGCAGCTTATGGCTCTTCTCTGTTTGGTTTAAAATGCATAATTTCTGGTCATTTGATTGAAGCAGATTTTTCTGGTGAGGTCAGTTGTCACAGCACTGTGAGAGGCCTGGCACCTTCCCATTCTTTTCCTTTATTTCTGCCTTTGGTTTTTATTTCTCTTTAATTTTCTCATAAAAAGATAATAAAAGATTGGAGTAACACGCAACCCATTTGTTAACAAGTTTGCTTGTAATCAGATGTTAAATTTCTGATAGCACAGAAATCCAAATCAAAATAAACTTAATTGCAGAGAAGAGACTTAAAAATGAGGGTAAAGATGACTAAATATGTCTGAGTGTAAAAATAATAATTCAGATGTAAATCAGGTTGCAAGATAAGCAAAAAAAGAGACTCTATGCCTGAAGGGAAAGTTCTGTGCTATGAAAGATTGCACAGATGATTTATATTGCTCCTGAATGATTTGCTATGGACATCAAATGCAAAATGATGAATGGCTTTTGGTTTATTATTTAGAGAAACAGAAGTATTGGAGAAGGTGTAAAATCCTGTATGTAAAAGCTGTATTTCATTGCTGTAGCTTACAGCTTCTAAAAATGACAGCATATCACTGTTTGATGCAGTGAGTTGAAACGTTTCCAGAACGATACGGTTTTATGTCTGGTACTTACGGGTGTCTTTCATATAACAGCCTTGTGAGCTCTGAGAGCAGGAACAGGTTGTGTTTCCACCCCACGAAGATACCATTAAACAAGAGGAGAACTAAATATGCAGTGCTGTGCCTTTTTTACAGGACTTTTTTTTTTTCACTCCCCTAAATGAATGACATCTCCTTTTCCCACCTGATCACAGTTCTCCCATTTTCAATATATTCACTCTCTTGTCAGTGTTTTCAATACTGTTCATCCTTTATTTCATATGTTGGATGCTGGTTCAACTCTTCAAAATGCTTCTTTTGTTGTTGCTACTCTTCTACTTGACAGTCTTCAAGAAATTCAAGCAAGGACATTATGAATGGTGGATCTGGTTTTATTTCTGTTGCTTTGTGTCTTCCTGATGGGTAAAGTACTGATGCAAAAGTCTGTGTAGATTTCACAGGTGACAGTAACTAGGAGCCAATCTTTTCGTAATATCATCATCATGCCTGAGATGCCCATACAGCACAGCAGTGTTGGCACACCTACGTACCTTCAAAGCCATCATTTTGCATGTGTTCCTGTTCTTTAAATCTCAGGCTCAGTGTTTTCTTGAGGTCATGGGGCAGGAAGCAAATGGACTTCCCTGTGTTCAGGCAGATCCACGTTTCTTAGTGCATGTATGAGTAAAATTTAAGGCACCTTCCAAGTGCTTTGAGTAAAGCTTACCTTTGTCTTTATCCTTTTAGATAACATATATATAGGACGTTTTGGCAGGGCAGGGTGTGTTTCTTACCTAGCAGTATTTGGTCAGGTTAGGCGTCCTCTGGAACTATATTCTTTCATGCATAAGTGAAAGCATAACCTACATTCCTAATTTGCTAAAACAATACTTTTTTTCTTCCGTATGACTGCTGTAGTTAAACTTAGGAGGTGCAGTCATACCTATTAGCAAAACAAGAGAACAGTGCTTATAACGTAATTGTTAGGTAAATATTCACACATTTTTACATTCTTGTTCTTTAGCTTTCTTGTGTTGCATCCCTGTGTTTCAGTGTCAAAGAAATGTTAGCAAACATCCGCTGTGTTCCACTGTATGGCTGATTTCTATTTCATATCATGGCCAAAGTAAAGAACAAATTTAAGTCAGAATTCAGTGGTAGTTCTCAGGTAGTTGCCAGGAAAAAAAGAAGAAAGGAAGAAACAAAATCTTGCAGTAAATTAAAAAGCACGCTCTGTAACTCACTGACTACTGTGTGATTATACAGAAGCTGGCTGGACACTTGTAGTGGGAAAAGCCAACAAGAAATTGCCTTGTGAGATCTTTCCAAATGCTTCTTTCAGCTGCTGCAGTGATGAGAAATAAACACAAGACAGTTAAAAACAAGGATAAAACGATCGGGCCTAAAGCCCGTAATTACGAGATAGATATAATTGGTCTGTTCGGAAGAGAATTGTCACTAAAAAATCCTTGTTGTTAGTGAAAGAAAAACAAACCCCAAACTGATAAATACAATATATTCCGTTTTGGAAATAATGAAATGTAATCTCTTACTGGGAAACGTATGTGATAAATCTTCAGAAAATAGTGAGCTGCTGTAGATAGGACGATACAGTCTGTGCTTTCAGGGCATTTCCCAAGATAAATTCACCTCACAAATAAGGCCTTTGGTTGTTAACTGTTGAAAGGAACCTAAAATAGAGGACACAGAAGGGTTTTCCAAGTTGAAAACTCCATCAGGGAGTTGATTGTTGTGCAGCACGTGAGATCAGCTGCTCTATGGCTGAGGGTTTGTGTCAGCGTTCTGCATATACTCATGTTTATTCTTCATTCTGCCAGCTGCCTAAACTCAAGACAGATCTCAAGATGTGGTGGATTTTAATACCACAGCAAAGTGTGTCTCTCTCAGGATTTTTTCTTCTTATGAAGTCAGTGCTATTCTACCAGCTTTTCAGGAAAAAGAATAAAAAGGGGTACGTGAGCATGGTCATCAGTGTGAATATTGGCCACCTATTGGCTGCAGTCCCAACCAGGAAACAAGTCAGGACTTGACTTCTTGTATTGTCACCAAACAAATACAGAGGTGAGCTGTAGCTGCTTTGCAGCCTCCATTTAATTGAGTTTGTTGCCATGATAGTTCACCCAGCTCTTGGAGTCAGAACAACCTGCTGTCTGATTTTTCCGGCTGCAGTGTTGTTCCTTCTCTGTTTTGATGACTTTTCTGAAGGCCTTCTGTTTTTAACCTGCAATCTGAGAATCATATTCTACGCTCAGGTTTACATTCCTGATGCCTGTAATTTCTGGTGAACGTCCAAGTGAGGAGTCCTGCTGATGCACTTGAATTTTGCATGTGTGTCAGGTTCTAGCTTCACGTTCAGACAAGAAACTAAAGCCAGCCTAACTGTGGGACAAACACTGACTAAGCTGGATCAGCTGATTCCAGCCTCGTCAGCTTCAAAAGACATCCACTGTGCAAGTACTGGGAGGTCTGGTAAAGGAGTCTTTGCAGCTGAGTGTGTATCCTAGATGATAGCCACTCCAGCAACTCTGCTTTCAGGCTTTCCATGGAATAAATGCAAGCTTCTGAAAGACTCCACCTTGAGGGAAAGAGCGTGGATGAGGAACAGAGCAGATCTTTCAGCTTTTAAGGACCCCCAGACTGCTCTGTGCTCCCTGGGGATCTTCTTGGTAGTGTCCAATAGGAGAGGCTCTGTCCTTTCGTTGCCTTCCCCCTTCTGCAAAAGAAGCTGCATTCCTGCAGATGTTTTTCATGGTGCAGAGCAGTCTGTCTCAGGAGAAATGAGTAGTATGATGAAATCTACAGCAAGAGGAGAATTCGGATTAGAATTAGCTGGTTTTATTTGTAGGATTATGAAACCAGGCTGATCATGTTACGTAGCTGCCAGATAACTGTAAAGTGGTGTGTTTGTTTTTCTTTTAGTCTAAAAAAATCAGCAGTGATGTTTTTGTTCTTAATGAAGCATTACTAAATGTGCATATGTCTTACAGTTAATACCCATTGCAGACTTAATTCGGTACAATGTTCACTCCTGTGTATAAACACCCTTCGTAGTCATTTTTAAGCTGTGGTTCTTTGATCATTTGAGTTTACTTACCTCTTACCCTCCCTCTCCCCTTTCTTCATGATCCCCACCCACTTCCTTGCTGGCACAAGAGTTTAACTGACCTCTTTGTGAGACCATTCAGCTCTTTACAAGGTGGGAAAAAAAGTTTAATATCCTGAGCCACTTCATCAAGCTGTGGAGGAGCACCTGTGCCGGCACAATGGTGGGAGAGGCAGAGGCACAGCATTACTGGGTGAGGGCTGCAGCCCAGGGTTCCTTAAGAGCTGCTGAGTTTGTCTAAGAGTGCCTTGTCACCCCTAGCTGCGAGCAAGGCAGCTTCTTGAGCCATTTTGGGTGCCTGTTTGCTTCTTAAGGAGCCAACTTAGCTTGCTTGTTGGACAGGTAGTAAGGAGAGAAAAATAAATCTCTTTTTGCTTGGTTAGCATGCAGAATTGGCTTGCCAAGGATTCAAACAGCAAGGGAAGTAGTGGGGAATGTGTGACCAGGAAGGAAGGGCAGCAGCTCCTCTCTGTAATCACTCCGTGAGCAGTTAGGTTAGCACAGCCGGCAGTGCAGAGCCTCACGGTCCTGGGGCAGGTACAGAATGCAGCTGGGCTGGTTTGATCTTGTGTCTCGAACTTCTTTTTCTCTTGTTTGGTGCGCTCTTTTACCAGCTTAGTGAGCTGAATCACCTCAGCACAGCTCTGAGTGAGTGCCAAAACCCATGTGAGGGAGGAGATGGAGGGCATGGGAAGTTTGGGCTGCCTCTTCTGCTTTTTGGTTGTGGGACATTGCAGCTGGTGCTGCGCTGTCAATCAGATGATAGGGAAATAATCTGAATATGATCAAATTTTATTTTAAAACCCCCTTTCCTTGATGACTAATGGAACTGTTGTAGCACCTCTTATTCCCTCGGCACATTGCATTCTGCTCCAGTGACACCAGGCCAGTCACACTTGCCCTTCTATCTCTAATGTGGTTTTTCAGAAGAAGTTGCTCCTGCCCTAGATGTGCATCAACAGATAAAATGAACCATGCTTACTCTGACAGTTCCGTTTGATTCTTGCATTTTATATTATCTCTATTCAGTATTTTAAAGCAAAAATGACTAAGAAAATGAAGTTCTGATTCATAGATGTGGTATATGGAAAGTTCGGCTTTTCTTCTAGCTTTGTGGCTGGTGTGGGGTTGAAGCAGGCGAGTGAAGGGGAATCTCAGCATCTGAAGTACTTTCAGATGAAGAGTAAGAAGTCATTTTTAAACAGAAAAGAAAAGTTTAAACCAATACGGAATCCTGATTTAGAAAAACAAAACCCAACCTTTGTCTCTCAGCTTCCTGCTTACAAAGGCAGTTAGCAAATCTGGAAAGAATATTCTGCTGAGGAACAGCAGTGCGTGGAGATAAACTGCTGGTTACTGTTATGGATCTCAGAAGAACATAACAGCGTAAGTCTTCTGTAGCCAGAAGCCTTGTGTGAATACTAACTGATAGTGTTCGAGTGTCTTTTTAATCACGGGTGGGTTCTGTCACAGCCTGTTCTGTTAAAAAAGAAGTCTTAGCTGAGACTCTTAGCTAAGAGATTTTGGGGCAATGGCAGCTGTTTTCTTTTTTAACTTTCATAATCAGGTTTCTAAAATGCATTGTAGGAAGATGTGAACATTGCCTTCATAATGCATTAGCAAGAGAAGCAGCACGTGCAACGTGCTCAAAATCATCATCAGGCAGATGGCTACTTGCGTGTTAGCAACAGGAGGACGTGAGGCTTTTTGATAACTGAGGCCTTGTGGTAGCTGAGGTAGACAATAAAACTTTTCAACAGTGATGCGTGTTGATAGCAGCCCTTCAGGTGTAGCTGGGGCAAATTCTGCTGGCAGTAGTAATGCTTCTGAGCTTAGAGTGCTCTCAAACCATAAGCTGAAGCTGCAGGACACTTGTCTCTTGCAAAAGTTCAAAGCAACTCTCTGGAGAAATGTTTTCCCCTCTTTCAGTCTGAGCTGATCCCAGATTGATGTGAGCTGTAACTCAGAAGTTCTCCCTCGGGTTTTGTTTCTGGCTCTGTTCATCTTTAACTGGCAAGCTTAGAGAATACACTTCTGAAATGATAGGTAGCTGAATCTCCTAATTTGTAGCGAAGGTCGCTGCTGATGCAGTGGAAGTGTGCAGAACATAAATTTGTTATGGCCACGTTACCGAATCTTCCTAGATGCTATCTGTGTTCATTTCAGTGGCTCATACAGAGGGCATCTAAGTGTGTTCTCTTAGCGTTCGTTTCTGTCTGCGCTCTTTATCTGCAAACACCTTTATTTGATATGGAGAGTTTAAACTCCTTTCTGAGGGAACCAGTAGTAATGCCTGGAAATTCAAGCAATTACTGTCATTTTCCCTTTAAGAAGAGCTTTGGTTTTGTTAGGAGGTGCAGGACATTGTATGTTCAATGTGCTGTTGGTTTGTTAAGCATTCTTTGATTAAAAAAAAAATAGCTTCTGGGGGAGCTCGTAAAGCTAATACGGGGTGTTCAGAAAAATGAAGAGAAGTATTTCATTCAGTATGTACTAAATGTGTTATCTGGAAATGGAAATCGGGATCAAAATCCCTGCTTTCCTAGTCTATGGATCTGTAATGTGCTCGTTTAGCAAGCATAAGGGGTGTTAGAGAAACATACATCTGAAAGCACTTCAAAATCACCAGGGCACCTAAAGAATTTAGGCACCTGTGGGCCCTGAATAAAACTAACTGATATCTGTGAAGACTTTATGAAATCCTCACAAAAGAGAGATTTTTTTTTTTTTGAGTTGCTGAAACCTTTATTTACAATTCAGTAGTGACAAGATGGCTCTGAAGCTTTTCTCCTCCCTCCAGTTTTTCCCCTTTGACCACTCAATTACTGGACTGGTTGGAGATGTATTGATAAATGTTGCTGTAAGCTTCAAAAGCTCTAGCAAAAGTTAGATGTGGCCACTTAGATGCACGCCTCTGGATGAATTTAATTTTCCTAAAGCTCTTCAAAACTGAAAACTAAATTACATTGCTATTTTTATGCAGGGTAGCACTGAGCTTGGTGTTGAGATTTAGAAAACAAACAAAAAAAAGCAAATGCAGTTTTGTACCTGCAGGCTCTGGGTACTTTTCAGATTTTTGCTTGTGCGTGTATGGAATATACACATATGTTTGTGTATGTGCTGTGTGTTCAGAGCAGCAGGCAAAAATGAGTGTGCTCATACGTGGTCCTTGTTCACTGCCTGAGAGCATTGCATCCTTCTGATTATTTCATGCAGTTAGTAGAGTATCACAATTACCAGATGCATTTATTCTGCAAGAGAAACTTCAGGTTGTTCCAGCAAATTTATTTTTAGGTTGATTTTACTTATGCCAGAAGTTGTTGTTTCTGTGATTGTAGCTGTAGAATGTTTTGTACCCATAAGAGAAGATACCTCTTGGTTTGCTGTCTGTAAGGTGTAGCCATTAATGTGATGTTGCTTAACTGGTTTGCTGGCATGGATGGCTACATTACCTTTCATTGGGTGCTATAGGCAAGTTCTGTATGGATTTTGAAATAGTAGTTCATCTTGTAAATGCTCTTAGTTTTGTTTGACAGTTCATTGTTTATATCCTTTAATCTAGGGAGTTTGTCCTTACAGTTCGCAATGCTGCAGTCAGCAATCCTGCATTAAACACACTGATGACTTCCTGAAAGTGCATTACTTTGCTTTTTGCATGAAATTTTTAATTTGAGCTGAATTTCTCATTTTCTTGTTTGGTAACAGAGAATGGAGCCAAGTCTGATTTTCTTCCTTTAACTCTGACAGAGAAATAGAACAGAGCTTTTCAGGTTTCCTTTTTTTGGTGAACAGCAGAGAAAATGAAGGTGAATTAAGGCAAGACTCCAAAGGCTCCAAGCTCCAGGTGAGAAATGTGAGGATTTGCTGTATGTGAATCGTAGGTGAAAGGACTTTACCTAACAACAGAAGTGGTAAGTGCTGGAAGATGATCAAGTGCTGGTCGGGCCGTGCTGCATCGGGGGCTGATGTATGTTCATGGCCAGAGGCCGTGTCTCTTCCTAGTGGTTAAACTGGATGTAACAATGCCAGCATTTCTGCCACAAGTTTAAATGGTGGTTGGATGCAAACGGATCACGTTTTCAGCTGGTGATGTTTTGTACAGCTGCCTAGATGAACCCCAAATAGCTGCTGCTTAGAATCAAACTGAGCCGATGAGGGCACTGTTCAGTTTTGTTGTGTCTGCTCTGGGTATTTGCTTTTTGTTTGCTTGAACGTGGCTTGAATGGAGACAAAGAGTGGGCTTATGCAGGCACCCCATTATTATTTCAAATAGTTTATCCAAATTTTCAGGTGGGTGAGCCTGATTATTTGTTGTTGACAGAAGGGCTATGTAGGGAACTTGTCCTAACAAGCAGTAATTGTGCGATTAGGAAGGTTTAATGAAGAAAAGGAATTCTAATTCATTCATGGTATTTGGTTTGCTGA
This sequence comes from Pavo muticus, assembly GCA_016647715.1. Classification (NCBI taxonomy): domain Eukaryota; kingdom Metazoa; phylum Chordata; class Aves; order Galliformes; family Phasianidae; genus Pavo; species Pavo muticus. Next base: position 1,185,802 of record JACDJE010000165.1, on the reverse strand, counting down.
CAGTTAATGTCATTTTCATTGAATGAAATCTGTCAGTGACACTTGTATCTCAAGCTATTTGGAATTGCTGGTATTCTGAAGCTCTATTGTTTGCATCTAAAGCCAAACTCTGCAGAAGTCAAAGAATATTCTTCTAAAGAAGTGAAAATCTGGTAATCCTGATCTTCGTTTCAGCAAAGGTCTGCTTTTTATGATGTGCTCTGTATTAATGATACATTATTGTATCAATACAGATGTGTTATTCCAGGGGCACTGATGTGAAATAGTGTAAGTCTGGCTGCAACAAAGACTTGTTTGTGACTCCTGGGTGTGGTGTTACAATCCAGTGCTGGTTCTTGCCCTAATGCTGTGCTATGTGTGCATTGTGCGTTTGCATCTATAGTTGTTAGTTGATTTCACAGAATTGTACAGTTATTAAGGTTGGAAAAGACCATTAAGATCATCTAGTCCAGCCATCATTTACAGTTACATGAAGGGAAAATGTCTACGTGTCTTGTTTTTAATTTGCAAGTGGCACTTTGGAACAGCAGAGGGTTACAGACTGGGTCCTTCTCAGCAGCTGTGAACACAGACTGTCCTCCTAGCTGAGGGTTCAAGCCAAGGCCTCACTGACAGGGAAAAAAGAAGACGGTTAAATGTAGCCATTGATGTCTCAACTTCAGGTGCTGCTTAGGGTGATTAGATTGTAGAATAATGTAAGCTCTTATGCAAGGAAATAATCTGCATTTGGAAAAGAGCATTTTTTGAAAGTTCTTTGGGTTCCATAGATACTGAATGAAACAGACAGCACTGATATGTGTGTGTGTGTGTGTATATATATATAATATATAATACAGAGTATTAAGTTTGAGGAGGTTGTCTTTGCTATTTTGAATTCCCACCAAGTCATTACAGGATGGCACCAACCTTTGTTGCAGGTAATGGATGTTTCATTTAATTTTTACTGCCTTGTGGGGTTTTCTGCGATTAGCTGCAGGAAATCTTCATGGAAAAGGCATCTGGAACTTTATCAATGTATTTTTGAGAAACGAGGAGCCTTGGTCCCCCCAGTGTGACTAAGTGCATTAAAGTCAGGGTTTAGAAAGTGTCTTGGATGTCATGGCAATGTTCCATGCTCTTCACAGAGCTGACTGATTGTTAGCCTGATCCATTTTCAAGTGCTCCACGTAGATAAACGGCAGATTGTCCATGCCCCAAAGTGACAGAATTGGCTTCTAAATAATAATGAAGTCATGGAGATAACCTGTCCACCAATCAGTTTGATTTCATACTTTTTCTCCTCTTTTATATTTACTCATTTTTCTCTTTTGATCAGTAACCTTTTTTTCCTGCACGGTCTTTGCTGTTAGTGGTTCAAGTGTCCTCTGTTTGTCTTTTTCTCTCTAGCATTTGGAAGATCCTCAATCTGGTGATGAAACAGCTTATTTTTTTCTTTTTGACCCGTTATTTCAATTCTCTCCTACTGTTCACTTTCTTTTAAATCTTTGCCACTGCCATCTTCTGAGTGCCCCAGCACTAGCAAGGATCTGTGTCAAAGAGGGAAAAAACACACTGAAGTGACTTGTTTGAGCTTTGGGCTGAGGCCCTCTGTTAGGGATCTGCTTTTCTGCATTTCCAGGATGGAGGTTTTGATATACTATTAATGTACAGTTGCAGTTCTTTTTGCAGTTTGTCTCCAGTGGATTTCTCATTGTACAGGTTCACACTTGTGTTGTTTCCAGTTCTTGTTGGTTGTTTTTAAATTGGCATGCAGTAGTTTTTGAAACAGTAGGGATGAAACTGTTAAGGTGACGTTTTTAATTATAGATGAGTTTGGAGTTTCGTCAGATAGGACCTATATAGTTAACTCCCTAAGTTTACAAATCTCATGTACTTACATTCTTAAATACACCATTCCTGTGAGAAAGGGCAGCACTCGGTTTTGTTGATGGTGTTTCTTTGAGTTCTGAATATGTATGGATTTGACATAATTGCACTCAACACGTGCTAAAAACGCTGCTATTCATATGCAGTTCTTGCTTGTTAGTGTGGAACATAACATCTAGCTGTGAGCAGAGGCACGGTGATGTTCTGGTGTGGGAGGGCTGTGCTGCTAAGCGAGCTGTGAATGTGAGGCTGTGCTCCTGTCCCTCGCTAGAGGCGGTGCTGAAGAAGGCCTGTTCAGCAGGCTGCTCTGAGCTGGGGTTTCTGAAGGAGCGCTCTTTGGACTCTTGAGTGGCATTTTCAGAGCTTCAATTCACTGCTGTTTAACAAAGGTAGCTTGTTTTATTCACACCTTATGTTTTTTTCTTCTTGGCATAGAGAAGCGCAGGGCACCAGAAATCTGTTATCTGCAGTACAAGTTATTCAGTATTTCTCTGTCAGACAAAAAGTTTCCAAGAGGAAAACAGATCACTGGGAGCTCGGATACTTTGAATACTGGAGTACAGATACTCGAGCACTGCAATAAGTATTCTGAATTTCATATTGAAAAACTGAATTTCACATTGAAAAGAAGTTTACAAAAACATGGATGGAAGTGATACAGATGTAGACAGTACAACGTATGTATTTGCAGCTCTCTGAGACCATTTTTTCCACATTATAAAATCTTCTGATCCAGATAATAAAACTATGGATTTGTAATTGTTCTTTCTGCCTCCATGTAGGCATGCGTTAGATAAAATTAGGTTAATGAGGCTTTGGGGTTGGGGCCTGCTGTTTGGTCCGGCGTTTCAATAACTGCCAGAATTGAGCACTTTCATTTTGACAGGAAATTCATTTTCTTATGAAATGAAACATAATTTATGGTATAAATACATGGTGAATTAGGCATTGTAATGTAGGTGACCCCATGCCCTGTGTGAAGTTTAGAGTTGAATGCTGGTTCATAAAAGTTCGTATTTAAAACAGGGAGGGGAGAGAGAACCAGGGAGGAGTTCCCACAGCTCCATATTTCTCTAAGGCTGCCTGACAGAGCAGCTTGAACTCTCTGCACGGAGCTTTCTCTAAGCAATTTGGTGTGTCTGGCATAAGTATCAGCTTTGAACAGGGTCTTCATTTCTAACCTCCTTCTGTCTCAATACTGAGTGCTGATCAGAGTTCTGCAGCATGGCACTGCCCAGCACTGCAGCCTGCAGGCCCAGCTGTGCTGATGCTGAGCGAAGCCCCAGCACTGACCCGTGTGGAATTGAGTGGAATTGGAGTTGTTTGTGTCAGTGTTCTGTAAAGAAGAGAAATATTTACCTTGTTTCTTGATGTGATACCACATGAAAGTATTCAGTCTCTTTTTAGGCCTTGCTCTTGTATCACAAACATGTTTATTTAATGAGTTGGCTGAGTGGTTTGAAGGACAAAATTGAATTCTTGTGCAGAAGACTTTTCTTGTGAGATTTTTACTAACGAGTGGTAGGAACTGTGCACTACTGCTGTGATGTGATCACATAAGTGGGATTCTATGGAGAAACTCTTCAAATAATGAAAACCAGCATGCATCCGAAACTAAATTGCTTTTGATGGTTTGAAAGAGACATTTTTGACCAACTGCACGTGGGCTGTGTTGTGTGTGAGGTGTTCTGTCTGAGCTGTACCTGTGGATGTTTTTTCCACTTTACTCTGATTCCCGACTGACTGACTTTGTCTCTAAGTTTCCCTTCTAAAGGATAAGGAGGCACCCAAGTAAGTGAGAGTATGGCTCTTGCTTCACTTGTTGCCTGAAAGCTTTTTACAAAGCGTAGATAATTAGACATGACTTATTATCAGAAGTAATTAACGTAACTAATAACTCTAACATTTACTTTCCTAGAAGTACAAGACAAGAAGCAATAGGGGCTTCTTCCCCATCACAATTTGGTATCTGCCTTTCTCTTCTATGCCCCTCTGAGGTCATGAGCAAGTATCAGCTCCTGAAAAGCGTTGCAGAAAAGCTGAACATTGGAAATTAATTATAAAAACTGTCAGCTTTTCCATGTGTCTTTTTTCAAAGTATTCAGTGCTGATAGCTGGAAAAGCCTGGTTAGTCTGCTTAATGGGATCAAAAGGAAAAATAAGCTTCAGTGCAGTCTAGAGTTGCTTGAGATTTATGGATCCTGGGCTGCTCATTTGGCTCTTGTCTCTCTTTAACCTGTAATTCTAGAGTTTGGCGGCCTCTCATCTCCACAGAGGGCTGCTGGCTGTCCGGTGGAACATCATTTGTTGTGCAGCAATAAAAACAAAAGAGGTGAAGAATGTACAAGTGCAATTTCCCTTTTTTAGTTTCTTTCTTGCACAAAATGATAAACGGCTCACAGTATAAAGAGCAGTAACAGAAAAAAGGGATGTTTGAAGCCCACCTCGGGCTGGGAGAACTCAGAAATGCAGTGTGTCCTCTTTGCAATATTAACATGTAGATTCTTTCCTTATCCTCAGAAGGACTCCTTTGGCTCAGTTATGTCAGTCTATGCTGAGTTTAAGGCTCTTGTTACAGAAGATCATCTTCTTGTATTCAGGGAGCACAAAATGCTTCATGCACAGCTGGTCTGTATGAAATAATTGACAGCTCTATAGCCCAATTGTTGCATTAATGTTTCCTGGAAGAGACAGATTGGCTTCACCAGTTTAATCCTCAAACATGTGGTCCATATTCAAATTTGAAATGAGGCGTAACTGCGAACAAGCTGTATGTTTGAGTGGATTTATTTTGCTATATGCCAAATATATATTCTATGCAAGCACACTGCCTGGGTTCTCTTAGCAAGTTACTACTGCGAGCCTTCTAGCAGAGAGTATCCCAGTTCCTCTTACTGTACTGTGTACTGGGCCGAACCTTAAGATACAGCAGGTTCCACTGAGAGGCAGTATTTATGGAAAGACAGACTGCTTTCCTTACTCGCATACTTTCTGCTTTCCATGTTGGGTCTCAGTTCTGGAAGGAATTTTATTAAAAACTGCTGTGTGATACGCTCTGCTGGAAAGCTCCCTATGCATTTGTTGTCTTTCTAACTCAGTTTAAGGATGTTTGAGCCTTGCTGATGGGCTTTGTGTAGCATTTCTGTTTTATCCAGAATAGTTAGCCATACTAATTTGGGGCTGCATGTTTTAGGAGGAGATCTTGGATCAGTTTTGTGTTTTGAATACTAGGCTGGATACCCAGATTACAATTGTCCTTGTTTGGCTAAATTAGACAAGTGGTGCAGCCATGGGAAGGTGCTTTTGTGTAGGTCTTGTCTGAGTTGAGATGCAGTGCTCTTCCAGGCAGTGTTGGTTTAACAGGATGGTAAGGGGCTCCTTAACAGTCAAATTTGGGGATGTTTCTGTTTTGCATAGAACAAACCTGGATCAGAAGCTAGGGTTGGCATAGGAGGCAGGCTGCATGCAGAAGTCAGCAGAAGCCCTACTTAATGGGCACAGAGCAGCTCTGGCCAGATGCTGGGTGCTGCTGACTGATTCCCAAAAATAACTGTCCTTTGCCAGGTGATTGTGCGATGGTGAATGAGGACAAAGAAAAGAAAAGTAAGGGATATTCTAGGATAGCAATTATCCCTTTGGTGTATCTTGATCGTTGTTTCATGAAGATTTTCTGTAGTACCAGACCTGGCTGGGAGCCGTGCCTGGGACACGCAGGGGCTCCTAGCAGTGGGCTTTAGATCTCTGCAGTTAGATGCAGTGCCTCCGGCAGTCAGAGCTTTTATCAGTACTGACTCTGGCTATTTGGGGCTCACAGCTTGCAGTACTGGTAGCTACTGCCATTGTTATGAGTGGCAGCACAGCTGGATTCTCTTTGAAGAGTTTCCATCCGTGTCCTGTTAGGCAGCTGGTAGTTATTCATCTTTCACATTGAGAGATTCTGCTGATAAAACAGCAGCATGTATGCTGGGATGGCACTTCTGTCCCCGTTCACTGCTGCACTGTCATCTTCCTTGGGTTTTGCAGTGCTTCCCCATATGCCCTGTCATTCCAGTATCTGGCTTATTTTCACAACCCTTCTGAGTGTGCAGCTGCTCCACCCTTCAACTCTTTTCAGACAAATCTGAAGAAGTTGGTTTACCAACACCTCAGCCTGGCTATTGTTTCAAGCTCTTTCTAAAACTAATAGCCAATTACTTAAGATTTAATAATCAACTATTGTTCCTTTTCTGAAATCAAACCGAGGAGTTTGTGGAGGTGGTAACACATCCATGTGATGTAACACAGAGTTAATTCAGCCAGAACACACGTGCTGTGTGTCAAGGCAATTATATATGTAGTGCTTTTGGGAAAAACTGCCTTTAACTTCATTATGTTATGCAGAAGACTTTCAGTGCTGCAGTAAAATCTAATGTAAAATGCAATTTTACATTAATTTACTAATCTAAAATGTATTTTCTAACGTAAATATAATCCTGGTGATGACTTTTTCCATAAACGTGGATATAGTGATCATGTGGTGTTTAAACAGCGAGTGTTTAGAAATCTGCTGGCAAATAAGAGGTGTAAAGAGGCAAATGTTCTGCAGTAGGAGGCATCTACTGCAGCATTCTGTTAGCATGTGTTGTGTGCTTAGAGCCAAGGGCCACAGACTGCAGTAACTTGAATCATTTGGGAAGAGGATGAAAGGAGAACGTCTATGGGAAAGTAGACAGGAAAAGAATAGTATATTAAAGGAGAAACATGAGGAAAAACTTTGTGCAGGAAAAAATAGTGGGTGGCAGGAAAATAACTGTGCAGTTTGGGGGAAATATAGAACGAGGCAAAGAAAAGACAAATGCCATAAAACTTGGGAGAAAAAGGTGAAATTGGTGTGTAGGAGTGGGAATGGAAAAAGGGTGAATCTGAAGGGACACGTGGTCTAGAAATAGCTGTGTACAAGTGAAGTGTGTGTGAAAGGAAGAAATGTTAGTGAAAAAATGAGAAAGGAAAAGTAAAGATGTGGAGTTCTGCTGGAAGAGAGAAGCTCTGAAGCAATTTCTGCGCTGCATCCCAACAAACTGAAGATACAGCTGATGATCCTTCAGGCCATTTGTAGACTGCATGATAGTAAATATAACAAATGGAATCTGTCCCGTTGTGTTTCTTCCAGTGCCAAGTTGGTGCAGATTTAGAATGCTTGGCATGGCCATAAACTTTCAGAGAAAAAAGGAGAAGTTAATGGTGAGAAATGAAGTTCTGAAAAATGTTTAAATTATCATCTGTGTTCAAAGTATCCCATAAAATCAGCATAAAGGATTTTATGGTATGCTTTAATTCACAGATTAGCCAAGAGTGAGGAAAATGTATTAAAGTTAATTTACACTAACTTATTTGATGCAGGCTGTTTTAGGATGGATTTGGGAAGTTCATTAATAAAGCTCTGTAGATTAAAATCAAATCCACATGTCTTAGTCTGTAAAAGCAGGCATTTATAAAATAAATGAATATATCGTGTTACTCCTGTTTTTCTTTAAGATGACTTCATGTGAACTAGGATCAAGTGCAGAGTTACGAGATGTCAGAGCATGTTGAAAGGTGTTAGCCTAATACACAGCATCACCTCTCCTAAGCTGAGTAGGTAGGCAAACTTTGGGGTTTTGTGAGTTGTTTTTGTTACGGTAGAAACAAGAAGCAAATCTTTCTTGTTATAGTCCAGTTTCTTTATCAAGAATGTATGAAAAATACGTATATATGGACACACACACACACACATATATATATATATATATATATATTTTTTTTTACCCCTCCTGAATAAAGCATAAAGGAAACAGGAGTAACTAATCTCTGCTCACTGATTCAAGCCTCGTAGGTTTTCCTGCAGGCTCTTGTCATCTACCTGCAGCTTTTCTTTCTGCTGGAAGTTCTTCTGCAGAGTGCTTGTGTTCCCCTCACCTTGCCCCGCTCCATTTCTCTCCCCATCTCTCTCCCTGTTGCTTTAGTTACCTGTTCCACATTGAAACTTGTTAAAGTTCATGCTTTTCCTGCGTAGAGGCCAGCTATTGTAATTCTCATCCTGAGAGGCTTCACCCGTCGGAGCTGAGCCGTACCGGGTCGTTCTTAGTGTGGAACATCTGACGGCAGATCTCGCAGCAGAGCTGTGTTTTAATCCTTATCTTTGAATCTTCTAACTCTGCTTGCTATGATTATTTTTTTCCAGAGTGCAGCGATGTTTTACCTTTTCAAACACAAAAAGAAAAATTTACTTTCTGTTTCCTAAAGATACTCTTTGATCAGAGGTTCATGTTAACAATTTCTTTTTTATTTCAAGACCAAGAGAGGAATGCCCAAGGGTGACATAAATCATCTGTAGCTCTGAAAGCCTTTCAAATAAAGTATTTTTTCCTTAACAGGATTGAAAGTTGTGATCTGTCATCAGGTTCTGAGGTACTTATTTGAGATCTAAGCACTGCATTTTGCCTTTCACTGAATTTTGGGGGAAGCTATTTACTCCACTGAAGGGTATGATCTGCAGTCTAAGGACATGTACTGATTTCAGCTGACTAATGAGAAATCACATTGAAATGAAGAGTACTAATTACTTATTGTTAGTAAGTCAAGAATAACTACTGCTAAGAGAACTACTTAGAATGGCAAGACTATTGTAGCAGCGGGTGGTAAGACTGGAAAAGTCAGTGAAACTTTCGGATTCTGTCAATGTTATTCATAGCTTGGCTTAAACAAAAAGAACACTGAGCCCATCTTTTAGGGATGAAATGCTGAGATGTATCAAAAAGAAAGCTTTTCTATCGGTGTTTATCACTCAAAAAAACTTCATTTGAGCTTTTAAAAGTTGGCACCCTGTGAAAATAACATCTGTTAAAACATAGCAGACATGGAGGAACGTGTTTCTCTACATCTATTCTTCATTCATGGTGATTTTGACTTAGAACATGTAGTCTAGCACAGCAAATATTGAGATTCACTGCTAGTAAGTGATATTTAAGATGAAGTAATTTGCAATTTCTATAAAGGAAGTTATTTCATTGGAATGTGTGGCTTATAGAAAGAAAGCGTTGTGTTTTTAACTTGGATAACTTGATTTCAATCTCTGATAGCCACAGTGGTGTTGTGTTGTTCAGTAGACATGATAGTCCCTCAGTAGACACAATAGTCACTCAATCTGTCTTTGTATTTGAAATGAAGAAATTGAAACTAATTCCATGGAATTATAGTTTGTATTAATATATTTCTGCCAAAAATACTTAGATCATAAATACTTAAATGTTCGTTGTGATCAATGGACATTTTGGTTTCAAAAGATATAATTAGCTTTCTAAGATCTAGCAAAACAAGGGATGGGATATGGATCATTTGTCATAACATTGATCTTAAAAGTGTTCTCCTTTATGTATTTATTTCAGGACAGGTGATGAGGTGATAGAAACTTGCAGGTCTTATGCTGTGGCAGAAATGAGGTAAACCAGCTCTGGTAGTTGTTATTACAGAGCATACGTATTATGTTATTTTGAACTGTTTGACTGTGAGGCTGAAAAATATTTAAACAGAATGCAAGCACCAGAACAGCTGTGACAGCATAGGAAGTTTCAAGTTTTCTCTTTTTTTTATATATTTTTTCCTTCAAGACCTTGCTGTCTTCCTCTCCTTTTACATCAAAGAACAGCTTGTTTGTTTTGAGTTCCCTGAAGTAAAGCTGGAAGACACACCTTTCCTTCATGTAATGAAAGCTTCAAGCAGGGCGAGGAATGCTGGAAGTGGGGGTGCCGGGGAAGGTGAGCTGGTGTGGGGCTGTGTGGGGGCAGCAGGGCTGCTGGGGTTAGCAGGGCTGGTGCCCAGGGACGGGAGCTGCAGAGGTTCATCTGAGTGGGAGCTGCCAACTTTACAACCTGGCGAGTAAGGATAAAGCCAGCCTGTCACAAATGTTAGAGGCAGTATGATAAGGCTGAGCAAAACTTGTCTGATCATCCTTTGGTGATGATAGCAGTGTCAGTTATTTCTGTGTGAGAACTAGATCTTTGAAATTGCTTTAAAATAGCTTCAGGTCCACCCACGATGTCCACAAAAGGCCTGTTGTTGTGAGGCCGTTTTGGAGGCCTCCCAGGTCAGTGGAAATGCCTTCTGTTCTGGGCATGTTGATGCACTCCTCTGAGCACTGCTGCTGAAGACCTTCATCTCAGGTCAGGCAGTGGTGGATTTGTTTTGCTGACTCACTGATCTGATAGGAAGCAGCATCTCTGCTCCAGAGAGCTCCTTCTGTTGGGAAGGACCTCGCACACAGGTCAGGAATGCGTTACAGAGCAGAAGATCCAGATTTACATCCAGTTCTGCTCTGGGTGCAGTAATTCTACTGAAGTCAGTGAAGGTAGTCTATATTTTTACTGATGTAAGTGGAAACAGAAACATCTACCATTTAACTTAACTTAAAGCACCACACAGCAACTTGCTGTACTTTTTTCACTTTATGTTTTGCAGATACCATGTATAAACCTGGTTTATGTCTTTTCTAAGTGGCAGTTGGTATAAACATACAGTATCAGTGTGTAGAATGAAATATGTGAGAAGTTCCCCTTGGAAATGAAGGGAAGAGGTTATTAGAAACAACCTAATTCAAATTAAGGTGCCTGAAGTGTCACACTTGCTTCAGTGCTAAAAAGCTGGCACACCTGGTGAGGGGAAGCAGCTACAGCTTCCCCTCACCAGGAATTCAGTATTCAGTATTAACTTCAGTATGGACTGAAGTTAAGTGTATTTCTCTGATTTCTCTGGTACTTCTTTTTAAAGGGTGGTTTTTCTCAGCTGGAAGGATACTTTCTTTCCTCACCTTCCATGGCAATCATACAGTACAAAAAGCAGCAAGAACATACAGAGCCATGTTCTCTATTTCTTAGAATTAAGCTTTCACACCTTTCAGTGCAGTAGAAAAATAAGTTGTTTTTGACTGAACAGGACATCTTTCCATGTTCCACAGGCTTTAAAGAGCTGATGTCTTCTATTCATTTTCATGAGCAAGCTGAAAGATTGCCAGCTGGTATTTTTTGTCTACTTAGAAATGATGTTGGTGAGTTTGAAGGTTTGAGCCCAGAGAACTGCTGTGTGAGACTTCCTCCTCTGGCTGGTACCTCAGTGACAGCTTACTGCCCGAACACCAGCTGGATTTCATAGAGCTGCACTGGCTGGCTTTTTTTCATAGAGTGTTGCTTGAAGTGTGCCAGAATAACAGGTCCTGAAGGTATTACACCTCATCAACTTTATGGTTGTTTTGGCTGTATTTGGGGGGATTTTTATGGGGAAGAACATACTCATTTCTGTGGAACTGGGTGCATGGCTAAAATGCTTCAGCTGGAAGATCACAATATGCTATTGTCTCTGTGAATTCAGATTAGTAAAGACGACTTGTTGTTTGTGGAGAAGATGCAAGTAAATATTGAAACAAATGCAGCCTTTATAGATGAATTGGCTTATTCTTGAAAATGCATTTTCTTTTTATCAGGCTGCCTTTTTTCTCCTTCCAGTTTCCAAAGAATTTTGGAGTAGAATAATGTGTGTATGTGGAAAAATTGTTGTTCAGAAGTGTCTCAACCTAGCTAAATATTTAAACATACAGTTTGCCTACATATATGCTTTTAAAGCAGCGGCTTCCTGATTCAGGGCTTAACACGTTATGTCTGAGGTGGTGCTGGTTTTGGAAGTTAGGCTCTGTTACTGCAGTACATGAGTCCTTCTGGTTCTGTAATTTATTGTTAGGTAGGATTTCCCTGGGAAGTGGTGCAGAGATCCCCACTTCCAAAAAGAAGTTACACTGCTTATGTTGGGTATTATTAAACCAAACACGAGGGTCTAATTCCCGGAGTGTTAGATTTGCTGAGTGCCCCATGCAATGCAGGGAAGGGTGCAGGTGTTCCTGCACTGGGTTCAGAACAGCCAGTACTGTCTGTGCTGGCCAAGAGGAACTTGAAGCAAATACGTTTGGGGATACTGCAGGGCAGAGGTGACTTAAGTCTAGAAGCATACTTCTTGGGTCTTGCACAGGGAATCTGAGCTTCAGGTTTGGAAATCATGCATGTTGTTAATTAGAAGCTTAACTTCTCATGGATTTAAGTGGACGTCTAGATTCAATATGCTACTTGGAAATCATAATGTCTTAATGCAGCAAATACGAGGAATAGCAAATATTTTATAAGAAATACAAATAAGTATTGTTAATATATTGAGTGTGCATAACATAAGGTTAAATTAGATGAACTCATCTGAGGATCTGATTCATGCTCTTGCCCTCTTTAATTTTTCCTTATGCTGGTGTTGTATCTGAACTCTGAAGTTAGAGTTGTTTGTGGCAGTGGAACTCCAGATTTCTTAGTTTGTAACTCTGGAAGCTCCATCCGTGCTGGCAGAGAGATTTGCTCTTTCCCCTAGGGATGTCCAAAGGGAGATATTTCCTTTCTGCAGAGAAGACTGGGCCAGCCCTCATAATAATTTGCATCAGCCACCATTAGAAAAAAATACAGAGAAAGCATTGCTGGCATTCCTCTTGGATTGCTGGTTTATCTTGTTGCTGTGCTTTTGTTTTTCTTACACTACCTCATTTAAATCTTAATCATTTTTAGCAGGATGTGTGTGACGAACCAAGGTGTTTATGTTGAGTGACCCATGAAACTTTCAGAGGTGCAAGTCTCTAGAGCTTCTTAGTAGATCTTTCCCAGCTGGTGCTAAGACTGCATTTGATTTTTAGTGTAGCAGAGATTGCTGTTCTCAAATTTGAAATTACATTAAGTACAATTCTAGCATATGTTTCTTCTGCTGATTTTCAGCTTTATGGCAACTAATTATGTATATTGTTAGGTTCTTTTAGATAGTTGTGTTTTTATTTGTAATTGTAATTACAGAGTAAGAAGTTTCTTGCTGTCATGTTTCTATGATGCCGTTCCTGTTTATTAATGGTACTGTGCTAAGTGCCAGGTGGTCCTTATTTGTTCTTAGAGGTGTAGGTGTTTCTGCAGGACAGGATAAGACTGGGGTATTAAGCAAGAATGTGAAAAATCTTTTACATGTGTGCATATCTGACTTTGTCTTACTACTTTGACCATTGTTAGCTGAACTTAGCAGCTTCACACAGCATGGTATGAGAGATGGCTTCTTACTACAGAAGTTCTTTTGGCCAGTTTGAGGATAGTTACAATGATCTAATAGTATGAATGTGTGAGTACACAAGGCTAGGGCTGATAGCCACTGAAAGGTGCTTACCTGCACTAGAATTTAGGAGCTTCACTCTAGGAGCCGCATTGCATTCACTGGAGATGCAGCAGGGATCTGGAATGAGTTTTGTCCCGCATCAGAAATTCTTCCTGATAGACAGGGCTCATGTAGTCCGGGCTGTTTGCCTGCACATCTCTGATCCAGGTGGGATGAGCGTGGGCCCCAGTCCCTGCTCTTTATTGCTGATTTCTAATTGGAGCACAGGTAGTCTGAGCCTGGTTCACACTAACCTCCATTAGCAAGATCTTAAATTACTTACGACCTTCTTTCTTATCACTGAGTTCTTGAGACTTTAAAAATGTTTTAAGATGCTGCTTTGATAGAATGGCTGACTGACAGAATGAGTGATCGAATAATAACTAATTCAAAACAGTAACAGGGCACGCTAAGTTCAGGCAGAACTTAAAGCTAGGAGTAAATGTCAGGAGTGATGCATACTTAGAAGCCAATTTCAGAGATATGATGCGGCCTCCAGACTACCTATGCTGTGAGAGCTGTGGGTATGGGGAAGAATCCCAAATAAAAGGAAATGTTAATCAGGTTGTTGGCTGGGAGGCAGTGAGAGAACCTACAAAACCAAATCCCACATATAAACCTATCAACAAGTAATTAGGGAGGCTGAAACAAGAGAATGTGGGTAGGAGGGAAAACTTTGTAGTGCTCTCAGTTCTGTTTTTTCTCAGGCTTTTACAAATTAATGGGCCCTTAATTTTTATTTCTGCGTATTCTCAGAGTCTGTCCATGTCTTCCCATTTTTTTCTTCTTCACTGCTAAAATCCAAACGTTCTAACAGGCCACGGGGCTCTTGACATGCAGTAGGTCCTTTTCATTATCAAAAATGCACGTGCATGTAAAAACTTCTGTGCAAGTACTGTTCTTCTTTGCCCAATAAGTACATATCGTTATGAAAAAGTGTTTATGGGACTAAAAATCTGAGCCAGCATGCAGAATGTTAATATGAGGCCATTTCTGTAAAACAAAACTTTGATAATAGTTCCATTTCCCCCCTTGTGCAATATACTGTGTTCTTTTCTACTAGCAGTTAAACGTACTTTTCTAATATAATTCAGTAAGTGATTTTTATTTTCCGTTGTTGTTCTCCTGTTCACAATTCTGCAGTGATACGGAATGCAGATCAAGTAGTCTTGGGACACTGGAATGCAGTCAGTACTCTGATACTCCCCAAGGACTTGTGTTATGATGGAAGACATGAGGGAGGGATTTAGGGTAACGTTAGCTTTGATTTCCTAAAGAAAACATTCTACTATTGCAGTTGTTAATCACATACTCATAATGCAGTCTGAGATCTAATCTTTTCTCTTTACCTCCTCTAAATGTTAGAAGCCTATGGCAGGGGGCAGGAAATTTACACCCGTATCAATTAAAGATTAATTTTTGAAGGCGGTGTGTGGAAGCCTTTCATGTGTTGCTTTTTGTGTGCATTTGCTTTCATCTTTAGCAGTATGTTTCAGAGAAGCAAACAACTGACCGCTCTGTTCATTGTGGGCATGGCTGCCCTCACCTCAGAAGGCAGCACTGTCTGGCTTTCTGTACTGCACACTGCGTAGGCAGGTGAAACTGGGGAAGTCTGGAAGACAGGTAGGGAGGAAAAGATGAGTAAGATGCCCAGCTAACAGCAGTATATACTTCACCAGATCAGGCACTCCTTGTTAGCAGAGCTGAAGGCGTTCCTTGGATATGACAGCTTTTCCAGGCTTTCACAGGACTAGCATGATTATCTTCATAGTGTACATGATTTTTGGTATATAAAACATTAAATAATAAGTTACAGACGTAGCTGATGTTTTTATGGATGGGAAATGAGTAATAACTACTTTCAAGTCATCTGAGCACTGAAGATGTGTAAGTCTTTCTATGAGTGGAACTGTCCTGTCCTGGAACTGTTTCCAAATCTGAATGACCTTTTCCATCTCCACTTTGCAGCAGTACTGACTGGCACGTCCAGATGTCGGATGGGAAGGTCATTTTTAAGATGTGACGTGAACATGGGTCAGCACTGCTTCTCTAGCAGATTCCTTGTTTGTTTTAATCACAGCATGCTCTGAATACAACTTCAGGCAGGTTGTTCTCTCTCTTCTGTGGTGTAAGCTCAGTGTCAATAGCGAGGGAAGGAGACAACCTCCTGTATAGAGTGCTTCATCTATTACATGGAGTAATTCTTCCATTGCAAATATTTGACTCTTTAAATACTGGAAACTTTCCTAGAATTAGAGACTTGTTAAGGCATGGATGTTACAAAGACCACTTTTAGCAGCTTACAGACAAGAAAAAAGATGTAAGACGTGCTAAAATCATATGAGCTATTCCCTTTGCATGCCTCCGTTCTGTAGATTTCAGTAGAAGGATAATTTATTGTCGTTAGTAAACAAGAGACCAGAAGAATGGCATTTGCTATCGCATGTTACTAGGTGCATTCAACTAAGAGAGAGATATTCAGAGTACTGTCAGCTTATCCAGCATAATGAGGCTGGCGTAGGCTAGCTCACGTAAAGCAAGATCACAATTCAGTACAAATTTATTAGACTATAAAGCCATAGTTATGCATTACCTCTGGAAGCAAGCACTTCCAGGTGTTACTGTTTAGCCTGTATGGTTGGGATTCTGTCCTACTTTGAATGCAAAATCTTTTTTTATTATTTAAATCAACCCTGCACCAGGATTGCTGTGTGTATGTCAGACGTTCACTGTGGAGTTACAGCATGGTTTATTGCTGACCTTTTTTTTAGATTTCTTTTGCTCTGCCAGATCTTGGCTTCTTTAGAGCCCGGATTTTCAGCTGATATTGAAGCATGCAATGATTAGGTGATACAGTCAATTATTTATATAAGCATAGGAAAGGGTAAAAAGAAGTTCAATATAATACAAATTAACTAAATTCAGTTCAGTAAATTTGTTGTAATCCTTTTTTTGAGAAAACTTATTTGCCTGAAACTTTCCTGGAGTAGGACAGGGGTTTTCCTTCCTTGCTGCTGTACCTCTTCTGTCATACTAACACGCACGCCTGGCTCTGGCTGTAGGCCCAGTAATCTGCAGTAACGAAGTCCTGGTACACTCACTACTAAATTAATGCCCTGGTATCTTAACATCAGAAGTGATGACTCTTCGGCCTGTCATCTCCTGCAGCTCACAGAATGGTTGTGTCCCTCAGCCGCCTGATTTTTGTCTTCTGTTTTGCTGTGTTGTTTTGGCTTCTGGTATGTTAACGATGACTCGGGGTGTCGGAAAGCTTCGTTTCTCATCACACAGGAGATTGTTTCTAATCCTTGATCTTCACTGTTATAATTTTCGTGAATATTATAGCACAAGTAGAATTAAATGTGGACTTTATTTGGGGGAATTAGCTTCTTACATTGGAAAGCAATTTGGGCTCTCGATTGAATATGAGAACTGCTAGCTTCCTCACTGTGTTCTACAGCACAGAGTGCGATAAGGTTATTTCACCATCTGCATGTATTCTTTTGGCACATTGCTAGTAGATTTGATGTGCTGATTTGGAAAATAGAACTTTTCTGTGAAGAGTTACTTTAAACACATGAATGCCTTTCTCTGTGCTGGAGCGTAGATTTCTTACTGAATGCTGCCATGATCTGAAGTGAACATCAGTGGGAACCAGAATCACATGTGCTGCTGACAGCTTTGAAACAAAACAAATGAAACCCACTTTATCAATTCTATACTCTTTAGATTTTTTTTTGTCCAGAGGACCTCTCTAATTGTTGACTGGAATTTGATAGCTGAGCAGTTGGCAAGAACAAACCAGAGTAAATCCGTTTCAAATACTTGCTACTCGATCCTTGGAATAAAACCAGATGACAATAAAAGTTCTGAATAATTTAATAAACACAGTGCTGAAATAGCAGCCTGTGTGACCTCGAAAAGCACCGTGATGAAGGTGGATTCCAGTCTGATTGTGACAACACCGCGTTCTTCAGCAGTTCTAAATCTGAACAGATTTATACCTTCATCTAAAAGCTCTATAGTTGTTTTTGACAATGTGGCTTCATGAAGTTCTCTCAGGCAATCCTCACAGCACACACTGTAAGTTAACCGCTATTATCTAGAGTTCATTTACTGACAGAGCCATGTGTGAAAGGTTCCTAGGTCCAAATTGGTTTCCAATATACTGAATTAATTCCAGAATTCAATCTCATACGTTTTTACAGCATCCAGTATTTAATGACAAAGCCTAACTGAAATCTAGACTTTCCAAAACTCAGAAGGTTGAAGTTACTTTTTTCTTCTCTTGCAGATGAACTTTCAGAAGCTCTTCAAGTTAGCCAGAGATATGGCAGATGCTGCACTGTTTCAGTATTACTGAGCTCACATTAGGAGCAAAAGGGTTGTCCTGAGCCAGGTCTGCTCCCATTGCTGTAAGCACTCAGGGGCAGTGGGTGCAACTTTGTATTACAGCTGGGCTGATGAGCTGTGTGCATTGTCTGCATACATCGGTCTTGTTTCTTTCTCCAAAACCTTTTCCTTCCCCCTCTATCTCAGCAGAATTGCTTGGCTGAACTGATTTAGAGAACGGGGGCTACAGAAACGACCCCCCCTCAAAACGGTCTCTTCTTGGTTAATGCTCTGTCTAGCTGCCCGTGAGGTCAGATGAGTGCCAGTGGTATTACGAGTGCAAGGGAAGCACAGGCAAGATGGGTGGAAGAGCTCTTGAATGTAGCGGTACTGTAACACTAGGCTTCAAGCAGAGTTCCCTGTCGGCTTAATGATTACTTTTGGTTTATCTTACGGAAAATAATGGTCTTGCTGTACTTGTCTGTGATTGCTGCCTTGCTTGCCTGAGTTCTCCTTTGTGCTAACACCTGTATTTATGTGGCTAGTTGGATCACAGTAGATCCAGCTGAAAACTAAAGTAGCAAAAAGAAGAATCTCAACAAGATGGTATTTTAAGCATAGCAAAGGACAAGGCAGCATGTGTGTGTCCATTGTGGCAATAGATTTAAATTTCCTTGTTTTGACATCATGTTGTAAATGGTGATATAGAAGCAGCTTCCTTTGCCATTTTGTTGATTCTTACCTGATGTGCTGTTCCAGGTTCAAAGGCTAAGCTGAAGGCTAAAAACCTTCATGTGACCTGTGGTGGTGCAGCCACCTCATCGTCAGTCCGAGTTCTCTCAGTAAGATTCCAAACACTATGGTATCTTTATTGAGATGGACAATGAAGCCTAGATTTAGGAAAGACATTGGTGTTAGCAGCATGTGTTTCAAATTTGTTCTGTTGAGTTTCACTTCAGTAAATACCTCAGTGGAACACAGAGCAATATTTGGGATGTGTGCTCTTTGCATGTGAGCGTGACTATTTACACTGAGCCACCTCTTTAAGATTAAGCACAGTTATGTTCTCTGATGATCCTGGCTGTGCTGAGGAAATGGCATTCTAGTCTCTCCAAACACATTTTGTGTGTTCCAATAGGCTCAAGGCTTTCTTTGAAGATTTTCTTTCATTCAGAAATGCGATTCAATGCAATGCATTCTAGCCTTTCTCCCTAGTGTTGTTTTCTTTTAGGATTACTGTTTGGTCATTGTTCAGTTTGGGCCATACTCAATTGCCCTTGTAATTAGTGTGGAGCTAATAACCGTGTACTGACTAATCATGTCTGCTCTGATTTTCTGGGATTGTCGTGACTCTTTCAGCTCCAGCTGGCTTTTGTGGGGAGTTTTTGACATTTAGCACATCTGCAGCCAGTATATTTCAGTTATGAACAAACTGTTAGTGTGATAGCATTGAGTGATAGGATTATTGTGACTAAACGTGAGTGCCTATAATGTAAGAATCCTTATTCAAATGGGCCACCCTAGGATCTCTTCCTAGGCAGTGAAGTTGTACCATTATGTCGTGGGGTAAGAATGTAGCACGTTTCATTTTGAAGCGGATGGCTGCTTTTGGCCAGATGATTCATGCCGTAGGAAAAGTGGGAAGAGATTATCTATTGACTTTTTTTAGGCTTCTCCAATTTTCTTGAAGACCTGATTTAAGTGTCTGTGTAGAACTGCTTGTGTAAGATTTGGGATTTACGTTCAGGTACATCTGAGGAAGTAGAAATTGCCAGACATAAACAGAGTTTGAGGAACTCCATCCCAGGTTGAAGGAGGAGGAGTACCTTTAAAATGTAAAGGCTTAAGTGCACGTGACAAAATTCACATTCATGCACTGCTTCTTAAAACTTTAAACTATATAGGAATATTCATATTGCCACCATAGCAAGCTCATGAGCTCATCTGCTCATGAGGTCAGCATTTTGAAGACTGTCAGTAATCATTCTTTCCTTCTGCCTTTGTAAATGGGGCTGTACTTCTTATTTCCTGCGTAGTTCTTGGAAGCAGGCATAGTTTCCTGCCTTAACTTTGCACGTACTGTTTGACAAGTTCAGTCTTGTTTGGCCAGATATTCCATCTCGCGTTAAAAGAAAGAATTGGTTTACCTTCTGTAAATCCAGATTCTGTTTTATTTCATAGTTGTGTTTACAACAAGTTTGTTTAAAGCTGCAAAGACTGATTTGTATAGTTCTTGGCTGTCACTATTCAAGAGGATGAAATTAATAACCACTCCCTTTTCAATCCCTAAAGCATTTTCTATCCAACAACCTTTTAAGGTAGGTAGCACTGGGTAGCATATCTGCAGTGCTCCGGTAGTGTTTAAAATACTTGCTCAATCTTGATTAAGCTTCAAAAGTCTTTGGCAGAAGTAATAGATCAATGAAATTTCTTAATATGTGCGCAAGGAATATAAAACAGAAAATCAGCCTACATTTCTAGAGAGTAAGAACTTTAACTTTTTAAGATTATTCTCAGTTTACTTCCTTCAATATCAACAGTGGGACATTTGATAGAACTGTCACTTCCAGTGCACTTCTCAAAAACTGAAATACAGTGCAAAGTACTCTGCGTATGTTACAGCTTATGGCAGAATGGAAAGAAATATGAAGCAGGAAGTTAGATTCGTTTGGCTGTGATGTTGGTGTAAACTGTATCTTAGGCACAAAGCATATGTTAAATTTTAAGCACTTGAATTAGTTCTTGAAATTGCTGAAGATTTAGTATGTAACAAAGCATTTGCAGAAATTGGGATGGATGTGTAAACTTCGCTTTGTTCTCCAACAATAATATTTTTGACATTCTCTTTCTTAAGATTATTTTTCCCCCCACCTTTGCTGCAGGTGTTCACCTCCCATGGGCCTACTGTCATCATGCCAACCTGGTTCTGTTCTCGGGAATGGTTTTATCATGTAGGAAAATTTGACGAGGGTGGAAAGGTGAGTGGTACTCTAACTCAGACTCATGTGGACCTATTCTGTGTTTCAGGCCTTAGGAGTTTTGGTTCCAGTGGTTTTAGTGAGATTTTGGAAAGTATTCCTTTAGTAGTGCATTACAGAGATTTGCTAAAGCTATTTCCTATTCTAGTATTTAAACTACAGCTGCTTATTCTCTCCGTAGCCTCTAAATAGAGCTATGCATTGTGTGTGTGTACATACATATACATACATGACACGTGTGTGTATGAGGATATACAAATGTTATTCTTTGTTCTGCCAGTAAAAACTTAATTTAGGCACTGGCAGACAGAAGTGTTAGAATGGAGGAAAGATTTGCCCTCAGTTCTGTGGCGGGTGAGTGGCGGAACTGGTGCCTGTTCCCAGCACAGCCTGCATTCGCTGACCTGTGCTCTTGGTTTCCTTTGTAGTATCATTCCTTATAATTATATTTTCATTCCCTGAAGAATGTTTGACGTAACTTCTGGAGCATTCTTAGTAAGCTCAGAAAAGAAAGCAAGCTAAAACACAATAGGAACAGTAGAACCCCAAGCCTAATGATAAAGTTCAAGAGGTTAAGTTAAGCAGACCATTATTCTGTTTGTTTTGCTTTTACGTTTGGTTTTCTTTCTTTGTTCGGTTTTCTTTTGTGTTTTTATGCCTGTTTAAAAATTGTGCTTTGCTTTTTATGTGTAGCTGTGTATGTGCTGCTGTTTGCTCAGATGCAGTATGTTGACAGTCTTAGTCCTAATGATTTTTCAGCAGCAGCATAGCCCTAAAAATTATCAGTGACAAGTTCAACTTCTTGTCCCTATTGTGACCTGTCCAACACATCAAAGTTAACTGTCTAGTACCGAGGACGTTCAACAGGTTACTAACAAGAAGTGCAAGTGGTCATAAACAATGAGGTCAGAGGATACATAATCATTTAGCACTCAGTACTGTAAGTATTTAGTATTGATCTGACTCTTTTCCATTTGAAAGGAATTTAAGGCAATGGTTTTCTTTGTGTTTATAGGCCTGTTATGAACCGGTGCTTTTATTAACTAGTGATGAGTACTCTTAATGATCTTACCTATATGCCTGTATGTTCTGACCTGACCCATCATCTCATTGTGTTAACTTGATCTCTTCCATCTCTGTTTTTGAGTTACTATTTAGCAGTGTGACCTCTAAGTGTCAGATTGCTGCAAATAAACACAGAAAGAGGCCAACAAATGTCCACGTTTCAGCCTCCTCCATCTGCTAAACTATTTGCATGCCAAAAAGCTGCATTTCTCATTTGGGTTTAAATCCAAACACCTGTTCTTCATGTTTCAGTGCTTAGGACAAATGGAATATAATTCTTCCATGGAGGAAATTGTGATTTGATGTTTATGTTAATAGTATGGGTAGACTGGCAGAATATAAATATATAATCTATATGTAATCTTAAAAAATTAAAATCTGACATTATCTGGGTAAGAGTCTGAGAAAGCACAGATGCTGATGTCTTTTGCTTGCTGTAGGTCAGGCTGAACAGAGATCAGCATTTCATCTGAAAAGGAATGAAAGTGATGGAGCCAATGATAAATGAGTCTGCAGAGAAACTATTTGAAAATTCATTCCATTCCCCATGCCTAATAACATTTTTGGTTAGCCTATCATTAATTACCATTTAGAATTGATCACATCCCTTCCGTGTGATGTTCCCATCATCTTTAACCAAATTTATCAGAATTTATTTGGATGAAAGAATTTCTTGTAACCTGCTATTTTCCAAACAATCAAGTAAATTTAACATTAGAGGCTTCAGGTCTTGTAACTAAGGAAAATGATTTAAAGCCATGATTTGGATAGGAGCCAAAAGATAGTATGACAGTTTTACAGAGGGAGACTTGAGAGTATACTGGGTAGTCCTGAAGAGAAGGTATTCATAGCGATTTAACTTAGCTTGTGATTGGTCTGCCTGCATGCTTCTGGTGACTGCTCCAATGGAAGTTAAAGTAAGGAATGTTTTCAACTGTGGTAATCTCTCTTTAAGTAACTCCAGTGAGCAGTTCCCTACAAAATATAAATACAATTGTCATTTAATACAGAAATTGTCTTCATGAAAATCCTGAGAGAGAATTCTTCATAAATTACTTCAGTTGATTTTTTTTTCCACTTTCACACATTTAAAATAGAGAATAACTACAATTTCTTAGTCCTCACTTCCAGCAGCTCAGTAGATCTTCCCCTTGTCAGTACTCTTTGAGCAGCAGATACTGCTAGATGTTGGCTCCTGGCAGAAGAGCATCTGATTCTGAGAGGCTTTCCTTCAGCAGGAGCCGTGTGCTGAGTTCACCTTCATGCTACCACCCTTCCCTGCGTGTTCTTTCCATAAGTCCAGCAGTTCATTCAAGACTGAGGAAATACTGTTGGGCAGCTGTTTCCATAAGGTACTTTGGAAAAATAAGTACTTTGGTTTTTACTTGGCATCTCTGTTTTGGTGCTGAACAACTCTGAGTTCAGTGTTTTTCTGCTTAACCTTAGGTGTCGTAATGGGCACCATTTGACCTGTTTTCTAGGCAACTCTATTGTAACAGTAACATGATTTTTTCTTCAACTAATGTCCTGAAGTTTGTAGTAGGAAAGAAGTTAAATGATGATGAAACAAACTCTCACCAAGATCCCATAAGAGAGCGGTTAGTATGGAATCAAGAATTGCTTTCTCTGTGATACGTTCCATACAGCAACTTTAGGCTCTTCTGAGAAATGAAAGAACTTTTGACTTATTCTAGCCAACATTTGCCCTGGTGTTTCTCTGTGGTTATCAGTGGTTAAATTTGCCCTCTGACCTAAAAAACAACTTTCCTCAGCCTGAAGATCTGCAGCAGCTGGTGTTGGTCACTACAGATTTCTCACCAGGGGTTAGCAGTTACAGGAGCTGAGGAGCAGCACTGCACAGAGGGCAGCTTTTTAATTGAAAGTCCTCCAGAATTCACTGATCAGTACCTTCATCCTCCAGATTCCCATTCTCTTTTTGTTAGCACTGTAAGCTGGGCCTAAGATACTGCCTGCTGATGGTGGAGCTGCAACATTTGAAGCCAGGATTTCTTGTTGTCTTAGGGAGCTGCAGGCCGGCTATTATGAAGTACGTGTGTTGAGGATGTTGCAGTTGGTGCACAATTCTGTGCACAGGAGTGGGAAATGCAAGGCAATGGGGAGGCAGCAAGAGACAAGTCATGGAATACTTAGTTTTGTCCCTGAACATGGAATTAGTTCAGGTTTGGGTACAGAATTAATCCCTGCATGCATCAGCTGAGTTGTTAGCACAGTCAAGTGATACCTGTCCAAAATATTGGGTAAATACAGATCTTTCACTTGCTTAGAGGCAACGTGTTAAAGTGAACTGTTAATCTGAATGTGGCTGGTTCATGGTGGGTAGAACAGAGCAGGTGCAAACTGCTTTTTTCCCTAGGAGTCTTAATGGGCAGCTGATAGGCTGCTGAGGCCACCCCTTAGTGCAACACAGCATGTATGGTTGGATTTTGCCTGTAATGTGGCAAATTCCATTTGTAGTCCAGTAACATATAAACTGTGCAATATAATTATATTAATGCTGAAAAGCATTTCTGTGGTAGGTGCTGATATCCTAGATTGATACTTTTAGCTATGGGTATTAATTTTCCAAAAATATGCTAAAATATCCCTTTAGCCATTAAACAGCCTTTTCTTTGAAAGTTGCATTGTTTGACAAAGATTCCTGGTGTTTAAAATGCCATCTGGATCCAATAAAGCCTCTCAATTGGGAAGAAACTCTTGTAGTGCACCAAACTTTACATGCTCAAGAGCTGTAGGAAGTCCCATCCCTGCAGGATCTGTAATACGGTCAGCATCTTTCCTCCCCTGAAAGATGTACGTCAGTGCTGCTCCTTTGTAATGCGAGAGGCCACTGCTGAGCAATACAAGGCACCTGCTTGTTCCTGGCAGTGAGCGTACTTCATTTCGTAGTGTTTCTGCTAGTTAAAGCAGAAGAGCTCTCCAGAACCAAACAGCATTATGTAAGATCCTTTTGCTTCTGCAGTAATTCTCTTCTTTAATGTACCTATTAATGATTAAGTTGAATGATGTAAACCATATCCAAAAGGAAAAAGAGATGTGATTATGTACTTGATGTACCAAAATAATCGAATCAAGTTACGATGACAGCAGCAAACTCCTGGGCGCTACAAAGCTGTGCCCTGCCGGACTCCATCTACTGCCTGACTGCAAAGAAGTACTTCGAAGAGTAGCTTTAAAACTTTGCTGCTAATTCTCAGGAATTCCATTAAAGTTCAGAATAAGAAAAAGTTAATGAGTCCTACAAGATTAATGCAAAGAGTCCGAGTTTGCTTTTTTCTGAAGCCATGATTGCTGTTTGTTGCTCTGGTCTCTCTCAGATTTCTTTTGTGACTTTCAGTTCGTAGAAATCGTAAATCATGTAAAGTTCTCTAAAAGTTTTCTTCTGTATCTGAACTCTTAAGCTAGAAATTAAACAAGTATTCACAGGGTCAAACATGAACTTTTACTGATAAGCTCCCCTTGCCAAGCAGTCAGATAGACCAGAACCGGTTTTATGTGTGGATCTGGGAGCATGGTCCAATTCAGTGCCTTAAATCAATCTATTATATGTGAGGTCTGGAGCTGTGAAGTACAAGGCTTGAATTAGTTATGACTTCTCCCAGGATACATGTGTTCAACTGCGTGTTTTGGATTTGTTTTCCGACTTTAAAGCCATTCTGTCTCTTCCCCCTGTGACTGCTCAGTCCAGACCACGTCTGACATGAGCCCTCAGTGTGGTGGGTATGAAAAACAGACACTGAACTGTGTTACTGTTGTAACTAGAAGGCCAGAAGAAACCACAAAGGCATTTTGTATCCAGAGCTTTAATTTCGAGAATGTCATTTTCTTAATTATGGAAGAAACTCAGAAGCTGTGGTAATGGGGGGAAAAATTCAATTCATTTTTTTTCCCCTTGGAGTTTCGTTATTTTTTTGTGTGTGTTGAAATAGAATGTCTACATTTGAGGTTTTTGCCCCCCTATTATTCCTACAGAAACAAATCTATTTCTCTGTCTTTATTTTTCCTTCTCAAGTGAATATAAAGTTATCACTTTGTTGTGTTACCTTTCTGCTTTATTGACTCTACACTTACTTGGCAAAATTATTCTATCAGAGATTTTTAGCCTGATGAAGTTGTGGGAATGTTTGAACACTTGATTGGAGGAAAGAAAAAATTTGTGTTTAAACATAGGAAAATGGATGTTCTAGGCAAATTTAAGTCGTCAAGAAGTTGCTCCACTGCAAAATGTAGGTGGGTGCTTTTTCACTTCCACTGCAGGGCTGTATCGTTAAAGGTGGGTTTATGCTTTGGTATGGAAGACGTACTTGAATGCTGTGTGCCATACGATTGTTCTGACACTGTCTCTGGCGTGAAGATTTCCTGATCTTAGATGGAAAATGCTGCGTATGATTATGGCATTTCTATTCTTTCTGGGAGCCTGAGGGCTCCACAGTTCTAGCAGGATTCTTCCCTGCAGTTTTAGCACTGTTGCTTTCAGTTCCACTATGAAGAACATGACATGGCAATAAGTTGCAAGGAAAAATGTTTAACTTTCAAATGCTGCTTCATTCCAGCCATTTGTATTGTTATGGAAAGTTCACATCTGTTATTATGGAGCCTGATTCACCTTTCCTAAGTAGACACCAGTGTTTGGCAACCAAAGAAAGAACATTAATTCTACTAAAATGGAAAAAAACAACAACCCACTCTTCTGAAGTCACTGTTCCCTTTCACTAAATTACTTGGTTGCTTGGCACTTGAGGCTTTGTGAGTTGTTAAGCAGCTGGGTTCTCTCTTTTTGGACTGATCTGCGTCAAGCTTTTCCCTGTCAAAATGAGATTATGTTTATTTTTCTAGCTATGTCCTTGTGGTCAGATATATTTCATTTTCAAACAGCACTGCTTGCTTTTTTAGTAGCTTTGTCTTTTGTACAGATATGCTTATTTAGCGAACCGTTAGGTGAGTTCCTGGAGGTACACAGAAATAACTTATCAGAAATGTGTGCTCAGATGCAGCCGGTCACTTGGTGGTATGAAATAACTCTTCTCTTCCAGGGTGTGCCAGAAGATTTGTTGTTTTTTTATAAGCACCTCCAGAAGGGTGGTGAAGTCCTTCGAGTGAACCATTGCCTTCTGCTGTACCGGTACCATCCACAGGCTGCGACTCATTCTGTCCTTGAGTAAGTTGAGGTTTGTCTTGTAGAACTTCAAAATCAGCTTCATCTTGGATGATCAGCAGTACAAATGTTTTATTAAAAACAAACAACAAAACCTAGGAGTAATTACAACTTAATGTGCTGATAGTATCCTTTATTTGCTGATGGAAGGTTAGTTTGCCTATTTTGTTTTGTCATAACCTGTTTTTGAGGAACATAATATAATGTTGGCATTGAAATTATGAATAGAAATCTTTGGTTCTGATACTGGTGCCCATGGAGGGGAGGCATTTTAACGTTGGACAAATATTCCAAGAAGTAGTTCAGTCTTTGCAGCTGTTCTTGAAATAATTTCACAATAGGTGCAGTGAGAGCAATCAGGAGTTCTGGTGACTGCATTACAGCAGTGCTTTCTCAGCTTCCAGTTTCGTCCACCCAGCTGAGGCAGTAACAGATCACATGAGATCCTGTAAGTTGCCTGAATAACCTCTCTGCTTATGCCGAGTATTTGCGTTTTTTGCCCTCAAAGCAGTTGGGAATGCTGAATGTGATCACGTTTCTCACCTACTGGACATGGCAGTGAAGCTGTAACTTTTTCAGTACTTCACAGATGATTGCAAAAAAAATATATATATTGCATTACATCAGGATTTTTAATAAGTAAGATTTCTGTTTTCATACTTTTACTGTATGAACTATAATGGAAAACATATGTATATGTTTTTATTTTAAAGCTTAGTTTCAAAAAGAGCCGTGTTGGTTTTAAGGAAGTATACAGAACCTATTGTGACACTAACACAAATCTTCCTTAGGAAAATGAATAACAGGTTTGATCTGAGAACTTGTAGCACTTACAAATACTGTTTTCATATTCTAAAGTCTAAAACATCTCAATCAGATAACGAGGTTTGAAAAATACTTCTGAGATGTGTAGGAGTAATTATCTCAGGTGCTTTCTTGTAAGCTGTCTGCTGCTTTTACAGAGCTGTTCTGCCCTTAAAGGTGAAGTCAAACTGTCGATTGCTGATTCTTTTAAGTGCTCGCTTTGTCTATCAGAAGTGTTCTTTCTGATCAGAAGTAATGCAAGCTGAGCCAAAGTCATAACAAAGAAGTGTTTTTCTCTTGCGTTCTGACAGTAGTGGAATGTTTGAGTTTTGGTTGTGAGACTCTTAAAGGATAACAAACTACAGTGATAATTAAGTAAACTGTTTTCTTACTGATGAATGACACACAGTCAGTCCTGTTCATGGCTTTGTAGCACTGACTAGTAAAACATATTTTTGTGTGCATTTGAGTTGTATATCACAGTATTATTACTGCAAATACTAAAACAGTCATTCCAAACAAATAGAAGATGCTCTCTGGGTTTTGTAAACAAACAAGGTAATTTTTGTTACTTGGTGTTTAATGTTGGGTTTTTTCTTTTGTGTGCCTGATCACTTTGGCAGCCAGTTACAAACTGTTCAGCCACGCATCGTGGGATGCTGGGGCTCTTGGAAGACTATTGCTTGTATCTGTGGGAAAGCATCCTATTCTTGGAAATGAGTTTGTTCTGAATTTACTGCAAGCTGTTGCTTATTCAGATCTACAAGGTTGTGTGGCACAAGCACCCTGAATTACAACACACTGTGAGAATGTGGAAATACTGTAAGCTGTTTCAGATGTGCAGCTTGCATGTCCAAATTGGCGCCTCGCTTGTCTCATTCTCTGAGGGCAGGCTAGCCATTCTTCCCCATGGCTTTTTGTTGGTAGCATTGTTAACAGTGTTTTGTGCAAACTTACAGATATGAACTTGTGTAAGATCTCTTCATACTGGCGTGCTCCCCTGTTTATTGCCTAAGCTGTGAAGGGCTAGCCAGCATTTGTTTCTGAAGGCTACAGTGTGTATTGCTGTGGGACTAACCACAAAGGTTTATCACTGAAATTGGGTCTTCCCTAATTTGCCCTTTTTTCACTTTCTGTTTGTAACACACGTGCAGCCTTTTCTTGCAGTCTTTGTCTTGTTGGGGTGTTTTACTTGAGCAGTTTTCTGACACTTTGTCATTGGCTGTTGCATTCTCAGCTTTAGCCTGAGCCTGGATATGGGAGTGCTAAAGCAGGAACCAGGTTAATATTTTGAGAGAAAAGTGGCACTTACAGGGAAGTTGATTCTTCTAACGGTTTATATCTGGTTTCAGACTTAAAAAGTGAAATAGTTGGGAGCTAGTTAATAGAGCTTGTTTATGCAAAGGTGCACATACAGTCCTTCAGCAAAGACAGCGGGCACTCACATCCTATTGTGAACTGATCTCAGTTTGTACAAATGCCTTTCATTACTATTCAGGGACAAATGCATGATCCCACATATTCAGACTTGCTAAAGTGTATATATAAACTATTTTGGCAAGCAAAAGTTTGTTCTTTTAAATTAGTATGTATAATGGTAAACTGTGTTCTTTAGGTCTTTTCCTATGATTAGGATCTTTCTGGAACAGATTTCTAAAGGTGAAAGTAGAAAGCAGGAAGAAGAAGCTTATTTGCATTCTCCCTTACCCTGGAGGTATCAGACTGAAATATTAAATGCTGTGTGTGTGACAGAACCTGAACCAAGTGCAGGCTATATTTAGATTTCATTGGATGCGTACGAAAATATAAACTCTTGCACTGTAATTTCATCTAAAGTACGTGACAAATACCTGCTGAATGTGGACGAGTGATACGAGATTTGGGAAGCTTCAGCCTACTACTACTAAAAAGTCCTACATCGTATCTCTAAATCATATTATCTCACTTTACAGCTTGTATCCTAGGGGCGTCTGTATTTTGTGCTACAGGGCTCTGTTGCACTGATCTGATAGAACATCAGAGTTGGCATTATGGTGAGAAGTACTATGGTAAGTTTGGTGTGTAATGAAAACATCATAAAATTCATAGATCTTTATCTTGCTGAAGGGGAGAAAAACTATATTAAACAATGTACTTCATTGCAAGACAGAAGTCAGTGTGGTAAAACATGAGCAATAAAACGCTGTACGTGTCTTTAAGTGGCGTTGCTCATGAAGGCAGACAGTTGGGGCAGGTAGTGAATCTTTGTAGCAATTCACAGATTTTTGGTCAAGAGAAATGTAAGATATGCAGAAGGCAGGGTTAGTGGGTTCCCTTGAGATTCGGGAGATTCTCTTTTATGCAGAAAATTTGAAGCATGCTTAAATAATTTATAGTAATTTCATATGGTGTGTGCTCAGAATGAGTATAGTATTGTAAAGGCTTGTTCTGCAGAAGTGTCCCGTGTTACGTAACCTATTAAAACCATCTGGCTTCAGGCGCTAGAAGCTTCCAGTGTCATCTGAGCAAAAGAGAGCAGGCACTTAGTTTGAACACGCTTTCGGTTGTTTCAGAGGTACTTGAGGCATGGTCTCATATAGCTGATGAGCATTGGAATGCCTGCTTAATTTCTTGCCAAAATACTTGCATCCAAAAATAGGCAGGAGGGAATACTGTCGTAACGTACTCCTGCACGGCCGTCGTGAAGATGAGGTCAACTGCATTTTTATCGTCTGTCTGCGTTTGGCACTTCAATTAAACACAAACTAATGACCTCATTAGATTCTTGAAAAGCAAATGGCATTAACATCGATAGTCTCTGTCTTCTTAATAAGCCTTTCATGAAAAATAGGCCACAATGCAAACCATGCCTCAGTTAATGACCCACGACCTGAAGATGAACTCAGACATTAATAGAACCTATTAACAGCGTAAATGTAATAACTCAGTAGTACGATATAGTCCAGCAATTAATAAGTTCACATGAAGTTCAACAGAACAACAACGACCAAAAAAATCAGTTTATTCACCAGTATGGTCAAGGTTCAAATAAGATTCAGTTCTGAATTTCCTGTGGATTGCAAGGACTGTGAATTCTGCATGCAAAGCTGGCTGTAAAAAAGCTAGCTGTGAGGGGTCTGTTCTTTCAGCTCTCACTGTGATTAAAAAGTTCTCTGTTCTTCCATCTCTGGATTATCTATCAGGTGAGATTCACCTCATATAAAATTCTAGTATGAATAAAAAAACACTTGCAGAGGCTGTTCACTTGAATAGCTGTTCTTCCTGTCTGGTGTTATCTGAGTAGCATGTGGGACCGCGCGTATAGGGAAGGTCAGATTTATGGTGTTACTGTGGATGGTAATCAATGCCTACAATTTCAGTACTGCTTTAGGATTCTGGGCTTGTATTTTTGCATTTCACAAGTACTTGTACATCTGTCTTTGCTCTGTTGATTCACTTATGTAACCTCACTGGGGGGAAGGAGGGGAGAGGGAGTCAAACGTTATAGTGAGGTTTAACAGAGCTCAGACATTAAATCATATAGCTTTTATTGTCACATTATCTTTCATTTCAAAATAGGAACGGAGCAGATGTTTCTTGACTCCTGTATTCAGTCAGTAGGTCAGCACACACTTTAACAGAGCTCCATTGTTATATTACTAGGGTGGATGGGGTGGTAATAATTGCTGGGGACTGGGGAGCACACTTCTCACCCACTGAATGAATACCCTCAATTTGCTCCTGCAGAATTTTGGCTCCTCTTCTTCTTTCCAGACTGCATAGCTTCGGAGGATTGAGCGGGCATACCCAAGTGAGAGTGATTTTCCAGATTAAATAATGTATGTCTCTGATTTTTGTGAATGACAAGAAAATTAAAGAAATTGTGTACTTCCAGGATTTTGATTAAAGAGGTGTGTTACAATGTGGGTGCCAGCTTCTGTAATCAGAGTTTGTGTCCCACCTTCTGGCTGAGGAGAATGCTGTTGATTGAAAGCAGGCTGGGAAACGATACTAGAGGCTACTACCAAAGTGTTACCTTTAATCCTATCTGAGGTGGTAGGTGAAAGCAGTTTTGTTTTGGGATGATGTAGCATAATGATAGCTTCTGGGTTTTGCTTATGGCTATGAATGTGTAATAACATGAAATCTGAAAGTAGCTGTGAGAATCATCTGTGAGAAGTGGTTTGTACAACTTCGAGATCGTTTCAGGCATTTTCTTAAGCATGCTGTGCACGTTGCTACAGTTCCCGTCTCTTGCACCTGCACTGGCTCTTAAATGATGGGAAAATGGCATTCCCTTATCCCTCAAGGCAGGAATCCCAGTTATCTATTCTGGAAACATCCAAAAATGTGGCAAATTAGGTGAACCAGAAACCAGAAGGGTGTAACTGAAACTCTCCCTTTTGACACACCACGAGCTACCTTTTGCTTCAACACATGAGAGATACTGTTCATAAAGAGCAGGTTTTCACAAAGATTAAGTCTGTAGTTGCTGTAATTAAAGCTTACATACAGATGCCTCCCCTTGACTCCATATCTGTGTGACCATCGGGGCTTGCACTGCTGAAAGATTTTTCAGGGTTATAACTCCAGATTGAGAAGTGTTGATATATCTTAACTTTTTCATTAAAAGGGTGCATACAATGTGGGAAATCCATTTAAAAACAACAACAGCAAAAATGTGAGCATTTTGTTTGAGATTATAGTAAATGTTCTTCAATAATAGGTCATCATAAGAATGTCTCATAGTGATGCTAGCAAAAATTCATGATTGCTGTATATATTGGGTTCACTTACACAATCCAAAATTCTCATTTAAGAAAAACATTGATTGGGGTCTAAATAAAGCTATCTAACAATATTGATGTGTTCAAGCAGAGGTCCAGTTAATGTTGAGTTTCACATTCTTTTCTTTCTGAGTGCAGTTTGCTTACTCCCCACACTTGCATTACTCAATGCAACACTCACAAATAAGATAGGGGTCAGTAAGTCTGCTTCAGCCTGATGACTTTTTGAGTGCTCATTAGCTGGGATGTGGTAAGTTGCTGAGAGTCAGTGCACAGAAATATCTAATTTTAGGCTTCTCCCCAACAGCTTTGCTGTTCTTGCTGCTCACTGTAGAGCCTTTGAAAATGCAGTTGTTAGTCTCTTCTTGGACAACAGCACCTAATCTGTTCATTTTTTTAATTAATTTCAGTTATTATTCCTAGCTTTTAGCCACCTAGCAGTGAGTAGATAGAAAGTCTTGCTGGATTCTTTCTGACCTGGCTCTGTTGCTCGTGACCCTATGAACTGCTGCCCTGACTAGCTTCTCCATATCAACTCTATCTTCAGAAGGCTTGGCCCGCAACTAGAGGTTAGCTGATAATTCTTCTTACACCTTGGAAGGCTGCCTGTTTTTTCCTCAGCTTTCTTGACTTTGTTAAAACTCAAGAAAGAAAGAAACTTGCCTGTGCCACTCAAGTCAATAGGACGTATTCTGAAGTACCTCTGGAACATAATGCACTGTTACTCTTCTGAAGTCACATTTCAAAGTGAAATCAGTTTTCAGACCTTTCCATTTATGTGTAAAGCAACAATCTTCCTTTTTGGAAGCCAGCAGAAGCTCTAGAATTTCCAGTAATGTGATTCTGGAAAAATACTTGACCTTCATAGT
Organism: Pavo muticus; assembly: GCA_016647715.1. Taxonomy (NCBI): domain Eukaryota; kingdom Metazoa; phylum Chordata; class Aves; order Galliformes; family Phasianidae; genus Pavo; species Pavo muticus. Next base: position 1,152,720 of record JACDJE010000165.1, on the reverse strand, counting down.
TCTTTCCTTTAACTTTCCTTCTGGGAATACAGCATGCTGTAATGAACATGGAAAAATGGAAGTGTCGGAGGATGCCAGCAGCAGCTAAAGCTTTGCAGCAGGAATGCAGCTTGTGGTTGCATTAGAAGAGATTTGCAATCAAATCCAAGATTTTTTTCTGTTAGTCGAAGTGCTGGTGCACAGCTACAGCCTTCAAACCTTTATATGGAGTGGCTAATTCTTCGTGGGTACGTTGATTTGTGTGAGAAGTTCTTTCCAAGTTATCGCACCACAATCAATGATGAAGTGCTAAGCAGCCATATAAGGATTTGGCTGTGCTTGGAAGTCTCCTGCAGGAGTGAGGCAGGCTCTCAGGAGCTGGCTGATAATCACAGAAAGAATCCATATGCCTGCGTGCTATGAGGGCTGTGAAGGAATGGCACAAGTGAGGACAAAATTCCCATTGATAAATATTAGAAAAGCTTGCTAACAAACTTTTGGGAAGAAATTGTTACCTAGTAAACTTAGTAGCCTCAATTTTATACTTGTATATATTTGTGCCTCAGAGGTATGCTTCATAAAAGTCATTCGGAACAGTAAAACAGTATCTGGTGCAGCCTCTGTGGAAATTGATAATCCATAACAAGAAGAAAAATATTGAAAATGTTTCATAAAATTAAGATGTGACCGTAATGCCAGATCACCATACATGTGTCTAATACATGTACAGTTCTGTAAGAGAATCACAATGGGTGCATACAGGACTGTGGATAGCCAGATTTAGCAATAAGAGAGCAGCCTGATTGATTGATGAGAATGACTTACAACTGCGTGGGTGTAGCAGCTCCTCTTCCTGACTCTGCCAGCCTGCACACTTTGGATTCTTACCATCAAGGAAATGTGAATGATTTTTATTACTATATGGCAAGTTGCTCTTAGAAACCAGAAATCAGACCTGGCCAGGTGGGCAGCTGAGGCTGAAACTTACTGCAGCTGCCCTGTGATAACCTGTGCTGACCTGTTAATTCGGAGCCTTATCTAAAGCAAAAGAAATAACATGTACTTGGAGAATCGTGATGCATTGTTCTAAATTGTCCTTTGTTCTGTCATTGTAATCAAGTGGAAAAGCCTATTTGAAGGAATGTTTTCAGCAAGGATAAGAAACGAGATGTCTTCCAGGATTTCTGACAGAATTAATTGTCAACTCAGAGCGTCCTGTTCAAAAGATGTAGATTGGATTTGTCTGTCAAACCATAAATTAAGGAAATCAATGTATCATATCTGGAACACTGTTTATAAGTATCAGATAGGTTCCTAGTTAACGAATATTATGTGAACTCTGAACATTAAACAGATGTTCTTGAGAGCAGGTGGTTTCTTTATACCACTGTAAATTATGTAGTCTGAAATATTACATTATGTGGTGGGAATAGATTTTTCTAGTACATAAATGTTTGAAAGTGATAGGAGGTGTGCACAAAAGAAAAAAAAGTGTTACAGTTGTCAGGCTGAATTAATTCCTACAGTTAGGATGTACAGGCTATGAACGAAATCCTTGCCTTGAAGTTGTCCTCTCTTGCCGAGATCGTATGCTGAACCTTTTGAAGATCCCAGCCAGCCGTCAGCATGTAAGGATGTTACATGTTCCCTTCCTACTCGTTCCACGGCCACGTGGTTCATCATTTGGTGTTCATCTCGCTGTTGTTTACCTCAACCACTTGGCTTAAGTCATACTGTGAAACGTATTACAAATCTGAAGACCTAAAGGTGTAATTTGACACAGACGTGTGCCAGCTTGCTCATTTCTGAAGTATATTCTAAGGTATCTGACAAGGCATAGCACTTCTTCAAAAATAAAAATGATAATAAATTCCATTGCTCTTTATTTCTTAAAAAGGTCATCTTCAAAAGAAGGCGTAGTTGGTTATTTGTATAATACTTGGGAGGCTTCAAAATGAAAACACTTACTTGGTCTAACGTGTGCTCTCATAGCAAGTGCTGTGTTGTGTGTAAGGGCTGGTAGTTTCATTGCTGTATGCAGCTTTTGCACTTCGTTGACTATTTGTTGTTGTACCAATGTCTACTGATCCTGAGCTTCAAAACTGACTTTTTGAAGACTTGAGCTGGGTACCACAGCGTTTGGACTTTACATGCAGCGTTGGGCTGTCTGTTTGGTTAGACTGGAGCAGTGAATTTGTGAGATTGGAAGTTTGGATTGACAAAGGGGAATAAATGTATAGGCAAGTGGAACGTGAAGAACTGGGATTAGGAGACAGTTTGCCTGTATGGACTGCGGGGTTATAGGGCAGTTCATCTGGCGTCTGGCAGTGGGGAAACAACATATTGCTGGGCAGTTAGAATTGTCAGTATTGAATTTGATTACCATGTTGAAGTTCTTGAAAATAACAGCTATGACTTCTGGTCTTAATGATTTTTGTCCAAGGGCTTCCACAGAATTTCCTTTTTTCTGCCAGCAGTTAGATGTGGCCCTGGGAAATTGCTAGTATTTTTGTGTTGTGTGTGAATTGTTTTGGTCAGATTTGTGTCTGTGTGTGTATATTTATTTATATATGCATATAAAATAATGTTACAAATTTTAAGGGGTCTAATTCAACCATATTTCTAATTCTTTAGGGAAACCATCTGGAATCACCGAGTCAAGTTTCTTGAGGACAGAGTCCTGAGCTCCTGGACGTCATTCACCATTTGGAATGCTGGCAAGCAGGGCAAGAAGCTCTACAGAAGTTTGTCACCAGCTAATCGGAAGAAGGTATATTATTAAGGGTTGGTAAAACCTGTGCAAAACCACTTTCTTCTTCCTACGTACCATAGTAGCATTCTCATAAAGATATTACAGGTGCAAATTGGAAAGATTCTCAGTACTGTAATGAACTTCTCCTTCCAAAATGCTCTATTACATTATCTAAAGCATACTGTGTGTAGTTCAACGTAGGCACTCTTGTTCCTGCTTGCTGGTGACTAAGCATAGCAGTAGCATAGGCACTCTATCACTGCTTATGGTACTGTTGTGTAACTAACCTTTGCAGTAGCCAGGTACAGCAGGTGAATCAGGTAACACTTTGCATGGTACAAAACTACCTCGCCTAGGGTTACTCATACATGCATTCGTTATGTTTGCCCAGTTCCTGATTGGATACTACATGGGTCCCTGTCAGATGCTGAGCAGTCTGGTCTGTGTTTTGATAAGAAGTTAGGCTGTAACCTCCTTTTGAAAAGGAGGGTGCTGTGGGGGGAGCATGCAAGTAGACTGCTGTGCATGTTGTACAGTTTACAATCAATTGAAAATGTGGGGATCGCTTACAGTTGGCAGTGGTGAATTGGGTTGAGGTTTATCTGAGTTCAAATACCTTACTTTTATAGAATACTGTTCTGTAGAATAATTTTTTTGTTAGGTAAAGGCTTTAGGGCTAATGTCAAATGACTGCTTCTTGTAAAGGGCCACAGAACATTGATTTTATTACCAAATGTGTTTTCCTTTCTTAAAAATATGGGTGGGAAGACAAAATGACAAATACGTATACGTAAACCTGGTTAATGTAGTTGCCCAGAAGCCACACATGGGGGGAAAAATGAAAGAAGGAATTTGTATATTTGTGTATTAATGATTGGAAGTGGAAGGCATTCACACAACAGATGTGCAACACAAGAATTGAAGCTGAATTTCCAGGTTAATATTGCAATACCATGTGTCTGTCGTTGATATCACGTGGTAATGGGTGAACTGCATGAAAATCGTATTAAATGCTCTGTCTCCAGTCAGTCCAGTCTGCCCTCACTCAAAGAGGACAGCGCTGTCCGTTGGATCTTTCAGCTCTCTTGGTCATGCACTGCAGCATGCATGTGACAGAGTGCTGCGTGAATTTCTCTCATTTACTAACAACCATTGCAAGTTTTTATCTATAAAATAACAAGAATTAGGAAATAAATTCCAAGGGAAGAGATGGTAGCTAAAACTGTGCTAATGCTGTGTGAGTAGGGATTTATGAGATGTTATGGAGAAACTGAATTGCGATGTTTTTGTGGCAGTGTCTCAACATCTTGGGTCTCGGGGGCTTTTTGTTTGTTTTTTATACCGAGCTTAAATAGAGGTTGACGGTAAGACAGAACAACACTCTAGCTTTGTGTTACGTTTGCCACCTCGTTTTGTAGGTGACTCATTCAGAACTTCACATCCTGTTCAGCAAACACAACGATAATTTGAAGATGCAGAGAAGATAAAAAGGACAAGAGAAAAATATTGGGTTTTGTGCTGTTTAGCTGCTGAAGGATCAAAGCTTGCCTCTCCTTCAGTGATGAACAACTTAACTCTCTCGTATGCTAGTGCTGACAGTGTGGTTCTAATTAACTGGATTTGATATTCATTCCAGCTGACCCTTACTTAACATTTGCTTTGGCAGTGTTGCAGGCTGTGATACTATTTTGTTTCTGTCAATGTTATAGTTACACATACTGTAGTATGCTTTAGTTTGATACTGAAATACTGCATAGAGCATTAACTCATCAGTTACTGGCTGTAGCACCCAGGCATGTTAAGCAACAGCTAAACATGCCAGCTGCAGGTGTACATGCCAGATACGAATGTACTGCAGAAAACTCCTGCTACAGTATAGTCACAGCCCGATCCTTACTGCCTTCTATCCAGTAATCAAACCTTAACCACTAAGTCCAGCAGGTTATCTAAGGATATATTCAGAGGTTTTCTTAAAGATCAACAAAAATAAATAGCTTCAGAAAGTGGCTTATGGTCATCCTAAGTGAAATTAGAGGCCTTTCCTATACCTAATTTCTGATGAAATTATTATTCTCTGTAGTGATCAGAACCTGGTTTTATGTTGTTGTTCAGGCTTATTCATAGCTTTTCTAAAAGTGAATATCCGTCTCAGCCAGCAGTAAAGCTTAAAAGACATCCAGATGTTTCTTAGTCACTGGCAAAAGGCTGTCTATGCAATTCAAACATCTCACTCCTCCAAATGCTATCCAAAGGATTATGCTGCTGAGGTTTCAAGAAATAAATTCATAAAATTTGCAATATAATTCATATAAATTATTATTCTAAACTAATAACAGTAAAAAGAGGCTAGTTAAACTTCATGTTATGCTTTTCCTAAAAAATGGAGGTGCTCTGGGACTAATCCTCAGCTCTTGCCAAAGATTCTAAAATCCCATAGAAGTAAAGGTGGAAAATTACTGTTGCTTCATCCTGTCCATCCCTTAAGAACCAGCAGCATACTTTTCCTCTCTCACTCTATAAAGGTTATTTTAACAAAAGGTAAGCTTTCAGGTACTCTGTTAATAATGAGGACAATAGAGATACAGAATCTGGCTATCAATCAAGAGACCTGGCTGTTGCCTCTACTCCCAACTGAAGTGTTGCAGTCAGCTCTGGGCCCCAGCACAAGAACGGTACAGAGCTGCTGGGGTGGGTCCAGAGGAGGCCATGAGGATGCACAGAGAGCTGGAGCGCCTCTCCTATGGAGACAGGCTGGGAGCTGGGGGTGTTCAACCTGGAGGACAGAAGGCTGCAGGGAGAACTCATTGTGGCCTTGCAGCCCTACAAGACTCTTCGTTGGAGGGTGCTGTGACAGGACAAGGAGTAACAGATTTACAAATGGGAAATGTAGGTCAGATGCCAGGGGGAAGATCTTTATTCAGACGGTGCTGAGGCCCTGGCACTGCTGCCCAAAGAAGCTGAGGGTGCCCCTGGAGGTGCTCAAGGAGGGGAGCAGCCAGTCCATGGCTGGGATTGGGCTGGGTGGGCTAAAGGTCTCTTCCAGCCCAAACCGTGCTGTGCTTCTATGATCTACAAATAGAATCCATTATTGTACAGTTACCCCATTCTCCTCTGAAAATGCAGTTCTGAATGTGACCTTTATAAAGCAGTGTGATCCTAAAAGGTCTCTGATACACTCTGAAATGCACGTCAGATTGCCAAAGCATGCTGTAGAATTTAACTGTCTGAATTTAATTTCATATTTTGCACTTGAAGGCAGTTTAAACTTGTGGAGATTTCACTTTTGCTCTGTTTTGTGGTTGCTGCATCCTTTTATTGAGATTCAGAATCTCATTAACAGTCATGAGACTGATTTCAGTCGGGTTGTGGAATCGCAGTAGGGTTTTTTCCTAAATTGGGAATATCCATATGAAATGTGGGGCACATACACTAAAAGAAATAATAAGAACAGCATACATTTCTAGGATCTTCACAGTGCTTAAACGAAGCAGTTATATTCCTAATGCTGACTCGTTTTTTGTGGAGTCCTTGGGGTGGGGGGAGAAATGCTGCATGCCAGACAGTGTTTTTCAGAAAACAAACTCCTGGCAGTGCTGGGAAGCAGCAGCCTTTGTGCTCACTAACATTATGACTTCAGTCTGCTTGTCTCAGTTAGAATTATGACTATATCAAAGGAGAAAAGGACACCTAAGCTATATTCTGTCTTTTCCTTTAGACATCTGTGTGGTGAGTAGTAAATTAATGCCTTTTTTCCAAAGCGTTCAGGCAAAGATCCAAGGTTCAGTATTTTTACTAAACAGTAACACAAGGAAAAAAATGATTCAACTGGTAGGGTTTTATTTATGAATTAATTACCAGGATCTCAGTATTCTTAGGGAAATTCTGTTTCCTGTCTGTCCCCTTCTTGATTCACAAGTTGACAGTGGTTTAGTATTAGCATTTCTGCAAGACTGAAGTCGAACAGACCTTTTTTTGTTTAAAACACATCCGTCTTGTCTATAATTTGCAGCTGAAGATGGAAACCAAATGTTTTTGGGACACTCCATATGCCTGGAGGGTTTCTGAGCTGTCTTGTCCACTCTTTTATTCTCCGTCAAACTTTAGCTAAAAGGAGAACTTAAGCATTAACATTTTGTGTCATTTCCGATCGCTGAAAATAGTTCAAGTAGTGAACAGAGAAGGAGGGGAAAGGACAAAATAAGCATCAGTTAATTGGTGGCATGGAAACAGTGCTCGTACACATCCAGCCCTGACATTTCTGTATCCTATCCACCACTGGCAAAATTGAAAGCTTCAAGGAAGTATTTTGTACACTCTTTTTCCTAGCTCGTTAACCATTTGAAGCCATCCGTAGCCACGTACTTGATGCTACCTCCCAAAAGCAAGAAGTGCTCAAGTTTTGTAGCATTTTAACTGCAGTGTGTGAATGACAAATGTCAGAGAATGAAGTGGGGAATGCTTGAATCAAGGGAAGAATATTGCACCCACCTTTACTGTATGGCACAAGATAGAAAGCCAGTAAAAGAGAGCTTGCAGAGCAAAGGGAGACAGATGGACCTTAAAGCCTTCAGTTTAGTCCAGCTATAAAGCATCCTAAAATGAAGGCCCTATTTTTCCACGTGTCATTTCGGACCACAGATGATATTTCGTGCTGAAATACAGCAGGGAGGTCTCTGTGCTGTTTGCAGACATGCAGGTGCATTGTTTGGATTTCCATTTTGCCCATATAGATTGTGAGGCACACCTGAACAATTCCTGGTGTAGCTCTCCTGGCTGTGTGCCCTGGAGAAATGAGAGCCGTGCACGTGGTTCCCATAGTGTTGTGTTCTGAATGCAGCTACATTTTGCATGTAGTGAGGGGAATTTTGTACGTTCAATATTTAGAAGCTAATTCTGTGTGTTGGATTCTGGCATGAATGTTGTTTTCAGCAAGTCTGGTTGTATATGTGAAGAGGGAAGATGGTGATGTCTTTAATGGAGTAGTGTCTTTAAATGGGTACATGACATGCATATTGGGAATTTAGAGAGACACAGCTTTTGTTGTGGTATAATGCTAAGTGGGTGAAATAAAAGCAACATCCTGATACTGAAGTCAATCAGACTGTGACTGAGAATTGCTTGTTGTCTTTGTGGTTCCTCTTATGGCATGCTGAAGATGTTTCTGCCTCTGCGTGCCCCTTTGTCTGTTTGTCATTACTTGTATCTATTTAAACTTACTTTATAATGCTTTCCATTGCTTTGTTTTGACATGAATGGCCAAAATTGACTTAACATTTGCAGAGATGTATATTAACGTGCTTCCGCGGCTTTATACAAGTATGAGTGAAAGAATTATAAATAGTAGAATCAGGAAGGTCAGTAGAAGTTTACAATGCATGGAGGGCTGTGTGAGCAGTAGGAGGCATAGAGAGAATGCAATAGAGAAGATTCCTTCTGAGTGCAATAGAGAAGATTCCTGATAGTCCAGGCCTGTCCCTTTGCACAGTTCTATGTGTACTAACAGGAACCAGCCAGAGGCATGCTTTTACCTTCCCCAATTTTTTTCCCCTAGGTTTGAGTAAATAACTGATCTTTAGAGCCATATAAATGTTCTCTTAAGAAGGAAGAAGCTGTTTCTCCATTCCCTTTACACCACTGTTAATGTGTTACAATCTGTAACTATTACTTATAGTAATCATGTAGCTTGTGTACAACAAACAGCTCTCTTCTCATTTTTAGTTGAGAAAAATAGCAATATTTTGTTTGTTTTGAAATGTACAGATTGCATGTGTTGTTCAGAACAAAAATGCATGAAGTTATGTGTTTCCTTAAAACTGGTGTGTGGCCTGAAGGCACAGTAAGCTTCGATGATGCCATGCTGTCAGTTGCATTGCAGATGGGTTATTTTGCTGGGAGGGGGGAAAAAAAAGCTTGAGACTGTTTTATAGCTTTATAGTTCATAATTCCCCCCCTAGAAGCCAGTAGCTCCTGTTTGGGTAGATGAACTTCATCGGAGATGCAAGATACGAGCCCATTAGTGCAAGAAAAAAATAGGCAACTCGGGTAAGCCTAATAGCTTAACATAAATATCTCAGTAAGCCTGATGCCTTGAGTTCCCCTTCTTGAATAAACAACTGCGTGCAAGTCCTGAATTTGTCTCCAGACAGATTTTCTTTAATTGGAAAATAGTGTGTGGCAGAAAAACAGTTGACTTACATCTTGGCCACCCACGTGGTGCACGTGTCAGAAAATTCGCCCATTGCAGTCTGGCCTCTTTTCTAACACTGTAGGTATCAGATTTAAGGTGGCTGAATCCACTGAAAATTAGATGTGCAGATGCTTACCAGCAGAGATCTTGAACGAAGTTTACTGTGCTCAATTCTTGCTCATCTACAGCCCACACCTTCTGTTTTTTCAGCTACAGTAAGCTACAGTGATGGCTGGGGAAAGCAGAGTAGGGGATGCATTAATTTGTCCAAGCACCGAGACAAAGGAGAACCTAGGAAGGATGCTGGTTCTTTGTGCTTGAAGAAGTTGCTTGTGGTCAGGGCTGTCTAACCCAGCCTGCATCAGCCACAGAGGCTTTGTACGATGTTAGCTTTTTAGTACTTCCCTGCACTCCCTCTCTAGTTCCATTGTGAAGTCTGAAGCATGGGCTGTGTCCTTAGTGTGACCTCTGCATCAGGAGTACCCAGAGCAGAAGTCTGGATCTGCTGGCCTGAAACATGATTCAGCTACTCCTACAGCTCCAGAGCGAAAATGTAACGTTTCCCTAACATTCTTTTCTTCATTGGTGAACCAATAAGGAATGCAGAAGTTCAGCATTAGGACACTCATGCTCTTGCATCAGTGTCCCCTGTTGTGCAAACAGAATGAGGTCATTTTAGGTAAAATAAAACTGTCTGATGCAAAGGAGGAAAATGGGAGAGAGATGTACGTAGGTACCGACAGTAAGCCAGCCTTCTGCAGCTTCTCTAGCTTAGTAAATTAATGTACAGCTGTTTGGCTATTCAGATTTTCCCAATGTTAAGTGTTGTTAATCAATTTTTAATGCGATGATTAAAAAGATAGGAAAGCTGCTACCCAGCTTTCACCAGAATAATTGATTCCTGCAAGACCTTAAATACCTCCACCGTTCTGCTTCAGTGTAAAAGCTCTGTGCAGATGATACAAACGGATCCAAAGGAAAACGTACCTACGTTTGTTTTTAAAAGTCTTACAAAATGTTACTGACACATCAATGGCTCCAAAATGAGGCCACTGTGTTTTGGATTGCAAGCATTTACTATGCCTGTGTATTTATGGGGAACACAAAAAATGTGAAATATTTGGCAACGAGGGCTATAAATAATGCTTCCATAACTACATTAAGAATAACAAAAACACAGCAGTAACTGTATGTGTTTGAACAACAAAATCTGCTGGAGTTTTCAGTTGAAAAATAGAGATAAAATCTAGAGATAAACAGCAGACCTGGGGTGCTATGGCTGAGAACTGAAGCTGGTATTACCAGAGCATCCATAGCAGTAGTGCAGCACTGTGGCGTCCTGTAGTAGGTGATGTGCTTGGAGTGGATGGAAATAGGATGGTTTGTGTGATCAAATCTGAAGTGTTTGGTGGAAGTGCTGCCATGAGGAGGCCAGCCTGTGTCTTTAGTTTACTCAGCATGTCACTGAGGATGTGAGGTTAATGATCTCACGTGTTTTCTTACACAGTGACTTTCAGCATCTGTTTTCATGTTCATGAAAACATAGTCTGCTCATAGCCAACTGCAAACATTGCCTATCTCACTAAGGTATACATGGAAATGATTTAATATGTTTTAATCTCCATAGCAAGACCATGGTGACCAAGTGAAATACCCACTGATAGCAAAGAATGGCATTAAAGCATTCTGCTTCCTTTTCTCCAGGTAACTGCATTTTGTGATGTTGATGAAAAGAAAATAGCAAAAGGATTCTACACTTTTGAAGAATCTCAGGTTAGTTACTTTTGCATTCATTACTGTGATCTGGAATTGCTCTGAGACGTGATGAAGGAATATATCACAGATTTTTAATGTTGTATGACAGCTCATTTTGGTAGGAGACCATGAGTAGTGTTAGAGGTAAGGAGGCCATGACTGTAGGAGACTAGATAGCTGGAGATTAATACCACAGTGCCAAGTATGGAGCCAGAATCCCTGTGTGTATTGCTCACAGGAATGAGACTACCTCCTCTGTAATGCTGACAGAGGAATTGTCTCTACATAGTGTTTCAGGTAGGATCGAAACCAGCACAAAATGTGATTCTTCAGGAATGGGTTTTATAAAGGTGCCTCTAGACCTCACAAGAAAGAACAAAGAGGAATGGGTTGGAGGACTTACAGATGCAAACTTCCCTAATGAAGAGAAAAGCAGAAGGAAGAACATGGAGATTTGTGAGATGGTATTTCCACTGTTAACAAATCGTGATGGCAGCAAACCTCTTCCAAAGAGATCATCTTCCAGGTCAAAGCAGGCAGGCAAGAATACCTCACGTTAACTGAAGTCAGCTTAAAAAGGCAAATATATCATATTCTGATGGGATAAAGTATTGCCTTCTCTGACAGTTTTTCTTTTAGATGGGAGTAGTATTTGACTAATGATGGATTAAAGTCTAATGTCTACTAATTAAAAGAAAATTTCAGTGATGAATTGTAACTTTTCTATAGATTAATTATAGTCATATTGTATCTATATAAGACTTTAACTTATAGGCTCCTCTGGAGCCTGAAATTGTAGGCAGAAACTTTATTCCACAAAGGAGGAATAATGATATTTAGATAGCAATAAACAAATCATATAGAAAAAGTTGTTTTGTTACAATGTTAATTTAATGGTAGCAATTAGCTCCAAGATCTGGAGTAGTTTCATCCAGATTCAGTCCCTCAAACAGTCAGTGACATGACAGCTCTCAGGTTCACTGGGCACTGGGTCAGGTCCTTGGGAGTGCAGTCTGACACCATGGCTCAGCTGGTTTAGCTGCAGGGGTGGTCTGACCTCAGCCCTGCACTCCCACTGCCTTGTTTATACTGGGTCTAGCAGTCTTGTGGCTAAAGGATGACAATTCAGTTAGCTGATCTGGCAGAAAAGGAACCCTCAAAAGAAGTTTCCAGCACATTATCTTGTGAATAAAATTACCCTGAGGTTGCTGTGGGAGGGTAAGGGAGCATCTCCTCGGATGCAGCTTGTGATTAGAATAGAGTTACTATAAAATCAGAATCTATACTGGGAGAGTGCTTCCCAGCTGCAATCAGAATTGAGGATTTTGACCAGGAATGTGACTCACTACCTACCTCTAGTTAATAGAAATACTGTTGGCATATCTGTTGCAGATCCTGTGCTTGTGTCTTCCTAACATACAGCCATTCTCCCAGATCAGTCATAGATAAGATTATACTGCACGCTGTTGTGAATCCTTAGAAAATTGTGCAGCTTGGATCCATGTTGAAGTCTCAGTTGGGCATAAGCCATTTAACAGCTCTAACTGAAAGGGAAGGATTCTGCTTCTGTATTTGCTGCTTGCCTTGTGCCTGCTTTGATACTTCTCTGATGGCACATTAAGCTGATTCAGCTCACTAAAGGGGTAGAACCAGCTCAAAGGAAAAACAAAATATATAGTATTTGATGTGATAGGCTGTTATAACAACATGCCTTGTAGTCAGATCCAAGAGGAAATCATTTGGGGAGAGGGCTAAAAGGCAGATAACCTGGAGGAGAGGAATGAGAGCTGCTCCTTTCAACAGCAGAAGGCTCTTAATTAAGATCTGGTGTAATGCATAACTTTATTCAAAGAAAAACAATTATGTTGAAAGATTATGGTAAGAAAGTAATGGGTTCTTAAAATGACTGGGGGAATGGTGAGTGGAGGCATGTGATCATGCGGACTGTTTAAAATGAGGTCTCAGAATTAGCTTTTCCTCTTCTACTGCTTAATAGCTCCTAAAACTAAACCAAGTTCCCATGTGTGTTTCTTAACTGTTTGACTGCTCTGCTTGCAGGAGAGACCAAAACCAAAAGTTCCTATATGTCACTTCAGAGAAGCAACTCCACCTTTCATTATCTGTGTGAAGCAGGTGAGTACCCTTAGCTGTATGTACAAAATCAGTAATTGCTCCTTATTATAATCAATTTCTGTGTAATTGTTTTCCCAGAAGTCTTTACTATACAACTGAATGGCCCTTCTAACAAACTGTGCAGAGTATTTCAGGGTTTTAAAACAGCAGTATTAAGAAATGTAATATTAAGAATGATAAAAATTACAGCCTCAGTAAAGGGGCTTGGATCTGTTTCATGTTCTTGCCCAACACTATATGCACAAGTAAGTACATGTAGTTGGTCACCTGGTCTCGTTTATTCCTAAAATATTGCAGCCCTCTGAGTTTCAGAGGCTTTTTTTTTTTTAAATCAGACCTTGAAAACTGTTTTGTTTGGCACTGTGAATTCTGACACATCTCTGTGGCTGGCAGTGGTAACATAGCTAGAAGATGATAACCAGTAGCAATTCTGCTGTTATATTTAAAGTAGTAGCACAGTATAGTGGGGTAACAGAAGATTTAAAGCAAAATAGCAACTGTGTAGTTGTAAATGTTAGTTAAAAAGTCTCTAAAAGTAAAACTGGAAGCTACATAGAAACATGGATATTTTAAAACTGTTGTAGATTTGCTTAAAGATAAATGAGCTGAATCACATCTCATCCAGCTCCTTTTTAACTTAGCCCTCCCAACCTTACAGCCAACTCTGAGATCATAACGTAAAGCCAGACTGAAAGTACCTCAGGGCATTACCGTGTGGCGTTGGTTGATAAACTGTTGGATAAGCTTGTGATATTACAGCTAATTTAATTTTTCATAATGCATACAATGGTGGGTGGAAGTCCCCAGACAAAACATCTGTGCAACCTGTTACAAAGCACATCTAGTTTGTGAAGTCCTTACAATGAGACTGTTATACAGCATCTTGCCTGAAGACAGTGGTCCGTGATTTCAGTTGTGAATTCAGTATATTTTCTGCTGTTTGCCACTGAGCATTTCCTACTTGCTAATCAATGAATGTTGTAGGCCATAGTGTCTTTTAAGCAGTATTTTTTAATTGGAAATAGAATTTGACCTCCTTGAAATACTTCTAGAGCTTGTGAAGTTATTTCTAAATTGTGTCCTTGAAGCAGCTTACTTCCTAGGAGAATGTAATAAGGCCAACAGCCGTGCAGATGGGGCTGACTCTACGAACTGCAGGCAGGTTACATCCCTGCCCATCTCCCAGTTTGGACGCTGTGCTGAGGGTCATGTTCAGTGAGAACCATCGGTGATGGGCGGATGGTTGGACTGGATGATCTCGTAGGTTTTCTTTTCCAACCTTGGTGATTCTGTGATCTCACCTTGTGATTGAGATACACAGATATGGCACCAAGTTTAGCACTAAGACCTGATGGCAAAAACACCCCAGTGCAGAGGTAAATAAAAATCAGTATGCAAGGAGCTGCAGCAGCATTGTGCCCTGGGGAAACGTACCCAAGAAAATGATGAGAATAAACATGCATAATAACGTAGTGGAAGCCCTCAGCAGAGCTTGCCTTTGTGTGAATTTTAAATGTACCTGTTAATAATACCAACCTCACAGTACCCCTATGTCATTATGCCATGTTATTGTTGTAATGTTATGAAGATAAGGAATCAGGTGAGAAGGACAAGGGCATTGATAACAAAGAGCTGAAACCAAGTATTTGTCAGTAGTGCTGAATATACTGTTATTACCTGAGAAACCTCAGACACAGACAGACAGACATAACAAAACACGGGTATCTGTACCGAGGTGTAAAAGCCAGGAGAGACAAAAGGACTCGGAGGGTCGCACGCAGCCGGCAGCCGGCAGCAGTGTTCTGAGTCGCGCTCCTAAACCGGGTCTGCTGGACCCTCCTTTCTGCTACCACGGGGTTTTGCAGCTGATGTCCTGGAAGAGTTTTACAACCTCTCTTTCAGCCATTGTCATACTTGCTGGATTTAATTACTGTTATGAGTCTCCGTGGAGGCAGTTGGAATCTACAAAATCCCATTCTTAGTACTTGCAAGGTTGTGCCGGGATTGAAATGGCCACGCTTTTCAGTAGTAGTTTTGTCATGGAAAGTAGTCTTCTACCAAAACAAAACAAGCTGATAAATGTCTGTGGTTTAAAATATTCAGGTATCCTGTCTGCAGCAGCTTTCAAACTTCTGGGTCTGACCGCTAAAGGAAATGGTTTCTAAATGGGCTGAGAAGAGCAGAGTATTGAACTTTCATTCATCTGTGTTGCTATTGTGCGGGCCACAGAATGCCGCGGGTTGGCCTTTGCTGTATTTATAGACTGAATTTGCCTTGCTTTCTGCGCAGCCCACATCTGAAGGAGCGGCTAAAAGCAAACCTTCCCAGCTGCTTTTCTTTATTCACCTCTCTCCGTTTCCCCCTCCAGCGTGTTTTTCAAACGAAAAAGTATGGTAGGATCCATATTGCAGATAAATATTAGGACTGCATCAAATGAAAAATGTTCTATGCTTTCTGATAGCTATTTCTGCCCCTCTGATTCTGTTTGCTCACACATCAAATGGAACTCTGCAAAGTGTTGATGTTAGGAGTTAAGTCCCGAGCTGATGTGGAAGACACGACCACAACCAACACAACATTCCTCTGCAAGAAGGGTGCTGTGTGGGACAAACAAAACCATGTGTTTGAGAGGTTATGAGGTATCTGTATCTTCAAACTATTTAGGGCCAGTAGGTTTACCCAGCTCTGTGTTTCAGCTCACGCTGCTGCCATACAGAAATCCCCAGTGAGTGAAGGACGTTTCTGTGCAGACAAACAAATGTGTGGATGCAGCACATGCAGCCTAGCTGGAGTCCCCTGCTGGAACTGCTTCTGTGTTGTGTGGAGCTGCTGGAAGTTGACGTGAGGCAGAGCTAGCTGCTGAGACCTGTCAGTGATGTGCTTAAACAGAAGTCATTAACGAGTCTGTAAACGTCCCAGACTTCCGAATTTATTATTTACAAATACAGATTAATCAGCATCCTTCTGAAGAAGTGCTCTGGGGCCTGTTTGTTGTTTTGCCTTTCATGGCCGAGAAATATTTTTAGTAGTGATACAGACAAAACCTGCATGTTTATAAGCAGCTCTAAGAGGGTAATTCTGAAGATTAGAGATGTTTACTAAGTGGGTTGTCTGCAGGAATTGACCTTGATGGCCATGGACTTCAAGCACTGCTTGCTTATTTATTTTCTCTGGCAGTTCCTCCTTAGCGCAGCATTACTCTGTTACCATGCAAAGCCATTTTAGAAAAAGCAGTCATACTATTTGGTTTTTGTTGGGTTTGCTTTTAAAATGGCTTCACAAAGGGCTGTAGCTGAAATCCTGTGCTCTGGGTGTGTGTGTGTTTCAAAGCTTCTACCAGGGGCATAAAATCATGGCTTTAGCTCATCAAAGCTGTGTAGCAGCCTGCAGTACCACTTCACCTAAGGGTCTGCACTGTGTATTTTCTCTTGCTTTGAGGTACAGGCAAAATGCTTAGAAATCACTTATTGTACCCTGTTTTGGCATGGCTTCCAAGTGCTTGGAACGAAAGGGATTTTCTACTATTCTGCCTCAGTAATTAAACTAGTTCAATTGTGTAAAGTTTTCAGTGAATTTACTGTTAGAGCAGTTATTGTAGAACACTGCCTTGTTCTGTCACCTCAGCCTTGTGGTCTGGGAATGAAAGGTTTGTTTTCAACTCTTCTGCTTAATTTAGCATCTGGGCTCTTCTTTTATCTTTATTTTTAACCCTTCTTCAGAGCAGGTTGGTTTTTTCAGCAAGCCACACAACTGTTTCATACCCCATGTCCAAATTTGGGTACTCTTGGGTTTATGAAATCATTAGAGGAGACTAAAGGTCATGATCAAGACTTGCATTTCTAAGCAGAGTTCTCTGTTGATGTGAGCACTAAGTTTTGCACTGGGACCAGTGGAAGCCTGGGATCCGAACTGAACTGCAAAACCAGGACCCAGTCCTTCAAAGTCCTAAATGCTGTCAAGTATTCTTAATATCAAGAGGTAAAAAAAACAAACATACTCAACATCTTTCACACTCAGGCCCTTATCGCTCAGCTAAGCCTGGTTACCTAGGTAAAGTGGAGCTCTTGCTTTAAAAATCTGCTGCCATGAGACCTTTTTTGCCCTCCGCCAAGTTGTTTATTAGCTGTTATCATTGTTCTTTTTAATTGTTTGTAAACATCAGCGCTCAAGGAATTTTATGACTGTGGTGGATGTGTTTTCGTTGGAGTTCTGGATCAGGTAACGTTGTCTTTGTATACTTCGGCATTGCCAGTGAAAACTGAGAAACACTGCAGGTAGAAGGTAATGGCACAGCAGAGAGGGCAGGGAATCTCTGAGCCTGAGCACAGCGTGCTGGTTTGAGCCAAGGTTTGAAATCTGCAGTGTTTCCTGTATAAACTTAAGGAGCAGTCTGGGGGGACAGGTCAGGTTGTGTTGTATTGGGTGGACTGTTGGTGGAGATGGCCTTGTTCCTTGAAGGGAAGGCTTCCAACAAACACCCGTGTGCTGTGTGAGCATTTTTAGTAGCGTTTCAGCGGATGGGTCCAAGATGAGCTGGAAGCTGCGTGCGCAGTCAGTCCTCTGTGCGAGTCAGAAAGCTTCATTTCTGAACTCAGAGTTACAGAAGGTCCCAGAGCGGTCTTATTGAAGCCAATTATTCGAGCCAAAGTCCAGCATTCCTCCTCCTTCAGTTCCAGTTCTGTTTGGGCTCCAGTTTTGTAACTTCCTGTCCAAAACACCTGCAGGGTGTTGTGCAACTTCAATATTGCTACTCTGGACCATCCAAAAACCGTTAAGTTTTCTGTAGTATTGTGAGGTTTAATTCATTTCTGTGACATTCCTGAAGCAGAACTCAGTAAGGCCAACACAGAAGTGTCAGAAACACTGATGTTGGCATGTTTTCTTTTAACGACATCACAGCAGCTAGGACCTGTACTGCTGCCTTGAAAAGTGACTCACAGAGCAAACCTGCCAGGTTCTGCTCAGCTAATGTAACGACAGCTGAAAAGGAAACACCTTTACCTACACAGTGTTTCAGGTGCTTGATGAAAGGT
Source organism: Pavo muticus (assembly GCA_016647715.1). Classification (NCBI taxonomy): domain Eukaryota; kingdom Metazoa; phylum Chordata; class Aves; order Galliformes; family Phasianidae; genus Pavo; species Pavo muticus. The sequence continues at coordinate 1,134,881 of JACDJE010000165.1, read as the reverse complement.
TTGTTTTATCAGCCAAGCCAATCGCTGTTCAAAATCTACAGTCACTGCTGGATCAAACTCATTCCCTCGGTCTGTTCTCTGCAAATGCCCACACTGGAAAACAGAATACCCAGAGCTGCAGATGTTTATCTTCAGAGCCCTCAGTGTTGTCCTCACGCTTTACTTCAGTGCCTTAGGATGAGTTGTCTGACATCCACCCACAGCCCCAGAGATCCTGACTGGAATGCTGATTTCTCAGCATGTGCTTAATTTTGAAGAAATACGTTTCTAAGCCTTGTTTTCCTCATGTTGAACTCTGCAAATGGGACTCTCTTTCTGTGGTCTAAAGAACCAAATTAGCAAAACCTGTTACAACCTGAAATCACTTTGTCTGGTTTTTGTGGGTTTTTTTTCCCCCTCATAGGATTTGACAGGAGGAGCATTTGAAAGGAACTTGAACATGCTGAACTTGAAAGAAGGGATGGATTATTATCACTTCAACTAAAGGCAAAGGTAAGGCAGCAACATCAAAGCTGCGTGTTATGTCTGTATCAGCACGTGCAGGAAACCGGTGTTAGAAATTATTAGTGATTTGTGTTTTATTAATCTTTATTCCTAGTAGCCCCTTCTAAGGGAGGTGCTAAGAACACCACCTTAGTGGTATTTACTCATTTTACTGTTGCACAGCACTCACCTACCAAGCTCATTTTGTTTGTTAAATTGTATTTCTAACTGAAATAACCATCAAATATGGGCCAAAAGGCTACAAGAGCACTGTTACCAGAGGGAAGCCTTAAAAATGCATCAAGCAAAGCCTGTAACCATGGAAGTGTAAAGAGAGGTTTCTGTCAAACGCTGGCTGGGGCCCTCAACCTGTCCCTGCTGTTGGCTTCGTTTCCTGCTGCCGAGAGCAACAGCTGGCACTTCGGAGGTAAAGCTCTGCGTGCGGCCAGTACTGAGGTTAAGCACAGCATCCTCTGATTCAGGACTGTTAGAAGTAGGTGTATGTGTAACATCATTTGGCAGGCAGCTGATAACTGCACTCAGATATATTTTTCACTGGACCTTCTCTTATGTTTTTTGTAATCAGCAGGTTCTGCCAACACAACTTGTGTTTTTCGTGCAGCAGGGACTGAACAATTCAACTCTGCAAGAGCAGAATGAAAATTCATAGTACATTATATAAGAATATTAATGACACAGCCAAACAGGATGGGTGAGTGGTCCACGTGTAATGCCTGCAAGCAGCTGCTGTGCTGCATGGAGCCACGTGGCCAGCTCAGTGTTTGAACTGAGTACTCATTTGTTTAACAGTACAATCACAGTAATGTCACTAAGGATAAATTTGTTGATAAATGTATTTCATTTCGTGGTCAATAAGGAATAGTCTGAATTCATACCAGTTTCTTGAAGTACTGATTCCCCTCTGTCTTCTTCAAGGAAAAAGATGAAGCTTCAGTTCCTAAAGCTAGTTTACTACAGCATTTGCTTGAATAACACTTTGGTGTTGGCTGAAGTGAAACTTAGATTTTTTTGTTTGAATATGATGTAAGAATGGCTTCTTACCTGCACATACAAACAGTGAAACTCTCCTAAAGATGCAGTACCAGTAAGTGTAACCACTCTTACCTGCAGCAAAACAATTTATAAGAATAATGCAGTAAGTCAGGTTTAATGTTTAATGTGTAAACAGCAAGCACAGGTTGAATGATTCCATTCAGAATTGGAGAAGTGTAAATGATTGATAAGGGGAAAAAAAAAACAACAGAGCTATGAAGCTATGAAGACAAACTGCCATCTTGTGGCTACAGATAATGAATTAAGAAGAAGACAACAGAATGAAGTGTTGCCCTCACAGGGTAGGTGTTTCTGCACGATGCCATAAAACAACTTCTGCCTCTGATTCTGTTCACCAGGGAGCTTCACAGCAATGCTGAGACTCCAGTGTGGCGAGATGCCACAGCAGCACCTGAGCTGAGAGCTTCAATCTACAAAGCAGAAGCCAGCGCTGCAGATTCACTTTGCTGAACTCTGCAAGAGAGAAAGAGAAGAGGTGGAGTAGCACACATCACAGCACGGCTGTGTGTGTAACTAAGTAAGCTGAGCAGAGAAGAAAATGTAGAAGTGTAAAGTTACATTTTTTACTTAAAATTTTGTTTATTTATTTCAATAAAATGAATTCATCTTTTCATAACATCACGCTTGGCATTCTCTGCTGCTGTTTGCTCTCAGGATATGTGAGCTCCTGTGTGGGTACCAGCAGGCTGCAGGGAGGACATGAGGACAGCTGTGACAAGTCCTTCACGTTCACTAAGTGTCACTTTTAGAGCAAACTCTGACAGTTCTCTGGATAGGTTATGTGCAATACTGTAAGGGCTCTGCGCTTTTAAAGTATTGAGGCTTTCTTGAAGGAAAATGAGCATTTGCTTGCCAGTCTGATGCACTGCTAAGGAAACTTTGCAATCTTTCAACTAGGAATGCTATTAATTGACAGCAGTGTCTTCTCATAAAGAAATTCCCTCTTTTACTATTGCTGGGTAGTTTCAGAAAGGAGAAAGGACTCTGCCATGCTGAATTTCATCACCTACAGCTGGAACAGTTCCTGCCATTATCCAGTAATTTAGTGCTTGAGATGAACGTGCTGAGACCTAATTATTTTCCTTCCATGTTTGTTACTTATCTTGCTTACTTGAGCCTCACCTTTAAACAGCAGAACAGAACCACTCTCCCAGATATTAAAGCAGAGGACTCCGTCCTTCTAGAAATACTGGGTGGGGGGGCAGTTCCAAACTGTCTGCACTGAAGTGGAAAAAGTCGACACCCAATCTCATCTTCTTCTGAGTGTGTTAACTTACTTACTTACTTGCAGAATATATTCTGCGTTAGAGTTCTGTGCCTTGCACCAACAGCACACGTGATAATTTTGCTGGTAAGTGGAGTTGGGATGCTGTTACCCTTTTCCCCAGAAAGGGCAGGCAAACAGTTCTGGAAACATCTGTGCTGTATTATTTTGTTCTTGCATTCTAAGATGTCACACTGCAACTCCGGAATGCTTTCAAGAAATGAAATTGGAAGGGCTTAAGAGAACAGCTTTCAGCAGTTCCATACACTGCGTAGTTGGCTGTGAGGACATTCCTACATTCATGAACCTGTGAAGAGCTACATCTGTTGCACAGAGCTTACCACGTGTCCTTAGTTACTGGAACAACCGATCATTACAGTGCTGCTTTCCAAACACCCAGTAGCTCTGCTGTACCTTACCTTGGTCACCAGCTGTGGTTTGGGCACCTTCAGGAGGTCACAGAGGTGGTTGCGTTTCTCTCGTAGCTCTGCTACTTCAGCTTCCCTGCACGAAGAAATTCCAGTCACTTCAAAAATAAAAGCCCAGTGCTGGCTGTGGAAGCTTTCTTTATTCATTTATAGCTGCTTTTTATTTATAAGACTCCATATCAAGAATGTAACTGAGTGTCACAGGATTTGGAGAACGTGCTGCTATGCAGGGAGGCACTCTCCTGAACCAAAAACCCAGACCTGATGCTAGCAAACCTTCCTGCAAGTACAGAAATAACAGAACGTTTGCAGAGAATTTCCTCAGCATTGGTTACAAAAAGCCCCCAGCTGCCAAAAATCCAAACGTGACATTCTTTTACAGATAGATCTTTTACAGCATCACTGAAATGCTGCTCATTCAGCAGATAGATACAGTTTGTTTTTCTTAAGTGTAAATGAGTTATTAGAAAAATTAACTCTTAGCAAGTAAATTGCTTCCAAAAACAACAGAGAAAAAGCAAAAGTGCAAGTTGTAAATTAATTAAAAATAACCTGACTAATATATATAAAAACATATTTGGACACTGGGGACAATTGAGGATTATAGAATTGGCAAGGCTGGAGAAGGCCTTCAAGATTACCACGGCCAGCCATCACGGTGCCTACCACGACCCATCACTGAGTCATGTCTCCTGTCACATTTAATACTGGAAACTTTCCTGTAGCTGAACAAAATGTTATTAATTATTTATGGTGTGATTGCTTAAACTTGGAAGTGCACAACTGTGTGATTAACTAACTCTGTAATTCTAACAAGGAAAAGGTTACAAGAATGCATATTCCAGTAATACTGTCCTCCCCAAATATTTAGTTCTCATGTGGCTTCCTGATGTTAGTGCTTATCTTACTGCTGCAATTACTGTTTTAGCACTGAGAATGGCTCTCTAGGACACTCAGCAATGACTTCATCTATCTTCCTTTGTAAACAGTTCAAATTAACATGATAAAACAAGTTTTAAGTAAACTGGTTCTTCATCTGTGATCTCAGTGCACTGGATATACTGCTACAGGGAACAGAGCAGGCAGGCAGCCACAGCTTAAAAATGGCAAGGTGAAAATAGGGTATTTTTTCTGGAATATCTGTATGCAGAACACTGCTTTGTTTTGGTGAGCAGCTCCACGCCGCTGCTTTTCCTCCCTGTAGCAGTTTGGTGTTGTTCCACTTCTAATTCTGTAGCTGTAAGCAGCAGCAATCCAACCCTTATCAATTGTTTCTGTCGCAGCAGAAGTTTAAACTGCTGAGAAAGCCTGCTCGTAATTTGGATTTCCTAAGCAAGCACCGAATCAGCCTAGGCAGAACATTACACACCAATGTGTAGCTGAGCAGAACTGCTGCTAACAACCAGTTCTTCCAAGTCTGTGACTGCTTTACTGAAATCTCAGGGAAATGTGCAGCAGCCGCCCCTGGCAATAGCAGCCATTAATTCCTCTTCCCAAATATGTTATTTAAGCTCAAATGCAGAAATAAGCTGGAAATTAAATACAGGTTCAATAACGTAAGCATGCGAGCTGCAGCATTAAGGTGTGCTTGTTCTTTAAACGTGCCTGAGTTTATTTCATTTCCAAGAAACACCAATGAAGAAGAAAACAGTTAATATAATGAGATGTATGACATACATCCTCGATATTCTTACAAACACCTTTTCCTGTATTACTCTTCGAGGCAGTGCGGGGCAGTTTCAGCTCAGATGAAATTTGAGCAATGACATTTCAGTTAATTGCTGTTTGCAGCTTGCACGGATCTCTTCCCTTCCAAAATCCTGCCAGAATTAAATACCTAACACTGAGGTACCGGTCAGTGCAGCTTCCTTACCTCCAGTCTCTAAAGGCACGGATGTCTTTCTTTCAACTTCAGTGGTACAAAACCTATTTCAGCTGTTATTACTATCTGAGAACAAACGCACTTACCAGTTACTGTCGCTGAGGATGGCCATGACCTCGTCTATAATGGCGGGTTCAACTATTTCACTGTAGGTTATCAACATTTCATAAACTTGACTGGCCGTTGTTGTCCGTATCTACATGGAAGAGGCAGAGGAAGCTTTAGTAAAGTATCCAGAGCCCAGCGGGCATTTCCATTCATATTGGTGCTGGCTGAGGAAGAAGGGATGAGGGTCAGAAAAGTACCTTTTGGAAAACGTTTGCTTTTCAGATCTGTCCCTCACAAGGAATACATTCAAATGTGAAGAACAGCCTAACGGGAGCATTTCTTTCCTTAAAATGATTCCCTGAGCAAAAGTCTGCTCCAGTGCTGGTTGCTGCAGGACTACAGAGAAGTTACGTTCCTCACCCCAGAGACTGTAAGCCAGTGAAACTCTAAAAAGCTGTCTGGAGGCAGATGGTGATGCAAGTCACATTAGCTGTTAGCTCCAGCATCCAGCAGCAGCTACCCAAGCCTTTTTCCCAGAGCACAGTTTAGTTGCAGTGTGATGTGCATAAAGAAAAAGCAAGGCTGGTTCTGAGATACAGCACTGGAAAGACACTGCGGGGAAGACTGCAAAACTGGAACAGGGACAAACTCTGGTTATTTATTTTTTAAAGAAAGCCTGATGGTAACTAAGGGGAGGCAAAGAAGCTATAGGCTTATTTCCTGAGCAGTGGTGCCAATTTACATTGACTGCTCTGTAAAAAGATGATATATTTATGATGTAAAACATGAAATGATTTATCCTCAGTTCTTACATTGCCCCTCCTGCAAAGTTCTCTTCCTGTAGCAAGGGAACACAGCATGGAAACGTTTGGACCAAGACTCCAAAGCATGCAACTTTGCTGAGCACCATTTTATTTTGCCCTGAACACAAACAGAATCAATGCTAGAATAAACAGTGTAGGTTTGTATTGGCCAGAAACCAGGGCACGCAGTGCTTTCTCAAACCACTTTAACACCTCATTGGTTTCCACTTTTTTATGTGCCCTTGCAGTTACATCTGACAGCCCTTGCTTCTCCTGCACTACCTCAGGGCCGAAGCTGCCCCTCCTCACCTCCTCACAGGCACGCCTGCCAGCATTCCCAGATGAAGCCCTGAACACCAGTGCCATTGGAAGCTCGTTACTGGGTTCAGCTGCCACAGCAGCCATCAGTCTGGGCTACCACATCTGGTACAGTGAACACAGCCTTCCTCCCAAAAACCTTACTCAGTCAAAAAAAACACCCAACCAGTGCTAATGCCTGTGATGCTGTCCCACATACAAACCTCTCCTGCACATCCTCAGAAGCAGCAGCTCATTTTTTGAGCCCTGCTTCAGTTACTTTAACCTGCTTCAGGTGGCAGCACGGCAGGGAACAGACCCTCGAGAAATAAAGCCTGGTATTACATTACATCACCGTCTCTTTGAAGTGCATTAAAGCAACAGTCTTAATTTTTTTTTAAACTTCATCTATATTAAAGCAATGTAACTGGAACTATGCAATGTCTTCAGGACTTACCACAGGAAATGGATGGCAAAGGAGGAGAAGCAGCTGAAACAAAACTTTCTCTCTCATATCTCCTTGAAATTGAATCAGGCCACAAAACCTGAAAAACATAAAATACAGATTTTGAGTGATATTTGTTCATGTTACAACTGTAAAAGTACATTCTGAGGATCAGAATGAAGGTGTATATTAGAAGAAACAACAGGAGGAGAGAATGAAGCATTGCTGTCCCCAGGAAATCTCAGCTGATATTCTGAGTGCTGTGGGAAAGCAAACACTGAGAGGGAGTGCACTGAAATTCTTAAGGGTTACTGAGATGCCACACGTTTATGCCAAATACAAATGGGATTTTAAAGCTACTGAAGGCAGCCCCAAAGTCTTTGCACAAAAACTCACATCTTGAATCAAACTCTCTCACATCAAACAAAAGATCATGTAGGCAAGAGTGAAGGACAAAGACATGGACTCCTCTTCATTTTAGGCATTCCTCAGTCTTAAAATATTGCCAATAAAGAAATGAAATTAAAGTCAGTTCTACCACTGAACATTCGTTCAGCTGTGCAGTGCTTTGACTTCTTGTCCCCTCACCCAGTTTGGGTTTCATCTCTTTGCTATCTGAACTGGGTGTTTTTTTCTCCTAAAACCAGGTAACAATTTTGCTGGTGTTTTCAGCCATTTCTGGTGTACCTGTGAGATCTACTCAATTACAGATACCTTCCATTGGCAGCACCTGAATTGAGCTCTGCAAGCAATAAGGAAATGACTGACATCATCTTCAGAAACATCATAAGCGTTTTCAGAGCAGCTAATACTGTTCACATCCTTCACATGCGCCTGACCAACCACTGAACTCATCCCATGTATCTGTATGCGTTTTTCATTTACATCCTTATTCCGTCTGGTGCATCCTGTAGTTACATTTCCATCACCAGAGCAGACAAAAGATGTGCTGTGTTTATCTGACTGACTCACACTCCTATGCTGGAGCGAAGTTTCCGGATGTCTTTGGATCTTTTGATCTCTTCTTTACAAAGGTGAAGTAACTTCACTGGAAATGGATGGCTGGAAAGGGGAAAGAGAAAAGGATGAGAAATGGATTGCCACAGAATTTCAAATACATTTAATGATTGTAAAGATGACAAATTAACATTCAAAAGAGAAGAAAGACACTGCCCAGAGCTGTTTGCAGCTCCTTGCACAGCAGCACACCCTGCCTGAGCTGGGCTTTTGCTGAACACACAGCCTGGTTTGGCCACTACCACATCACCAGGCAACTTCTTCTTCTTTTTTTTTTAATGGAGATGAAGGAATTAGTATGAACTGCACTACCTGCATGCTGAGGAGTGAATTATGTTTCTCATAATCGATTCAGTATGTGCTGAACCAGCTGGCCAGGGCTCGTGTTTACAGCAACGCACCGAACGGTCAGAAACACCGAGCCAGGAGCTAAAACACGCTGTAACAACTGCAATGCTGCACGGAACACTGCGGTGCCCTGGCGGTCCCCTGAGGTCCCAGCCAAACTGCACAGAAGGGGATAAACGTTGCCCTGCCAGTCTTTAAGCCCAGATTCCTTTAGCGATTCCAGACAACGTAATTAAACACAGGGCTTGCAGCTCTGCGCGGCGTAGCAGTCGTGAAGCCATCTTTAAACACAGTGAGCAAATCCTTTTTATTTTTCTACCCAGTCTGGGAAATGCAATTCTCACAGCTCTTTCCCAGACACTCATACAAACACAAGTACTGTTAGTGTTATTTCAAGGACCTATTAGAGAAAAGCAAAGAGGGAATATTACTTTTATTTCAGTACAAATTATTTAATCTTCTACTCACTGCACTCAAAGCTGAAGTGCAACAGATGCAAAAAAACCCGACCTATTTCATCTTTGGCTACTGAACACAGTGACTTCTGGATGGCACAGCCTGCAAATCTCCCTGCGCTGTGTTGGCAAAGCAGCAGTTCTAACATTTTCTGCTACCGTGATTCCAAACTGTGGATATAAACTATCCAGAAGTGCTGAATGATGTAATCTGTTGATCACAGTACATTTTAAACAAGAAAATAAGATGGTTAGAGGATTCGTGGTAAGTGAATGAGCCTTGTTACAGGTAGTTTTCCTGACAGGAACAAGGTATTTGTTACTTAAAAAGAACGTATCATCTTAGCAAAATGCTGCAATACAGGGGCAAGTATGGACCTGTTAAAAATCTGAACAAGCCATGGATCCATGAAGCCAAAGAACACTGCCTGAACATCGTCCTGAAAAGCACAGAGAGGAAAGCTGACACGTGTACGAAGTTGGCACCGAGGCAACACAAGAAGGTTTTAGAGCTGATAGCGGCTTCAGGACCGCATGGCCTCGGCAAGGCTGATTTCCAATACTCCCATTGGATGCTGAAAGGGCGAATTCCTCACCCTCCATTGCCCATGGCCACAGCAGCACTGTTTCCACATTTTGAGGACTAAGAGAAGTGCCGAAAGTAATTGCATAAGGGAAAGTAATTGCATATGAGGCACCTTACGAGAATCGCTCTGAACGGGTCTGTGTGTGTCTACAGACGTTGGTTTGTCCGTGTGGATGAGGGGGAGAGCATCTGCTTTCTTAAGATAGGCTTTTCTCTCACCTTGGTGGAACTGCCCTTCCTCCCACTCCCTCACCATTACACAAAGGCACTGTATGGACAGCTAACTACAATACCTGCAATACGTGCCTGGCTTTCAGCACAGAACAGCGGTGACAGTGAATTAGGTGAGATTTTAAACTGGTTCAACAACGTGCACTTCACAGAGGAGTAGAGCAACAAAGAGACCAATGGAACAAGAGCATCTGGGATAAATTTGGTACACGTAACCTTATGTGCAGCATTTTGTGTTTAAAACAGATGCACTGTCATTTGCCAATTTCACATCTGTAATAACTGTACCTCACCTACGTATGATCTCAAATGACTCCAATAGCTTGGCCCCCTTAAAGGAAATTGAGAAAATTCCTTCTTCTGTGTGGTCACAGTGCCAGCAGAAACAGAGTCTGCATCCTGGGAAAGGCATCAGTGTGTGCACCTTTCCACGATGTCAGCTGGGCACACGTGGCACTGCAGGAAGGCCTGGGACATCAGCTGGGGTGCCTGTGAAACCAGAGGACAGCTGCTGCCGTGCTCCTTTGCACTATGGTTTATTGGGCACTAGGAGTGTAGCTACTTCTGGTACAACCCACAGAAGCAGGTAATACATAGAAATCATCAGTGTGCAGGCAGTGGGGACATCCTCTCCCTACTCCTTGTCCTACCACCAGCAGGGGGCTGGCCATTCATCGCATGGCTTGGGTTGGAAAGTACCTCAAGGATCATCAAGCTCCAACCCCCCTGCTGCATGCAGGGCCACCAACCTCCCCATTTAATACTAGACCAGGCTGCCCAGGGCCTCATCCAACCTGGCCTTGAACACCTCCAGGGATGGGGCATCCACAGCCACTCTCCTCATTTTGGCACAATTTGTGAGCACAACACTGACTACTGCATGCTGAAAGCAACCCTGAACATTGCTGCCAAGAGCGGGAGAGGAACCTCTGCTGCTGGATGTGCAGGATGAGAGAGAAGTAACAGCCTGAGCCTCCGTGCAGCTTCAAGCTAAGCCAGGCACAGCAACAAAGCTGCTCCTGATGGCCTTCTGATTACCTCAGTGGCACTGAAGCTGGTTCATTTTAAACCCCACCAGCCAGGGGCTTACTGTGACTTCACCTCCCTGCAAAGTCCATCAGGGCCCTGGCACAGAAAGGAGCCCAGCACTACAACCACGGATCCCAAGATCACTGTAACCACAGGCACTCACAGGGCAGTAAGAGCAGAAACCCCCAGCAGTCCGCCCGCCCTGCTGCACAGACTGTCACAATGCAGTGAGGTCCATCTAAGAGCTATGGCAGAAAGGCACATTCTGTGCATTCTGGACTTCGTAAGCTATGGTGTGAGGAGGCAGGAAAAGCCCTCCGTGAGGCGGGGCTGACACCGTGTGGCACTTTGCCTCAGCTGTGCACTGAGCTCCCAGTGAGCAGCAAAGCGATCCAGCCAACAGCCGTCAATCCCGGTTAAATTCAGCCATGTACAGTGTTACCCCGCTTTGGGTTGCTCATGTTCTATCATTATTTAAAATGTCTATTGTACTGCACAATGTCCATTTTAAACCTCAAAATGCACCTGTAAGTACTGCTTCTCGTAAAGTGGCAGTTAACTTAAGCAGCTGGTGTAAGCGTAATGCTGGTGCAGGCCACCCTACGGCCCAAGTCCCCTTGCATTCCACTCAGCACAACTGGGAAAAAACGCAGAAGAGGGAAGAAATGGGAGCCAGGATGACATTATAGAAAAGCACCCGTAGCCAAATGCACCAGTGGCCTTTCATGCCACGAAGCAGTGCCTGAAATGTCAGGCTCATTTTGCTTTGTTTCTGCACTTTCACGGCACGGTTCTTGGGAAAAGTGGGGAATTGGTCCCACTCACGAATCCAGACCCAGAAGTCACATTTGTTCATGTTCTGTGCAAGAAGAAGTAGGTGTCAGCCAGCAGCACAGGCCTCAGAGCCAGGATCCGCGGTTCTCCATCCCTTAATGCAGCCAAATGGCACATGCCTAACTAAGAAACTGCAGACACTGTACTAAATACAGTTCTGGGCCCAGTCAAATGGCGAACTACACTGCACAGAGGCTCTTTTCAGCACAGCAAAGCCCAGCACTGCAGGCTCGCCTTGCTCTCAGTGAGGTGCACACAGTTCATGATTCCCACCTCTGACCACAAGGTAACCAATTACCAAGAAATCGTCACATGCAGGAGCTAAATTCTCCAACTATCTCCAGATTTCCTTAGGGGCGGCCTTTCATATGGTGATTAGTTCCTGCAATTCATGCCCTCCGTTCCAACATTCATTCCCTTTCCATCAGAATGATCCACTGGGCTGTAATAAATCATTTTTTACTTTTCTTTCTGGGTTTCACCATCAAACTGGCATCAAATTCATTTGGATCAACTTCACAACCTCCCCCGCCCCCACCAATCCTCCTGCTCTCAATTTCAAACCTTTTAACTAAGCATTGGAACGGCACCTCGGGGCTGAGTCTGAGTCTCACCGACACAGCAGTGAGCACACAGTAATCCTACCAGGCGTTTCTGTCTGTGACCCACGTGGGAGGCAGCCTCAACCAGGGTTTACACCACAGCCCACTGTCCTACCCAGCAGAGAACACCGGGACCTGCACGCTCCAGATCACGGCGTGATTACCAAACCCAGCTGCAATGCTCACTCTGTCTCATTATTTGATGAATTGTAAACTCTTATTCAAAAAGGTACTGCCAGAATTAAGGCAGATTATCTAAATATACTCCTGAAAACAAGAGTAGATTCAATTAAAACTTTTAAAATGATCAAATAATTTCAAATGTATCTGCTGTGAGCAAGTCTCAAATCAGCAGATCCATATCCACTGTATGAGGGCAGCATACATGCTGTACAGTTCTGCACATAGATCTGCAGAGTGCCAAGATGCTGCCCAGGAGAGTTTGTGGGATACATTTTAATATTACTGAAATTAAAATCATTCTCTTCTGAAACATCTGCAAAACAACACAATGTCACACTGGAGCACCTTGCTCACATACATCCATTTCTGATCTAAATACTCTCCAGAAGCAGAACACCACGTGGGAAAGCTGGGACACTGCTTTCTTATTTTTCCTATTAGAATCTTGGTTAACTTCTTTGGAGTTACATTCAGAAAAGCAGTAAGGTTTTGGAAGCAGTAGGCAGCAGGCATCCTATTTTGCAGCATCACAACAGAATTCTGTCCCTGCTAAGGGCTCCCAGCACAGTGAAGAATGTACTGCAAAACGCTGCTATTTAGGATGCTGGAAAAGGGCTCTGATGCTGGCCTGAGCCTGCCAGGTGAAACAAGCAAAGTGAATGTGATTAACACACAGGTCATTAAACAGTGAACCAATAACCAACTTCTACACTGGTACGAGAGTCAAAGACTTTAACAAGACCCTTTGGAGGCTATCTGGTCCAAAACTTACCACAGCTGCCATTTAGGCATTACGCCCATCCATCTACAAAGACTCCTCAGCACTCACACCCACAGCAACGCGCCGCAGCAGCAGCGTAAGATTTAAGAACCCACTGCACAGTGCAAAACAAACAAAGAAGACTTGCAGCAACTTACTTCTCCTGCATGGTAAATATATCAAAACAGCCGTTTGCCAGCATTTGGTCCAGCATTGTCAGGAGGGGTACAGACACCCTGATGAAAGAAAAGAATTTACCAATGTAAATAAACTTCTTGGCATACATATATATGCTATTTTTAATTAGAAGCAAAGAAGGAAACTTCCTATCTACCTACATCTTTAAATTAGAACTCTAATTTGCACAGAGGAGGGTTGCTTGGTAACTTCTGTGTGTTGGCTAAATCATCCTCCTTGGCTGAGAGGGGGACATGCTGCTGCAGCCAAAAGGAAAGAGAGCTAATTAACAAAGCGCCTGGTTTAAACTGGCAGGGTCCTGAAAACACAGTTAAAAGTAGCAGAAAAAATACAGATATTTTCTAGTATCTAACCATGTTCCATCAAATGAAGTCACAAAGCCCTCTTATCAAATAAGCCAACACACAACACCAGATGGAAAAATCTATAGTCATGGATCCTATCTCAACAGCTGCAAAAAAATTACTATCAGTACCATCTACAGCTCTGCTGACAGCTGTGCCGTTTGTTTTGGTCTCCCGTTATACATGTTTGGTATGTCAGGCTTAGAGAAAGAAAGGTAGAATCACCTGTAAAGGAGAATCTTCACATCATGCTTACACTTGACGTGTATGTGAAAAGACCACTACCACAATTAAACACAGGCTGCACTGCACAGCATGCAGCAGTGAATAACCCCCAGTACTGCGCTACAGAGAAAACACGATGCTGAAACATTGTGCCTCATATTAAACTACAGCAAATGCAAAATGTTCTACCAACACTTCTTTGTGACACGCTTTTCAGCGGTGTGCCGTACCAAACGAAGATATTGAAGCAGGTTTATGAGGTTCAGGCACAGTGGAAAAAGCTGCTCTCTGCATCCAACTTCAAATGGTTGTGTTGGAGATACAAAAACCAAGCAAAGTTACCGGTCGTTCCGCAGGTTGTCCTCAAAGACCTTCAGCAGTGTCTCACAGAAGCCCTCCATGGCGCTGGGATCGTTCTGGATCTTCTTCATGTAGTCAAAAAGGCTCTGTGCAGAGTACCTGAGCTGCAGCAGGAGAAAGCTCAGAACAAGGGCTCAGGGAACGACCTGCTGTGCACCTGTGCTGCTCTTCCGACAGCAGCTGAGCGCACGCACTCTGTGCCAACATTGGACAGGAAGATTATATTTTGCTTTCATTAATCCTTGTTCAAAGTGGGTTTTCTAACCCTTTTTAAGTCTTGCCATTGTAGCAAAAAAGACCACATAAAAGATCCCTTATTTTCTTTCTTTCAAAATAGAACATCCCTATAGCACTATCATTATCCTGCTGTACTTTAAATAATGCTAGAGCTATGGCTCTGTCAGTTAGAAGCAAGAAGTTCGAGGGGTAACATCTATTGAACAAGCTGATGTGGCTGCAGAGTGCAGTGAGCTCTCACAGCAGCGTTTTGCAGCAGGACACACAAGCCAGCAGTAAACTCAGTTAAAAATTAAAGCCACCTCAGAAATAAGGACAGCTGGTTTAACTTCAGAGGGGAATCAGCCGGTTCAGAGCAGCAGCAGCAGGAGGTGTCAGTGCCGTGTTAAGGCTCAGCTGTGCACAGCCCCTTTGGACTATTTGCAATTAAACTTCAGGGCAATTCAGGGTCCTCACCTGGGACGCTGCACAGGATGCTACCTCAGCTACTTGTTCTAACAAAAGAAAAGGGCACACCTACACGTGGGCCATTTGGAGGCTGTGCAGAACCGAGACACAGCAGGGTAACCAGAAAAACTGCAGAAGGAAGATAAAGCCATACCAAAGTAAAGGTGTGGACAGACACTATTGCTCAGCAGGTTTAAAACCAGGACGTTTTTCAAATAGACAGTGCAGACCAATGGAACCTGATCACAACGAGGTAACACTTTATCAACAAGTTACATCCCTCTTTCCTCCTCAGATGAATGCTTCTTTTTTAATGCAGACAGCCTCCAAAGAGCACCTGAGCCACCACCCAAAGCTCACGGGGACCCACAGAGAACACCTCCACATTTTTTCCTCATCAGCACAGCACCGATTTCACACTATGGCAAACACACACCTTGCCTTGGGGTGGCTCACGAGGAGTGGGAAGGAAATCAGGAGGTGAACGGGCTGGAACTCAGACAGCACTGGGTAGGAACTCGAGAGGAGCGCTGACAATAACCTTGTTCTTAGGAAACAGCAGAGCAGGGTTTGCCAGGGCCCAACTCTGCCATCGCTTCAGCCAACAGGAGGTAACGAAGCACAGCCAAATGGATGGTAAAGCAATGGTGCTTAAAGGGACCTTTATCTGATGGTAGAACTGTTTATTTCAATGCTGGAACCAGGGGAAAAGTATGAGCGAGGCCCTTAAGATGTGCAGCTACAGCAAGGGGAGAAGCACGTACAGCTCGGGATAAATAAGGTGTCCAAATAAACTGTCACAAAAACATTTCCCAATCAGCTTGCTGTAAAAATGAAGTACAATACTTCTGAAAATAGTCTTGAGGCAATGACTGGGCGGATTTGTTCAAAGGAAATGGGCTCAGACGTGATTTACAGCTGAACATTGGAACCTCAGCTACCTGTCAGCTCTGCAGATGCCTGATCCCCAGAAGGGCTGGGATTCCTTGCATTCCTATCTTGGCCAGACCTGATAAAGCCGTCTGTTGGGGCTCGATGAGAAAGGACGATACTGCAGTGAAGATGTTCTGGAGACCCACATGCCCTAAAGGCCTTACACCTAAGCCGAATCTCTTTAGAGGCCCTGGTATCTCAACAGGTGTCCAGTACCATAACTGAAATACACAGCAACTCCAGAACATAAGGAAGGAAAAAAGCACCTGCACAGAGGCCAAA
This sequence comes from Pavo muticus, assembly GCA_016647715.1. Classification (NCBI taxonomy): domain Eukaryota; kingdom Metazoa; phylum Chordata; class Aves; order Galliformes; family Phasianidae; genus Pavo; species Pavo muticus. The sequence continues at coordinate 1,119,086 of JACDJE010000165.1, read as the reverse complement.
AGGACGGCTTTAGGGAGAGGGGAGAACAGCTGAACTGGAAAGCATTCAGCCTTCTGCACCTAACTCAGCACAGATGGAAGGCAAGTGAGAAATTATGGGAAGAGCTTCCACAAGAGCAGCGTTTTTACCTACAGATGACTGCTAAATGCTTCAGCCTTCAGAGAAGCACTGAAACAGAGACAGACCTACAGAGAAAGTGCAAACACTGCTGTAACACGTGGAAGGCGCGATGTCAGCGCCCTCACACTGCTTTGGGATCACTTCTAATCCTGACACACGCACAGCACTGCAGTGGCAGCAGTCTGTTTTCCCAGTAACAAAAAACCACTGCACATCACCCAAGTTTCAGCACAAGCAGAACTGTGTCTCCTTTGTTCTACTCAGAACACTCCTTACAATTCACCAAGTCTTTGGAGGGCAGTAACTAAGACTGAAGTCAGGGACATTTTAAGAAAAGAGGGAATACAACAATTCACACTACTCCTTTCTTTGTAAGAAGGTGCTCGTGGTGTGTTTTGCTGGAGAGCTGTCATCTAGGAAAACGGCATTTCAGGCTGTTCGTTCCAGTGCAGTCGGCATCCATTCACCACAACCAGCTGGTTTGGGACTGGATGCTGTTCTCACTTTTCTATCACCTACAAATGTCCCAGTATTTTCATTTGTCCCAACTAACTCATCTGTTCAAAGTCTAGTAATGTTTTCTCCAAGCCATACCCCAAACCAGAAACGTTCTGCAGTCTCTATGGGGGAGGAGAATCACCAGACAAAATTTTGCATGTAATGTGGTTCAACAATCATGAAATTGCACCCCAACCCCTGAAACTACAGCAGTTGTGACCTGCAGAAAGAACACCGCTGTTCAGTTCATACCCTTGTGTCCTGGGAGGATATTTATGCAGCTGTGAGAAGGCCACACATACAACCGGAGGATGCTTTTACACAGACAACGCGCACAGCAGCGCTGCCGAACGCCAAAGGGAATGACACCTCCTGCTTTTCCTCCTCACTTGAAATGCTCAAGCTGCAATGCTTTCAGCAACCACTGCCACCACAGCGGCTCTGGGACACTCCATGCAGCACATTTCAGCAAACATAAAGAACTGCTCTCACTAAATACACTGCTGGGCGATTTTTAGCTACAGAAGAAAGGCCAGTGACCGCTGAACGACAGTACAGCCATCTTCCACCACCAGCTCGAGGAGAGGTAAAGACAAACCGGGACTCAGAAGCATGCGGTCATGCAGCAGATGAGGAAGCTGAACGCTCTGACTTTTATATCCATGTGTGTATTTGTGTACACAGTTTTCTTCAGTGAGAGAGGGAAGAAAGAAGTGATTGCAGAACACACACAGTGCTGCAGAACACATACCTGAACAATCCTTCCTTTTACCCAAGGTTTTTAAATTTGCTTCTTTCATATGGATTTAATAGGAGCAGCTCTTAAAATTGTCAGTTTATGTTTTAAACGAGTCCCTGGATATTCAGCAAAGATCACTACAGGCTTTGATGGAATCCTTTCAAGCACAAGTCATCAGAAGAGTCATCGATTCTAATTTATACATCACATTTTAAGTATTAAACGTAAAACACCACACACTGTTTAATCCCAAGGGTAAAGAGCATGCACTTCCAGCCTCTCCTGCACTTCTATTTGGCTTAAAAAAGAATGAGGTCACTTTGTTTCCAGAGCCAACCCCCCGAGAATATCAGAACCGGAACAAGGCCTCAGTGCTAACACAAGCACAGGGTCACAGAAAGGTAACGTTTCAAAATGGCAACTTTGAAAGAAGCACAGGATGTTCCCCTAAAATACACTGGTGGGTGGCAGCAGGCAGGGCGGCTTCCAGCGCCCCAGCGTCGGCACCTCACAGAACTGAGCACAAGCAGAACAAGAAAAAAGACAGAATGTTGAATAAGAATTTTCATCCGACCTTGGTAGCAGTCAGACTGTCTGCTCCCCCACCACTTTCCTCCCCTTTTATGCTTACAAGAATAACTTTGGTTTTGGTGGAGCCTCCAGTAATTAGCTGTTTGACTGCAAGCTGAATTTCATGTGCACATCTGCTATTATAAAAATCTGCTAAGAGTTACATTGTCTATCCACTAATTATTGTCACCAACCAATAAACATATGTTTCCAAACTTTCAAAAATAGCTGTTTCTATCTAATTAGTTGACATTTTAGAAACATCAAAATTGCCTTAAATACATGATGCTGCAGACACCAGATCCGCAGCTACACGGAACCCCCGGGGACATGGAAATCTTTGGATCACAAATTCAAAACCCACGGCACCAGGCATAACCCCATCACTTGGATGTACTCCAAACAGTCATGGTAAGCCTGAGAAGTGGCAGCCATAGGAGACAACAGAACGATGACCTCCTGCGAGCAGCAGGAGCTGCTCTCAACAAAAACTGCATTTCCTGCTGCCTACACTCTTGCAGTGTACTTATTTACAGACAGCACTTTGATTTAGAAACACTTCAACACTGACGGCCTACTGACTGCTGCTTTAGACCACCATCAGCTCTTAGAGGACCGCTGCAGTTTAAAGGTTTAACTGACAGACCACAATATTCTGTTGCTGGTCAGTATTTCTCTGCAGTGTGTACTGAATTGTGCCCTTACTGCAGTATGTTGTTTTCATATGTGCTACATGTTCAGCTCAGCCAAGTAACAATAATGTGTCAAGCCAAATACCTTGAAATAAGTAATCCTGAAAATAACACAAACTGCAGGAGAAGGACAGAAGGATAATTAAAAGGATAAAGTCTTGAAGATTGTGGCAGCATGGCCAAAACCAGTGATAAGGGAGAAGTTTGTACTCAGAAGAATGCAGTAGAGCTTGCAAAGCTCAGAGGGTGCAGTCTGACATCTGAATGATAGGCAGCTCTTCGTAATGTACTTCTTGCTACCTCTGGGGTACTTTTCAAATCACACCAAAACAAAAACTGTATTTTCTAAACATGCAGTGAACACATACTGACAACTCATAATGAATATCCTACTACTTTTTTAAAGGATGTTTTTAACAAGGGTTAAAAACCAGGCATTAAATAAACACATCCTCCTACCAAACAGCAAAGCCACTCTACTTTCTTACCGTTGTCTCTGTTAATCCACCAACAGACACCGAGAGGCCCAAAAGCACATAGTACTGGTATGCAGGCAAACCCAAAAGCTGGGTGATTCGAGGGAAAGCTTCTGATGCAGCATTCCAGTTTAGAGTTTCTGCCTCTGACCTGCAAAAGGGAAGAGGAAAAAAAAATAATCTTGTGTGTATGTACTTCCACCTCCATGCAGTGCTATGATAGCTCCCTATCCTCAAGCAACATCGGTGAAAAAAGTCTCTGAATCACCTAAAAACCCCACATCAATCATTGCTATATGAGGAAAATAAACACCAAGACTACAGTCAAAGCCAGTAAAGTGCAGCAGTGTTCAACTCCACGTCCTGATTCAGATGAAGGATTTTCACAGTTTCCTTTTCCAAAGCACTTTTCTCTATGCTAAAAAAGCAACTATACTCTTTCTTCCAGCATTTAAGAGGCATTTGAATAATGCCCTTCATAATATGCTTTCATTTTCGGTTAGTCCTGAAGTGCTCAGACAGGTGGACTTGATCTCTGAACGTTCCTGACAACCGAACTGTCCCTGCAGACATGACCTCTACCATCCCTAACCTACCACGAAAGTGGCCAGTGGGCTCAGAAATTACTGGAGCTGATCCAGAGGAAGACATCAGCAGCATTACCATAAATGCCCTCTCTCCTAATGAAATCATGGTTTTCACAGACACTCATGCCACAGGTTCTTTTTTTTTGGGTCTGTTTTGTATGCCCACATGTATCCATTGAACACTTCTATGACATTTTGACAAACAGCACCAAATATTCCCCAGTAAAATAAACATTTTTTTTCCGCTGATTTAGGAAAGCTTCTTCAACCTCCTACCTTGGAAATATCCTCTCTAGCTCTTCTCGATGAGGTACGTGTGGCACCGGAGGACTGTCGAAGTGTAACAGGGTAAGGAACACAGAGCCTGCGTGAGCTCGAAACTTATCAATTTTTTCAGCTGATTGTTGGGCCAGCCAGCACATAATCTGTTCACAGCTATAAAAAAAGAGAGAGAGAACAATTCCTCATATATAATGAGTAGAAAGTGTATTTAAATCATTGCAACAATACCAAAATCGTGTCAATATGGAAGAAGCCTGGTTTAACGCTTTGTAATGAGTGTGCAGATGAATTAAGAATTCAAAATGGTGACAGCATCTTTAGAGATTTGTTTCCCATCTATCAATCAAAAACCGCCATGACTCTAACGTTATTTGATACTCACGTATCACCTTTCATCTGAGAATATACAGAGGTGCTTTATGGACTGGATGAACATTTCAGATGGAAATAGAACAGGAACCTTGGGAAAAGCACATTTTCAAGTAGAAAACTGCAGACAGAGTAGTGGACAAGGTCCATTCCCAAATCACCTGTCCCAAGTGAGGATCCAGCTCTGGTTAGTTATTTAACTGAATCCCAATTAGCCTGCATCCATAATTAAACTCTCCGCTATGAAATTGTGTTCTACAAGGCTCTTTACACCTTCAAAAGGAAAACTAAGACATCAGAAAGAGCCAGAACTCTTTCAGTTACAGCAAGACCTACAAAACCAAGCAAATGTGATTCGTTATCTTTGGATCAAGCTGGAAGGAATTCTCTTTTAAGTCTGATGTGAATAATTTCTGCAGAAGTCCAACAGGAGGAAACCCCGGACAACCGGCCCTGGCTGAGTGCTGCATTCCTACAGAACCCACCGCTTCCCTTCCAAGGGTCTGATTCACCAACTAACAGTCATTCACTTCTTTTTAAATCTTTTCATTAATTAAAATCACGTTGCTATTCAGCCAACATGGGCATGCTCTGTCCACGAACCGTCACCTATCTTGCTTCACCTCAAGCTGTACTTAAAACTGCAGTCACTATCAGGAATGGGAACAAATGCTCATGAAATTAAAAATCTGAGTCTCAGTGTAGATTTTGTTTTTAATGTATTTCCTTGTTAATAATTCCACAAAGATGACAGAAATGAAAACAAATTCATCTCCACATCTCACCACATTCCAAATGAATGATGCAGTGCCCTGTGTAAGTGGGTGAATTCCTATTCTATTTAAGTGAATAACGCTGGCAACGTGCACAGAGGCTGCAAGTACAGACCAAATCTCACAGATGTAATTGCAAAGTGAGACTGCCACCCACTTTCTCTCATCGAGGTTAGCCTCTCTGGAACACAGATACAATATTCTCAGCATCTAAGGTGGTATAAAATCCATGCATTTCTATCAAAGGTTCCATATGCTCAATAGAGGAGTGAGTATACAATATATAAGCAATACTTCCTTGTATGGACTGGAATGTAATTATAAGAGATAAGACAAAGAGAGAACAAGTAGCATACATGTTGGCATTAATTAACTCTGCTTCATTCTGAACCAGCAGAAGCGTCACTTTCATTAAACTTGTCATAGCAGCTTCACGTACCCTGTTGAAACAGAAATACGTTAGAGCAGTTAAATCAGCACTTAGATAAACACAGCAGCAGTTAGGTGAAACAGACGCTGGCAAAACTGCCAGCAGGTACAAAACACTGAAAGCACTGAACGACGAGAGCAGTTATTGTATTTTGGGAAGCAGTGCATAGGGCTGCATAAACCCCCATCCCATAAAGCAAAGCCCATGTCTGCACTGAGAGCCATCCTCGCTTCCAGGCAGATCCCCGACTGACCATCTTGGTTTTCATTCCAGCCAGATACCGTCAGGTTATTAAGAAGGCCAGAATTGGTAGCCATTAGTCATATGGAGCGTGCCAATTGGTTTTTAGAGCTAAGTCTTTTGTCTTCAAATCCTCTTCTTCTAAAAAGGCTGATCAACACTTTTGCAGAGCTATTTAAACCACTTCTGAAAGTGTCACATTCTGCCAAATTTTCAAGCTTGGTACTTCCAACATTAGGAAGATTGTGACTCCGAGTGGCTCAAATCTGTATCCCATAATAATCCTGTGAAAAAGATTAGCTTAAATAACATTAACATGTGCCTGATGTCCACCTTCCTGACCAGAGCCAGCACGTTCATCCTTTCTCAGTAATAAGTAAATACACAGAGATGTGCAGAAGGGTACCCCGTCCACTGCGAGATTTCCAAAATAAACTGAAAAAAAGGGTAGCCAATGTAATCTAAACCTGGGTGAGACACTTGTCAGAGGGTAAAAAAAGGTAAATTACATCATTTTTTCCTAAGTAGTTTAATACAAGTTTGGCAGTCTTTCATCAAAGGATGTTTTTCTCCCTTTTTCATACAGTATCTGACTTTTAGATACTCACGGCTAACACCTGTAGTCAGATTGGACAAGTCCTAGCAAACTATCTGTCAAAATAAATGTGAAGTTTGCATATGGAAAGTACAGTTGGTTATACTTTCCCACGATTCCATTAAAGAAAGACAAAAATTACACACCAAAGGAAAGGTCTCTGCAGAGAACAGCAATTCCCTCCATATCTTTCCATCTTAGTCAACAATTTAAAAGAAACAGAATGAGAAAACATATCTAAGAGGCCACAAAAGTATTCAGCAGGCTATAGTTTGCTATGAGAAAAGCCTCCCCTTCCCTCTTCAATTTACATGTTTTGGGACTGTTGATTTTGGCCAATGTTGTCAAAGGAGGTCTAAAAAAATGTGGGGCTCAAAGCACGTCTGAACGTTAATGGCAGTTCAATTTCCTCGGGCTTTCTCTGAAAATTTCCACTTTGCAGAATTTCGTTTTGTGTTTAAATCAAGACAGACAAAAAGATCATCAGTAGGGAACTTGTGGGCTGCTACAAGCAGAAATTCACTTGAGTAACTAATTGTACTTCACCAGTTTCTCCTTATCAGCTTCAACAACTCACCTAATTTTGAAAGAGGAAATCTCAGTATCTCCTCCTTTCTGACTCATCACCTACACGTTTGCTCTTACATTTTCTTCAAGCTACTCTTGTGTCACTCGTGTGTTACTACATACTCTAAGCTACAGACCCACTCACCTCCTCCTTGCTTTTTGACAGCTGACAAAGGACAAGGAATGCCAAGATGCTTCCTCCCTTGTGATTACTGGGATGACCTGTTCTTGATCCTTACTAGTTTGCATTCTCGTTTCCTCTTTTAAGTTTGAGACGTCAAACACATCTACGTTTCTCTGACAGAAATGTAGATGTGTTTGACACACAGTGCTGTCCTGTGTTATTTCCCTTCTTGCCTAGATTTCTTTGGAATTTCCATTTACACCGTGTGTTCCATTCCCCACAGAACCTTGCTGTCATAAGACAACCAGTACTGAAGGCTGGGCTCAGGGCATCACTGTATAAAAAATACTACTACAAACATACAAACATTAACTTAGGCTGATAGGAGTAACTTAGATTATTTTCCCTCTACTCTTTTTCAACACATTTGTAAATACTGTAGCGAAAAACTCAAAGGACGCTCCAGACTGCTCTGTTCTGCTCACAGCAGGGAGAAGGGAGCAAGTCACTGAGTCTGTTCTGGCCACAGAAAGAAGTCTGATGAGGAAGAAGGCACCCAGTCAGGCCTGCCTGCAAGGCACGCTAACTTCACGGCCGCTGCAACCTTCCTAAGGCAGCAATTACAGCCACAGTGCAACCGTTCTCTTGAAAATCCTTTAAAATTTGTCACTCACAAATTAAGCAACTGCTCCCTCTCCTGGCAAAAAACAACAACGCATGAACATGAAAGGAGCTCAGTAACTAGGAGTCAAAGAAACTAAACAATACGACTTAAACCACTGCTTTTAACGGCTAAATACATTTCTAATACTCAGTAACATCCACACAATCAGAACAAGTCTGAACTCCAGTTTCACATCTTCGTGGTGTGAAGGGACAAACAGCCTGGACAGCTTCCCCTTCCCACATTTATTCCACCAGTGTATTTCCAAACTCAAATCACAACAAGGTTGGAATTATCTACTTATTTCTAATAGGTTTCCAATATATTTCTTTAATTGGACATAAAACGTGACACTAAGCTGAAGTCTCCCATTGCGAGGCATCTCACCATCCTCCAACATCTCCTCGGCTGTCTGTGGTGTAGTCAGTCACACCATTGAGCAACGTAGCATAAATCTGAGTAACGTTATCTTTGCAGATATACTCCTCCTGGGATCCTTCGCCCTTAACACCCACTGTCTGGCAAATCCTTTAAAAAGAGAAAACAGGGGAAAAAAATACGTTAGCAAGGGGAAACATTAAGATCATAGCTTTGTTCTATTGCTTAGTAAAATTCACTTGACATAAGAGTAATAAGAGCTCCTGTAATAAATCCCACAAACAAACATACAGCATGCAGAATGGTTCTGAGACTACGGTAGATCTGATTTCTTATCAGCGTTCAGGTTTAAGAAATACCATCAAAACCAAAATCTCAGCAGAGAAGCAGACTGCTTTTATGTCTGAAATACTACGAAGAGAAGGCTGCTTACTTACCTGTCACTTTCTGTACTCTTACTGCAACGAAGCAAGCAAGTAGAGCAAAGCACTAATGATAGGTGCACTGAATTTGATAACTAGATTTCTTTCTACTGAAGATATGTGTAATGTGAGAACAACACTTTTCTGCATTGTGACAGTATAAGAGTATATATGCTATGATACTATTAACATTAAATATGCTGTAGCATGTAAACGCTGAAAATATTCCTTAAGACAAAAACTACTGTTTCTTTAAACAAATTCAATTATTTTTTTAAATTAAGTGGAAAAACATATGCTGTTCATTTTCATTAAAGCTCACCAAATTGCAGCCCATGAAAATAGTGAACTTTGAAATATATTCTAGCTATTTTTTTCACTGATTTAAAAACGAAACATGAGAGCTCTGCTCCATCCTCAGATGTGAGATAATCCTCTGAATCAAAGGTGTATGGGATAATGGAGATGTACACGGTTCCACATTAGAAATGATTAATTTTTTTCATAGTGTAAGTGATTTCAAGACCCAAGCAGTGAGCTTGTATTAGAAAGTGCAGTGAACAGCAGAAGCCTTCTATAAAAAGAATTAAAATTAGATAAAAACTAGAGATGATAAACATACTCTGCAATTGCTATTAGGGCATCTCTTCTGGATTCAGCAAAGCTCATGTCTCTAGGGGTAATTAAAGTAACTTTTCTCAGACCTTCCAAAACCTGAAAGAAAAAAGATATATTTCTAGTCAATATAATATTTATAAGTGACCTACATTTAGAGATAGTAGGAAAATTAGGTGAATTACATACGGGAGAACCAAGCAGTCAATAGCTCTGGGCTTCTCACCACGACCTGTCAATACGCCTCCATGTTCCCTTTGGACAAGCGTTCCACACCAAAGGGTAACTCAACCTGCTTTTTCCATTAACACTACCAAAGTGGGACTAAACTTTAATTACCAGAATCTATGGCAAGCTAAACTCATGACTTTCTGGTGTTACACTACAATCCAAAACCGTTTCACAAAGACCTTTAATTATGATCATTATTATTTATTTCATTACGATCACAGGTTTCATTCAGAATACCCTGTGCCCTCCCGTCTCACCTGTTGAAGCCTGCCCTTCAGCAGAGACCTTGGAAGGGCTCCAAGGGCGAGTGAAAAGCCACAGCGAATCATCTGCTCTGTGCTTTGCAGTTCTGAGATGTACTGTGTCACCAGCGCATCTAAAAAAGAAAAAAAGCAATTGCAAAGCAACTTTTACCTCACTACCATTACGTATTTGGCTAACTAAAAAAATTAGAGGAAAACTATCCTCCAAATATAGCACCGGGAAAGGTTTATAATTCATTATCTAAAATACAGAGGATTTTACATTTCCTACAGGAAAAAAAATAAAAATAAAAATTCTAAGACCAGAGAATGGTTTGGGCTGGAAGGGACCTTAAAGAGCCCCCAAGTCCCACCCCAGCCATGGGCTGGCTGCCCCCCCCAGCTCAGGCTGCCCCAGACCCATCCATGGCCTTGAGCACCTCCAGGGATGGGGCACCCACACTTCTCTGGGCAGCAGAGCCATGGCCTCACCACCTCTAGGTAAAGAATTTCCTCCTCGTATCTGACCTAAATCTCCCCTGTTAGTTTAAAACCATGTCCTATCACAATCAAACCAAAAAGTTGTTCTCCCTCCTGATTATAATCTCCCTTTAAATACTAGAAGGCCACCATGAGGTCTCCGCAGAGTCTTCTCTTTTCCAGACTGAAGAGGCCCAGCTCCCTCAGCCCCTCCTCATAGATGTGCTCCAGCCCTCTGAGCATCTTCATGGCCCTCCCCTGGCCCCACTCCAACAGCTCATCCTTCACGTGCTGCGGGCCAGGCCTGGACGCAGCACTGCGGGTGGTGGCTCAGGAGGGCAGAGCACAGGGGCACGACCACATCCCTTGCCTGGCTGGCCACCCCTCTTCTGCTGATATTCACAGTTGCATGGATGTTTATTTTCCAAATATAAAGTCAGAATTTTAGGCACACTAACTCCAGCCATTCAGAAGATGGACAGAATTCTCAATTTAAAAGATGAAGCATTTTATAAAAATCTGCAGAATAAGTCCAAGCGTGATTTTCACTGTAAAGACAGAGGAACAATCTCTCTCATATTTATATTCATCATTTTCCATCATCAGACAAACACTCTGTGTGAGGAAATTCTGTCTCGGGTGGATCTATCATGGCCTGTTATGCAACTGTTCTCTTCAGAAAGTCCTAACTGGACTGGGGCGATTCAAACACACATAGGTCACACCTAAGCAATGAGATTTTGTCATTTTTTATGCAGAAACAAACAGAAAAGTTGGATCTTTTAAAGGTGAAAGCTTAAAAAGAAGCGGCCACCTGGAACAGTGGGTGCTGTGCTCGGGTCCTTTGAATTGCTATATGACCACACCAGGAAGGGCTCTGCAAACAGCAGTGCAGAGGAATGGAACAAGAATAAACTGAACTGTGTAAAGGAAGGGCAGCTCAGCAATGAAGTAAAGTGACATGAAGAAGAACACGAGCAAGAAGTGAAAAAAGTCAGGAATCCATATTTCTACTGTAGACTTTGTCAGAGACTTAACAGACAGCACCTCCTTTGTACAATTTCTCAGCTACTACACTCAACTCCTCTGTGAAATGCAGAGGAAAATCAGGTAACTCCAGAAAAAACCTCTAGGAGCAACCAAGAGAGCTGCAATAAACACAGCTCCAACTCAAAAAAGGAGAAGGCGGTCTCCCTCACCTTACCAAACATATACTTTCTAATCTTGAAAAGGAAAAACTCAAAGATCCCACGAAAATTACATAATTGTGCCACTGCTTTCTGCCATCTAAGATTGAAATGATTGAGCAATATTTGCTGGAGGAAGAAAGATCAGTTACCATAAGAAACTGCACTTTAATCATACCTCGTGACTTCTTTTCCTTTAAATCCCTGCGCAATTCAACAGGCCTCAACTAGTTCCTCACATCAGGAAATCAGTTCTCTGTCCAGAGGTTAGCAATACTTTCACATGAGCACTTCTACTATTCAGAATCTTCCAAACAAGTGGCATGTAAGACTTAAGGACACAGGAAGATGCAGTGCTTGCTTAGACAGCAGGATGATCTTGCACAGTAAGACTACCACAACCTTCCTGTCAATTGACACAACTTGAAAACTGAAATTTTAGCAATATGACAAATTTAAGACATGATGAAAAATGAACAACTTGTCAAAAATCTTTAACTTCAATTACATCCCTAGACTACCATGGCTTGTGTGATTCCTCCAGGCACATGCTAGACAAAAAGCTCACCCAGAATCCAGTGAAAAATGAAGATTTATAGGCTTGCAACAGCACAACAAATACAAAACAAGTGCAGCCATACGGAATGCTCTTCCAGTATATCCCTCTCCTCTTGATTTTGAAACATAGCTGACTTCTCTGCTCAGCTGCTTCAGAAGCCTGACACTCCAACCTTACAGTCTTCTTGGACTCGGTGTTGGGTTGGTTGGGTTTTTTTAAACCTGCCTCAGTATCACATTGCATCTATTTATCCTGAGAAAACAAACAGGCCATTTGGGCATGCAGTACCAGCCTGCATGAAGAAAAGGGCCATTTTTTATTATTTTATTTATTTTTACAAAAATACGGTGATATATAAAAGATTTTAAAATCAAGTTGCGGCTGATATATAAACAGCAGTCTAACCTCATGCAGGGAATGCACGTCACAGTGCGTGACAGGTATCTATGCCATTCCTGGAAGTGCCACAATAAAAATACCAGTGATGTCTTTTGTTACCTGATTTAGAAATGATACACGAGTTTGCAATTGCAAAAAACCAACCACACAACAACAACAAAACATAGCTTTGTAAACTATACATAACTGCAATGCAATCTTTAAGAATACAAGAACATAAATGCTGTTATTCTTAAAATACCTGTTCTATATAATCTAGTAAAATTAGTACAAAATCAGTGCTCCCCTCATCCCCAATTTACTCAATTCCTCCCAAGTGCACTGAAGGTACAGCCCAGTATCCTCTACCTCTTCTGTAAATATGAATCCTTACCCTGTAAAGCTGGATCAGCTTCTCCATGTTCATTGACGTAATATTCGTTACACAAAGCACTCAGTGCAGACACTGCAGACTCCTGAAACAAAGGCAAAACTGTGAACTTCGTATCATGAAATATGATCTTAGTAAATATAACTGCACTTAAAGTTAAGAGGTTAAAGAGAAAGATGATTTTTTTTAATGTTTGGTTCTTTTTGTTTAACCTTCAGCTATCGCCATCTCTTTTCATCTCCCTACTCTGGTTTAAGATCAGCTGAAAAGGAAACCTATGGAAGAACAAAACAGATTCTTCTCTTATCCCTTTAAAAGTACCAGTAAGCTAAATTAATATTTAACACACTAACAGTAACGTCCCTGCTGCATTTCCAGCTCTCCTGATGTATCTACAGGATGACACAGTATTACCAAATCCCTAAGTTATTTTTTATCTGCAATATATTGATTCCAGACTGATAAGAAATCAGTTTCCTTTCCTACAGAAAGGAAACAGTACAAAAACATGGATTACCCAACTGCTGCAGATCCCTCACCTTCTAAGAGAGCGGTTTTCTTTTGTAAAGGTATCACATTCTATTACAAGAGGGTACTTTATGTCAGAAAAGATGACTTTTCAGTGTTCCATGGATATTATTCCTCTCAAAATATGCGTAGAAATCAAGTGAGAATTGTCAATTACTAAACACAGTTCAGTGTTAATTAATGTTAAAACAAACAAGTCAAAATTCTCTACAGCCTATAATTAATTCTCTAGCTAGGTTTGGAAGTTCCAGTAAAGACATACAAACTCCTTGAATGAACTGCAAATACCAAAGGAATATTCCAAGAATTTAATTTCATCTTTCATCAGTGATTTGGATACATTTCAGTCTGCTCTGTCGTCTGAGGAAGCGTTTAAAAGATGAGCCACCAACTACTCCCAGTGGCTTTGTATCTTATTTTAAGAAATGAAAAATAAAGAATGAAGTATTTTCTATTCAAATGGTGTCTGCGACAGCTATAATCTCTAACAGGGCAGACTAAAATTATCTTTTTAATTTGGTAGAATCTCATTTAAGAGTACAAGATCAAACTTACGTGGTATTACTCAGGAAAATTAAGGTAAATAGCTGGAGACATGAAGACCATGTACATAAAACAGCACAAAGAAAATGAAAATAGCACTCATCAATGGATTTAATACTCAGAATTAGTGTAGCTGGAGAGCGCAGTAAAAGGATTTTACTACAGATTAATGGAAAATTTAAGTACTGTGCCCCAAATAACTCCTGTTGCTTCAGACCAATTTCCTCCCTGTTAACAAACCCACCCTGAGTACATCAGACCCTGGGATGCTGTCCAGAGACACTTTTCTAAATAAATTTATCTGAAACCATTAAAAACAACCCAAACCAACATATCTGACACATATAACATACATACATTAATGCAGTAGAATTCTTTATTACTAAACAAGGTGGCAAAAATAGACATGTTATCCATGGTCCATTTTTTGAGACAGTCTAAGATTTAAAACTTTGTATTTATATTAAACCATTGGGTGGCTTAATAAAAAACGGGAATCATAGTTGCAGTAGTATATGAAGCAAGACAAAATCATACACCAAAACAGAGGAAAAATGTCACATTGATGTAATTGGATGGCAAACCGAGCAGCTTCCAGCCCCAGGGACTGCTCATTGCCAGCCCATCATCAGTGCCAGTGACTGCCCATGACTTTGTTCACATCCACACACAAGAACTCGCTTTGTGGTACCTACTCAAGCGTTAAACAGGAAGCCTCCTTGCAATTTAGGAGAACTCGTGTTTTGGTTTGTTTTTAAATTCCCCTTCTCAGCAATCTAAGAAACAAACACACAAGAAGTTCTTCCACTTTCCATGGAAAATACTCCAATGGGAAGCAGAAATGCTTCTAATTCTGTATGGCACACGATGACATGAAGAAGGAATCGCTACTGTACCTTTACATGCTGTCGTGCAGCGCATGAAACAAGAGGAAGACTTCTTAGACTGTCATTTATTAGCCACTGCCAGCCCTCTGAAACAGTAAGGAGCATACACGGTATTAACTTTCTCACCTTATACACTTCAGCATTTTCTCTCTTACAGCCAAATAGAATAGCAGCCATCCATATTCACTTACTTCTGCCTTTCCAAAATTAACAAGGTTGTGTATTCTGGCTCATTTTACAAAGCACACAGTGCAAATGCTGTCTGATACTACTGAAAACTAGGCAGGGAAAAAGACTGCAAACAACACAAGTCTTCTGTATCATCTCTGTGCAGGTTTGTGTATCTTTCTGATATATATTTTATTTGTTAGCCCACTCGAATTTGCTGATCCTCACTGTTCCTTCATAAAACACCACTCACTGATGTTTTACAGCTTAATGAAAACGAAGCTGTACTTACTCAAAAATGAAAGGTGATTTAAAACACTACGTACCAATTATCGGATCTCCTTTAAACGGCATTTTTGATAGCGACAGCTTTTCAATTAAAGTGCAGACTGTAAGAAAATAAATTTGTCAACCAGATAAATAATAAAAAAGACAATCAGCAGCTACTTTAAATATACAGCTACATCACGTTACCATTCATTTTAAACTGAGGAAAATTTGCAAAGAGTCCAAGACACGTTAGTTGTCAAGTCTTTGTTATTTTAAGTCTGTATGCTTGAGTTTCAAACTTATCGAACAGTGTTCTTTGAGGACTTCAAAGCTGTTCTGGGGAATAGAAATTAACACACGAAGCACTGCAACATTTTGCCATACAACCAACTGACCGCACTGCTCAAACGAAAGCCCAGCACTCAGGGCATACACTACCTTCCAGCTCCTGGTGATCAGATGGAATAAAACACAGGTCATTGCAGAATCATTATCTGATTGCTTTAGAGTTGGTGGAGAGGACATCACAAGCTTCTACATACTGCCACTTTTTTGTTTCCCTCTGCTCCCACAATTTAATTGTTGAATCTTACTCCAGCCTCTGTACACAGTTCGTCATCTTAATTTACAACCAACTTACTGGGCTCCAAATCTACTCTTCAGTTCAGTCCTCACTATGGCAATGTCACACAATCAGGCTCCCTGCGCTCAAACACCATTCAGTACAGTATGGCAGCTTTTTCACTGATACTCATTCACAGACAGATTAAGTACAATGCAACTAAAACCAAGTCTCTTAGGGTCCCTCCTCAGTCCTCTACGCTTCTTTTATTCTCTGTTGTGGTTGAGACCATCATCTTCATTAGTCATGCATTCAATTTACGGAACATTTTCAATTCTTCCCTTATTCTACCTACGCAGCCATATCTTGCCAAAATGCTGCCATTTCTACTTTTCAAATAGATGAAATATTCAGCTGCTGAGCAGTTAGAACAGATTATGAAAACATATGTAAATATGTTCTTTCAGCGTTACCATGTCACATCTGTAAACTCACTCAAAGACTCAAAGTTCCCCTTGCTCCTCCACTCCTCCCGTTTGATTGCCTTTCAATGTTGGTACTGATTTACTTTACCCACTAAGTCTGAAGATGTGATTTAAGTCATCCCAAGTCAGAATCTGCTATCTAGCACTTCCCTCATTCAACTAACGAGCAGGAAACTAAAGTTGGGATCATTTCCTTATCCACCCAAGTTACCTACCTTTCCCTGCAATGCCCTTACCTTTCACCTTGTTTCTGCACATAATTATCATTGAACTCCTTATCATTAATGTAATACAACCCTTTCTACAAACTGTTGTTTATATGGTCTTTATTCTTCACCTTTGCATACATACGTATTATGATAAAATCATTAGTTAAATGATCACATCTGTCTTAATGGACAGACCACATTTCTTCTGGAGAGGAACTGGGGTATAACAGGGAAACCAAATTCAACCCCGAATAAAATTAGTTTTGCTCAACAAGTGAAGTGTGTGACATAAATCCAAGAACTGCCTTCAACTCTTACACAAACGGGGTTATTCCCAGTTGTGCTGGTAAATAACATTCTGCCATATCTGACTTTTGATTAGCTTTCAAACCCTGTATTTTTAATTACTATGCACTCTTTATTTATGCATTCAATATAACGTGTGCAAAACAAACTGAAAAAAAGTAAACAGAAGAACTACGTATTGCATGTATTGTTTCATATCTCTGCTGTGGTACTTACCAGCCGGTCTCATCAGTTCTCCACCTAACCCCCTGCGAAGCAAAAGGAGAGGCACTGTCAGGAGCAGTTTGAATGCATTGCCCAATGAGGAAAAAAAGGGTCCCTACACCATTTTAGAAAGCAGATCACAAAACATCTTCAACTTTCAGAACTGATCAATGCAAACATACTTCTTTTTAAATTAACTGTTGTCCTATTGTGACCTCAGCATGATGTACACAAAGCCTTCCTGAATATTTAGCTTTGTGCTTCTAAGAATGCAATCCCAATCTTTCTAATTTTTAATGTGTATAATAAATGATTGTCAAGTTCATTCTTCTTTTCTTCTTACTTGCTTCAGAAGCATTAGAAACTTTGGCAACTTCTCAGCCATACAGCTTTTGACTTCCACAACTGAAAAGCAATTACATACAAAGTGTTAACAAAATCTTCATTTCTGGAACATTACATGGAAACATTGCTTACCAGTTCCCAGCTTCACAAATTTCAACTGGTTCATTTCCCTGGCAAAGTTTCTCACCCTTTTCCCTTCATCCTCTTCTTCCCTGCTAAAGCCCTCTCAGATGATTTTGTGTTCATCACAAGAAAAGCAGTAAAAATTCCAACCCATCAGAAGGGGAGGGAAACAAAAGGCCTAAGACATTTCAGACCATCCTGAAAAAGAGTACATCACCTAAGAATGGTCTTACCAGCTCAGACTTGAGGCCTACCTATCCTAGCTTATTAACCTGGCCACTGGCAGCCCCAGGAGGAGAAAGTCTGAGCAAGGCACAGAGCAGAGAGGGAGAAGCATCTTGGAACTGCAGGTTCTGTTTCCATTACCCAGCCTGTCGTGTCTCTGGGCAGAGCCCTGTCTCCTCACACCACTGAGCAACATCTGCTGGTTCCCTGGATACCACCAAGGCGTCATGAGCACTGCTTGGGGTGCTCTGCTCAATGTCACCCTCTGTGGCAGAATTTTTCCATTTTTTGAACCTTTGACCCCTGCCCTTCCTTTGGATATTTCCTCCCCTGGCGCCTTATTCTTGTCTCCCTTCACTTCTGTTGGAACGTTTCCTCCCTGAGGTGTGCCAAACCCATAATCACCTGTTTGTACGGCTACACTCTGGCAGAAACTCCCAGCAAGGGGGAGGAACAACAAAGGCTGTTTATTTGTTTGTGTTTTTTTTGTTTTGTTTTCTAAAAAGAACTTTTTCTTCCCTCCTGCCTCCCACAGTAAAATTAGTAGCTGTGCTCACAAGGCAAACCATAGCAACCCTAGCAACTCGAAGAACTTTGTTCTCCAATTCATCCTTTTATATGAGCTTCAAAAGCCCAAACATTTTAAACGAGTTTTTCCATTCCATGCAAGTAGGTTCCTCCTGTTACCTGCGCTTGGGTTTCTGACTCAACATTCTCACTGGTTTTTCAGGTGATGGAGAGGCGCCAACTCAACACTACTGCAATGTGCCCTGGATCAGCATGTCCTTTAATTGGCAAACTTTTGCTTTCAACAATCAATACATTAAGTTCTACGCAATGCTCTACGGCTCACTTTGTCATCATAGCAAGCAAGAAGAGAATCCACATCCCCATACTAATAAGCTCTTTGTATTATCGACCCCACCTTCCTGCCACGCTGTCTGCTCTCCAACTTCTAAAAAAATTAAATTAGATAACAACATGATGTAAGGAGTTGATACAGTGGCAAAAATAGAAAAACGAGGTGGCAAGGGTTGCTTCCTCTTCAGTGTTTCTTTTCCCTTCATTTTGTACCTCACCCCTTCCTTGCCTTTTGTCTGTTGTCTTACTGTAAATGAGTATAAAATAACGATCTTGTGAATTTGTTTGGTGTGCAACAAAGTCTGCTGATGTAAGGATTCAGATATGGACTTTGTTCCAACTACAAAGCAAGAACTGAGTCACAAAGGCTGCTCCTCTCCACTTCTTCTGACTGCCAACAAGGAAGTCAGGCCACTCAAAGCTACTCTTATGTTAATAACTTGACAGCTATCCCTTCCTTTGGCATTACATCAAGTTCCTTTAATTTCAGAGTTTAGAGCTTCACTGACGATTGTTTGCCCTGTGGAAAATGACGAGTGGTGACACTGAATTGCACATTAAGAATTCTACGTAACGCAGAAACTACAATCGCATCCATCTGCAAAGGCACTGTCATCCTGTGTTCTCTGCACAACTTTTCATGCCGTGTCTTGCCTACACATCACCATATGTCTGACAATTTATCTTTTTTTTTTCTTTTCCACAACACATACATATTTCAATTTTAGGAACTGAGGTTTCTATTGTAACTCCAGATCTTTTCTCAGTCAGTGTTTACTTTGTCAAACAAGATGTGCGCCTTCCTATTAACTTTATCTCACCCTGCAGTATGTCACTAAATTAAAAAGATACGGATCTACCTATTTCAGAGATTCAGCATTTTGCTGTACTGTCAGTATTTTCTCTTTTTTGTTCCAAAGACGCATCTAGAAGTTACATCACATTCACAGATGTACCTGTTTCAAGGTTTATTTATTAACTCAATTTGTAAATTGACTGATGCAGTGCCCAGGTTCCATTAGCCCCAGACATTCTGTCCCTTGTGCAATTCCATAGAAATGTTTCTTTTCTAGAAATAATCACACCTTATTTGTGGAAAACACTCAAAATCCCTTGTTGAATCAATGGATTAAGATTGCTGATCTAAGCATAATTATGACACACGAATCAGAACCGCTTCCAGTTCATGTCAAAGTTCAAGGTACTTTTGTAGATCTGTAAAATTGTACTTAAAACTCAATTTTTGGGAAGAGCTCAGAATTCATCTTTGTGATTACAAAAAGAACATTAATTGAAACAATTCCAAATGAATAGCGTCTGTGTTTTCACATACATCCCAATCTGATGTTAAAGCTACTGGAATATCTGAAAATACACAATTGCAAATACTCAATTTCCAGAAAGCCAAGTAGAGTTTTCACACCAACATGAGTAGGAACCAAGCATCTGGGAACAACTTCTCCCACACAGAACTGAGGTATCTTAAAGGTCCAGTCTGTCCATGCACAGGGCCTACAAACTGGCTTTATAAAAGTACATGGAGGCAGCAATAGATACCCTTAAACTCAGATTAAAAAATAAAAAACTGTCATTTAATAAAGCTGCTACAGTCACCCTCTAAAGATGCAGAGAACAAACAATATTAAACTGACAGACACCTGCTTTATGTTACTGTAAACTCATATGCTGAGTGTACACATTCATATTGTATTCTAACACCAGAAAACTATATGAAATCTTGGCTCTATGGAGTAAGTTTTCCCGGTGACTTCAACTGGTAGCAAAAAAACACCAAACATCTGACAGCTCTTTCAGGTGAATGAAACTACGTAGCACAAAGCATTATTTTGCAACTACAAAAAAACAGAGCAGAAAACAGCAGTAAACGTCTCACATGATGCCCTTTCTTACATGCTCTTCCTTTGCTCGTCCACAATATTTTATGTAAGGCATAGCACCACCATCCAGCAGTTGTACTGTTTCCAATGATATTCGAGCAATCCCTTCAGAACATAGGATGGCACGAACTCCTCGAACCACCACGTTACTGGACACAAAAAGTAGTTCAAACTTGGAAGAATTTTTAAGATGAACTTTGTTGCAAGGCCAGACTTATTTCCTAATTAAGTTTACACGTCCAAAAAACTCTTTTGCATAAATGACTGCCAAGAAACACATCTGCCCTGAAACCATCAATATTTGCTGCAGCCTTAAGGGTCTTTGCAATGAGAGAAGCTTTCCTTTCGCCTGGTACTTGCCAGCTCCTACGAGGCTATTTTACTCTTTTGGAAAAGCTGAAACACTGGAGATGACTGTCCAACTTACACAGGTAACTATGTAAAATAAATGAAGCTTGCTGCTCTACCACAGCTGACACGTACACACGCAGCCAGCCTCTGCACATGGTACAGGAACGAACCAGAGAAAAACTCTGTATGCAGCACATTGCACCAACTGAGTCATCCAGTGTGGGAGTTGCTCATAAACACTGCTTCCTGTCACAGGCAGTTCTGATGCGAACCCTGAAGGCCCAACAACAGCCCATTTGCTGAAATACACAAGTGAAATGCAGCTGGAAGAAGTGCAGTCAATCTGTCTGCAGCACTTCCATCTCCATCCCTCAATTATCTTGTTACAACAACTCTGTGTATTACGACCTATATTGCCAGCCTCAGAAATGACTACAAGAAAGGAAAAAAAGTTCTACACATGACTCGGGTGGATACACAGTCAAGAATCTTATCTCAGATGATGCATTTTTATAGAATCTTAACAATTATTAAAAAAAATTGAAAACTCAATACTGAGAAGTAGCACAAGGCCTTAGATGCATTACAGAAAAGTGCTATGAGAAAAGGTTCCATGCTGGTTCAACAAAAGCAGGCTGACTACTAGCAGCCATGTGCTCCTGTCTCAAGTTTTTATGTACAAAAGCAACGTTTAAAACACATAACTTTTCTTTAAATTATTTTTATAACTCTACAGTAAAGCCCATAAAGCACAAAACAGACAAATACTCTATGAGGCATGGTTTGCATGGCTTCACTGACTTGCTATAATTAGTGATCATTTAATATGGAAAACCAGGCCCACTGTGCAATACTCAGCTGGAAGTGCATATGCAAATGTTTAAAGCAACCAACTCCTCAAGACAAACCAGTGCTTCAAATGTGTCAGAAACAGAGCTAATGGAAGGAAGTGCTCGCCGGATGTGCCCAGACTTGTATTCTCCTCTTTCAGCACACTATGGTAAGGCCAGAAAAACACTTATCCGGGAAGACAGAAAGATACTGACATTTTTCAAAGCTGTTAATAAAGCAGAGAACCACACTGTCTTCAATTAGCATTACAAAATTTGATTAACTTCAAATGTACCCAAAATTCAAAGACTGTGCAGTGCAACTTAAAACTCTGCATCCTGTCTGAAGGATAATTCATGGACATTATTCCAAATCGAGTTAAAGGTATTGCAAGAGATGCTAGACAATGTAGGAGGGACAGCTGAATGAAGGTATCCATTACAGCGCTGTGGCTTCGACTTTTTTGACGTGAGCTACTTAGGCATTGAATGGAACGCTCAGCGTTGTGCAATCAGCATCACCACAGCCTATGTTGCAGCTCAACACCTACAAATTACAGTTTTGATAAAAATGACAGAATTTTTATGCTTGATTTTTTTCTTTCTCTCAGGCCGAAGTAGTTTATGAAACTACTGATCAAGTCTGATCAACACACTGACACCCACTTAATACAGAAAAAGACAGCTGTTTTGTTGCCAGAAGTGAAAGCAAAATATCTCATAATCAGTTGCGCCATGTGAGCAGACCTTTTGTTACAGGAGTTTAAAAACTAGAAACACAAATAAAAGACAGGTTTCCAACATTCCTGTACGCCATCATTACACTGAAAATTCCCAGTAGCAATTTCTCAAATGGAAATCTTTGGAATATTACGTGCAATAATTACTCACCGTGAAACGAGTTTGGCTTGTTTCACTAAATGCTTGCCCAGCAATACTCAAATGGCTGTTTTGTTTTTATAACCTAGTTTATTTTTCTTGTCCAATTTTAATATGCATGCCGATATTTTAAAATATGGATTATAGCAGAATCTGTGTCTCTGCCTAAGTATGAGAGCAAACAGCAGCGAATCAATTTTGCTTGGAGTTGAATTTTAACTCTTATCTAGGACAAAAGCATTTCTGTAGGCATCTTCTAAATACCATTAGGTGCAAGAAGTGCACATTATGACAAAAACAAATTACACTCAAGCTCCACCCTGACATTAAAGAATTTACGGGAGCCAAGACAGCCACCCACAAAGACTCTAATATACAGTATCAGCATTAAACCCATCCTCTCGTACGAGCCAGCTTTGGAATGGAGGCTTCACATGAGTGCATGCGGCCTTGAAAAAAGTAAATGTTTACTTTTTGTCAGGAAGTTTGAGAATGTGAAAACTTACATAAAAATGATTTAATGTATAAATAAAAATTACACAAAAAAAGCGAGTTAGGATCCTACTGCTCTGCTATTTACAGGTATATCATGTGTAAAGAAGTGAATTAGATAAATGCCTAAGAACTCCTACAATTTGTCAGTTAAAGAAACAACTCACTTGCATATCGAATCATTAGGGAATACAAGTCATTAATTATGTTTTGGATTCCTTAAATTTATGAATTACCCTGAAGTCACATACCAGTTCTAATTCACATTTATTTAACAGTTAAGTAGGCAAGTTCCCTTTACTTCCTGGAAGCTTCAACAAATAGGAATAACTCAGCAAAAGCTCATTTACATTTTCTTTGGCTCAAGAATTAAAAAAATTACACAGAACCTTTTGTAATACTTCTGGCCTGCTCATTACACAGGACTCTAGGATTTAGCTAGAAGCTCCTTTTAAAAAGAAAAAGCTATACCAACTTTGTAGCGACAGGTCATTTCTACCATCAAGTACTGCAGTACAGGTGAATAATAGGAAAGAAATCCATTACGCACTGCTGGAGCCATGGCTTAGTGTGCATATTGTTCCACATTCTTTCTTTCTTTAACTATCTCTATCACAGCGTTGAGACCAGTACTTACCACTTTCCCATTAATCTAACATGCCTGTAAGTCACACACTCCAAACTCCCCATACATTACAAAAACAGCACTGGTGTCTGTAATAGGCAGACAAAGCCAAAAGAATGCATGTGCTTGCATTGTGATGAAGTGTGATACACTGGCAGACTGTGGTAGGTGTAAGGAATACAAAACCACCCCCCGCCCCTGATGCTACTGTTTTCATTAGCCTGACTGAAACCCTCCAATACGCAAATTAATTTTGCTTTAGCCCATTTTCTTACCTGTACAGCTGCCGACTGCAAAGCTGGGGAGGAAAGAAGCACAGTATTTAGGAAGTTATTTTGGAATAAATGTTTTATTTTTCCTCCTCACACACAGTGTCCACGTACCATGTACTATGCCACACTTAACACTTTCATAAAGCACTGTTTCTTCATTCCAAATCCTACCTGCTCCTGCTGGTTTTTAAAATACATCTGCTTTCCACATTTGGCCCTTTAAAAATGGCCATACACTGTGCTGACTAAAAATTGAAAGTATTTGCCAACTACAGAGGAAGAGAAAAATTTAGGACATTTATCAAACAACGTGGAGTTTGTGTCCAGGTTCATACTTGCAAGATGGTTTACTTTTTGCAAGTGGAAGAGGAAGGAGGAGAACAGCTGTCTTAATTGCAAATATTTCTATAAATACAACATACCACACTACAAAATACACTAACACTTGCTACAAACCTCTTGGTGGATTTGCTTAAGTCCCTCCAAAGATTTTCCACTGAAATAGTACATTATAGATCTGCAAAGATATACACATTTTTTTAAAGACTGGTTGCCAAGTCATGCGCAGAGTTATTTTTCTCAACAGAAATATGCAATACTTGATTTTAAACGTTAACTTCAGATATCTTGGTATAAATGCATAAATGTGCATTTGTGTAAAACAAAGTGTTAACCAGAGGAATTACTCAACGTTTACCTGAAAAGGTCATTTTTATAAATATAGGTTTCTTCGATGTATTTATACACACCGTGACTGCTGCAGAACTGTATTTTCAGTAAAGTCTGCACTTTGGGATTTTATCATCCACTGCTTTGATCTTACACAGCTGCTCATCGCTACTTCATTCAAACTATTACGAAATTCTACCATGAATGCAGCTTCCCAATTCCAGTTCTGCAGTAATGACTTTCAATCATTTTTCACAAATGATTCATGTGAAGGAAAGAAAAAGGTAAATTACTTTTCTTTAACCACAACACTAAAGCAAAGACATCTCCAAATAATTTTGCCAATTATTCTGGGTTCATCTCCTAATTGCAATATGAGTTTTTGTGTGTGTACATAACACCCCTTCCCATTCAGCAGTAATAAATAAATCAATCCAACTCAGCAGGCTATTTCTTAACTCTAAAGATGACAGACTGCCCCCTCACCAGGAAGACAAAATTCTATAAGGGAAGGGCTGCTGGGAGGGGTTGGTTAATCAATGGTTGGTATCTTTGCATTCCCCAATTAAGGCAATAAATGATTTCACTTTTCTAACGATGAATTTAGACTTCAGCATGTAGTATCACCAAATAAAATGTGAAGGCTTGGCAAGACTGATTATTATCATACAAAAATTCAGTTGAAGAGATGTTCAATACTATGGGATTTCCATAATTATACTCAGGAAGCTTTCAATAGATCAGACATGAAAGGAAAATTTATAGTGAAGATAATCTTGCATTTATACCTATTATTCTCTTCTGCTAGTTTACACAACGCATGGGTGATCTCAGCACAGGCAAGAATTGCCCCGTGGCGTGTGTGCAGATCTATGCCCACTGATAAAGGCAGCAGTCTTGGCAAAACTGAAAGAGATTAAATAATTATTTTATTTAAACAAAGCATATTGACAGATCACAGTTCTAAATGCAAATATGTTGGCCTAGAAATAGCATGGGAAAACCATTTCTTGAAAGTCTGGCCAACAAATCTTCATTATTATCTGAAAAAATAGTTTTAAAAAGTCAATTCTGAAAAAGCATACTCAACTATACCTACAGAGGTCACACAACTAGCTCCATGTTTGGAGTCAATAAAAAAAATATGCTTAGTATGAGACATTGGGTTGGCTAAGCAGTAGAGAAAACAAGGTCTGTAGCCACTTCCAAAGTTTTACTTCCATGTAAACTGCCACTGCCACTTCCCTAACCCACTCTAGGGAGTCCAGGTAACATCTGTAAGGGTTTCAGCTGCTGTCTTTCACACATAACAGAGAGCAGCTAGTACAGCCTTGGAATCTTGAGTGCGCCGAGCAGTTCTGAATTCATGCTAAGAAACCTACGATTCCATACACAGCAATCAAAAGGAATTCCTCTGAAGATGTCAGACTGGACAAGATGAAACAGATTTGTTCTCCCATCTCCATCGTTATGACTTCAATATATCAACAAAACAAAGGTAGGAATTTGAAGGCTAGTGGCCTGACCTGTTGCAACAAAACTACACCCATTTGTTCATCTCACAGCGGTGCAGTCCTGTGTCGTCAGGCTACAAAAGACTAGACCCTAGATTAAAACCATCTGGAAGTTCTTCTACCATTTTGCATGAAAATTTAAAGCTGGTAAAGTTATTAGTGTCAATACACCATATTAAGTTGTAGGAAAACTCTAATTTTTTATTAAGTCATGGTGTCTGTTTAAGTCATTCTAATATGGTTTTTTTGTTACAGGAGCTAGAATGCTTGATAAGACACACCGTGCAGAACATGTTATGCGTTACCTACCCAGATTTGCCATGTACTCAGGAGCCCGTGGGGTAAGGTTATGCAGAGCCTTGGTTGAAAGTTCTCGAATAACACTGAAGATGTAAAAGAATAAAAAAAAAAAAAAAGAAAAATACGTTCAGGAAGGGACTCCTGTCCACAACCAGATAAAGATCCCAGAAATATTGAAGAATACAGTATTCTCTGTTAATCTTACCCTTCCCCTCAAAAAAACAGCCAACAAAGCAACCCGGCAGACCAAACAGACAGCCTACAGCTAGCTTTTAGCTATGTGAATAGAACTTATTGCTGAAAGAGACAAAGAAAAACATACTGGATGGTAGAACCTGAGGGCTCATTCTGTGCATTGGCAGGGACACTGCAGTAAACTATTATTATTTCTCATGATGCAAACTATTATCAGCACTGATATAATCTCATTTGTGTTATACATACACGTTTTAATCTTCGTGAACATTGAATATGACTAAGCTCTATCTCCATGCATGAAATCAACTTTAATTATTATAATTGTATGGTGATGGTGTTTACCCCTCACATACACTATATACTATAAAAATGTAATTTATTAATCTATTAGCAGATTGAGGTCATGGCAAAAAGTCAAAATTCATAAACACACTTTAAGTGACAATATGCTAGGAGGTATGGATGACATCTACTGCTCCTTGTCCAGTTTCCTTCAGTCAAATAGCACACAAAACGTGCTTTAAGTAGCAGGCATCATATGCAGAAAAATCAGTTCCTGGATGTGAGTATAATTAGACTTTATGAACTTACCTATCCCAGTGGTTAACCTTCATGTTAACTAAATGATCGATCATTGGTTGTGTATACTCAGGAAAGCCAGCAATATACACACTGAAAAAGAAGGTTCATATGATAGAGTACAGAATCAATATGTGTGTATTTTAATACAAGCTGCTCCAAAGATAAAAAATCCTCTAGTTTTAAGGCAATAAAACAATTGTTTAATTATGCCTTAGCCCAGATGTGATGCAGCCGAATGAAATAATACAATGGTAATCACTTTACAAGCACTGTCAAATATTTAAATCACTTTTGCAAAAGTTTTCCACATTCTCTTTAAAAGCACTACACCAACAGAAAGCTTGACAGCATTGGAAAGCAAAAATAAACACACAGTTCCCATTGTTACATTCCAGAAAACTGAGAAGTGTATATTAACATCCATAATAATTTCAGATTGGAAAAATGTGTGCTAAGATGTAAGCCAAAGGACATACTAAAATTATAGAAATGTGCTCTATCTTCCTAAATACAATGATTTAAGATTGAATGACAGTTTTCAATTTGTTCTTTTTAAAAATCAAACATACAAAAAATTAATTATGACAAAAAATACTAAAGGTGCAAAGTGAAGACCTAAGATGGAAAGGAATGCCAGAAGGAATTAGCTAGGCAGCCTGTGGAACTATCTGACTTCACAGCCAACTAGCTTTCCAATCTTCAGAAGCATCAGCTATTGAAAGCTAAGGTCAGCAGAAGTGAAGTGAATTGTCTTCTCGTTACATCTGATGTAATTTCAGTAATCTTGGAAAGCTAAACAATCAGTAGAATGTGTTTGAGTCAGGATGGCATGCTCAGAAGGACAAAATTAAGGACGCATGAATTACCCTAATTTCACCTTTCCATTTTTTGTGTGATTAACTTCGCAACTTTAATAGTGTGCCATAAATATATGTGCAATTAGAAAAGTAAAAACTAAATACTGCTGCATGTTAATGCACTAATATCTATGCAGTTCATGAGAAGAACAGTAATCCTTAAATTCACAGCACAGACCTCAGCAGCTGAGCCAACACAACACAGAAGTACCACCTCTGGAGGGAGATCAGACACAATCTGACCGCTGGCGAGCTGCTGCCAGCAGAGCAAAATTCATTGTTCTTCTGTTCCACTGTTAAGATTTTTGTACTCCTTTCTATTTAGTTTATGAACTTACCTATCCCAGTGGTTAATCTTCATGTTAACGAAATGATTCCTTAACTCTACTCTAACACAGCCCAGAATTCCTGAAATCACAGCCTCTTTAATCCCAGTTCATACAAAATAGGTTTCCTCTACCTTCATCCCCATTAACAGATTGACAGATTTGAGCAGAACATTCCAGAGAATGGAAAAATGGTAAAGTCTCCAAAGGACAACTGGCATGAAAACTTGTGTAAAAGTACATAGATTTTGAAGGATATAAGCAACACACACACACATATATAGCCCATATATCTAAAAAACCCACGTCTGATACAGACTCTCTATATCACTTATTAAAAAAAAAAATATTCAGCTGTAGAAATTGGCATGCATTTATCAAGCCTTCACAGCTCCAAGGAGATTCACTAGCACAGACTTTCACACCTGCATGGTTTCCTTTCACACAGTGGCATCATACTGGCACGCAGAGTGTCTGAAGATTGGTTTTTATCTGGGTCAGGAAGAGACAGCTGAAGATTCTAGACATGGAACATGAATCTCAACTAGCTTTTTCCAGCTACATAAACAATTCCACCACCTAAAGGCATACCGATCAGAAAGGTCCATTTTTTCCTACCACATCAGAAGGATACATGTTTTCTGTGCAGCCAAATACATGCTTATGCGCTTCTGCTTTGATGTTAACTCAGACAAAAATAAGGAAATAATTAAGTATTGACCCAAATAATTATATCCTGTCCGAAAAGCAATGTGGTGAAGATTTTAGCAAGTAATGTAATGGATGAAATGACAAATAATTTACAAAGAGCTTGATTAACAACACTGGACGTGGTCTCAATGCTATGAACTGCACACTCCTACAGAAACCCTCCAAATCACAACACAGGAGTGAATGAGCACATGAGACAAAAGTTAACAATGCAGCTCTGGAGTAGGGGACAACATAATGTTCAAACTAAAATCATAAAGGAGAGTAAATAAAAATGGTGTGTGCCAATTTTGCACATTTTCAGGTTTTTTTTTTTTTTACTAGTACAGAAAAGCCAGACTTGCAGAAGTCCCATTGGCACAGCATAGGGCAGCAGCACACACTGAGCCCTGCGTGTGCCCAGCCCGGCTCGGCAGGCAGGAGCGCTGGGAAGCGTGTGGGAGGAGGGTGTGGAGTGTGGAAGGAAAGACAGTAGGTGAAAGGTGAAGACGGGCACAGACCAGAGTGATTATCCACAGAAGGGACAAGATGGAGGTGGAAAAAATCAATTAAAAAATAGTCAAGGAGTCAGAGAGGCATTCAATGCCAATTATCTTTAAAAAAGTGTTCATTAGAAGCTATGAAGCTGAAAAGGAAGCAGAAGGCATGACATCCTTCTTTGCTATTTCTATTCCCAAAGAACCAAATCTCTTCGAACCTTTCTAACCTGTTGGCTTCTACGATCAACACACAGCTCCATAGGGCCATGTGTCTTACCTATCTTAGAATGGCCTGAATCACCTTCTGTAGGTGCCCACCTCTCTGCGCTGCCCACAGAGAGCCCAAACAGCCAGGCTAGACTGACTGTCTTAGGCAGACAGCTGGAGTTCGGACCCAGCCCTCAGCCTTTTTCATCTTCTCAGGAGGAAGTGCAATCTTCAGTTCATTCAGTCACCCTGTGCACAGAACTTGCACCCCAAATCCCCTTACTTCAGCTTTCCTGTATTTGCAGAAGGCTGACCAGAACAGCACACAGCATTCCACAACAAGCCACTGACTGATAACCACACCACACCAGCACTGGCACTTCCACTGCACTCTTCACACACTCCACACTGCAGCATCAGTTTGTTTTTCCAAAATGGCTGCATACTGTGCTTAGAGCTTCCATGCACTACCTAGGAGTAATATAAGCACATTCAAATTAAGGTTCTATGCAGAGACAACAAATTCAACAACTTGTGCAAAGTTGTTGTTTTTTTTTAAATGGACATAAGTTTGTTGCTGTACCCATGCTGGATCTTATCTGCAATTGTAACAGCTTTGTAATCATTGTAATCATTTTGCTGCAACTCTTCAGAATCCCCTGATCTTCCCTAGTCTTTTCCTGCCCAGATACTTTGGTGATGCCCATGAATATTGCCTTTTGCCTGCTTCCTTCACTTTCCCTCTATAAACAGATTGTAGGCAAGCTGGAGAAACATCATGATCAGATTTTCACCACGTCTTAGGCATAATTAGCAGTTTGATGCAGAAAAAAGAAAAATCAAAATTCCATTTATTACAAAATAATAACAACAGATACAATACTCAGTAAGGTCAAGCAGGCAGACAAGTATTTCATTAAATACGAGAGATCCTTTATGTTTAGGAAAGCAAGTGCTCGGAACTTACCTTATGGACAGGTAACAGTTAGCTCTGTTACCAACAGCAAAATAATCAGCTGCAGTTAGAATGTCTATGCCATGTGGAAAAGTGCCCTACAAACATCGCATGGAAGAGGGGACAAAAAAAGAGAATATTAAAAAATGGAAAGAATTTCTGAATATGCAGCACATTGAAAACTACTTCCTACTACTGTCCAAGTTCTGGAAAATACATTTTAATTTCTAATGTACCTTGATATCACTTAAATCACTTGTACTGAAGATATAAAGGGTATCAAAGAGTAGAATGTCTTGCTGCCCTTATAAGTCAATGATAAACAAAGCAAACAGCAGCATGTAACAAACTATGCAATAGCAACTGAGCGCCTCCAACTCAAAGCCACACGGGTATTTGGTGAATGCAGTATATGTGCACAAAAATGCTCTCTCTAAAGTTTAGATAAACACCTTTTTGAATTGTGTGAGGGAACACGCTTCTGCCGTGAGTGTTATGGAGTAGAAAAGGAGAGATTAAGCACCAAAAAAAAAATCCACTGCAAGTAAAATAAATGGGAGCTCAACTGCTTTTGTTTCTTACAAATGTGAATATGCTTTATGAGTTATTTGTTAATGAAGTAGGAATTGTTTTTTTAAGAAGAACTTTGGTTCCTCACAAAGCCCAGCACGTTGAATCCTACAGAAGAATGATGCTTCTGACATCACTGCTCAAAAAACTGAGATTAGAGAATTAATTATAATTCCGTCATTACCCAAAATGTGCCTTTTTAAAATATAAACAATATAGTGAAATGTCAGATATTCAGGATTTTGATTGGTTATGACTGATTTAATATGGTATTACGCAGTATGGCTGTGCTTTGGGATGGAGGAGGCAGCACAGCCTCCACAAGCCGTAATTAAGTGCAAATGGAAAACAGCCAACTGAAAGGAACTACGCTCATTTACAAAAGAGACAATCATATGATATTTAAGCAATAAGACTATGTGGAAGTACAGGTTCTGGATATGATACAGTTTTGTTTGTTTACAGTTCACTCTTCCCTTCCACATGAGGTTACAGCCATGCAAAAATAGTAGAAAATATCTTTAGATCTAAGCCTGAATAATTAAGGAAGCATACAGTGCAAGCAGTGGGAAGTTGTCAGTTACTGCAGAGCCCTCTTTCTGGGAAGCAAGACCAACTGTCCAAAAGACCAAGGCCTATAACCTGACTGAAGCAAGGGTAGACAGAATATTTATGGCTTATTCCAGACACCACCTGAAAGACCTGGTAACTTCAAGATTAAATGAATGCACTCTCCAAAAGCCTAATGAAATGCTGATTAGAGAGAAAAAAGGGATACATGAGAAGTATGATTTGTAGCCAAACAAGATGCCATGCAAGGAAAGATGTTAGAACATACGTTACACATAAGGAGAAGCACAGCTAAACCATTTCCATTCTATCTGCTAGTTGAACCGTGCTCTTTGTAGCTGGGCTGTAAGCATGCCAGTTTGGTGCTGTCTCTCCACAGGTCAAAGTGCCACAGTGCATGTCAGTGAGGCAGTGAAATTCCTAAAACTGAGTTCAAGAGCACTGAGATCACAACTTCAGAGGAAAAGCCAACAGTTTCTATTCTGTCAAAATACTTAAAACTTACTTCTCCAATACATAAGTTTGTCTTATCAGATGTATGTGCATGTTATCGGGATTTATGCTAGTAAAATCTGAATTTGTCAGAGTTTTCCCTTACATTAAATTACACATTACACGTGTAATTTATAAGGCTTATTTTTCTGCGGCCATAAGAGCAACTTCTCAGATTCAGAACGTGTGGCATTGCAAAGGTGAAGCAGGCAGCAACCAGGAAGCAAGTGAGGTCAACCTTTTTCTCCACCTATTTAGTACCAGCACTGTTACTTCAGATGGATAGCTTCTTCCAATTCAGAGAAAGGGTGACTCTTTCAACACATTACATTCAGAAGTACCATAGAGGGTGTATCCACTGATGAAGTAATCCTTTTCCTAGGCAGTAGGGAATGGTTCAGTCAATAAAACTTTTGAACTTCTACAGGAACCAGCTGGGAGACTGACTGCTCTCCATGCCATGGCAACCTATTACCCTACTACAAACTCCTCCTTAATATTCCAAAATATTTACTAAATTGGTTGAATATTCCATCAGTACTAAAAATGCGAATAACTCATTAAACCAGCGTCACTAATTTCTGGTTGTAAACTAACTTAGACTGAACTCCACCTGCTAAGCAATAACAAAAAAAACTCTACAAAACTGTTCCTACATGAAAGCATTTCTAAACCTACTGCACTAGGAGCCCTGTCTCACCTGGAACTGCAGGCACAGTAAGGTGTTTACTTCATTCAGTGCCTCATGATGTGGAATGAGTAGGAATTGGTTTGTGATGACTAACCCTAACCTCTCCAGAGCAGTAACTATAGACCCAGGGAGGAAGCAAGTTGGCTCCTACTTATCACAGACCTAGTTGGGCCAGGTCATCCAAAATACTTACCCTCTTCCTGCTGGTCTCGCACCCTTTCTCTGCTATTAACCTAATTCTATCTAGAAATACATACAGTACTTCAGGACACACTGCTTAATAACCATAGCTTTAAAGGAATAATACAATGGCTCGTAACAGAGATCTTCAGGAATGATATCCGGGAAAGCTAGACACAGCATTTCAACAAAGATCCTTACAGAATGGCTTACAGAAGGAAAAAATTGCTTGAATCATGCACTAAACTCTACATGTCTTGCTATGTCAGAAGAATTCGTGAAATGAACCATTTTGACCCTTTCTGTTTTCCTCTACATTGTATTTTCAGCTTCATTAAGTCCTGGTGAGAAGTGAGAAAACTGAAATCGGAGTCCTCATCCTATTTGTTTCTCCGGCAAGGTTGCAAATCAAAGTTGTTCGTGCCTTTTAACTACTTAAACCCAGCTATTATACACAGGAACCTAGCACAATAGTTTTTTGCAGCAATCTTAGGTACTTCCAAAATTAACAGATTTCTCAAGAACTCCGTGATGTTGTGACATTATTGTGTTGAAGACTCTCTAACCTAGTTTGGTGTTACACCACCAAACCTTAGCAAAGATTGTGAAGCACACTTCAGCTGTTCCGTATCTGTTAACGATTAGAAAGCCAGTGGAGCAAAAGAATCATCAAAACTTGTGCTTTTCCTGCTTTAAGAGCGCTGCAGTTTACAAGGTGTAGAATGCCTGCTATTTGTGCTGATTTTACTTTTCCAAATGAGTTCTAATAACCAGAAAACTCATTTTCTTCCAAAACCAGAACACTAAAATAAAACCCACATCTCAAGAGAACACAAGAACCTGTCTTCGGACAGAGAAAATAAATATTTTGTAACATTCTTCTACTCCACTTCTCTGAAGCCACAGTCTAATTCTGATTTGAGGTACTACACATTCACAGTAATCTCCAGGACACGCCAATGAATGAAGATGCAGGGAAGTTACCGTACCTGTCTCCCAACATTCTCCTGGAAGGCAGCCTAAAGAACAGAGAACAAACACCAAAACGAGTCAGGTTTGCTTTTTGATAAACACCAGATGATGAATTCAAAACACACAACAATATAAATGACCCATGGCTTTTCTTTTTCAAATAAAGTAGGCTTTGTTAATAGAACAAGCCCACAGGGCTTTTTTGTTTCAGCGTCTCTGTGCTCTTGTGTTCTTGAAGTCCTATGTTGCATGGCAGCAGTTTAAGAAGGCAAGTTTATTAAACCAGTCACACCCACAGAGTGCTTTTGAGCACTGACACAAGGCTTCGCACTGGAATTGAAAGTCAATACCTGAAGACAACAGAAATTGAGGCGGCTCACATTTGTCCAACTACTTCAGCATCATTGGATTATAGGAGGCAAAGCGTGATTCTTGGTCAATCTTCAGAATCAGTTCAGAAAAATAATATTAAGAACACAACGCTTATTGGAAAAACACAATCTGAAACCATGTTGAAACACTGATGTTACAAAACCTGAAGGCAAGATTTCTGCGTGCTTGTTGTGTTTTGCATTGAAGAAGCTCAAAATCTTGCCAATTTCAATATGACCATCAAGTTAATATCTCTACATGTACTGTATATAGGATAAAATCTACTCCATACTCCATAAATCCCTACTAGCTCTTGAAATTTCACTCTTTAAAAAGCCTGAATTTTTCCTCAGAAGGATATGCAATCACAAGTAGAACAAAAATGTATCTCAATTTTAACTCATTTCAGAGAGAAGAAATCATTATTGGACAATTCTCTTTTGTAATGTTGCTTATTTACAAACAGAGTCTCCATGAAGGGACAGCATTTGCACGTGACAGATGTATTTCATATGCAGGAGTATGCTGAAGTCTCAGTATTTTCTGAAAAATGCCACAAGAAATTGGTCAAACAAGAGCTTCTCTATTCCCTACATAAATATGATACGCTTGGTAATCCACCTGTAAAAACAAAAGGTAAAGCTCACCAAGGTATCATATTTTACATATGGAGCAAGCACCCAGAACACAGTGAGGCAAGGCCTCATGAAACCAGTCTCCCACTGTACTTCTGAGGTTAGGTCTGTTTAGGATAATGACTGCAGTTCCTGCAGACCTGCCCAGGCTAGTTCAGCTGCTGCTCACAGCACATCCATTGCAGGACAGCCAGCCAGGCCAGTTCTCAGCAGCTTCCCCTCCCCCTAGGCGGGTTTCTAGAGCCCACCTTCATCTGCGCAGCAGTGCCCTGAGCAAGCTGCTTTAGGATTCCCTCAGGTATCACTGCATGGGCTGTCCTCTGCAGCAACTGCGGTGTAGATACACCCTTGGGCAACACATAAGGCAGCCTTCCAGAACCAGAACATAAGCTGCAGCAATTCCCCAGACTTCCTCATGATTGTATTCTGTAGCACAGTTTCTGATGCCTTTTTTTCCCCCGCACTCCTTACCTTTCTACCAACTTACACCCACAGACAGGATTTGCAAGGACAACCTTTCAAGTCATCTTCCATCATTTATTCCTTTTTGCATATGCTTTAGATCCCCACTTAAGCTACATAGACCCTTTTACTCAGTATTGGAAGGTTTCAGCAAGGATGATGCACTGAACTACCATACCCAAGAGATGTAAGAGTTTAACAGCTTCATTACAATTTCTTTAAAATACGTACAGACAGGTGCATTACTGACATGTGCTGCGTAAAGACTTTCTTTTGGTTAAGATCAAAAAAGAAAACAGTTCTGGTTTCACAACAGTAGAAGTTTTATTCTACTTGCAATATATCTCAGCACTAAAAAACTGGGGCAGAATCATCAGAAAAAGTCTTATAGGGGCCTGCAGACAATAGAGAAGCAGAACAGCTACTGTACAAAATGATTTCACAGAGTTTTTTGTGGTTTTTTTTTTTTACTTAATACTGGAATTAAAGAATTTCAGCATTGTATCACCACTTCATTTTCTAACTCATTTAGAAAGATGATCATGAAGGTGAAGATCCAAGTACAGGAGCATGGCAGAAGTGGTAAGGATTCACCTGATGTATTTCAAACATCTAATTTACACATTGATTTACACCCAATTGAATAGTTTATCTATTAAAAAAACACAGATCTTTAACCACTACTTACAAAGGCAGTTGTTAGCACTGCCTTACAATAAATAGGTATCAATTTCCATTTAGTAGCTTTCGAGGAAAGTGCTCAGCTTGCCTTGAAATGTTGTTTTAAAGTACTAAAATGTTCTCTAAGCCGTGATTTTAAAGAGTACCAACCAACCAGAAGGAAAGAAAAGCCCTTCTTGAACATGTCAGTGCAGAACAGAGCCTTATCCAAGGTCTCTTATTCATGCGATCATTCTTTGTAATGATTATTCATGGAAGAGTTGCAAAAGTCAGCTCAGAATGTTTTCAGAGCTTCAAAAGAATAGTCAGAGCAGTCTTGTTTTATTCTCCCTAACCTCGGGGTTCAAAATATCTCTATATGCTATTTTGTTTTATTGGTGCTCCGCGTTATAATATGCTGCATATTGTAATAAATGGAAAATCTAGTAAAACGTGTTGCTTATTTAAACGTGTATTTAACTATGCAGTGACTGGGAATAATTAACACTCCTAGGTACTTTTCTTCAAAATTGTAGCAGTGCCTGGAAAACACAAAATATTGCCTTGTCCAACTTTCCAAAATGAGAACAAATTTTTCAGTACTTCCACAACTATCCATCAAAACAGTTCCAAGTTCTGACTAGCTTTCAGTCTGAATGTACTAATGAAGAAGAAACCAAAACCCCTTTTTTCGATTGGAAATACTCAGATGGCAGAGTTCTTGATAGCCTGGTTTAAACCAGAAGAAGAAAGTGATACGAAAACGCCTGCGCTGAACTCTGTACTCACGTGAAACATGGAAGAAGATTCTATTATTCTGCACTGCTTAATGGTTTGTACAGTTCTCAGTTAAGCTGCTTTTGATTTTCTCTAAGGATTTTATTTGAATAAACTGACCTACATAGCAACGAATGGGAAATTCTACAGTTCCTATAACAGGAGCTGAAGTCTGAGGGAGAAGTAGCTCTAGTTATCTGTCCCCCCACATTATGCAAAGAATATGTGGTATCAGTACTCAGCAATGTGCAGCACCTTAGCTTCCATTCTTTGCTTTAAGCCTATTTGGACAGGGTGCTTTGTGGTACGATTACACGAGCAGCTGACTCACTTCACCAGCAGTTATGCTGCAGCTTCATTCAATGGCTTAAGCCATCATGCAGAGGTGTGGCTACAAAAATACGGATGCTGTCCAGGGAAACCCTCCTTTTTTATTATTACTATTTTTTATAAGGCATTCACAGGGAAGTTTGTCCTTGCAGACACCTGGTGCTTGGACAGGCAGCGTTGGGCCCTGCTTGCTTCACAGGAGCAGCTGTTAGCACAGGCACATGGTTCTTTTTTCCCATTTGCACAATAATTTCTCTTTAACTGTTGAAGCAGGCAACTTTTTTTCTTTTTGCTTTTATTCACAAGAAAACAAACACAATGTGTGTAACACAGACTGACACCTTCAAAAATAAGATGTTCTCCTTTCTTCCTCTATGCTTCTACAACCTATCCCTCACAAATTCCCTTCTCCTAAGAATCATGCATATTTTTTTCAATTCTCAACAGCATTAACTATTTTTGACACAAAAATTCACAGAATAAACTTTGGGGTGAGCCCTATTAAGCAGGGAGCAACCTCTGCCTACCAGATCGCTTTCTTTAAGAGAAAGTATCACCTTCTTTAAGAGAACCCCCAGACCTACGGAAAGAGTTTTGTAAAATAACTGATGCATTTTGAGTTCAGTTTGAATGAGAATTATTCTTCTAGAATTTTTCAACTTACTGCAACTACAGAGTAATGTGGATGAACAAGCAGAAAAACGTGTCTTCACACAGCTCACCATCTTGGTGACCTCCTTACGATACAGGAGCTGTATATTACAAACCCTTTTGTCTTTTGCACTATGACTAGAAAATGCCAAATAGCTCTTAGATATTTTATCCAACATGACCACAGCACAGCAGGCTGTGAATCGTGGCCTTAAATCAAGATACGCAACTGTGGATCGTTCCATTTAAAATCTAAATTCACACCATATTTCTTAAGGATTTTAAAAGCATTTTTTTGCTCACATATGTTTTGCTTATAACTGGAGTCTGGGGTGAATATGCAGAGCTACAGATCATGAAATGAAAGAACAACACACAAAAATCCCAGCCAACCAGAAACATGTAAATCAGAACGTGGTAACTTACAGAAGCAGCTCTTCTGCAGTTAACATCGCGGTCAAACACGGCAGCGATGACCAACGCACTGAGGAAATAAATATTGATTGTAAGTACCAAAAATATAAGAAGAGTTGTGCAGTGTCGTCATTTCAACACTTAGCCTTCCAAGCAGAACACTCACAATTTCTGCCATGGAGCTTATTCCTTATAAACACACATCTAAGCTATAATTCGGGCTGAAATAACCATGCACTTTCTAGTTTCTGTAGCTTGCTGTGGACTTTCCACAAAGGAAGCAGACAATTTAACTTCACAGGAAGTTTCATATTTTAAATCTAGCACGAGTTTAAAAGTTGGGCATATCTAACAGCTCACGTAAGACTCACTGCAATTTTAACTTAAACTTGGAAATACAGTTTCTCAATATCCAAATACACAGTAAGCCTTATGTAAGGCTTAAGCAAAACTAGAAGTTAAGCAACAGAAACTTTTGTCTATCTGTACAAGTACGATCACGTGCTTTAAGTACCAAAACAACATGCAAATAACATAGCAACACTTTAAAATGAACTGAAAAAAAAGTTTAATGGTGACCTGCAGATACAGAAGTGTGATTGTACAGCAGTATTTCTTTGTGCATTAAGTTTGGTATTCCTTCACAGTTCAATTGCTTTTACCTCAACAGAACTGCTTTTAAAAAGGTGCCATGGAACAGAAGAGAGAATACATCCCAAGACAAGAAGTCTGCAGCCTTAGAAATCCACCTCCAGCATCCAATTAACTCCAGTGACAAATAAACATCACTTCAGGAGGCTCATTTAAGCAGAAAATTATTCCTTTCAAACCCTGAAACTCTTCATTACATTACTTACTGTCTCCAGGCAAAACAGGAAATAAATACCTGCTGAAAAGTAATTCCAAATAGCTTTGCTTTAGCATAAAGATATTAATTACACTGATAATATCAAACTTCCCTGGGTAGTGGCTATCATTTTCCTACAGTGCTGAACACTGTGTTGTTAAAATTCACTGAAATGCATAAACTGAATGTACAGTGAGGCAGTATTGATTATCTCCATTAAGGAAAACGAGAGACTGAAAGCAAGAATGAAATTGAAAATAAACCCCAATGAATTCAATATTTTACTACAGAGGTGTAAAAACTATTCTAAAGACAGTCAGCACTTTCCTATTGCTATCTGCGTGAGCATCTCCTCTCCCTGCCACAAAGACATTGTGCAACTACGAGACAAAAGGAGGTCTTTCTGTGACTGGAAGAGCAAATGTTTATGACGCATTCCATCAGGAAGAAGCTTGCATGGCTACCTGTTGAAAGAGGGCTGGGTCAAACGTCATCTTCTTATGTCTGCTGATTTTCTACCCTAGCGTACAGAGGAACTTCACAATCTTTTAGAAGAGAACGTTTCAGAGGTATACACATTTAATTAGAGAAGAGAACATTCAAAACAAAGGAACTAGTTGGGAATAATCCTGGAAAGCGAAAAGAAGCCAATTTCTGCCTGAGGTTTCCAGTTATTTGGGCTATATGATAAAACATCATTTTGTCTGTTGTGCAACGTTTCCGTGTTGTTCTCTTCCGAGAAAACAAGCACGAAAATCTCATCAGGCCACAAAGATGAGAATACAGAGTGCTGCCCTGAGTATGTCAGCGGCACCACAAAGGTAAGTGCTGCAGAGAATTTCAGAAGAGCTTTGCTAGGTCATACCAAATTTCTTCTACGTCATTTGTTTTGTCTCTGACTGTGGCCAAGAGAGACACTTCAAGGCAAATGGAAGGAAACATGGAAACACGTATTAACATACTAATTTTATACAAGTTATGTAAGTCTTTCCAAACAACAAACGTTGAAAGGAGAACCAATACTGCTCCTTACATTTCTCGTTTAGACTTAAAAATCTGGCTCATTACATAAACTGGAAAACAGTTTCAGGTTATTATACACAACATGAGTTTCTGGCCAATATTTCTGCTCATAATTAAACCGTACTTTCTGATTTTTCTCTTCTACTTCTGTTACCTTAAGACAAACCAGTATAAGTAAAACCAGCAAAACGACACACTCTGTGATGCCACCCGAGCTGCTCAGTGCTAGAACTGAAGCCTGTGTTTAAGAAAAACAAAAGGAATTTTGTCACAACTCTCCAGCCCTGATATAATCATAAATCATACTGCAGTCGTTGTATCCAAGTATTTTAAGCTTATCAAACTGCATGAATAGTTGTTTCGAGCTAAATCATATTTTAAAATGCAGGCACAGTCTGCTGTAACACACGGATTAGCAAGGAAAGCAACGTGGCTAAGATGAAACATGTTAAAGGTGTCTTCACCTGTCTGCATTGTCGTGGGAGTTTATGTGATACTCCACCAGGATTTCCTAACATAAAGAAACTGTTCATGTCAAACAAAGTGGGATTTTTTTTAAGCTAGGTAGAGAGTCAAGTCTTGACTTGTCTGAAGCGTACCACACCTGACTGCTAACAGGTAGGGCAAAGAATGGTTTTGCATCTTGCAGTCTCTATGAAATGCTTTTGTAGTTCACTGGGATATATTTAGCCTGTACGCACAACAAGCAGCTGCTGAGGGTACTATAAGAACACAAAAGGATTTTAAAAAGCAAGTTGCAGTTCCCTCAGTTTATGGATAATCCTTGCTTTTTTCCTGTGGTCTTTTCCCTGTCCCCCAGGCACTCAGCTGGCTCCAGGGAAAGCTACCAGCACTCACAGCACACAACCAGCTCGCTTCCTCAGCACAGCGCTGATCTCATTTCCTTCCCCACAAG
Organism: Pavo muticus; assembly: GCA_016647715.1. Lineage (NCBI taxonomy): Eukaryota > Metazoa > Chordata > Aves > Galliformes > Phasianidae > Pavo > Pavo muticus. The sequence continues at coordinate 1,078,054 of JACDJE010000165.1, read as the reverse complement.
CCAGAAAGAATCAGACAGCAGAGGCCAGCGAGGTGATGGACATCAGAACACAAATCTCAGGCTACCCTCTGCTCTGAGTACCAGATGTACCAGAAAATCATTCTGCATTTGCTTTATCACCTGTAGCAGGTACACTATTTCAGTCACAAGCAGCTAGAAGCTTATACTACTGCTAACCTCTGAGAATACACTGTTATTCAAACACACCACCCTGAAGCTGTGGGAAGCAAGAAAAATAAACTCTCAAACCTCTTGCCAACTTGGCACAAAAACAAAATTTCCTTCCTGAACCCAAAAAAGGGAAAAGTCTGACTCCCTTCCTTACTACAACATAGAAGGAGGGAAAGCATAACAATCATCACAAGCGTTTTGAACAATCCCAGCCAGTTAAAGGAGGCAAGAGCAGAACGGGAAGGGAGCCTGCTGAGAGCTGCTGTGGCAGACAGCCCTCTTCACGCCATGCCAGTACCCAGCTGGGGCTATCTGCCAAACTGAGTGATGAAAGCAGATCTAGGCTCTATTCGTTTTTCTTGTGCTAGGTGTTGTTTTGTTGCTTGCTTGTTTTTTCAAAACCAGAGCAGCTATCCCATTCGCTTTATCACCTTGCAGCTGTGCTAAGCTCAACTGCAGGAGCATCAGAGGTGAAGAAGCAAAAGTGGCTGCTTCTGCCAGGACTACATGCAGAACTATATTGGTGCCATGGACACGACAGGTATTTCAATTAATCAAATGAATTTGCTCAGGAAAAAAAGTATCATATGGGATCTGTCCTGTATTCAGCCTCACCTAGTGGTTGGCAACCTAACCCATGGCAAAAAGTTGAGGCTCGGTGATCTTTAAGGTCCCTTCCAACCTAAGCCATTCTGTGATTCTATGACTAGCAGGGGAGAAGGCCCTTCAGACCAGCCTCAGGTTTAATACGTCCTGCTTAGAGGGGCAAAGAGAAGAGCTGAAGGAGAAATACAGTAACCAGTGCCACTCTCGCAGTTTCTATTGCTGAACAGAGTCACAGAGATAAATATGTTGGTGCGTTACTTCAATCCCAAAGTTCTGGGGTAAAAAGATGTAGAAAGGAACAACAAAGAAAATGCTTAGGAATTGCACATTAAAATGCTGTTTAGAAAAAGGCATCTGATGCCCCTGCAGGAAATAAGTTTACACAAGTGCAAGATGCAGTAGGCACACAACTCTCTTCTGAAGGCAACATTCAAATACATGAAAGAAAAACCTATTCTCAATATTTCATCATGATACAAGATGTAGCTCAAAGCAATGCTTCAGATTTCCCCAGTTCTGCAGGACAATCTTGCCCTGGAGCAAGCTACATCATCTACCCATGGCCACACCTTCCTTTTTTCCCTCTTCAAAAACAACGCAGCACCGCAGGGAAGGCAAAGCTGCCTGCACTCCTACACTGCACGCACCGCTTGTATCCGTATTCTGCTGAGCAGGGGAAAACAATTGGATCTGTCTAAACAATGACCAATTTATTGATCACCTCAGTCATCAAGTGTTATATAAAACTACATTCTGACTATGCAGGAGTTTCATATAATTATGACAGGTGGCATCAATTGAATTTATAATTGTGTCAGAGAGTAAAAGTGCATTTTCCTTTTTTTTATGATAGGTAGCAACAACTTAATTTACCATCATAACACAGAGCAAAAACATACTTTCCCCTTCAGTTTTTGTTTAGATTTTAAACAAAACAGCTCCACTTCTTCACATGCACCTGCCACTTCACAGACAGTAATTCCCACACCCAAGGGGACAGGAATCAAATTACCTGTACTGCCAAGGTATTAAATTGTGTTCAACTTTTCTCATAGGTAAGCTTAAAAAGAGCGTAAGCGTGTGCAGACTGGGAGAGGAAAAAGAATATCAATCAAGCAGCGCTTTTATAAAGATACACCTGAAGAGCAACTTCAGTGCATGCATATATTTCAAAATGTAGTAAGCTGATCCTCACTTCACTTAAAAAGTGAAATTTCATCTGCCTGCCCAGAACTTTCTTCTTGTGGTCCTGGAGTTTCAATAGATCAGGAAAAGTTTTAGTAACCAGTTTAACAGGACTCAAAAAAAAAAAAATAAATGTTAAGTGTATCTTGTTGAAGTGTGGATAAGGAAAAACACCAACACACACGGGAAATAAAAGCTCTCAGGCACGTGTTTCTAAGAAGTGTTCTCTCTCTCTGTATTTTTTTTCCTAAGAGTGGTAAGGTCGGGAAGGAAGCAAGCTGATCCATGATCTACAGCAGCCTACATTTCTAACTTCAGAACAGAACATTCGTAAGAAAGCAGAGAAGAAACACCTACCACTGAATAGGAGATTTATTTCAAAGGCTCATCACAATTTTATTAAAAAATAGGATTTCTATGCACCTTAAGGTGATTTTTTCCTCTAGCGGAATATTTACATTCCCTGACTACAGAAAACAGTGGCTTTCTATTACACAATCCTATAGCTGACAAGATAAGGAAAAAAAGAAAGCACCGCTGAATTGCCAGTGTTTTATTCTGTAACTGCTGTACCACAGTCTGAATAGGTCACAGGGCAAGACCTGAGGATTTCAGTACTGGTGTGAGTTTCCTGACAAGATAGACTAACAGGACACGAAACAGAAAGGCGTGGATCAGATCACTGCTCAGCTATCACACCCACTCAACACCTTCTGGTTACCAGCAGATTTTCTGTGCTCACTCTGCTGCAATGACCACACTGCCTGTGTGGTCTCACTGAGAGCCTGTGCTCTCACTGAGCAGCCACCTCTCCTGTTCCAAGCCCAGCATTACCTGGGTTCTTCCAGCCAGTTCCACAGCAGTGTTAAAGACCACGAACAAAGGACAAACCATGCACAATTTCTAGCCCTGTGACAGAGCAAACAGTTCAGGATCTCAGTTGCACACTGCACCTTTTGAAGGGGGTAGTAAGTCTTCTTTTCAGGTACACAATTTATTGTTTTGTTGTGTTTTTTTTTCCTTACGGATCTAATAGTTTGCATTCTCATACAGACAATGTTTTTGCTGTGTAATTCAGCTCACAATGGATATCTTGTACTTCGTTTCAAGGTGCTGAGATCTGCATTTTTTAAGGGCAGCAACAATTTGCTTGTGGCTAGAAGTATGACTCTTTAAGTAAAAGAGTGACACACCTAAGGCTAGATTGAAAAAAAGAGCTGTATGTAATTATCAGCTTGCTGACACAATAGGTGAAACTGTGTGTCATACTCTATTTGAATATTTTTTTCCACTGTTTCTCTTTGGAGTGGCAAATCTACCTTCAGGACCTGATTGCATTTAGAAAAGGTATGGGCAACATAACTACAAAGACTTTTAAGCAGAACCTTACTATAGCATTAATACTGGATAAAATACTGTCCAGCTTTGTTATAAGACTAAATGCATGTAAATCACAAAACCTTACAAGTGAAAATAAGAAATTCTCAACATCCCCTCTGCGCTCCTCCCAGTGCTTCCCTCCACTCCATCAACTTATTCCAGAGAAGGCAAAGCCACGTTGTTGGTGTGTATTACAGCACAGTTAGAAAAAAGAGAAGAATTTGTTTCCAAAACAGACTGGAAGGTAACAGACAGGAGCTGTTTCATAAACACGGTATTCATGGCTGTCCAAAAGCTTTGTGACAGTAAAACAAAAAGCCATCAGGTGAAACAAAAATGGTGAGTTTGTACCTAACATATGGGCCCACCATGGTAGGGCAGATGGAGTCAAAGAAATGTATTGCTCAAAGCAGCACAAATGGAAGAAGAATGCTGATAAACAGAAGAATAGAAAAACTTGCACTTAGGCCCTCATGTTTCAAAGGAACACGGAGCAGGTTTGCCAGACCTTAAAAGAAACTTTAAATTTTTCAACTAAGAGGGTGGAAAGAGAGGATTTACTTCAATGAGGCTGTTGACCAAATCTACAAAAGGCACTAGTTTTGAAGAAGACCTTACTACTGGTATGGCTACACTCCTCCTGACGATCAGCTTGCAGCCCAAATACAAATGTATTCCTACCAGTTTAAAGACAGCAGCAAATAACTTTGCACAGCTTACAACAGTCTGTTAGAACACGTGGTAGCATTCTGCTCCTCCTGTCACTACGTCTTCATTGCTACCATCATCTGTTCAGGTTAGATTTAAAAAAAAAGCTGATTAGATTAATAACAAACCAAGATGTGATCACTGTTGTTTCATTGTGCAAGAACACCTTTATGTTAACAAGTTCATACATAACGTACAATGAAATCAGCTTGAGCCTTGAAAATAATTATTTCCTTACTAACCCACTATGGCAAGTATTGCTATTTCTAGCACGCTTAGCTGAAACAGGTATTTCCTAGAGTCCCAACTTCCCTTTCTGAAAATCAACAAGAAGCAGTGGATGGCCTCGTGTTCTCACACAGCTCAGTATTACACCTCTCCCTGAGTCTGCTATGGATGAAATGCATTAAAATGCCACAATGCTATTTTATCAGACACTTCTTGCCTCTTCAGTTTGGAGAAAAGACATGACAGCTTAAAAAAAAAAAAAAAAGAAGAAAGAAAACCAGCATTTGGCCTGGAGAAATGTGACAGCAGATGCTTAGACAGAAAGATTGTATCAAAAAACGCCAAGGGCCAGCACCACCACTGCTCTGTGAGCTGTGTGAGAAGGACAGCATGGGAAAGCAAGAGCACAAGGATGAAGCATGGCAGAGACCAGCAAGGGGAAAGCGTGCAAGGATAAAGAAATACAAATGGATATTGCGCCCTGCAGACCATCCCAGAAAGCTTTCAAAACAGGTTTTAAAGAAGAAAGAACAAGTCTCATTTTCTGTGGGCACCTGCTGAGCTAAGCAAGCAGCCCCGTGTCCCCAAACAAGGTGGTTTCAACGTGATTGAAACAGTTCTGTCTGCAATCTAGAAGCAAGACCTAGAAACAGGATGAGGTACCCAGGACCTAAAAACCACTGTGCAGCCCGTATGTTTTGATTTATTAAGGTAATACTGGATGACTACTAATCAAAACTCCTCCATTAGAGACAAAAGTGTCTGAGCTGCTGATATTAAAAAATAAAATCCACTCCTTGGAGAATAATGTCTAGAGATAAATGAAATTAATTCACATTATGTGGGATACACTAGAAACTTTTTAAGCATTAAGACATTCTCCCTATCACTAGTGGTCAGTATCTTATTTTAAACATCTTAAAGATAGAGAATTAGCTCTGTGATTATTAGCCACTAGAAGATACAGCATTAGATTACTCTGTTAACGTCTCTCCTCCTTAATTCTGAGCAGATTTCAAAAATTAAGTTTATTATCAGCACAGTTTATTATTGCAGCAACTTACCTTGAAATCTGATTAATAAATGGTATCAGTTCTGAGGGATCATAAGCACGAGCAAAGGCCCAGGACAGATAGCATGCTGCATCTCTCACATTGGAACCCACACTGCATGACCCCCTCTTCTCATCGTATGTCAGAGCTTTCAAAATGACAGGAACAACTGTGAAACACAGAAGTGCACAAAAGCAGCAATTAGGACCGTAGAGTGAGCCAGAAGAAAGGTTTAAGGGTATTAAGTGGTCAGTAGAGAAAAGTCAGAGTGAATCATGTTCTGAAAGAAAAATAAGCATGGCTCTTAATTCATGCTACTATTCACATTGATTAGAAAGAATTCTTATTTTAACGTGTTATTTAATGTAAAGCCAGAAGACTTTGATGAAGGAAAATTGTGCACCAACAATAAAATTCACAAGTACTCTTTCCTGTCAGTCACGTTAATCATATCACATTCACCAACACATAAATTTCATTAGACTGTAAGGAAATAAGCTGGAGAGAAATATGCATCTTAAACAATAATTTAGAATCATGCACTGCACTTCAAAATATCCTTAAGAAGCATTTAGAATAATCCTGATCCCCATATACACACATGCCGTCTCATAAGTCCCTGGTAGAAAGAGATTCGAGAGCAAGCTGCCTTTTATTTCTCATTCAGGCTTACTTGTGGTGGGGACAGAGTAGGACTCTGTAACATATGACAAAATTTAACAGAAACTAAACTAACCCCCCCAACGTTAAGTTAAGTTATGCCAGTTGAATGCAACAGCTTTTAAAAAGCAATGTGCTCAGCAGTGTTTCCTGATTTAATGGGTAACCTGAGTGACTTCAGAATGGGCACATTTTAGCCAAAAAAGACCTAAAAGCCACATCCACATAACATCTTTGTGCCACATTTTGCTTTCTTTAAACCTGAAGCGAGGAAATAGAGAAAACAGAATAGCCAAACAGAAGTGCAGGCAAATGAAAATCCCAGGATCTTATCATAAAGGCACAGGTGCTGTTATTTTAAGCAACAGAAATAAGGTTGGAAAAACAAATAGAATGAAACTCCTACTTCCATGCTTATACACACATCAAAACTGTAAGTCAATGTGTAAGTCAATGAAAGCTTCTTCTACTGATAAGAGAGCTTCCAAAAACTTGAAGCAGCTCCCTTATACAGTCCCAGCAACACACTGCCACAGTTTGACAAACATTTGTGTAAGCAGGGCTCCCCAGAGGGCTTCCTTCCTATCTGCAAATCCAGAAATACAATTTGAATGCATCCCTCTCTAGATGGCACATCTTTACTAAGTGAATAATGCCAGTAAAAGAAAAACAACAAAACAACAGCCTTTAGGGGAAAAAAAATAACAATTTCTCTCTTAATTTCTTTCTTGTATCAAATTTATCAAGTGCATCTGTGTTCCTCAGAAAATGCTTGTCTCAAGGTAATGCCATTGAACTAGGACTGAATTTCATTAGCAAACTGTGCCTGGACATACCTGAGTAGATACAATCACTAAATAATTAAATGTCAGTGTACAGTACAGCACTGTATGACTGCTATCTTAATCAAAAAAGATGCTCCAGAAATGGAGTAGGAAAATGTGAAAATATTTAAACTCATTTTGAACTAATGAGAGAAAATAAAGCAGTAACCAGGGGGTAGGCAAGATGTGACTATTAGGATCACAAGCACTCAGCGGGGAGAGATGCCCATTCAGGAACAATGATAGAGCAGAGATGGATGGGTATTTTAGCACTGCTCAGGTCTGACAGAAACTACAATAAAAAAGTTTAAAAATGTTGACTAGCTTGTTTTGAAAAAATGCTGCATCAGCTGGAGAAAACACAAAATAAATGGAATTAGCTGGTTCTACAGGAACACTAAAAGAGATGCCAAGGGCAATCCTGCAGAGCTGCTGCAAATTTCCTTCAGCACGAGGTGATTGCTGCAGCTTCAGACAGCTGTGTGCTCTCATCTCTGCACACACTGAGCAAAAAGTGGAAGAATGGCCCAAAGCAGCCACCGCATTGCATTGTTTGGATGAAAATAAAAACATGTGCTTGTCAATTTTGGGCATCAACGTTCCAAATGGTAGGGACAATAGCAGTTAGTAGTTGGATCTGTATTCTGCAAGACAGAGGTGATGCTGCAGAGACACTAACAACAGAAAGTAAGGAAGTGCAAGGCAGAAGAACACTGTTACTATGAGCAGCTCAGGCCTCCCCCATTATCCTGCAGCAGTGCTTGGGACTCATTGATGTTCTGCTCCTGTGGCTGGGACTCAAAGCACTGCTGCTGCAAAAGAAGGAGCGTGACTGGAAGTCTGGAGAGCAAAGACAGACTATGCACAGAAAGGAAACAAAAGTGGACATTCAGAAGGTGGAGAAAAAGGGAAACCAAGGTGACGTATCTTGCAGTTAAGTAAACACAAATACTACAACAACAGTAATAACAAATACTGCTGTGGACAACCTGGTCTAGAGGAAGGTGCCCCTGCCCATGGCAAGTGGTTGGACTGGATTGTCTTTAAGGTCCCTTCCAAAACAGAGCCATAGAATGGTTTAAGTCATGGAAGAGCAGTAGAGGCAAAGTATCTGTAGTGCTCAGCCTACTGTAATCAAGCTATCTTACCAGCGACCTTCCAACCCCACAGTAGGGTAGGCTCTGTGTTCGCAGTATCTCATGTACACAACTTTTCATCTTCAGTCTAACACAAAATACCAGCTTAAATTTTATTTATTGTTTTTCTCTGATTTAAAATGTTCACATCCATATTACTGCAGGGCTTTGCTTGATACACAATGCAGCAATGATGTTTTAAAGCTCTGCAGTCGGCTTCTTCATTTTGTATCTGCTGTGCAATTCATCAGATAACCACCTCTTCAGTCCTCAGTGTGGTCACAGTGCTGTACTGTGCTGCTTCCATTGCTTCAAATCCTCAGATTTAAAACTCACACCCAACTCACACCTGAAATCAATTCTACCAAAAAGTACACATGAAAAAAATCTTTACCAAAGAATCCAGAAGAAACTGCTGTCGGTTTAGAAAGGCAGAGATTAATTCATCTCTGAAATTAACTAATATGCTATTTAGCTGCTATTCAAAAGCAGGGTGCTGGGAGACAACACGGACAAGACCTGAAGAGTTACTTAATTTTGAAGGTTACCATTTCTTTCATAGTTCTGTATTAAATGTTTGCCATTAAAGACAGAGAATAAGTAGTGTCCACTCTCAACCCAATTATTAAAACAATATCCACCTGTTTAGTTCTCTGAACACTCAAGAAAATACAGTCACCTTTACCTGTAGCCTAGAGGTATTAATAAGCACCTGTTACGCTCCACCCTGCCTTACCTAACAACATAACTGCAGGTTGCAACACAGCCCTTTGCTCAAGCCTTGTGAAAATAAAGAAACAACTCCAGGCTTCAAAGCATTACAGGCAGATTTTCTCATCCTAGAGACAAGCTGCAGATACTTCGCTTTTTAAACACAGATTTTAAACAATCAGATGCTTAGCACCTTTCAGTTCAGATGATAAACACTACACAAATAGTGATGGAAACTCATGGAAGTTACTAGATAGTGAAGGGTCACAGGTAACTAAACCCATCCTCTTTGCTTCTTAAAGGTACTTTAAATTAAAGTATACACATACCTAAGCTATAACAGAAGCCATCAGAAGTCGAATATTACTTTAACTTGTCATGGTTTTTACATATTGCAGTGTTTATCATATAAAACATACAAATACAGCAATTAAACAAACAACAACAAAAACCTGTTCTCTAGCCTTAGGTCTTGTCCACACGAGAAAACTGCAGAATTCCACGTCAGCTGCAGTTCGTTCTGAACAGATGGGTGACTGAACCTCAAGTTAAGAGCTGACTGAATTTACTTGAAAACCAGAATTATGTCCCTCTTAGAACAGATTGAGCCAATGTTACCCTTCTGATATAAAGCTTACACTGCTATGGATGCTTTATGCAGAGAAACCTTTTCAAACTATAATTAATATACTGGAAAATCTCCTATTTCAGAATGATAAAACGTAACAAAAATATTTCAATTCAAAAAAATGAGTTTTGAGTCATAATTTTATTCAGATTTTTCTTCAGCAAAACTAACTCCTTGAAGAAGTATCTGCCATCTGCAGGTTCACCTTTGTGAGCCTCGGGCACAGAGAAGTGTAAACAAGCCGTATCTACAGTATGTCAACTTCCCATGTTTTACATACCTACACTTATCATTCATATGCCAGAAAAGAAAAATAGATAAAGAGAAAAAAGAACTGAGTTTTCACTGTGAAGAATTTCAGATTTAAGAGCACACGCTCCCACATGGCACTCTAACCTCTTTTAGAAATAGGTATGTTCTAATCAGAACTTCATTATGGCTCTTATGCTAATATTTATCAACTGATAGAAACATATGTAATTTTAGGTTAGGCTCGTTATCAGAAATAAATATTTGCTTAAAGCTCTACCAAACATCTATGATTTGTTCTCTTGTTTTCTATACAAACTGCGTACTTGAGAATTTGCGCTTAAAGGACTGTTTCATCCAGAGGGTGAGCTCTGCAGTGAGGACTCTCAAGCGTTCTGTGAAACACTACTACTGCATCCTGGAGGACAAGTGCCTAAAAACTGTCAACAGGTGGCCTCTCTTCTCCCATCCCTGCACCCAAGTCTGACCTAGTTAGGAGACCGCCAGAGGAGGGGAAAGTATCAGAATTCAGGCATGCTCACACAATATGGTTGAATTTAACAGCTGGAGCATCTTAAGCTGCCATAAGTTTCTCACAATTCTTAATGCTGACCACGTATATAAGGCTATATATATGCATATCCACAGACCAAATAGGCTTTTTCTAACCCGTGACTATGGAGGAGTGTGTCTGGTTGCAATCTCAGTTCAGTCTCTCACTACGTAATGAATTAAGAGAGTCTTTAATTACACGATCACGTGATATTTTTTCCATGGACCTATCTCAGTCAGCACACAGGAAAGACCTGCTCTAGCAGTGAATCACAGCTGGGCTGCAGAGCAGATTGTTGTCTGCCTCGCTGCTGAGGGTGGAAAGTATGTAATGCAAAGACTGGCTCACAGGCAGAAGAGAAGGGATTGTTGGTTAAGGTGGATGTTGCCCTAAAGAACTGCATTCTAACTACATCTCTGCTGAAGACTCGCTGTTTGATACCACTCACATTACTTAAATACAGTATTTAAAGAAATGGACATTAACGCTCATTTCCCAGGCATCTGCTTCAATAAACTAATGGCAGGTTTGCCGTAGTGCTACCACCCTGAAATTGGAGCAAGCTTCTGAGGATGGCAGAAGGCCAGTGTGGAAGCAGACAGATCTGGATTTGGGCCAGTCTATCTCAACATCATTATGTAATGCAGCCATAAAAATGCACAATTTGTAAGAACCCCTACCTGGCTGCACCGAAAGCACTACAGCTGACCTACAACAGCAGTGATCCACCTTCGCTTCAGTGCTGAAGCACAGAGCACTGAATGTTTCAGGGATTAACCTACGCACTCATGCCCAAGGCCATATGAGAGCTAAACCTTCATACAGGTTACAGCTAACAGCTCTTCCTTTAACTTCAGCAGTAGCAAATTGCAGTTTAAGGACACGAAGAAACAGGTTTATGAAGGAATCCTACCGAGTGAGCGAATGACTTGCTCTGAAGGAGTATAAAAATTTTGCAAATTCATAACGCTGCATGTCAGAAAAGAAAAATCACCAGAGAAACCCCAACCTTTAGGCTAAGGTTGTGCAATACTGAGATAAACCCTGCAGTGAAAAAGCTAGAAGCAATTCATTGTCATTTATTCCCCGCTTGGCATTTGTACCATTTCCCAGTTGCACTGGGGGAGGGACTTTTCCTGCTACAGCCTCAGCCATTTAATTTAATCTCCCTAGAAGAAAAAAAGTATTTTTAATACCTTCTTGCTAATTTGAAAACCATTATGATGACATTCCCATTACAACCTCTTAAAATATTATTTTCAGTATCAGTATCATATATCATTTTTAAAGTTCACCTGGGTGTTAGAGAAAAGAAATTCCTCTGTAACCAGCCTTTCAGGTTTGGGTGTTCTCTAGATTCTAGGAGTCCACCTAAGACAGGTAGATCTTTTTTCATTTCTTCCTGTACCTGCGATGAAAAGTACCTGGATGCTTGCCAAAAGCCTCACAATTAACCACCACTTCAGGATAGATTAGCACATTTCAGGAGCCTGACTTCCTGATGTGTCCTCCTCCAAAAACCGAGGCAGCTGCAAGTCAGTATCAAATAACTAACTCTGGAATATGAAAATACAGAAGATAATCCTTAAAAACAGAGCATGCAAGCAGGTCTAAGGTGCTCTAGAATACACTTCTTTAAGACTACCTAAATGCATAACTTAAACCTCATTGTAGAACACACTTGAAATCAGTATTGGTTTTATTTAATTGCTTTTTTTTAATTCTTAACAAGTGGCACAATGGAACTGGACAAGCAAAAGATGTTCCTTCTCCATTGTATGTAGAGCTTTTCAGACTTCTTTTCTTTTTAAAGTACACTGACATTGGTATACAAGAACCAGGAAGCACCATTCTCCATACTGTCAAACAAACCATCTTATCAATACCAGCCAACAGATGGGCATTTACTGTACCAGACACACCACTGATAATCTGGTACTATCACAGAGCACATACTCTAACCAAATTAATGCTATTTCCAACAGAAGCTGAGGGAATGATGGAAGCTGTGCATGGTGACATTCTTTCAAAGCTGTAACATCTGCTAGTAAGGTAAGATGCATCTATTTGGAATCTGATGGCAGAAGACACTTCATTTCATATGAACTGCTCATCAAAATTATATGAGGCAATGTGATATTTTTAAAAGAGATAAAATGCCAACTGAAATAAACAACATCTCCTATTTAAGCAATATGTTACCATTCAGCACAAATAATATACAGAATATTTCCCTGTGCCAGGATCTCTTTGGATACCAGCAGCACTGTCTGCCCTCTGTCTGAAATGGCAAAAATCATTCCCATTTCCACAGTGACATCCCAAATTTCCCATTTACATTTCCTAATTTTCCATTCCAAGACATCCTAAATCCCATCTCAGCTCCACCTCACTAACTGTAATTTTAAGTACAAACGTAAATGTTTCTTATTTTCTTCTTATGTATTTTTCTGCCTTTAGTCTGAAGGTAATTGATAAACAGAAGAAATAAATGATGGTTCTTCACGAGTTGGGTTTTTTTTCCACCCTTCTCTATTTATTCTGAGAGTAGAGAGGCTGTGGATGCCCCGTGTTCTAGGCCAGGTTGGATGGGGCCCTGGGCAGCCAGGTCTGGTATTAAATGTGGAGGTTGGTGGCCCTGCCTGGCAGGGGGTTGGAGCTTCATGGTTCTTGAGGTCCCTTCCAACCCGGGCCATTCTGTGATTCATGATTTGGATTGCTCACACTGACCCACCAATATTACACCTCTGAATTAGCCACTGTTGATCTATCTCATCAGCATCATGAGTTTAAATGCTGCTTTCATTGTTTCCACAGTTTAAAAAATGGGAGAGGGATTGTTTCAGTCAATTCGCTGTGAATAGGTAGGAGCACATAAGAATGTAGGCAGACCAAAAATAAGGCCTTCCTGGCTGGAATCCTTCCAAAATAAGCACCACTCCATTGCAAGTTTAACTGTGCAGTTCTTCCACTGCCCTTGCCCTGGGTTCCTCTTCTTGCTCTTCCGAGATGTCAGCATTACCAACCTTACACACATCTGTGGTTACAGTTATATGATGGCACTATAGGTGCCATTTAACAGACACAGCTGTGACTTTTAAGCAGTCAATGAGCTTTTGGGAGAATTTAGCATGAGAACACTTTCAGTCTCGCCACTGACATATTAAGAACACCTAGGAAGTTTCATGTTCCTATATATGACACACCTTATTAGCTAGAAAGTTTATACTATGCTGTCATCAAGAGAAATTTTAATAATGTCCTTTCACAAGCAAACCAGAAATTCAAGTAAACTAGGATTCTCTTGTTTGTTTAGCATTTATCCCCACCCAATTAAATAAAAAACCCTATAAATAATAGTCTAAAGCCTACAAAACCACAAATACAGCACAAAACAAAAGATGTGAAATCATACAGAAACCACACTAAAATACAAGTTTTTGGCCCTGACGCACGCTGTACAGTCAGAAATGTTTCATTTAAGAGTGCTACAATTGCAAATGTAGAAATTCACAAAAACACAACTTCAGAACATAGAATTTTAATGACTTCTTGTCATTTTGCTCAAAAGAATGTTTCCTCTATAACGCAAAAGTAGCTGCATGACCCATATTAAAGAGACTGAGCTAAAAGGTAACACAGCTTCCAACTCAGAAATAGACACTGCAGTTCAAGAACTTTGGATTAAAAAAAAAGAATAAGCCAGCAGATTCCACTTGCTCTTCTATGCTGCTTTTAAAATTCAAGTCGTAGACAACGTATCAATCATCTAAACCTTCACAAATTTGACATGTTTCAAAGGACGACTGAAAGCTAAGGACCTTTCAAGTCCAGAAATTCTCACTGCATGCATCATGTTGTCTCCTCCATGAGACTGGCGTCGCTGCAGGCAGTCAACGATGCCTCAAAGAAAACGTGTGGGACTGATTTCACACAAACTAGAAGTGCACGTGGCACAATTCACTTCAGATCCTCCTCCTGGATTCCATGAGAAAAAAACTTCACATGGGTGAGAAAACTGTCTTAGGATCTCTGGCGTAAATCTTGAAATCAAAGCAGAAACACTCTGCATGAAAAACACTAGGAATAATAAATTTTAAAAGGCAATTATAACCAAAACATCAAGTAGAAACTCAAGAAAAGCGTATTTTACATCTCTGTTAAAAGGACTGATTATGAAAAGAATGACTACCCAAAGCTCCTTTTTATAAACAGTTCCCAGTTTTGCCTACAGTCTCAGTTTCTGATGTTACCAACTTCCCCCGAGATGTTTCACTGCCCAAGGGTGAGGATGGGAACTAGAAGGAAGATCATCCCGGTTCCAGGCCAAACACTAACAATGCAGGCCACAATAAATATCTAAAAATATGATCTGCAGTTGCTATTAACTGCTGAGCTTTTATTCTTTTCCCATACAAATAATTTGCTCTAGTAATCATGAACAAGTGGCTCACAAACATCAGCAAGGTAATCTGCCCAGACATATCTCCAAAGTCAGGGACTGGAATCATTATGAGAAACAAAGGCACGTTTCAAAGCTGTTATTTGAAAAGCATTAAGACTAATGACTATTCATATGGGATAGAAGAAAATAGTTATGAGAATATTGTACAAGAACCACGTAATGTTTTGGGGCACAGCACGAACTACACCAATTACATTCAAATACATCTGCCCCCTCCTGAGACTGTAGAGCAACCCAGTCCAAACATGTTAATACAGATAGCAAAATCTGTCAATAACTTCAGTTCAAGCAGCCAGAGAACAAAAAGGGCTTTCTTGAACATTTAGCTCAAAGCCACTCAAGCAGACACATAACGAAAGGGACGAGGACAGAAGCGGCTGCCAGTCACACAGTTTCAAGGCACCTCTACAGGGCAGGCTCTGAGCTTCACGAGTTACGTGTCCACCAGTGCTCAACTAAGTGACTTTATTCCATTTATCTTTGATCATTCTTCTTCCTTGGAATAACAAGTATATGCATTTGTAAAGCATCTCGAGATAGACTTGGCAGTCCTGTTGATGACTGACAACCAGTGGACATACTCCGAAAGCCAGCAGCAGCTCTGGTTGATCCAAGGCATCAGAACAATTCAGGCACCAGGGCTGCTCTATGCTTTAGAGCAGAAAGCTGAGAATTACCTGATTAACAGAGGGCTTGAAAATCGACCAGAGCAACACCAAGCACTCTTTCATACATTCAGGGAATTCAATTTTGAAGTGCTAGGATGAAAATAAAAATCAGGTAAGCAGCTTATCAAGAACAGGTTAAGTTTATCCCATTTATATGCATGGCTTCTGATAGCAACATTTTGTTTTGTGTTTAATGCCAAACATCAGAAAAAGTCCATGTAAAAACATGAAGAAGTTTGTAACGCTTACAGAATGGCATTTTATGCGACAGCTATTAGACATGAAATCAACTACAGCTATGCAACACATCATTGATAATGTCCAGGAGACTGAATTTTACATAGAATTTAGAACAAAAATGTATGTGTTAAACTACATAAAGAAGCTACAGAACTACAGCTTCAGACCATCAGAGGTATAAAAAATAATCACAACTGGGGGGAAGCAAAAAAACCAACAAAAACTTGGGGAAAAAAATTAATAAATGTGTGATTATGTCCATTCTGCTGCTCATCTCAATTAATCTGAGTGTTGTACTCCAGTAAACTAAGGAGGGTGTTACTAACAGGCAGCTGGGTTCCGTTTACCAAATAGCCAAGATGCAAGTATAATGAGTTAACAAAAGTGATGAAACCACATCACTGCAATCAAGATTTATTACTTCCAGGAGCACAAACAAGGAGCCATTGTGTTCCTCTTCTAGGGTCCATCAATGGATCGTCTCACCTAGATCTGAATTTTTAACATCATCCAAACACCAAGAAAACCACCAATCACTTACTGTTCTATTTTTCCAGTTTTACTTCATTTGCAGCTGATTCTGGGTGACCTTCCAGAAAGTAGCTCAATTTAAAACAAGCTTTATATCTTCCTTGGAACAGGGAAGCAATTAGACATCACATCCACCTTCCACATACAAGGAAGGGGGTTGCGTTGCCTCTCAACTCAATTCAGTCACCTGAATTAAAGGATTCCCCTTCAGTAGCTTTTTCTAGTTGCCAAAATATGCAATTTTCTTTCAAAACAAAACGTGTGATCAGATTCTACTCAAAGAAACCCACCTGCACCCCATCACATGCCAAAAAATACAAGTAATAAAGAAACCTTTCTTGAGCTACAGAAAAGACTAGAGCATTAGAGATTGTGGACTACTGAGTAATATGACATCTTTTTACACTGTTAGGCTGCATTATAGGAAAGTGAATATTAAAGCAAAAGCCAAACAAAAAAAGCAGGCACCTCCAGATCCACCTTTTTATCTTAAAATGATCAACTGCTTGTACTCAGAAAAAATGTCCAGAAAACTACACTGGCACAGTAACAGGAAGGATGGGAATCTGCACACCTGGGTAGGAAAGCACATGTCCATAAGACATTCGCACCTCCGTATTTAAAAGTTTCAAAAACTTAATCAGAAATTGTAACCAGAAACCACTTGGGTCTCATCTACAGTAACAGAAATGGATCTTTAGAAACAACTAGACAGAACACCAAAGGATTTTCCTTTTAAAGGGCCAGTATGTGAGAAGTTATTATTTCACCAAGCCACTAGATAATTGGCAGATACACTAATAAAGTTGTCATTTACGATCTCCAACTAAAATGCAACTAAGAGCGAGTACTGGCACTAAGCAGTGGATGATGAGACTTCCTCCTTTCCCCATGCAGTTTTACCACTCCTGAGCAAACGCTCAGACGTGATAATCAATTTCTCACCGAGGTGACTCCTTCCCATTTGCAGGATCTGTACATTTGACTGCTGATTATAGGCAAGCTTTGGCAGGTTCCTGTGGCAAGCTTAGAGTTAGTTCAGTCCCGCCTTCAGAGAGGAGACTCATGAAGGACAAAAAGATTTAAATAAAAATGGAGAGGGCGAGGAAAAAAAAAGCAAGAATATTAAAGCTCCAAAGGCATTTAATATAAAAAAACCAGTTTCTAAGAAGAATGTAAAATTCCTATTTTTAAGCTTTGCTACCCCTCCGTGTGCTGTTGATTCTGCTGCTCACAAGTCACTTCTAGTGAAGTTAAGTTGGTTGGAAGCTCAGTATATCACGCCTAGCCATTTCTGACCCCACAGTGCAGACTGCTGCTCAGAGGAACTGACACCAGAGTTTAGAGTAAAACTTGGTTGTTGGAGGGCACAAAAGCAACAAGAGCTCCCTTCGATAGCCGAGATGCTGAGGTAATGCTGAATGAAAGCAGTGGACGCAAACAAATGAATCGTAGCTTCAGGCTGGAGTAATATCAGGTGCATCTCTACACCCTGAGGGCTCAACTCCTACACTTCTTAAGTCCCTCCCCCTGAAACAACCTCCTGCAGTTTCACTTAGGGAGCCGGCAGCGAACAGGTACTTCTCTCTCAGCAGTGACAGCTACAGGGTAGCAACAGTGATCACCTGGAAGGTTTCACACACCGATGTCTCTGGTAAGTACTCTTCTTTAAAGAATTTTTTCGAATGAAAATGTGTTTGTATTACAGCTGAAAAGTAAATCGGAGGTTTTCCTTTTTCAGCTGGCTCAGAAGCCGGGTTCCTCCCAGCAGGTGCATTTTGCACCACTTACAGCTTTCGGCAGAAAGTTTCAGTAGGAGAGGGAAAGATTTTAGACTGTGCCAAAAAGGGACTCTGAGTTTTTACAGTAACTTACCACTGTGGATGGAAAATGTTTTAAGCACCTTTTTTCTGTAGAGAAAGTTAATGTATTATATTGAAGAATGACAGATAAGCTGCACTGATTGGAACTGCTGCTTATTCTGCCAACTATTCTTTATACAGTAGGACTGGGTTAATCTGAAAAGCTCGTGTGAAAACCACGTATGCCATTTCAGTTTTGATTTGTTAGTTTTCCAGCTTGTGGGAATGTAGTAAAGAAAACTGGATTGTTATGAGTTACCCTTTCTCTCGCCAATTAAAGTGCATTAAGATGGGGAGTTATTAAGTTAATATTTACGAAGATTTTGTATTCTCATCCCCACCACCTCACCGGGCTGCCCGGTCGCTGCCGCCGCGCTGCCTCTCTCCACAAGCACAGCCCTCACTGCCTGCACGCACACTTCCTCCCCAGCCCTCGCCAACCCACTCCTCTCGCCCATGTTTCCTCCTAATTAACAAACAGTTGTGTTAAAATTTATCTTTCAGTTTAAAGGAACTGGAAGTTTAGAAGGGAGTGGTAGTTAATCACTGGAAAATCTCAACCAGAATAAACCTCACAAATCTTGTTCTTGCAACACTCTAGGTAGGTGACAATGGCATGTCCTTGAGTTATGCAATAATGCCACATCACAATATTTTAATTATAGCATGTCCTTCAAAAATGTTTCCACCCCAGTGAGTGCTCCTGGTCAGAGATCAACATCACCAAAGGATACTGCAATAATAATGGAGTGTGCATGACAAACTGTTACGTAGTTTGCTAAAGCAGTGTCCTAAAAAGACGCCTAATTACCATCCCTGCTTGTAATAAAAGACATTTTGAAACTTCCCCTTTGATCAGCTGGACATCTTAAACAATTTAGACTGCTTTAAAAACTAAAAAACAGCGTGCATGTATATGTATGTATGTACATGCATATATACATGTGTGTATGCATGTGTATGAATACATATGTATAAGTATATACACACAAGTATACACAGAAATACATTTTTATGTACTTACACATACACACAATTCTAAATAACATCCTTATTCTCTGGCCTTGCTAACCTTTGTAAAAGCAAGGAGGTAGCAGCAGCACACTTAAAGTGGAAGGAAGAAGCCGTGCAGCTCTCCGGCTGGACAGGGCTGTAAGAACGTGCGCTGTCGACAGAGCAAACAACTGAGAGCCTCAGGTTTAACCCACGATCTCAGTAACCTGTTTGCTATAGAAATAGAAATCAGCACTACTTCTGCACACAAAGATTTCATATTTAACTATCCACACTTCTCAAATCTGGCATTCAGGAACTAAATTCTCAGTTAACAAACAAAAAGGCACGAAAGCTATCAAAGCTACCATCCTGCTACTCGAGATTTTTTGCCCCATTTTTTAAATAACATTACAAGTTAGTGTATTCCAGTCTAAGGAACTACTTATTTTCATTTTTTTCCTAATTCTACATTTTAACTTCAGTTGTCTAAAACATGCATTATACAACTGCAAGCAACCAATATTTTTTATATACAGACAGTCTAAATTAGTTGCAGCCGCTTCAAACCATTAATATTTTTCCAGTCTTATATGTGGGATCAAATAGTTTTAAACTTCTTTAGCTATGAAGTAAGTACTTCTGCCAGATACTCCTGTGTTTCACTTCGAAATTGAAAGTGTCCTTTTCGGCTTAGCTTAGAAACTTTTTACTACTGGCACATTTAAGTCATAAGAAAAAAAAAGGATTAACCATTAAAAGAGAGAAACACGACCTGAATCTGGCTGACATTAGTTTACTAAGGGTGAACACCCTTCCCAAAGCAGCTCCTCGCTGTACCCTCTCAGGTGAGCTCGGCCGGTTCGGGAGCACTGTCTGCAGGCTGAGCATGCCATCAGAAAGCCCTTCTAATTCCCTCCTGCTATGCATGTTGCAAAGAAGTTGCCAATGCTCTAAATTTCTAACATTAAAACTGCAACAGCGCATTTTATCTTATTAAGAAATGATACTTAATATTCTGCAGAACAGGAATAACTCGAATCAAAGTTAAATACCAAGTACAACGTCGGGGTGGGGGGGAACAGGACGCACAGGAATTTATGCTATTAAGCAAACGAAAGCTAGAAGAACAAGAAAATCTAATTAACATCTCTTTATTACAAGCGCTGCACCTGAATGTAAATTCAGACTTATCATAAATGGCCAAACTAAGATTGCAGTGGAGTTTTGACAACAATATCTTCTTTTCAAGAACTATCAGTACAAGGGCTTCCAGGAAGATACAAAGAACAAGCACAGACCGACGTGATCACGTCCATTACGAGCTGAGTTAGCTACACACCATTAGTCAAAAATAAATTCACTCAGGGCAAAAAAAAACCACCAACCAACCAGCCAGCCAGCTATCTGGACCTCCCATTGCAAGCCTTCATTTTTAGTTTTATGTGTTTATTAAGTACAAGCATTATTCTTAATCCTTCAGAGCAATGCAGGCTATCGGTTTTTAAATACGACAAGGCACATTTGTTTTGTGTTTTTATTTTTTCAGTTTGAGCCACTATTTTAAGCAGAGCGCAGGGACAGGAATTTAACATGCTGCTGGACACTTCCAGACATTTTCTTTTGCATTGTAACAATTTCAGTGTCTATGAACCCCAGCAAAAAAGCTTTTAACAAAGCTGAGAATTAAGAAGCACCTTCTCTGCACGCTCCTATTTCCTCACACTGCCACAGACTGAATCATTTGTTAATTCTAACCAAAAGACCTTTTTTTCTATTCATACAGCAGGCTGCATTTTTCAGAGTGCTCTCACAATTACCATTCTAACACGAGTTAATATTTCTATGACATCAGAAACAATATGTAATACAGTTTCCCAGAATTACTATACCTGATAAATCAAGCAGCAATTCTGTAGCTTTGCCTTCAGTTTTCATAACGTGCTGCATGCCATTTTCTATTAAATAATCTCTGGTTTAAGAAATGCAAAACATTTCTACTTTAACTAAAATCTCACAGCATGTAGTTACTAACAATTCTTTCCATAAACTTGGTGTTTTAACGCTACTAATCCAAACCTCTATGTAAAAAGCTTTAAAAAAAAATCAGGCTATGCTAAGTCACTCCTACAATTAGTATTCCTGCAGTTTCGGGTAACACAATAGATACAGTGCGTGGTTTTGCAACAGTCATCATTTTGATAATGATGCTTATAGTTCATGATGAAATCATCAGTTTTTAGATCTCTGCCATAACACATCCTATAAAATCATGAGAACTTGACTCTGAGAGTTTCTCACGCCTTCAGAATCAGCGAACATAATGGAACAAGCTGATACAAGCCCTCCTGACTTATCTGCTGAGCAAATCATTAGGCTGTACAAAGTATCCACAACCTTACTTTTTCTGAAGAAAGGCAGATCATGCCCCTGTAAATCAATCACTGTCAGATGCTTTTTGTAAAAAACGTGTATTAATATCCTTGTAGGTCTGTCAAAGCAAAACATAAGGTGCTACGCAGCAAAAGAACGTGAAATGTGTTTATCAAGCAGAACATTCTATTAGTCAGATAGTCCAGTACTCATTTCTCTTAATTGAATTAGGAAGAGGAAGAAAATTGGTGTGGTTTTATCCTTCGAGAGATTGGCCACTTGAGGTATCCATTGAGATTAGGCTGTTAGGAAATGCCGTGCAGTTAAAAGAGGGGCTGGTCAGTCTCTGAAAGAGTCAAGTCAGCTACCCGAGTGCAGCCAATCCACTCCACCCTCATTTCACCAAGCAGGAAACTCCCTCCTCTCTTTCCCCAGCCGGCCTGACAGGCTTGCCCCATACCCAGCCGCTGCCAGGACCTGCCTCTTCTCATTCTACCCACCTCCACTTCTCTCTCAATAGCTCCACCTAGATTTCTGCTTTCATCCTCTGAACGAATGTTCCTTCAGTTTTCAGAGAAAACTCCTTCGAGTCCCCAGCAGCAGCAGCAGGTGACAGCACTGCTGAAAACTGGGACACTTCTGCAAATGTGTTCAGGTGCTGAACAATGTTCCAATTTGATGTGTGTCTATTTTACATCTGGAGTCTAGCATTTGTCTTGTTTTACCAAAAAACACACATTATAGATATAATGAGGGGGAATACAGTTAAAAAAAATGTGTTTGTGTATAGTTCCAATGTTCCAGTACAGCTAATTTTGAACTTTGTGTTCCAGTGCTACCAGTTAGAGAAGTGCTGCTTTCCGGCTCCCCCTCTTCCCTGAGACACCCTGGGAGTTGGCTTCCTCTTTTCACCTGGGAAGAAGGATTCCAGAAACCTGATAAACTGGAAACATCAAGAGGCTAAAGCTAAGGAAAGCTAACCACAAGAAAGTTTTTATAACGAACCATTACATTTAATTGTTTAAGGCAGAAAAAAAGATGAGTCTCCTCAAAGAGCGTAAACCAAAGAAGCCTCATTACATCCCAAGACCGCCAGGAAAGCCATTTAAGTATAAGTGCTTTCAGTGCCCCTTTACTTGCAATGAGAAATCCCATCTTTTTAACCATATGAAGTATGGCCTCTGCAAAAACTCCATTACTTTAGTATCAGAGCAGGACCGTGTTATTAAGTGCCCAAAGACTAGTTCCTTGGAGCCCAAGCAGATCAATCACCTAGAGCCTACAGTCAAACCCACTTCTTCCAAGTCAGCCACAAATGGACTGTCGAATCTTGATTCAAAGCCTCAATATGCTTTTCCAAAAGAAGATACCAAGGAAAACGTTGAGTTACAAAACCAAGCAACGAACACAGCAATCCAAGGTCAGAAACCTGCACTCCAGAAGGAACTAACCCCTGCCAGTACCTCAGCAGAAAGCACCCTCGGCATGCAGCCTCTTCTGGACAGCATCGTGAGGCCCTCAGCTTTTGTTCCTGTAGGAGAACACAGAGATAGCAAAGGCCCAGAAACTAATGAAGTACCTGAAATTCTATCGCTCTCTAACAAAAGCTCACCTTTTCACACTAAATCTGCATTTCATGCACCAAGTCACCCATGGAAAGCAGGTTCTCCTTTCCTCCCAGAATTTCCACATAAAGTTCCTCCCACAAAAGGCTTTGGTTCCATTCCACCTTACATGCAACCGATGATTCCAGAGTACTCGCCCCACTTCTATGAGCACAGGCTGGCCATCTACACACCTTACTTGCTTCCAGGTAATTCCGAGTGTGAAAGCTCTGCTCTGTCCGTCTATGGCACGCAAGACCAAAGACACTTTCTTCCTCACCCCGGGCCACTTCCAAAACACATAAATCCATCAGCGTATGAACACTATCGATTGTTCCAGCAGTATCATTCCACTCCTCCAATACCATATGGATTTTGTAGGCCCACGGATCCTCCTTTTTATCGATTTTCACACGTAGCCGGTATTAACAGAGACCAAAGTTCCCATCTAATGGAAGAAACTACTTTGTTATACCCAGCTTCTTTAAGTCCTTCCCAACAATATCCTCTAGGTTCACATAAAAAACAAGCAGACTATGAAAAGGAAATAACATTACTGCATGCCAAGAGTCATTCCAAAGATGACCAAAATGAAAGAGAGAACGCTAAAATGAGCCCTCTCGCAGGAAGTGCAGCAACGGGCTCCCCCGGCAGGCCCAGCCCCACCAACTTCACTCAGACAAGCCATGCGTGTGAGGGCTTATTTGACCTCTCCAACAAATCTTCTTCCACATCGCTTGGAAAATATGATCAACCGGAAGAAAACTTTACAGCTTTCAGACCTGTGAGAAAAAGCACTGATCAACCAGCTCTACTTCCAAGCGTGCCAACACAGCAAGACAGAGAAGATTCACCTTCCAGGTAAAGCAATAACATCACTTTGCAAACTCTTGTCAGATTTATTAGGGGCACACATGACAGCATGCACATAATTCATGTAATCCCCCTAAAATACATTTACATTTATAGCACCGGGATAATTTGTTCTATAAGATATGTGTACAAAACAGCTATATGTACAACTGTACAAACCCCAGCTGCTGTATGAGTAGGCTGCTCATTCACCTGAATGCTTTGGGTATCTCTAACACCATTACCATGCACGTACCTGTGCATTTCAGGAAAACACTTGTATTAGAGAGAGAGGTATGGTGAAAGAGACTTGGGGGAGGGAAAGGATAAAAAACAGGACTGTGAGACTACCAAGCCAGATTTTTTTTTCTTTTCCCCTTCTCCAGTTCCTAGCCTCAATTTTAAAAAAGCAACAGATATTGAATTATCTTGTCTCCTCATTTCTTTCAGCATTAATGTCACTGACGAAGATTCATATACACCGAGTGAAAGCCACAACAACGAAGGCTCGCTGTCCAACACGGAAGACGACACTGGAATAGCTCCCCTTAATCTTTCAAAAAAGGCTGACACAAATGCAGGACCTCCTCATGAGCACGCATACAAAGCCACGTCCAAAACAGAAAGTCAGAACTTCCTAGAATTGCAAGATATGCCTCTGAACCTCTCGGTAAAAGATTCCTGTAACACAGTAAGCCTGAAAACATCCTCCCACAGCCCATCTCATGATAACGGTGCTGCTACTTCTCCAAAGGCAGAAAATGAAAACCCAGGAGCAGAAAGTTCAGGAGCATGTAACCCCAAGAACCCCATTAACAGTGCCTGTGAGAAACCTTTCCTGGCTCACCGTAACGAAGCTCAAGACTTGCGCATCATTGACAGCTGCGATGAACAGAAACAAACAGCGGCTGTAGCTCTCTGTCAGCTAGCTGCATACAGCCCCAGCAAAGTTAGGATGGACAATGAAGGGCAGAGTCCTCAGGACTGTAACACCTTGAGTACAGAACCTACTCCTAACTCTTCTGATACTCAGGATACTCAGTGCAATCAAAAAGTAAAAGGACAAAAAAGGACAAATCAAAAAGAATCGGCAAAATCACAGCAAAGCACTAAAAGAGTAAGGCCAAATGACTGTAGCAGAGTCTTCACTTTGAGGAAGAGAACAAGAGTATCTTAATGCTCCACTTTCCAGTTTGTTTCTAAGCATAGAAATTAGTTGCCACCTACACAGAAATTTTCTACAAACCATCTCTTATTAGATTTGGTGCATGACAAGATACATTCAAACTCTCCTATGTAAATAATGTTCATAATTTTATATTAGTATTTTTAAATAATTGAGCTTTCCCTCCTATAAGCTCAGGTTTTGATGAGTGAATTTTTGCATTCATTACTAAAGCCAAAGTCCATTAGACAAATCTCTAAGATTTTTTGCAATTGTATTAATGTAAAATAACTTTAACAACTTCTTTTTCTTATAAGACGTTCAAGCTGTAGAAACAACACTGTTCAATAACATACTGTCAGTATTTTTCAGGATTAATTTTATTTAATAGAGTTCTTTGTCTTTTTTCTTCGAACAACTTTTTATTTCGTGGTTCAGTAGTTAAAAAAGCTTAAGATTAGTCCTGGCTACTTAGAGTTCACTGTAAAAACTGGTCAGGGGATGAATGCACTTCGCCATTATACCATCATGCAAAACAACAGTCCAAACTGCTCAGAGGCAGAGGCCAGCTTGAACAGACCGACCCGAACCTTGTATAAGCAAGCTTTTCTCTTGTTGGCTAAAAACAAGACTTCAGCTAAACCTGAGACAGCCTGCACCGAGTTCACAAGTGCGGTTTAGCTTTAACTGAACCACTATGAAAACAATGCTGAAAATATGAAGATCTCAATGATTTAGGTGCCTAATCCTCTGAGCTTAGACAGACACTGGGCAACCTTCAAACTCCAAGCCTTGAAGGATATTTATATAATTTATTTCACCTGAGAAAACTCTCCTGGTGAAGGCTTTATTTCACAAAACATGCATCACCAATTATCAGTTTCAGCGTGCTTCTAAATAGATCCTAAAACTGCTAATTCTGCTTCTACAACTGTGTACATAAACTTGTAATTTTTCAAATAAATCTGTAACCTGTACCTAAAATGTATGTAAAGTCATTAATGAACACAAACACATTCACTACACTACCTGTAACACGCTTTGGTAAAAAAGGAGAAAAGTAGAGTGTGGTATCAAGTACCAATTAACTCTAGAACATGGAACTTCCTTCACTGAATAATTAATTCAGCAGAATAATACACCTGCACTTCAGCTCCTTATGAGAAACCATTACGACACAGCTGCTGTCCAGCAAATCCTGAGCTTCTCCAAAAGGCATCTGTGAGGCTGTTCCGCTGTATGAACTCCTCACCCACGTTTCAACAGTATCTACTGTCTGTGTAATTAAAATAACTCTAGATTAACCATTATTCACTCAAAAATACAGGTATGCATGAGTCGTTGCTCAGATAATACAGACTCTCATCTGCCTGAACATTATCAGCAGCCATAAGCCTTGGTAAGGAAGCGGAGCTGCATGAAACGCAGCGCGGTCTCCAGAATTTGCTGTCTAATTTTTGTGCAATGGAGTTCCAAGATAAACTATTCAGAAAGCTCTGGCTAAGATGTTAACTTTAAACAGAAACTTCCAGGGATTAAGTTCTGAGATAAAGTTTCTGAGTTGTTAAAGAAACAGAAGAGTAACACTACAGTTCTCTAATCTTCCATAGAGAAAGCTTTTCAGATTGTGAAAAGACAAAAATATCAATCTCAGTTTGAACAACGGGAATACGGTAACAGAAACAGGGCAGCCTCACTGTTAATTTAACTGGACTGACTCCTTGACAGATGTCTACAGTTTCTGTTTAATTAGGAATGAAATAGACTTACCACTGGATCACTTCCCAATCTTAGAATTGTCCTGGTTTGTTTTTTTAATCATTTCGTTTTTACAATACAGAGGCAAAAGTAATTAGAAAAGGAAAACCAGCTGAACATGGTCTGCACACAAATTCTCACATTCAAAACAGTTACTGTTTTGGATGTGAGCTCTTTTCATGGAGACAGAATGATGAAATGCATTAAATATCATGTTATACACTTTCTCCTGGAAGTCAACAGATCTCCAGAACAGAAAAGATGCAGCAACCAAACTCGCTAATAAGAAATACCAGTTCTGGAACATCACTGAAAATCAGTGCTCAGTCCCTCCGTTCAAACAAGAACAAAAGAGTACTGGGTGAGACCAAAACATGCAGCCCAATCCACTGCTCAGAGAGTGCCCAACAGTCGGTGTGTACTGCTATACTGAGCTTTTGTCATTCTAAAGCTATAACAAACTATCCAAATTCACATAAGATAGAACTACTGCATTCACATAAGATAGAACTACTGCATTCGCATAGATACCTCTGTACTTCAATGGATGTTGATATAGACAGAAGACACAAAGAAACAACTCCTTTTACCCCGTTATTTCTTTCCATTCTGATACTGCAAGTACCCATTAAAAAAAACAACAAACTTAAAGCAGTTCATTGCATAAATGAAACCAAACTGGCTTCCAAAATTTCATCAGAAACAAACAGAATAAGCTACCAGCTTAAAGTGCAAGTTAGCCGCTGATTATTTCATATATTCCATTCTAATAATGGCACTGACACAATGCAGAGCATGTAGATTATTTTTATACGACTGCACAAAGAAACATGGGGGAGAGGGAGAAAGAAAACCCCAAGAAACTAATTTCATTTTGGAAAGAAAAATTTATTAAATAAGTCACACCCAAAACAATGCTTTAGACAGAAGCGCCTTAAATATCCCCATGGGCATATCTTTTACTCTAGAGTTAATACTCCAGTCCTCATTCAGCACACTCAGACCAGCAAATTTCAGCCTATTGCCACGTATTAAGTCTCTAAAACTACAACCTGCTAACTCAGGAGCACAGTAACATTCAGCAGCTACAACTCACCATCTGAAATTCGGGAAGGGAGCAGCAATCCTCTTCTGCCCAACTCAGCCAGAGCCAGGCATCCACCGTGCCACGCGTTGTCGGTTTCCTGGAAACTAATTTTGGAACAAAAACAAGCTTTGTTAGGACCAACTTTGCCTTTCTGGATTACATTTTGTCATGGTGAATTCCTAACAATTTAAGACACAAACTTCTATCTTCTCTTTACTCTTGTTACACTTTTAAAACATAAGAATGATGAATTGAACATGTTTCCTTCCCCATTTTGTGCAACATAAACACTGCTAGAAATATGATCAAATAAGCAATGACACATAAGCCAAGAAGTAAAACAAAACCAATTATCAATATCAATGTAACTTCTTCATGGAAGACTGCAATACAAGGGACTCATTCAGAAAAGGAAAACAACTTCCTATGGCACTGCCAAAGATGTGGGTTTACAGAATATACCCAAGACAACCAATTAATTTAATGCCAAAGACAGTCCTCTACTAGAAGGAGAGGTTCAAGCAGTATGACAAAGATTATACAAGCTCGTGCATCTCAAATGAGCAAACAGTGGTGTTTAAACACCTCTAAACCAAAACAATGACTTGTAGTGAACACAGCAAAAAAATATCAATGCACAGTTTTTGATGGACTGGGAGATAAAGGAGTGAAAAGGGGAAGTTTGTATGCTGCATGATTAACCATGCAGTAAGTTAATTCTGTATTAAATTAGGAATAGGAATCTAAGAATAAGATATTAAACAACCAAACTAGGTCATATCAAAGCTTCATCTCTCCCGGGCATTCTGTCTGTGAAATGGACCCATAGCAGATGCTTAGCCAAAGACAAAGCACAAAGGATCATTCCCCTGTTAGCCTCCTCCTTGCTTTGGCAATCAGAAGTACAGGACTTCCCAAGCCAGAATGTCATATTTAATAACCTCTGATGAGACTCCCTTCCATTAATTTGGATAATCCCTTTTTGAACTCCCTTAACACTTCTGGCTTCCATAACATCCTGTGGCAATGACTTCCACAGTTTAATTGCGTGAAAATGGACTTCCTGATGCTTCCCAGTTCTCATGTTATGAGAAAGAGTGAATAGTAAACAACTGCCTGCTTTCCCTTTTTCTTCATATTTATGGTTTTATGCATCTCCACTATATCCTCCTTTTTCTTTCCCACATGGAAGAATCTTCATCAGATAAATCACATTTAACAGTTCAGCTTTGTCATCTCTTCCTTTCCTAATATCTAACACCCCACCTGCCTTCCTTTTTACCCAGACAGGTGCTCCATTGACATGTTCACAGAACCATCAAACTATGCACAGTGAATTCAGGATCTCTTCCCTGAGTAATATTAACTGGTTTATAGCTGTCCATGTTCATCCCTAAGTGCATTAGTTTGCATTCATTAGGCATTATATTTGTCTTTTATAGTCCAGTCACTTAATTTAAGGCTTCTTTTCTGCCACCTTTAGTTTTCACTGTATTAGCTAATTTAAATCATTACCCAATTTCATCACCCCACTGTTCACCTTTTTTCCAGGATAGTTTTTGAGTGTTTTGGATAGGACAAGGCTTGCACAGATCCTTGCAAGACTGTGCTGAAAACCTCACTGCATCGTGAAAAATTATTTCTTCCCTGTCTCTTCCCTTTGAGTCTGTGCATCAGACATCCTTGCTTCTTAGCCTCAGAAATACCCTTTAAACTGCCAGTGATGAGCAACTGACATATCATTTTTATTTTATTCTCTAGATATTTAGTGCAAAGCACACAGAAGAGATTCCCTTTCTCCTTGTCTTCATTTGTTCTAGAGTTTCTGAAGAAAGCAGGTCACTCAATTACCAGCTGTATTACTCACCCCCGTGACTTGAAAAACAAGGAAAGAAAACGCAGTGAGTACACGTCTTTGAAGCTCCAGGGATAATTGAGATCAGCTGCACCTCCTGAATTAATCACAGCGATGCAGTGGAAGTATTGGCTAAGTAGATACTTTCGTTGGGAGTTTTTAAGACTGTATCTTCTTTTTTAAAGCAGTATTTTTTGAGCTGAAATTTTCTATTTGTATTCTCAACCAATGAGAGACTTTAAAAAAAGAACAGATTTGAATGGCAAACTAAAGATTACCAACATTTTCTGCCACTAAAGAAATTACTACTTTTGTTATTAGCTTAGTCCAAAACACTGGTTGAGACCTTAAATTCTTCAGATCTGAAGGTTTAGCAAGCCCACAAGCCCTGTCAGACATAGCCAAGAGCAGACTCTTGGTCTAGTAACAGTAACAGAACAATGCAAGTATATTGCAAACTTCTCCAAAACACTTCCAGACTACAGATCATCAATGAGTGCAGAAAAGAAAAAGGTTTTTTGATCAGATCAACATCCTGTGGTACAAAACTTGTGAGGTTTTACTGTTTGAATGTACTTCGTGCAGTGTGAATAACCACCACCTTTTCTTTATCCCAAACCTGCCACCTGCTACTTCGGTTTGTTTCAGATCATACGAAATCCAGAGGGCAACAATCCAAATCACTCATGATCTTGTGCGTTTCTGCTATACCCCTTCCATTCATCAATCTTCCTAGACGTTTTAGCCTCACCTCCCATAGACCATTATAGAATACCCTGAGTTGGAACTCACAAACATAGTTTCTGTTCTACTATGTGCACACTACGTTCAAGTTATGAGCACATAGGGAATTTTTAAAGCAGCAAGTTAATGAGCTTCAGCACTTTTGGTTTATAAGATTAGGAATGGTTTCCTTACTGAATACCAGAAGAAAGGCAAAAAAAATCTATGAATTCTTAGATCCATTTTCTTAATGCTAGTCCTCCTATTTCATAAGCACTCGTTTCAGACACATGTAAAATGTGATGCCAGATTTTTACCTAAAGCAGTCCAATAGAGATCCGACCACATCATCTGCTAATTCTTTTGGAAGTCTTCCAGTAATTCTACCAATTCTACAGAAGTCAAAAGAAAAAAAGCATACAGTGATTCATTAGTTCTGTCATTCAATGAGTAAATCCAATAAAAAAACTTAGTCACTGGAAACTTCAAATAAGACAAGTGGACTGAAGAGGACAATGCACTATGCTAACACCAGTAACCCAAAACAGCAAAGCTCAAGCTTGGAGTAAATGTTACAAACTAGAAAAGTTAAGAGAGAGATGTGTGTGTGCGTGTGTGTGTGTGTGTGTGTGTGTGTATGTATACACACACACACACACACATACATACATATAGATTTATATATAAAAGTGGAAGGAAAAAAAATTTACATAAATGCTACCTGACAGCCTTTAATCCAAGTCTTACCCAAAATGTCTATTTTCAAACATAGGTGAAATTTTCCTGAAGACAAGCCCAATTTTATATGCCCTCACAAAAAAGTCATGAGGCTTTACAGCATGAGCTGTGCTAAAGCCATCTGAAGTAACAGAATATTACATGACACACAGATTATCAATCATGGGTTACATTAAGGCTGTGTTTGTGTTGTTTGCTTTAATTTATAAGCTTGGAGTAACAAGAAGAAACGTACCCTTTTGCTGCAGACCACCTGACAATGGTGTCTTTGTCCTTCAGCCCAACCAACAGTTGCTCTGCAGATAATTTTGTTTAAACAAAAGAGATTATTCAACAGATTTATTCAAACAACAGAAATGCTTCTTAAAATGTTACAAATTCATTCTTGTCCCAACATTGCTGCATCCTAATTTGAATAAAAATATTTGTATCCAGATTTCTTATATCTGCCAGACAGGCATAAAAAATTCATTAGATTACTTAGTTATAAAAGCCTTCTGATGTAATTTATAACTTTTAATTAAAGCATATTCATTAGCAAGCTAGCAGAAGCCCTTCCTTACGAGTACATACTAACACAAAATGCTGTTCCTTTGATAGCACCATAGCTTAAGAATTTCCAGCACAATTCTTAGCTTTATTGTAATACCATTTACTTTATTTTTCACTACAAACTTGAACAAATCTTTCAATCTCTGAAAGGCTCAAAATATCACTTTTGTATTACCAGTAAAATGTATTTCAATAACTCCCTCTCTCTATGCCACAAAAACACTCCAACAGTGAGTTTCTGCTTGAGATGCCAGCATTTAAATTATTTGGTAAGCATATGGTATATTTTAACCAGCTGCTCAGGTTGAAATTTTAGTCTTTCCAATTGCTCACAGTATTGCAGATATCTACAACGCTTTCTTAGCACTAAGCAGGCTGTTTTCCTAATGCACATATAACGTGCAGACCTTACAGCAAATCTGTCCCGTTTCAACACACCTACAACATTTTCAATCTCTCCTGGAATGTCATATTCCTCATCATCCTCAGCTTCATTAGCAGCAACAGTTATCTTTTGGCTCTGCATAACTGAACTCTGAGCCTGCAGATTGGCAGCCAGAGATCGACAGCCACGCTGGTATCTGCAGAAGAAACAGACAGTACATTTATTATTCTGATGTAAGTTTCAGCTGAAATAGGTGCATACTGCCACAAAACCTGCTCGTCAAGTTATACCTCCCAGTGCACAGTTTTCCAGTTATTTAACGTTTGCTTTAAAGGAAAGGAAAAAAATATCCCATTCTCCTTTCTCCTGACCCAGCTGCCACTTTTCCAGGTGGAGAAGAGCTAAACTACTTCCCACTGCTGACCACAAAGAGAGGCAAAATTCCCATGCCCTAAAAAAAACTCTCCCAAACCTTTAAAAACAAAAATCAACTCGTTAAAAATGGTTTCAAATGGTAAAGCTAGCTCAGGGTTTTCTGCACAACCTGTACTCACGTACCTAGCCTGTGGTGCAAACATATCCTTACAAAAGAGATAATTTTCATGCTAAACTAACTTTTGCCATTGGGCAAGGCACACTCTTCACCTAAAAAGAATTTTCTATGCCTAAGGACGTTCTCAAAAGTTAGTAAAAGAAATACAATAAAAAGTCACCAATGGAGCCTGCAATTTTAAAATATCAGTGCGAGAAATCTGAAGAATGGGTTGCCCTCTGGCAAAAAGGAAAACCAGACACCAAAACCTGACTAATATGCAAAACTGGAGTGGGATTGCAAACCACTTTTCCCCTGTGAACTTTCTATCGAATCAGGATAGAACAATGCAATGGAAATGTTAAGTTCACTCTTACAACATGGAACTGTGTCAGCTTCAGTACCAAAGGTCGCTGTCTGCCCATTTTTAGCAGGTTGTGCATTACATAAGAACAGGCTTCTGCTTCTGTGAAGTCCAACATTAAATGTCACAGTACTGCCCTGCTGTACCATAACTGGAAAAACTACAGGAAACAAAATATGGCCAAAGAACTACAAATGAAGGATGTATTCATTTTAAATAACACGATGATTTCTTTTTCTTGTAGGAGAGAGCAGGAAGGACAGAGACTGGTAAAAATAAATAGATGGATTTAGGCATTTTTTAGTTTCTGGAGCAATATGGATTACTTGCTTCAGAATTCTTTTTTCTTTTTTAAACTGTTCCAACGTGAAACTAACCTCCATTTTGCTACCTTCGGTTTCACAAACGTCAGCCCAAGTCGTTGAACAAGTTTCATCCCCAGCTTGCGAAGAACCATCTGATTGCTTTCTGACAGCTTGCAGTTATCAAGACACTCAAGTACAGTAGCAGCTGTGAGACAAAAACAGGCTAGAAAAATGCTTCACAGAACTCAGTTAAAATAAAAAGCTTAAAGTCTCCAAAGTTCTTCAGATTTAGATTTCTGAGGGTATTTCTGAAACACAAATGTCTTACTGCCTACTTGTAGCAGTTTTGATATTGGCCAAATAAATGTAATATCCTTCACCTACCAAACAGGAAGGACTTCTTTCTGGATAGCTTTCAGCTGTGAAAATCACAGTGAGGCTAGCTCACGAGGAATATCTGCGCCTCTAATTCTCACCGGAAGCAACATATTCAAGTATCTGTGCCTAAGAACCTTCTACAGCCCAACAGAACCAAGTCTGAGAAAATCTCAGCCAGTTATTCTGTATCCAGTCTCTGTATACTTAGCATTCACTTCCCTCATTTATGATTTTCAGGTAGCACCAACTGAACTCCTCTGCGCAGAAACTGTTATGACAATGAATGTCCATGAACATTTAAATGCAAAAAATAATACCAACGTGCAAACAGTCAGCAACAGAACCTTCCATTTGGGCACATCAAAGCTACTCATCTGTCCACCAAAACAAAAAGCACAGATTAATGGAGAATGAGTGTAAAGCTCCAGAACTCAACACTTTCACAAGGAACACATTCCTGTCACAAATAAAATAGTTCCCTTGCAGTTGCAGTCTGAAACAATGACTGCACTGAAGAAAGAACTTACAGCTGATCAGTAATTAATACAAACCAACCACTCAGGCTGTGAAGGACATATCACTCCTACTGCAAACAAACCTGTGATCATACACTCTGTAATCTTCTAGTCCAGGCCCATATCAAGTTTTCAAAAATACTAGGAGATGAAGGGTACAGCAACTGTTTCCAATTCTGAGAGCCTGTGGGGCACCTGACCTTAAAATCTACTCAATTTTTGATCAGGTTTTTGTTTTATCCTCACTTACTCCACTTTTAATAACATAAAACACGCAAGCAAAAAGGTAAATTACTATTATTCCAATAGCTTCCTGCAGTT
Source organism: Pavo muticus (assembly GCA_016647715.1). Classification (NCBI taxonomy): domain Eukaryota; kingdom Metazoa; phylum Chordata; class Aves; order Galliformes; family Phasianidae; genus Pavo; species Pavo muticus. Next base: position 1,043,697 of record JACDJE010000165.1, on the reverse strand, counting down.
CTTAAGCCTAAGTAACCTGCATTTTGAGAGACTGAAGAAACATGAGTACTTGGAGATAGAAAGTTAAGAACATATAAATATAAGCCTTTTCCAAGTCCAACTCCTCAGTTACTGTGGTCATCTATAGAGCCTGTTCATAATTCTGGTTACCAGATACGTTCTTAATTACTCCTTAAGCTTCCACACTGCTGCCTTCTACTGCTAAGCAATAACATTCCTCCATATTTTCTATTTGCACCTGACCAGCTCTGCAACACATCTGTCATTCCGTTTGGTTTGTCTTCACTGTCTTATCTCCAGTCTTACCCATATCTCAGGCATTTTGTAAGGAAGCATCTGCATGTTACACTTCATTACTGGGAGAATCTAAACTGCTTCCAGCTCTACATCTACAGAGTTTCTTTTCTGGAGTCAAAACAATTCCATTAAGTCACAGCATTCTAATGTGAGTTTACAGCACTGCTTGATTCTTGTGAATAGCACAAACTACGTGTTCTGACAGTCAGTTCTGTGGTCCTTTTCTATTCTGCGGTGCTCTGTAATCAGCCATCATCTTGCTATACCTCTCTTTATCACTACCAATAAAAAGCAAAGTAGCACTGTGCAGTCAGTTCTGAACGTATTCCAGGATGCTCCATGAGAACAATGTAATTCCAACATGTAAATACAATATTCAGACACTTCTGTCTTCTCCTCACAGGTACCTGCCTATCTCTAATTGCATCCATTATAATCTGTTTCCACTGAAACCTTTTTTTCTTTTCAACAGCACTATTAGATGACTCCAACTGGATTCTGTACACAGCAGCTTCTTTAAACCTGGTATTACATGTTTTATCTTTAAACTTGGCATTCATATGTTCCACAGCATACAGTTCCCATGTTCCGTGCTCAGCTGCTGAGGCGCAGCATCCAACCTGACCACCTGCCAATCTTCAATTCTCTGATGAGATTTTCCAACATAACACACTTCATTTGCATCTTCTCCTCCCTCACTTTCTCTCTTCTTTTCATTTTGCATGCTTTAAAACTTCCCTGTTGATTTGACTCTTTACAGCACCGTGCTTTAGCAGAATATCCTTCCCTTTCCTTTTTTACTGGAATGGCTTTAAAACAAAATCAGGATATTACAAACTTACCATATGGTAAACAATCTTCTCTTTTGCCATGTTTAAATAACTGTGCCTACAATTAAAACAAGGAAAGTAAATATAACAATACAGAGAGTCTACAGCTCAATATATCAGGCATAAAGTTCTACAATAGTCTGTCAACTTCCTGCAATAATCTGTAGTGTTTACTAATTAAAATGGCATAAAAGAAAGTCTCTGGGCGCAGTTCTACTTCTTTTTAAGTCAATGCATGTCAAGGCTACTGTAGCCCAACCTGCCCCTCCCATCTATACAATCATGCAGGCACTTAACTCAGGGAGCTGAGCTGGACAAAATACACACACAAGAAAACGGGGGGGAGGGGGGAAGCCACTCTTTCAGCCAGCTCAGCTCCCACAGCCATCCAGCTCAGGGCCTGGTCACACAAGTCCAATGCAGGTGCAACCACAGCAGCTATTATCTAACAGCTCATGTTGCTTTGAACCTCTAAAAAGTGAGGAACGTGAATGAAGAACATCTGCAGAATGTGAATAAAGGCAGACGAATGAGGGGAGCTCCATGTCCTGTTTGAGACCTTGTGACATCAAACAATTCTCCAAACTAAACAAGCCTTGCTTGTAATTTAGGCAGAGCACAGCACAAGGAGGCACATCAACGCTTCGGTCACTGTAAGAAGCAGGACAGGTGGACACTGGTGAGCAAGCTTGACCATTAGTGGCAACCAAACTCAGACAAGACAGGACACAGTACAGGCTAAACTGCTGAGTATTTTATCCTGTCTCTCCAACAGCTTTCAAGAACTCCATGTTAAACTAAACAAAGTTAGCTATAGAACTCTCTGACTGCAAATATAACTCCATCAGGCATGTTTTAATTCCTTCACCAAGGGATTTTAAGGAGAGTTCAAGCATTCAGTCTTCCAAATAGCTTCCAAATCATTTACAGTTAAAAATCCCATTCGGTCTCAGCACTTCAGTGAGAAGAAGGGACTGTTCATACCAGACAGAAAGATGTTACACCTTTAAAATGGCCTTGGCCCACTTAGTAAGTACCAAAACCACCATGTTCAGTCATTTAGCTTTCCTTGAACTTCGTCATTCACCATACGAAAAATCTTCCTCACTAAACATGCCTAGGAGTTAAACAAGAACAGACTTACCTTAAAAACATGTCCTTTCTCACACATACCAAATACACATGCCTCCTGCACTGCAGGTGTGGTTAAGAGCAACAAAAGCAATAAAAACACCTTCAGGCTACGTACCCATTATATTTTGTTGTGTAACTAAATTACGTTTCAGAATCCCAAATTAGCATTTCTGATCAGCTCCACTACAAGCTATATATAGTGGAATTTGACAATACAATACATTCAAGATTTGTAATGCTTTGCTGAAGTAACCACATAAATATGACATCCTTTAAGAACTACATTTACAGAGCAGAAAGGCAACAGAACTACTTCAGCCTCAGAAGAGCAGAAAGAAGAACTCAGAACTGAAACCACTGCCGACACAATCAGTATAAATGCAGAAGAGCTTCTGTCAAGACACCACATCCATACAAAATGAAATCCCACTAACATATTACAAAACTGCTCACACTACAAAGCCTAAGGAAGAGCAAAGAGAAGGTGAGCAAAAATCTCAAAGTCTCCCATGTTACCAACAAGTCTAGAGTGACTTCCATTTCTTTTCTACCTCTTGGCTGAAATACTCCTAAGCTCATTTTGTCTAACTTTGTTCCTGCGCTCAAAACAGGCGGCTTCACAAGGCCAGCAAGTTTGCAGTGGATGTCAGGAGGCACCGCAGCATTTCTGCAGCACCTCATCCCCACAGTTACTTCTCCGTTCTGTACAAATGCCCAGCTAAGAGCAAATACTGTTTTTAAGGCATGCCTCAAAATTATTAAGACTACACTCAAGTGCATTCAAACAAAACAGCATAATTCCTAATGATAACAAAGAGAACAGCTTCTTTATATAGCCTTGGGAGTTCCTGGACAAGTTCTTTTGGAGATTTACCTCCGTATCTCTTAGCAAACTGCTTGGCGAGCTCCTGAAAAGACTCAATGGAGCCCTCAAAACATCTGTGCATCTTCATTCTGACACAGCTCCTACATCCCAGCACCTGCCTACAAGTCTCTCCAGGAGTTTTCACGTCCTCAAGGCCAACTTTGAATTCAGTTCTGACTCCTCAGGAATAACATAACTAGGAGGTATCGCCTCTAAGCAAGAAGTAGGAAGAAGTTAACCAACGCAAAAGCAGCAAAGAAGAAAACTCTACACAGTTTTAGATGTTAAAATCATCATAGCAACTGCTGTAAAATCAATTGAGAATACATTTAAAGATATGTGGGTTATGTATTCTCTCAGATAACAAGTCAGGCTTCAGACCTTGAGCCCATACCTCCTGCTGTACTTCGGTCACACAGCAGCAAGGGTCTAACCTGGGTTAAACAAGGGTTTAGGTAACTCTGGCAATCCGTGCAAGAAAATCTCAAGGAAGAGCATTTTATTACTTGAGAATCAGTTACACTTATTGTGGACTCCCGTTAAGAATATACTTTCTTCATCTCCCTTCTCCTTCCATCTCCTTTCTCCTTATAAAGCATATAAAGGAAGCAATCAGATTTCCAGTGTTGAGAAGCGTTCAGCTGTACAAACCACAGCACTTCTCTCCCCTCTGACAAGGGCAGCACCTGGTTCCAGTGGTCTCCCCTGCTGCTGCACAAGGATTAAGGGATTTTATTTCATCAATGCATGTTTTTAGGGGAAGTACAAATTAATCACATAATGCTGTAGCTACAGCGTTATAAATTCATAACTTAACTTAAAAGAACCGGGATTTAATGTCTACACTGTTTTTATTCAACAAAATATATTATATATTGATTTTTGAATAACCACAGAAGAAAAAGGAACCTATGAAAGGAAGGAAGTTGTTTGCACTGACCAGTGTCCACTGCAGGGAGAACATAACCTTCTACCCAGATTACTGCTGCTGTAGCAAGTGATACATTGGGTACTTCTCTCTCTCAGACAAGAGTTTAAAGGTCATTTCTAGCAAAAAGCATTTTGTATAAAAGCAGGTGATAACCAAACTGGAACTACTTTTCAGATATTCATCAACTCAAGAAATTCCATTGTTGCAGGACAAAAAACAACCAAGGCACATCGATTCAGAAAAATCTGATACAAACAAAATAATTAATAAGCTTGGTTTGCCACCCATAGAGACACTTCAGTGTCAGCACCTGATGATACCAGAAGTAAGGAGCCTGCCCGCTGGAGCATCCAGGCAGCCAAAGTTACGCCATGGTCTCTCCACTTTAATGAGGACACACAGCAACTCACCCAACCTGCTGAACTGCCTAGAAGTATGCGACTCCCTCTCTTATAAATAATTAAGCCACCTACAAATTAGAGAAAATCAGTGGTGTGCAAGCGATGACGACTGTCAAGTCTGGTTTTGCTTTAGAAATAGCATGGTGCAAGGAAAACAAAACCTAGTTTCTTAGTAATCACCGAAGAAACGCACCACACCTTCCAATTGTCTGCATAACCCACTTTGGGCTCCATGAGACATATCAACCAGGATCATCTCTGGGACATGTTCCCCAAGCTATACAAATCACCAGTAAGGGTGGCCTGACTGTTTGCTAGCAAGTATATCTTCCTGTCGAGCAGGAGACACCAGTCTGAGTCTACCCTCTGGTTGTAACCAACCAAGTTGAGGACTGGGAGGATAATTTCAGCCTCCATGGGACAAGAAGAAAACGGTATCTTCCATTACTCTGGAGCACCCCCTAGTAGTCACACAGCATCCAGGGCGAGGGAAAGCTATCACTCATTCCTGCCTCCGGGCTAGATGTGGGGAAGAAAACAAGGTGAGGGAGGACATGCTGTCAAAATAATAAATTTGCTTGAAAGTAGAGAGTGTTTAATGTGTTGTACGTGCAACGAATGGTAAAACAGATTACAACTCTTGTTCTTCTTCAAAGCAAATAGTAGACTGCATGCATTTGTCAGGGTATCGATAGTGGCAGCCAATGTGACAAGCTTCAATGCAGAGCACAGTTAAATTGTTGATGGGAGTTAGGTTTCATCTGATCTTTGTTATTTATCAATCAAAAATTTACAGTAACACATGGGGGACCTCCATCGTAACAAGACTGACAAAACACAGATCTGAAAGCTCTGCTTTTTGTACACCTTTATCTCCAAACCATTAGGTGATAACATCTCCTAAAAAAATAACGCCAATGGACAACGCAATTCTTTGAGAATGCCTAAAATACAGAGACTTGGGAAACGTTCTATTTGGAAATAGCCTATTTTTGTGCCTGTGGGTCTGAAAGAATGGAGTTGGAGAGTTCTTTCTTCCCCGGAGCAAACTTTACATAAGCACACAGCTATTGCTAAATAACCTCCGCATTAGAGGCAGCTCAGGGAAATGCCCTGTTCTTAAGGCTCTCCAGTTTCATCAGATCACTGCGCAGGGCGTTCTATTTTTTTTAATTATTACTCACACTTGTATACTGAATCACCTATAAAACAAATAAGGTTTAATAAGTTTCAGTGCCCAAGGCTACCTCAACATGATGACATCTCTGTCACGCAAGAATTGGGAGTGCTACACCCTGCAGCAATAACTAAAAAGCTGCTTGATATAATGGCAGGTTTAAAAGCAAACCTCCAGACCAAGAGAATTTAAAATGCAGATTCTTCAAACAGGTTAGACATTTCTTTCAAGTAAACAAGTATTATATATATATATATAAAAAAAGGCAATTTCTTATTAACCTAATCCTTCCCATTAATCTACAGTCCTCCAAATTACCTACGCATACAGCGAGTCCAAGCACAAAAATGAACTCTATTCAACAATGCAATTTTAGTTCGAACAAAAGAAGGCAGTTCTAAAAACCCAATCTGAAGCACTGCGAGCAAAGACTGCTGCTGGTGCACACCTGTTGTGAAATGATGTATGACTGACGACAGGTGTAAAGAAAAAAAAAGAAAAAGCTTCAGTGGAATTAAAATGTGTAATGCAGGCTGCGTGTCCCAACAGGAACCATGAAACAGTAGTACTTGTTCTACACATAATGCTGAGTTAGATTAAACAGTAGCATACCTAATCACCGAGACTTCAGGCCACGGAGAGGCAGATCAAAGTGCAGCAACACAGAACTGCTCGCCGTGTACCCAACTTGCAGTTTCAGTTCATTGAAATGCAAGAGTTTCGTGTGATTTTAGAGTTGTTTTGCCATGCCAATCTCACTACAAGTTATTTCCTAAACGCAGACCATAAACAGCATGATTCTGCTGAAACCAAACTGTCAGGGGAAGCTCTGAACTGATCCAGAGTGTTGGAGGCGGAGGGAGAAGAGAGAGAGAGACCAAGCCCTTTTCCACCCACCCTGCTCCAACATCATTACATCCCCAAAACCTGCCTTGCTGCACAGACTGGAAATTGAAACATATTCTTCTTTCTCCTGCTCCTTCAGGATGAAATGCCCCAGTAACTGCAGTTTGATTCCTAAACAAGAAGCTGCTGGAGGAATCCAAGGGCAAAGAATTCTGAAGCTTGGTGACCCAAGTTTTAGTTGCCCCCCCATGGATGCATTTTGCTTTACACAATTAGCAGTTATTGTTTTGTTTCTGGACAGACTGCTAACACCATGGATGTTTAAGGGAACAGGTTTACTTACTTTAAATACTGCTTTTACTTTTGGCTAATATTTTTGGTTTAACAACATGTTATTGTTATAAATGTGTTACTAAATCATTACATTAAACTCTTATGCTTCCTACTCCAGTTAGACACATCCCTGTACACATACCTACACATGCATCTTTCTGAAAACCTTTATTCTCTAATGATGTAATCTGGGCTTACATTGCAGTAACTGAAATTAAAAATTCAAGACTGGATGCAAGAAAAGGCTTTAACAATTCAGTCTGCTCAGACCTACCAAGTGGAACAGGAGTTCTGAGCTACCAGACACTAACAAAACTAGCTCGATGAATATGTTCTCCCAGCCTACAGCGTAGAGGAGGAAAAAAAGTCATACAAATGCAAGAAAGAAGGCTTCAGCTTCCAGGTATATTGTATCACATTCTAGTTTCGATTCGACTTGTTAAGTATTCACCTGTTTCGCTTAGTATGCACTAATGAACAGGTGGATAGAGCCAAAGCCAAGGGAATTATGACAGAACACTAATGTATTATACATCCTACAGGTCTCATCATGCACCTAGGACGGCAAACAGTCAGTCTCCCTTTCCAGATCTGACAATAAAATGATGAAACATCATTCTGCCTTTTGAAACAGACTGCAACACACACAAATAATGCTTCCTCTTGCTTAAGCAGCAGGTCCCAAGTTATTCTAAATATAGACCGTTTCTCCTATCTTCTGATTTGGAAGAGCTGCTAGAGAAGAAAAAAGTACTAAAAAGCCAACAACACACACACACTTGTTCCACAGCTTTGCTTTGATGTTCAGGAACATACTGCATACAAGTCCTCATAGCAATTATTCAAACAGAGCTGCAAATTTATGCAAATTATAGAAACTCACACAAATGCCAGCAAATCCTTACATCTGTGCTAAGACTATACAAGTGTATGCCATTCACTGACTTCACTTGTGCTATCTCAGCTTACTAACAACAACAGAAACAAGAAGAGAAAACTCCACAAAATCCCCCCACTCCATCCAAATATACTTGGACATCACAACTGGAATGGATACCAGAACTGTGATCCAAGTAATTCAGAACACACCAAAAAAAGGATAAAAACTACTGGACAGCTGTTAGAACAAGATATCTTAGAACATACAGGAGTTCTACATAGCAGTGCTTCAGGAACTAGAAGCTTTTTCCCCAGGCTGAGCTGTTCTATGATTCTATAGTGAATTACTTTTACAACCTGAACTAAGAATTCAGCCCTCTGAACCACAGCATGGCTTGGGTTGGAAAGGACCTTCAAGATCATCCGGCTCCAATCCCCCATGAGTTGTTATTACTTCACAACACGCAGCATTAAATGAAGAACTTCAGATCAACAAACACAAGGAATAGTGTATTTTTCCAGCCTAGCCAAGGATATTGTCTAGTAAGCTTAGTATGTCTTAGTAAAACCACTGAGAACAAGTATTTAAGAGTGGCTAAAGCTTCCACAAGTCACTTGCATGTTGGCTAACAATTCTAAAAAGCCCCCTGCTGTACCCAAAGCCCAACCTTTTCATTTTGTACAGTTCAGGTTATTTTTTTCCCCACAGTTTTGGTAGAAAGCCCAATAAAATCTGAGTTACAAGGGGACTAATAATAAACACTCAGATATTTAAAGGAATTTTTCAGTTATTTATCTGTTCTGGCAAACTCACTTTCATTTGTTGATGAAAAGACTATCAAGAGAAAAGACACGTATGAAGTTACAGTACACGAGAGTTACATCTTCACAACTGCTACTGAGCAAAATCTGACCTTGTATTACTTCATCGTATTTAATAAACAGGAACTTCTCTGTGCATCCCCTATTAAAGTTCTACCAGAACAGAATCATCAGGAAAAGCAATATATAAATACAATCATGCATCTCTTAAGAGAAAAAGAGTATTTACCAGGGCCTGCAGCATGCCATTCATAACAACAGTCCCCTCCATGCTCTGAAAGGAGGATTTAGATAACATTGACAGTGTCCAGTCCAAGAAGTCTGCCATTCTCTTCTGCCTGACATCAGGGCGAACGATAAACCTGCCATGGAAAAAAAGCCACAAACCACTCCAGTTACCACCTTCACACGTGCCAAGGAACGTTATTTTTCCTGCAGCCCAAACTGCTTGCAGTTTCTAAAGACAATTCTCCAATGGACATTCTCCTAAATTCCCGACAGGAATAACATCCCAAATCACCACGTTTGGTCCTTTTGCTCCTGAGCAAGGCTCTGAGCCAGAATTTCCACTGATACCAACTTGTAAACTAGAATCCGAAAGATTTCCCATCTGACTTGCAAAACAACAAGAAGAAATTTTTTTCCAAAAGAAAAATCAGTGAAAAGCTAAAATGAATGTAAGGATTCTCCCCTATTCTCATCAAGAACAGACAGAATATTGGCATAAAACAACAAAGGTCCACACAGCACTCATCAGCAAAATTAGGTTCCAGGCCCATAAGGAATAACCCTTAGTGCTGTATCTATTTGTCCAGATATTTGACAAGGTCAAACATCTAATATGTAGCATACTGAATGGGTCAAGAAATGCATTCTTACAGAGGACCAGGGAAGTTTATCATGGCTAAACTCCTTCTCTAAACCTGTAAACTCAGCCATAATCTGGGCCAGCCAAGCCACGGTTAAGGTATCTACTTCAGCCACCACATCTACTAGATGTGTCTCTGTGCACCTAAAAGTAAGGCTTCTGGCCCAGAAGAGTTCTAGGATAAAAACACAATCCAAGGAAAGGTACGAAGGAAAGCCCACACAGTAGAATTCTTAGTGCTTAAAGTAGAACGTGTACAGAGCCTGCATCTGGCTAATTTATACAAATACAGATTAAATGAACTGCACCAAGAGCCAGCAAATTGGGAACACAAAGAACGCAAACGCTGAGGAGACACGACCATCTGAACTGTCTTCAAAGTCAGCACCTATTGTGTTCAGCAGAACAGTGAGGATTTGCAGGCATTAGGTGAGGGGGTTTATTTTTTGTTTTATGATAGAGCACCAAGGATGAAGCCATCTTTTCTACAATTGCAGAGGTAACAGAACAAGCCTGCAAAGTAGACGAACTGGTTCCTAGACCCTTTCTCAGCCCAAAGGAGTTTAAATCTTAATTGCTCGGTGGAGTGCCCTAACCTCCAGACTAGAAGCAGGACAGGATATGGCTCATCTCCTCTGACTGCAGCCAGGGCACTGAGCAGACAAGAGAGAGAACTCGTGGAACAAACTCCAGCTCCTCTGCCCCATGAAGAGAGAATGACTGAAAAATGGCAAGTCATGGATTTTGGAGTTTATGAATTTCACTTGGAATGTACAAACCCTCGAGCAGGAACTACAACTCAGACTTCCCCTACTCTCCTCCTCCCTTGTCTCCACAAAGAGTTTCCTACTTGGCAGATTACAGAGCTATACTCCAATATCTTATCTCCCCATGCATCCCAGGGCTCTTGCATTCCTGCCTACCTAACAGTTTAACTTCAAGAAGATGAAGCAGTTATCTCAGTATCTGTGCCCTGCTCATTAGAAGACTGTTTTTGGTTGTGAAAGCAGTGAATTTCAGTGCATCAAAATGCCCCGGACCCAGATCTTCTAATTCCTGCAGAAATATTTTAATCAGCAGGGTATTTTAAAATTGGTGTTTTCATAATAAACTAATTATAACTACATTAAATAGTAATTTTGCTCCCATTATGGTCTTACGCATCTCGATCTGGTTAGCACTAAATATATTTTCTATGTTGTTTCATGTATTCTATCGCCTTATTTGTTATGAGAAAATACAAGAATGCTAATGAAAGGCCTGCATAGCAATAAACAAGATCATTTATTGAAGAGTACCCTGGTGAGTCATGCATTCACCTAAGTATTGCTCTGAAATATCTCAGAATAAGTGAAAACAGAAGCACAGAACTGGCCCCAGAACGTCATCTTCTAAGGCCACGTCTGTTAGGAATTTTCTGCACAACACAAAAGAAAGCGGCTGTTTGTCAGCAGACTCACAACTGGAGCATTATAATCACTAAATACTACTTCTTAAAGAGTTTTAAGTCCTGTGATTGAAACTCGGAATAAATTCAGAATGAAGTGAGCACAAGGACAGCTACTTCCCAAGAAGACAGTAAGAATCTGCTCTACTAGAAGTTACATTTAACAACTATTTTGATACAATTAAGCCTTATAAATGCTGTGCATTTTACAGACCAGAGAAAAATGCTAACACTGATTTTATTTTGCAGAGTAACTACCCTCATCCAGTAATTATTGCCTTCTGTTCAGCCCCAGAGCCTCTGCTCCTGCAGCTGTCCTGGCAAACCTATGTTGGCAGAGCCCCCTAGCGTACATTAGAGTAGATGCTGGCATGAACACAGCTCTCCTTGCTTAGTTAAGGAAGAAAACAGAAAACTGTGAAAAAAAGGGACAAACTAAGCTGACTGAAGCTCTCATTCATTAAAATGCATTAGAATAAGATATGTACTGTGACCTACACAGTCAACAAAAAGATATTTATGTGCTGGTAGGGTTTACACTCTACGCAATTTGTTTTCATATCAAATAAAACCAATCTCCACTAACGTACCAGAGCAGGTAAGAGGAGGATTTCATTGTTTCAGATTTAGAAACAACCCTCGCAGAGATACAGAGATTGCAGAGATGCAGTTTTTCTGACTTTTTTTTGCTTCTCTTTCACAAACAGTTTGCTGTCTGAACACCAATCCTTGTAAAACAATCGGATTTATGAACTCCCATTATGCTTGGTTTTATTTGATTAATTAATTGACGACAAGCCCATGAAAATAGAAGTACTGTTTTCTGGACAAGAAAGTGAAGAGATAGTAAGGATATGAAGAAAAGAATCCAGCATTAACATTCCTTTTTGTGTACCTCTAAACAGCCAGCCCGTAACAGCATCTGCCAATTTATTAAACACAGTGCTGCAAAACTAAGCAGCAACACAGAGTAACTCCTTCGTTCTCCAACTCTCTCCTCCAGCAATTTGAAGAGAATTCTGTCAGCCACAAGGAACTTTCAGTAACACTTGTGATGGACAGCTGTTTTTCTAGCACAAAACACATCTCCAGTAATGAACGGGCTATTGGATATGATTCAGACAGGTTCAACATCTCACATACAGAACAACTTTCTGTCCCCCCAGTGCTATCATTACTGGTCCATCAGACTCAAAATGACACAGGAAAAGGGAGTTAGCTTCTTCCCTTTCTACCAAGCACCGCAGGGACTTACTTTGAAACCAGCACAGCAGCCGCATCTCGAGCCTTATCACTGACAACCAGGTAACACTAAAGACAAAAGAAAACTCATTGTAAAAGAACACAAACATGTAGGTTTAATAACTTAACTTTATACATTAGTGTGTAATATTTATGTACTAACATTGTACTGAGTTTAAGGCAGTAAAAACCAAAAAATAAATTTTCCATTTAACAAACAGTACCACATCCAGATTCTTCCAAAGCAAGTTTATGTTTATTGAAGCCCTACAGTGCAGTCCTGTTTGTGCTACTGCATTTCTACAAGGATGAGTCATTCAGGTGCTGCAGGTGTTCAAAAGCACCCACTGTTCAGGTGCTTGTGGAAAAGGGGCTGTTCGTTTTTATCTTAAAGAGATGACACGTCAACCACTTCAAGCTTATGTCAAGTACAACTTTATGACTTTTGCTGGAAATTCTTCAGGCAGTCACAGCTTCTCCCTGTGTTACTCATCCCAACCAAACACTGAATGCTTATGTAAATAATCAAACCTGGCTTTCAGAAAACTGAGCTGATGCTTTGAAACTCTAAAAGCTGTTAGTAGTCCAAGGCACATCAGATACACATAAAATGTTTCTTCAGAGAAAAAATTATCACGCTCACTAAAGAAGTGTATACAAAAGATTCTAAAACTGTAACTTTTTAGAGTAGACCAGCAGTTGTTACATACTGAGAAAAATAAGCCAAATAGGCACATCACACATGGTGCACTAAACTTACTTTAGCTATTTCAAGTATGCGATCCATTGTTGGCATACGAGTAGGACCTTCTTCAGAAAGAATATTTCCATCGAACCGAGCCAGATCAAAAGGAATCAAGCATATCATGGAGAGCCACAACAAAAGCATGTAACGAGTTTCCCAGGTCTGGAAAAGAACAGCCAAAACATGCACTTGGTTTCCTGGAAAGTATTCCAACAAGGTGCTTGGAGCATAACAGCTACTAACTTCCAAGGAACTTTCAAACTTGGAAGACAAAAACATTGAACCCGAATGTTCTGAAACACCAACTGAGACAGAATTACAAGGGATCCCACGTTGGAAAGCTAGGAATTTAACAGACCCTCCCTCTGAAGTCTGGACACGTTACTTCTTTCCCAAAGGGAAACTGCATCTTCCTACTTTCCTGCCTTCTCCCATTTGTGATCTGGTCCTGCCACACAGGAAAAAAACAAAATGCAAACAAACAAAAATCCACCCTAAATTAACAGGGAATGTGGCTCATCATATAGAGGAAGAAAATGTTCTAACACATACTCAACAGTAAAGACCTAGAGAGAAATTCTTTCTTCTTCCTAATCTAGAAGGCAACACATTGCTCTTCTTCATTTTCTACATATTCTTTCCACAGGCTTCTTGAAACAACCTGAGGTGTGTTTGCAGAGACAGATGAACGAGAAGCAACTTCTACAGAGCTCTAAGTAGGTTTTGTAATAAAGATTAATATAAACGATATGTATCACAACTATGAAAAGTTGTATGGAAAAGATCAGTTTTGTGGCAATTGCTATTTAAGAAATAAAAGCTGTACAATTACATCAACATCAACAGTAATGCTGACAGAAGCAATTTATTAAAATCTATTTGCATTTAGAGAAGCAGTACACTCATGGTCTTCATATTCACAACTTCTGTTATCCTTAATAGATGATGATCACTCAAATTTAATCAATCTTCACAGGCCTTTTGCAGTCGTATTTCTTTCCTCACTCAAAAAACTTAAGATGAACCACAGGACTTCAACCCACGCTTCAGAAATTATTTGCTTATATAATGCTTCAACCAGTACTTACTCAAAACGTCCCCAGCTACACTACATTTTAAATAAGTAGGATACATGATGAAATCCTGATTTTTGCATCCAGTCCAGCTGTTAAGTTAGTGCTGTACAGGGCACACCACAGCTTTACACACGTTGGGGTTTTTTTTAGAACAATTTCCTACATTGTTCCATTGTTCTTCAGTTTTTTCTGTTGGGAGACATAGAAGTACAGCAGATTCTTACCTCACAGTCTTTTGGATTCTGGTCTACAATCATATCCAACACAGGCTGTAGGTCAGTGACTTCATGAGGAAACAGCCTGAGGAAAAGTTTGTATCCTCTCACCTGTAACACAAAGTTTCAAAACTCAGTAAGCCATCTGTCATCATGAAGTACTGAAGAAGAAGAAAAGACCCAGTGATGAGTTATTATACAAACCTTGTGTAACGAGAACAGAATCGACCTTGGGATCTTGGCATTTTTACAAACTTAGTAAGAATTGATGAAAGGGTATTTCTTTAAAACAAGGGACCTCCAGAGACTGTCTAGCTTAGCTCCTTTGCTCTAGCAAGGTCACAGAATCACAGGGGTTGGAAGGGACCTCTGCTGATCACCTAGCCCATCCCCCATGTAAAAACAGGCTCCCTAGAGTAGGTTACACAGGAAAGCATCCACACGGGTTTGAATACCTCCAGAGGACGAGAGCCCGCAGACTCTGGGCAGCCTGTCCCAGTGCCCTGCAGCCCTCAAAGGAAAGAAACTTCTCCTCATGTTTGTGGCACACTGTCCAGGACCGCACCTACCCAGCAGGGTTTGGAGTAGCTCCACTGACGGAGACTCCACAATCTTAGAGTAATCAATTCCAGCATTCAGCCCTTACAGTAAAACAGCATGCTTTAGAATTTCAGATGGAAATTCCACAGTCTAATCCTTCACCATGCTTTACTCTTCTTTTTAACATTATGGCTCATGTTACCACTCAGTATCTTCCAATCCACATTTTTAATGCATTCTGACCTTGCTTTTTGCTATTCTGTATCAATAAATAAGATGAAATATCAAGGAAATGCTGCTTTACCCCCTCAAAAAAACCAACTAATCTTTCACACTACAATTTAAAAGGTTTTACTGTATTACTCGGACAATAATTACTTTTTTTCTACTTCTAAACTAACACATGTTTTCAAGTTATTTAAACAGCAAAGAAAGATACTGGAAATCTACCTACTTGCAGTTATAGAACGTTTAATTTTGGTTGTGGGGTTTTTGTACCTTTGTAATGATGTAAAGAAACTTAAAAGCCAAGTGAAACAGCACAGGAGGAGATCCACTGTCTCGTATTATATCCAGCAACATATTCATCATCCACTCTAAAGAAAGGAGAGGGAAAAAAAGTGAGAACGCATACAGTTTGATGCCAGTTTCTCATACTTCTAATAGTTGGGAGAGAGGTAGTAGCCATACAATATATCTAGTATTAACCACAGCAATCTTGCAATGCACATTTGAACTTTCTAGTTTAAAAGATTTTGAAGTATACACACAAAAATGATTGTGTAAAAGATGACATTCTTACCTAAGTGGCGATCCAGCAAGTGAGGCTGCTCCTGGTACTTGTCCATTATAACTGAAAGAGAGGCTGTGATTAATCATTCAAATTAAAGGCCCTTAAAGCCATTAATTGTGAGAGACACACTCCTGATTCTGCTTTAGTTTAAGATTTCAATATCCTCAAGCTAACTGCTGCCACACCTTTAAATGAGGCCAAAGAGTAAGAAAGCAACAGAGAAATTAGTGTGAAAATACAAGCGCTCTGTAGTAACATCACTTACCTACACTGAGTCAAAAACTCTCTTCCAGGAGTCTCTCAAATCACTGCTAGATAAAAGTTATACTTCAGAAAGACATCATTAAATGATCAACACTGCCTGTGATTACCTGGGTCACGTTAGGTATTTGGTTAGGAAACTGCTTTTTAATTAGAAATCTTCGTCTTTCATTTTCCTGCATTTGTTTCTCTCACAAAGTTTTGCTCTCTAAGCCTTTCTCCTTCTCACTTTAAACTCAGGTTTGACATCATACAGCTTCAACAGTGCTGCAGTTGACCACTGGATGACACTGCACAACCACATTCAAGACACCAGCCAGTCCAACAGTACCCTTGCACTAACTCATACAATTCCGATGCGATTCCATAGTGCTGTCTACTATCAAGATGGAAGCCTGCATTCCCCATTATCATTATTTTCCCATTGTAATTAACAACATCTGAAACTGTGTACAAATAACAGAACCACAGAATGCAAGAAATTCTATCAACACTCAGAGCAATAGCCTGAAGTATAAGTGGAGTTTAACTACAATTCATTATTCCATCTAACTGTTTTCCCAGATCACAGTGTAGTAATACAAAATGAAATCCCAAATAAAAATGTTGAAGAGAATGAACTGCAAAAACAACAGCAAAGTTATTCTAGTGCTATTATGAAAAAAAAGACACTAAAATTTTCCTCCATAACTGTTGTTGCAAATCAAATCATCTAATCCAGACTTCTGCTTTAACAGTTCACAAAAAAGCATCATGTGTTTTTGTGAACGTTTTGGAGACCTGTGTCAAAAATCCCCTGTAATTGATTATTACTGCACTGTCTGCATATGGGTTAAGATAATCCCTAACCTTCAAATTTGTAAGCCACTCTTTTACCCCGTCACCATGGTTGGGACGATCGCCTGTGAAAGGTCACATAATAATTTGTAACACTAAATATTAGAACTACATTTTGAAGATGTACAGTGCCTGTCAGTTTCAATGGCACGTTCTAAGCAATGATACGTTCTTCTGATACCTGTGATACAGCTCCATCCCCCCACCTCCAACTGACACATTCCCAAGAAGTGCAAAAGTCAATTTTGCAGTGGGTAGCAACACGATTTTTCTCCCCTATAATGTGTGATAGAGCAGAGATGCACGCAGGAAGTGCACAAATACAGCCTAAATAAACAGAGAATAATGTGCAAGTGAGGCACAGCAGCACGATCAGCTGGACAACATGACAGCTTTTCAGCAGCTGATGACTTTAAGTACGTGCCTTCCTACCCCATCAAACTGCCACTTCACCTGTGAGACTGAATATTTGGAACACAAGTGTTCTTACTACTTCCTTCTGAGCAGTTCTGTTTGTCATCAGCCTCCTCAGATGGACCCTGTCAGTTGATTCAATGAAGTAACTTCTGCTGGGTCAGATTGCCAAATCTGGGCTTCTCTGGTTTATTGCTGGCCTACCTGGTTTTGTCAAAAGCACAGACAGTGAAGCAGGATAGGTTTCAGCAATTTCATCATTTCTCCAAAAGCGATACAAAGCGCTAATCCACTTCATTTGATTTTTGATACATGAAACTAAGTTTTGCAAGTTACCCGGTCAGGACATTGCATCAAATACAGAGCCGGGTGCTCTATAAGCCATTTGCCTCAGACAGTGCCACATGAGCACCATTACAGCACATCTGTGCTAGAAGAGGTCTGGGAGCAGAACTGCTTCCATCGCACAGCACAGCTCTGCTGCGGTCACACCTGAGGCTCCTCCTCTCTGAAATAACACCACGTGTGTGCTGCCCTTCCTATTTTATACGAAACGTGAAACTAAAATCATTAAATTACAGCTTCCACGCTCAAAATGGATGCATTTAAGAACCAGCTAGGTGCAAAAATGACTTTACGTGGCAGAAGCACATAAATGTTAGCTTGGTTGCTTTTTGTGTAGGGAGCGGGAGGTTCCACACAGCTTGGAACTCAGGGCCCTTAAATCCAAGCCCTGATCCGGGAAAAAAATAAAACTGAAAATCCCAACTACCTGTTGAAAAAAGTTTCAAGGTTATCATTAACCCACAATTATTAATTTAAAAATTAAAAAAGACTAAAACCATCAATGCCTTACCAATGAATTTCTCCACGATCACCTCCTGGGCCACCGGGTCCCCGTACACGGTTCTCAGGTTCCCGAGGAGCGCTCGCACCTCCTGGCTCTCGGTGAAGCTCTCCAGGATGTTTCCCCGGGAGATGACATCCGCCTCCCGGCTCCTGCTTTCCTCCGAGCCGGCTCCATCCGTCTCTCCCACAGCCATGGCCGAGGCCGCCACAGCGCTCCGCGTCACAGCGCTGCGTGTCACAGCGCCGCCACAGCCGCGTTACCGCGCTCAGGCCGCGCTCGCCCCTCACACGCGGCCCCGAGACAGCGGGCGGCGCACCCAGATGTCGACAGCCTCGGGACCCCGAGCCGCCCCCCGGATTACCCAGACAACCGGCGCGGCGCTCCTCAGAGCCAGCCCTCCTCCTACGGAGCGCCGCGCGGGACCAAAGAACGCAGGAACGGCCCCACCCTTGTGCGGGGCGGCGGCTGAGGGAGCGGGCAGCGCTGCGCTAGGGGCAGGTGGGAGCGCGCAGCTGTGCTCCGTTAGGGAGCAGGCAAAGACTCTCACGGCCGTAAAACCTGAGGTGAATTTGGCTTAAAGCATTGGGCATAGGTTGCAAAACGCAAAAGGCAGCTGGAGTGGAGCGTTATCTGTAACCACCGCCATTTCTTAATCACATCATGGTTGAGGTGGGGAGGGTAATGGTCGACTCTTATCTAAACCACAAAGGTGCAATAGCTGTAGCTTTCAGCATTCCATAGAAGGGAAGAGACACAATCAGGTTCACGTGTGCCCCTCTCAGCAGTTACCAGTCCTCAGGTCAGCAGCATTCCCGGAATGTTCTGAGGAAGATGTTGTACCCCTCAGCTCACCCCATTTCCACCCACTTCCCTCCCCCCCAGCTCCTTTTTATCACACAACATGGCTGCTCCTCTCTTGGCACACTGAAGTTAGAACCTAAAGCAGACAGTGAGTAAAATCACCTCACGTTATCCTTTTGCTTGACAGAGAACACAGCCCAAGGAGCGGGCCCCAAAGATGCTTGGATGAGGTGGGGCACCCCCAGAGGTGCTCATTCATTCCCTATCGGCTGCAAAAGAAAATACAGTGGAAAATTTCAGTGAGCACAGGACAGGTGGTTTCTCTTTCCCAGGATCTGGCAACTCCAACCACACTCAAATATCCATCTTCAGGATCACGTTCATTAACACAAAACACAACCACAGAAGGCAGGTACACCAAACACCTGGTTTCTGCAACACAAGTATTTTATTGGACAAGAATAAATCTTAAGCTCATAGGTATTTTCAGTGCAATACCTGAATTGCAAACATGAATAAATGGTAGGACTCAGCACTTCATTGTTCATTCAGCTACAATTTCAACTGTACTCTCACTCTTTTTTTCCACTTTTCCACTGTTATAATTGTATCAAGTGTTATAACCCCACTAACTGTAGCCCAAAAATCAAGGAAGTAAAAAACAAACCACCTACAAAATATTTAGATAAATTATTTTTAAATATTATAAATTACAAAAAAATCTAATAAATCTTTATAGCACATCCACTTAAAATTTAAATGAAGTCATTTGATATTTCGGAATATAATATTTAGGGTATTAGTCACTACAACCATCTGAATCTGAAAACATAAGTTCTCTCATTCTCATTTCCTGATTCACTTAACCATTTGTTGGACCATATTTACTTTTTTTTTTTTTTACTACTTTCATTTTAAAAAATATGTTGCTAATGTACCCTAGCTCACATTGTATGCCAGTATCTTTGTTGCACAGTTTTCTCCCCACATCCTCACTGCCTATTTCCTATAAAAATAGAACATCAGGAATACTAAGAAATATAAATCCATCCAGTTTGACACCGCTCCTTTGATAAAGCAGCACTGGCAGAGCAGACTAGCTTTGCCTACTGTACATTATCTTCTAAAAGTGAAATACATCAGGCACCAACCAACACAGCAAAATTGATAATTGTTATGCAAACAAGTATCCCTCCTACTGTTTGCTATGTTTTCACAGTTATTTAAATGTTACTGTCAGAGTATTACACATAATAAAGCCTGTCAAAACTATGTTATTATCAAACTTGTGGTAACAATCCATTTTCTGACCATATAATTACTTACCAAGGAACTACAGCAGCATCGCTTTAAAAAAAAACTACTCAACTGAATTTCTCAGGGAAACACAAAAAAAAATCCATTTAATTATATTAAATTAAAATAAATATTAGGAATGCTGGTGTCAGTTGCAGTCCAAAGGACCCTGCCTACCTTTAAATCAAAAAAGAGAACGTTTTTATTTTCACATTCATAAAATCTGACTTAAATTTTGGATCATAACCCTTACATGGGAAAGAAACAAAGACAAACACAGAAGGGTGAAAGGATAGAAACAAAGACAGAAAAAAAAACTAAAGCAAAACAAAACAAATGGGAGGGAGCTAGTAAACCAATGATTACTTCCACCACCACAGTCCCACAGCAGTAACTCTGAGTAATGAGAGACCAACAGAAGTGGCAAGCTGCAAACAACTGTGGAAATGCAGCAGCTAGGAAGTGAGACTCTCTGTACAGAATAGGGTTAGGTTGACTGTAACGCTTCTTCTCAACCCAGTGGAGTCTTCAGAAACAATGCAGTCTTTTGCTTCATATGAATCTGTGCTAGTAAACTACTGTATGTTAAAAATTACTCAGTCACTTTTAACATTTAGTGAGGCTCAAAAGTATACCAAGCCTTGCCATGTGTTTTATCATCAACATTGATTCCTAGCTTGTGTTACTTCTAATAAGCAGAGGCTGCTAATTACTTAGGTTTGAGAAATTACTCAGTCCCTGTCTGGTTACTTCAAAAGTTTTCTCATTACATTTATCGTAGGTCCTCTGTACCCTGTCCCAAAATGGTTCCAGTGGTTTATGTAATTAAAGAGCTGATACAATTTATTTCGTTTCTCAAATCCGGGAGCTTTGGGTATTTTACTGTGATAGGCAGAGAAAAATGAGCTGCTAAACCCACCAAACATTCCAGCAATGGCCAGTTCAAACTCTGAATGGCCATAGAAGGAATTAGGGTCAAAGATAATCGGCCCGGAGTCATCCTCAGCCACATTTCCTGCCCACAGGTCCCCGTGCAGTAAAGCAGGAACAATTTCTACATCAGAA
Source organism: Pavo muticus (assembly GCA_016647715.1). Classification (NCBI taxonomy): domain Eukaryota; kingdom Metazoa; phylum Chordata; class Aves; order Galliformes; family Phasianidae; genus Pavo; species Pavo muticus. The sequence goes on along the minus strand of JACDJE010000165.1, from coordinate 1,022,732 downwards.
AACATTTCAGGGATCTTTACCTAAAAGAATATGAACAAACATGTAAAAATTAAAGAGCTTAAAACAAAATATTAAATAAAGTACAGTAAGAAATAAGAGACTAAGCTGCTCAAATACTACCTGTTTTCAGTCCACATTAAGCAATTTTGAAGTTGATGGCTATAAGCATAAACCTGAACTGTAAGCCAGTAAAAAGTGTTTTGATTGATTATTCTTGACAGAACTTAGCAACTCATTTAATTCACATTCTAGTATGAACATCTATAATTATGTATTGTTTCTAAACATTAATAGTACAGTTGGTCACAAGAAATATAAAATAAATGGTTTCAGTGACAAAAGTAGATATATGGAAACACATTTGTGCCATGGAGCTTGAAGAGGAATACTTTCCTAGTTGTTTCCTAATCCCTGTACAGAGTATGACTCAGCTGTGAGCCCGGACCGATTTAAAATTCTGTCTGGGCAGCAGAATGTCATGCAGTTTGCAACACCAAGTTCTTAGGATTTAACGTATTACTATTAGCTATAATCAAAGAAATGCATGTCAGTGAAAATAAACCTGCAAGTCTGCACTATCTTATTAAAAAAATAACAAAAAAAGTTGGAAGAGTAGCAAATTCTTTCAGTTGACTGCGTTGTTGGGCCAGCCATGAAGCTAATCCAGTTACTGTTGTTCATGAAAAGCTATGTAAACTTGTTATAAAATACATTCAAAATTCCACTGATACATATTTTCTAACATTCAAGAAACCCCACACATTTAAGATACAGTTCCTACCTTTAGCTGTGACCAAAGCTCTCTTGCTTCTCTATCTCCATAATCTTTTTCAATCAAATCCAGTTGAGCTTGGAGTCTGTGACGAATAAAGAAAGAAGGCCAATCACTGTGCCATTCATTCACCTAGAAAACATGATGCAGACACTTAGAACTATTTTAAGTCAGTGCATGTCAAGTTGTTTGATACTGACACGATGCTGGTATTAGACATGCTAATTAGAATTCTATTAGGCATTCAGTCAATTGCTCAGTTAGAAGTGGTGCTTTCTTCCATGCCTAAGTGAGTCTGTCTTTCACACGAGGTGTAAGTTGAGGTTCTCCCTATTTTCATTCATTGAAATTTTCTTAATGTGTTTGGAGATATAGGTTCTGGTGAGCCCATTTCAGTTGTTCCATATTACATTCCAAAGCTTTTCTGCAAAAGGATTAGTTTATTTCTATTAGGCAATGTGATTCTAATTTGGTATAAAGCTGTACTTAACAAGGTCTTTCAAATAATAGTACACTGATTCAGTTAATTAGTAGGATGAAACTCAGTCACGCACAGTCAGCAAAGGACTGACTTATCTCAGAGATAGTTCCAACGTCTTAAGTGATAAAGCCCTCCAGGAACAGTGGATTTTACCATTTAAGATCTATGTAGTGGACATGGTTGAGGAAGAGATGCTTATTCTATTAAGTATCACAAGGCTAAAGAACTACCAAATAATTTCAAATTCTTATTCATTCCACTCTGTTTACTTGTTACATGCATGGTAGCAAGCTACACGCATTGAAGAGCCATCATATTCCCTTCACCATCAGGTCAAAAAGAAGCTGTGAAAGCAGCACTGTTATCCTAAAGCCGAAGGCCAACGAAACAAACCTTTATCTAAGGAGTTTACAGAACCATGTGAGTATGTCAGCTTTCACAAACGGGCAACATACCTGTGGTATATAACCACAGCAAGTGGTCTTATGGAATCCAAACTTATCCATGTACCGAAATTCTGAGTAACTGGCTCCTTTACCTAAGAAACATAAACACAGGCAGTTTTGAGATCTTTTTATAGTAAGGTTTGCAAACACAGGGCTACATTTCAGATGATAGGCATAAAAAAATAAAGGTAAGCATGGGCAAATCTAAGTTACAGTTTTTTCATTGTCTTAACGCCCTCTAAAAATGGAAAGAACATGAACAAACATGTAAAAACTAAAGATCTTTAAACAATAAACTAAATAAAGCACCATAGCAAATAAGTGACTAAGCTGCTCCAATGCTATTCATATAAAGTGATTTTGAAGTTGATGGACACAAGCACAAGCTGAAACTGCAAGCCAGTAATGAGTATTCTTGACAGAGCTTAGCAACTCAGCGTCCTAGTACTGACTGTAGCCAGTATAACAACACTACTATACCACAGCCAAATGCATTATTTTTGTTTCAGTACACAAAAGTCTATACTCTACCAATTGTATTTCCTTCCTTTCTCAATTTCTCTCCAAGTTTCTGGTTATAAAGATGAAGATCTGCTATCTGCTCTCCAAGCTTTGAAGAATATCTGGAGGATCAAAGAACAAAACAAAACTGAAACTAAACAGATGAACAAAACATTACAGGAAAAAACATCTCAATTCATTATGACCAAGTGTAAGGTTTTACATTTGGCGGAAATAATGAACTTCACGAGTACACAGTAGGGAGCAAATAGCTAGACAGCAACTCTGATTAAATGTGATAGTAAAAAAGAACATAAATTACGTTCTTGGAAAAAAACCCACCCACAAGGTTGCATGCAGAAACACAGAAACATCAATCTTGATAAATACTTGCTGTAACTCTGACCAAGTGCTGTGGTTCAACCCAATAGACAGATAAGCACCCTTCACTCACTCTCCCCACAGTGGGATGGGGGAGAGCATCAGGAAAACAAAACAAACAAAACTCATAGGTTGAGATAAAGGACAGAGAATTAAGGGAGAAATATTAATTATAAAAATGTACAAAACAAGTGATGCACAATGTAACTGTTGTATGCAATGTAATGTAAAGTCACCACCTGCTGACTTATACCCAGCCAGACCCTGAGCAGTGCCTCTCACCCCCTGGACAACTCCCCCAGTGTTTCTGTTTAGCTTCTTGTGTACCCCAGCCTCCTCTCTGCAGGGCAGCATGAGAAGCTGACAAAGTCCCTGACTTAATGTAAGCAGTGCTCTGCAACAACAGCATCATCAGTATTATTCTCATCTAAAACACAGCAGCATACCAGGTACAAGGAACAAAATTAATTTGTTCCCAGCTGCAATCAGGACAGGAAATGTAAGATATATGAAGATATTCCAAAAAAGACAAAAAGATGTACAGACATACTTGCTGAGATGCTTCATCTTTAGGTACTCCATGACAAACATTGCTCCTCCTCCAGGAAGGTCAATTACCTTAATAGGCTGAGGCACTCTCACAATATTGGTTTTCTGAATTGCTTCTAAACTTGCCATTTCTCCCTCAAACATTTTTCTAGCCTGTCAAGGAATAAGAATATCCTTCAGCTAAAATAGAGATGTTTGCAACAAGTACTTTAGGAAAAAAAAAGGATTGTTTACAGATTTACAACAATTAAGTTTATCTTGGTAAAAAGAATGTAGCTTTCAACCCATACAGTGAGACTTCAGTACTTTATTTTGTTTATTACTATTCATTAATTTTTGCCAACTTGTTCCAGGGCACAGGAAATGTAATATTCCACCTTGCACTCCCAGTTGTTTATGGAGATAAACTATTCAGACATAGCAGGATCTCTAAGGATAAAACCCAAGATATCTTCCTTCAAAACCACAGTTGGCCACTACTAAATGAAGTAAAAGACTGAATCATTGAACCGGTTCTCATTTCCATACAGGTCAGTGGCCACCAGATGAGATGAAAGTACAAAGTCTAAGCCTGTACTCTGCCATTTTTGAAGGGAAGATGTTTTTCACAGCAGTTTTAAGGTGCTTTAAGATATTGATATTTTAGATATCGATAAAGCAAGTTTTGCACTGTATTGAAAAAAAAAAAAAACAAAACAAAAAAAACCAACCAAAAAACACCAATCGAGTACTGTATTCATTTAGTAACAGAAAAGCCAAGAGCTTGGCCTGAACATCTGCAAGAAGCTTATGGCAGAAAATCCAACCAAGGGGAAGTTTGAAACCTCTACAGCTTAAAACAAACACACAAAATCAACCAAGCAAGAAAACCCCATGAATTTTAGCACTGACATTTCTTTGTTTCCTCCCTTCCAATTGAAACATGAAAAGGAGTGCAGTGAATGCAGCTTTAGACTTCTCCAAATGAAATGCTACAATAACAGCTCTGTACTCAGCCCCTTGTTTACATGTAACAATGACGATTCCTGCTGTTGATTATGCAACATGCATTATATCTCATTTTCCATTAACTAAACGATGTTAACACTTGATGTAAAGTAGACCACAGCTTTTAAAAAGAAAGCTGAAATCAGTCAGCCTGAAAATGCAGAACTCTAAATCATCAATCATCTGTTTTTACAAGAGAAAAGCTCTTTACATACAATAACATTAATAGTTAAACATCTGCTAGCATTAACCTGAGGCTTGTGGTTGATTTTAACAAATACTCGTCCACTGTCTGTTTCATAAGCTTGCCCTTGGCTAATATCTCCTCCTCCCGAGCTCCCAAAGGCCTTCAGAACTGAAGTCTTCAATTCTGTTTTCAGGATCTTTTCCATGGTAACTCCCAGGCTGCTGCAACTGTCTCCTGCTGAATCCAGTGCAAAACAAGATTAAAGGTTTGGGTCCTTCTTTCACTGTCACGCTGCTATGAGGTAGGAAGGGCTATCCACCAGATAAAAAAAACAGCAGCCAAAAAAAAAGTTAATCCAGAGACAATGTTCCAATTTGCCTCGCTTCCCACCGGCTCGCATAGAAGAAATAAATATTCGTAGAACAAAATCGAGAGGTGTGTCCGGGGTCCTTCCTCAGCAGCGCTGAGAGCTGCTGGTATTTGTAGTTTGAACCCGTTTTTCTTTTTTAAGCTCTGTTTGCTTTGGTGGAAGAGTAATTCTTAAACAAATCCACTAGAGGGAGTCCAAATGCAACACTACAAATCGCGCTCGTCTGTTGCGTTGTTGTGGTTCTTAAAGACACGAGCAACGGATTTCCAGCCCGCCGTTCAATCACTCTGCAGGCTGTAAGGCAGCCAACACAAACATGGAAAGCATTTCGTTTTCTCTGCTGTGCACGGACTGGAGTTCTGCTGTCATTGCTGAGATATCAGGACATAATCTTGCAAGAAACAAGAGCCTTTTATTGCCTGAAAGTAACTTCAATTCAGTAAAATAGCAAGGTGCTTGTGGCTGGATGCTATGAGGTGAAAATTCAGAGTAAAAGCATAAAACTTCTAATAAGTTTGAGACGTTACTGTTCCTATGTGCTTCTGATTTAATGTGATTTCTTAGGAAATAATTTCACCTTTTTATCTTATTTCATGATCTGTTATGTGAAGAAAGAAGAGCCCTTGGTGCCACTCAGTTTAATCCCTTAATACTCAAAGTGCACTCTCAGTTATAAAGTACACTACTGCAACCCAGACTCTACAATATTTGTTCAATTGATGAACATACTAACTTACATAGCTATGGCTGAGTCCTAGCCTACCACAATCTGGCAGTTCCTGTTTCATATCCAAGGTTCCATATCTTGGCTGGACCTTTGCACTATATGTCTGAAGTAACAAGTTGATGTTCTGGCAATCCTTCTATGAAGTCCAGATGTAATATTTTATAAGAACCACAGCACTGACATACTAGCTGTAAAATAAATCAATAAAAATAGAGTTACAGAAAGTGGTGTTGGGGAGAGGTAGAGAAAAAGCCAGCACTTTCTCTAGGAGTCTTATGAAGCTTGTCCATACATTCTCATGGAGAACCTGTGGCTAAGAGTAGGCACAGATTGCGGAAGTAAGCAACTTTACAGAGACCAAAGAATGCTTAAAGGCCAAAGAGCTCAGTGTGGGCATTAAACTACAGTAAGCCAGCGCACATGCACTCAAAGCAACTCGATCATGGTTGTGAATTTCAAACACTTTGAGGCCGTTAGATCATATGACTGATTCATAGACAGTAAAAATACAAAGCCATTTGAATTTCAGGTATATGAAGCCCTAGAGAGTACTCTACCATTAGAGCTATGATCTCCAACTGCTGAAAACAAGGAATCACACCAGAAGTTGCAACTGAGCACCGGGGGAAAGAAGTTTTTTTGCAACAAAACAGACAATAAGCAAGGGACCCTTTCTTTCTTCAAAGGGATACGTATCATAACTCATTCTTCTATTTACCTGTTAGGAACAATTAAAAGGATAATAGATTTCATCCACAATGTTGCTACTGAAGCTCAAGTTCTTGCAGTCTAGTACAGCATAGATTTCTCTTCTACAGTTTCCAAAGATGTCAATAGTTATTTATTGTAACACTTCTTTCAGCATTCTAATGTTTTAGTTTAAACCAGGAATAGGATTGTGTTAATCCAAATCTATCACATCACTTATATAGTAGCCAAGAGATAGGCCAGACTTTGGTTTGCTTCAACTCTTGATCAATACTTAACCAGAAATACGCAGGTGAACATCCTAGTTTCTTAACATTTCTGTTCATCCAGACAAGCAGCCTTGAACATCATTTCAAACACAAAATAAAACAAGTTATAAGCATCCCAGATGGGCTTGAAGGAAATGCTTTAGAACACCCAGTGGTACCTAAATGCCACCTCTCCACATGGCCACTTCAGCACCAAGGCCAAGTCCCACAGGAGTGCTCCAGCTTCCCTCTTCGAGACTCGTCCTCGGGTTATGCTGTAGTGGAGGTTGCAAGAGTTCAATTTTCCCTGCTCTTTTCTTCTTGTTTTGCTCATTTCTATGTCTAGCATCTGTTTTCAGATACCTCAGAGTATACAGAAAACAGATATCCCAATGCATACCAAAATGAGTTTTTTTCTCCTTTGGGAGAAAATCCTCTGAAGAATTGTAAGAAAAAAATAATTAAAAAAAAGCTATATAAAGCAGTCTAAGTCAAAAACAAGAAAAGATTTTTCATCATAAAAAACCTCCCTTATTTTGACAGACATCACTGTTGCTCAGTTAAGAGCTATCCAAGGACAAGTAATTCAGAGCTCCTTTGATAGTGCAGATCCTATCTTCAGTATAATAGCACAGGCTGTAGCTCAGTATAAAATATCTCGGGAAATTTCAGTTAATTTCTTGAGATTTCATTAAGGAGTGGATTAAAATTAAATAGCAGCTATTTTGCTTCTGCTGCATTTTAATTATCAGACACTTTCTCCTCAAATCTTGGCACAAACAGTGCCTACAAGACAAGCTAGTTATTTATCACTTCCCACATGTTTTTATTTCTGCTAGAACAGTCCAACATGAGTTAAAATCACCAGATCAATTATGGAACAATAGCAAAGATGAAAAGCAGGAAGAGAAACAGTAATAGAGAGCAACACTCCTACTGCAGCAGAGAGGACACACAAGCAAACAGATGGCAGCTTTCTGTGAGAATGACAATGAAGAATAGGGTACACAGGACTGTAAGTAATTCAGCAGAAACAGCCTCAAAGCAGGTGCATGTTCATTAGGACAGTCAAGCCATGGAACAGATTCACCCATGGCAGTTGTGCAGCCTCCATACTCAGAAGTTTTCATAATCAGAGCAGATAAAGACCTGAGTAGCTTGGCCTGTCCTCATAGGTCTGCCTGCCTTAAGAACCAAGCTGAACCAGATGACTTCCTGAGGTCTCTCCCCAACCTAAGTTCTCCTAGAAACTGATGTTACTGAGATTATGCACAAACTATATCCCACCTCACTAAGGAAAATCTTACAGAGGTTATTTCAAAGTTTTTGGCTGCTCTGTTTGTTTGAGGATAAGGATACAGAAGACCTGATATTCAAAGTATTGAAAATCACAGTAAGATGTGTGAATATTAAAATAAGTGCAGTTAGCAAGGACTGAAATAACATCTTGAGATGCCTTAATCTGTGTGCTACAGATGCACTGTGAACCATCCTGAGCAAGGACTTAAGCAGTAGTATCTTCTCAACGAGTTTCCACAAGGGTACGTACACTGCATTAAAAAAAAGTTTGTTCTTTGTTTAAAATCCTTTTTCCTTGCTCATATAGGAACATAAAGTCAGCAGAACTATGATACAGAACAAGGAAATATTAAATGAGAGTACAGGTAGAAGGAAACATGTCTGCCAGATTCAGAATGCATGGAAGAAGCTAAGAGGAAGGACAAGCTGAGAAGGAAACGCAGGACACACCAACTTTAAACTATAAGAATGAGATAAAGAATAATAGAGGCATGCCTGGGACACAAAACACAACAAAATGATTGAAGACAAGAATTAAGAGTGGTACTACACAATATTCATATATAAAAAAAATACGACCTTATGGAACTGGAGCAGTTTCTTCCTTAGGTTTCACCAGCAGCTTGCTTTCAGAAAAGATCTTATCGTCTTCTCCATCCTCCAGTTACACTGCTGTGTTTGAGAATGCAGAACTATGGTATCCAAGGTATAGTTCTGTTACTCTCCGTTTCTATTCCTCTTTACATACCTGTCATTTTAAATTGGTACTTAAGATAGTTTAAAAAAAATAAAAGAAACCTAATATGGTGAAAACTAAAACTAAGCAGAACTGTTTCTGTTTGCATAACCTACATACAATGCAATTTTCCTTCAATCACAAGAATATTTTTTGTTCTATTGGGAAAAGCTGATCTCCGAAGATTCAGCATTTATCACTCTTGCCTATGACTGACAGAAAACCCACTGTTGTTACGATTAGAAGGTGAGAAGTTAAAAGTTCTTAAGTATTTTAGCAACATAAAGACGTTGAAGATTTCATAAACCCAGCAATTTTGTTAAGTAACTTTTACCTTTTTATGGATATATGTGAAAATGAGCTATTGAGAGATCTCAGCAGATTGACTACTGACAAAAATTCTTCAATCAGCTGTATTATGGAATGTTTAGTTTGCATGATTGGTATAAGGATATGGGCACAGTGGAAACAGTTCATCAACAGTATCCAAATAGAGGATAAAACACACAGCTTAAAACCTGAGTATCAATTGAGGTCCTATCTGCAACTGAAGAACAACTTATGTTTTCTTCAGCAACACAGTACTCCAAATTAAAACCTATGGCTGTGCTTCCATCATTGTCTTTGTTGCCCACTACGTCCAACAAACTAGGGATTAAACAGGGTAGACAAGGAGCTCCCCAAGAAAGAAAGCAAGCTGTAATGTTTTAATTCAGAAAAGAGAGACAACGATAAGCAATAGGGAAAACTTTTTATTATGGAACAAAACAAAAGGAACATCCATTCTACCAAGCAAGGCTTTACAACTTTTTGTAGCAAAAGTTCAACAGCCAGCGAGTACAGCGGTAGAACTAAGCAAAGTGATTGTCTTCTCCAAAACTGCTTCCAATCCTTACAAATAACTGCAAAACCAACAACTAGAAGACTTTCAATGATCTTCCAACATCCAGTGAAAATATTTTTAATTAAAGTCACTCCCAAACACTTAAAGTTCATGTTAGGAACCATGCATTTATCTCACCTACCTGGCACTCCTGCACTGTGATTTCATTACCAGCCTATATCAAAAACAGCAGGGTTACAGTTTTAGTATTATCTTGCAAGTACAACAAGCAGCTAATCTGCAAAGCTATCATTAAATCATTTCTGGCAGTGATGAAGAGTTGCTGTTCTGTAAGTTACATTTTAACTTCTTTTGGTTCCATGTCTCTTACCCCAAGAGCTAAAAAGTGCACTTAGCAAGTACCGAAAAAAATAAGTTAACTTCGGGCACCTGCAGGCTAAACTACATGGTTTATGTCAGGAACATACCACAGTTTGATAGCATTACCCTGTGGGCAATCAAAAAGTGCACCTTCCTGTTAATGAGAGAGTACATCTTCACGTGATGTACGCAAGTAGAGTGCCTTACTTGAGAAAACCTGCTTTAAGAACGCATGCTATTGGACAAAAGTATAACTCAGTAAATAGAGCTAGTTCCAGTGAAAATAAGATTACTCTAGGTGGGAAGTGAGGAACTGGCTGACTGGCAAGCACAGAGCAGCCTACAGGAAGGTCATGTGGCATCAAAATGCACATCAAAAAATACAAATTTCACACTGCTTTTCAACAGAATGAGCAGCAGTCTCCATTCAGTGAAATCGCATTAACAAAATGATTAACAAATCCAAACCTCTTCCTACAACTGTCTTGTTGGCTGTCCAAATATTTTGTTAATACTGTTTCCACGCACCTAACTGGAAATTAAGACTTGAAGGGATCTGGGTGGTCTATCATGGAATAGGCAGGAGGAACAGCAAAAAAAACAAGGAGCAAATTTTCTAGCCATCTGCTCAGTAATTAAGAAAGGCAGATTTCCATTTCACAAACCCTCCTCTAATACTTTCCATTAGGGTACAAATGCAATCCCTGGTGTTTCTCTACTCTTAAGAGCAACTGGTCCCTAAGAAAACTTCTTCCAAACAATTTACACTTGAGTGCTTTGATTTCTGTTAACTTGCCTAGTCACAAGCACACAATGCCCTCTTGACATCAATGGTTCTTTGATACAACCAAATATGCTCCTTCCTTAGATATTTCCCTCTCCAACTTCGCTAAAAAGGGATGAATGTGCCATACCTCGTACTCAGTAGGACGCATTGATTCTAGGTCTTAAGCTGGGCAATGGGGTCAAGGATCTAATAGCTATTTTAACATTGCCACCCCTGTAGTTGTACGGTTTTCCAAGCAACACAGGCAGCATCCTGCTTGAGCAAGAAGTCACTTTACCAGATTTCTCATAATGTTTAGGGAAGACCCTCTGTACCCTGAACCAAAATGGTTCCAATGGTTCATGTAGTGAAAAAGCTGATAAAGCTTTAGACGCTTTTCAAACCCTGGAGCTTTTGGAATTTTACTGTGATAAGCTGAGTAAAAAGAACTGCTGAAACCACCAAACATCCCTGCTATTGCAAGCTCATACTCTGAATGGCCATAGAAGGAAGCTGGATCAAAGATAATTGGACCAGAATCATCCTCTGCGACATTTCCTCCCCAGAGATCTCCATGCAGGAGAGCAGGAACAATTTCAATATCACAGAACAAACTGGGTATCTTCAGCTGCAGGGGAAGAAAAGCAAGACATCAGTAATAAATTTAAAAGTGAATGATTATAGGGTTTTATCCACATGCATGCAAAGGTTGCAGAGAATGAATTCAACTTTCTTAAAAATCAGTTAAAAAATTTAAGTTGGAACACCACAGGACCCGATCAACAGAGACACTGATAACAATCAAGAGAATTTCTATTTCTACACAAAAGCTGGCAACCAGTCATTGAATTTTTCAGGTGTTTTTTCAGCATTCAAAATTTCAAAATTTAAAACTACATTCAGCATTGTAGCATCTATCAGATTTAAAAATAACATTAAGCAAACTCACTTCATTGTCATTAGAAGGCTCAGGATACTCCTGACAAGCCTGAAAAGATTTCTACAACACTGCACCCAAACGTCTAATACTGCAGCCACTTAATCAGACAAACCCTAGAGAGAACAGGCAGAACAGCGCTCTGTATACACATTTCTTGTCACAGATGTTTCTGAGGGAATGAGAAATGTTCCCTTGATCCAGAATTTCCCAGACAGTAAGGCCAAATGGGATTTGGCACATGTTCATTTTAGATTATAGGGTGACTTGCAAAGGCAGCGAAACTTAGACTAGAAGACATTTTAATCTCTAAAAGCTGGAGTCTTTGAGTGTCTTACCAACAGTACTGAGGCATAACAACAAGTAGGAACTTTGTTTCATGACAAGAAGATCTAAGCAACTGAGAGAACTTCTACCTGAAGTCGTGCCCAAAGTTCTCTTGCTTCCCTGTCTCCTGAATTTCTTTCAATCATATCCATCTGGGGCTGGATTCTTTGCCTGGCAAAGAAAGTCACCCAGTCAGTCTGCCAGTCATTCACCTGAAGGAAGAAGAACGCAGATGTTGGTCCTACGCCACATGAAAGACAGTTCTTTTTTCAAATAGAACTTTGGAGGAATACACAACCTTTATGCTGAAAACACCCCGAGCAGTAAATGTTACACATTTAATAAAAAATATCTTAAAATATGGGGAAAATATTTTATTGCTCAGTGAAAACTAGGATAAAACAGAAAGATATGGACATCTAATGCATTTGTAAGTGGTGTACAAGGTACAACTTTCTTTTGCAGGCTAAACAATGATTTTTCTTTTTATAATGTCAGATATAAATGAATTTCTATTACAATATTTATGGCCCTTTGTGCATTATTCAAGGCAAAATAAGATAAAATTCTATCACTCTCACGAAGTGCAACCTACCTGTGGAAGATAGCCACAGCAGGTGACTGTATGAAAGCCAAATTGATCCACAAACTGGACTTCCATTTGCCCTTGCCCTTTACCTTTCAAACCAAAGACAAAAATCCAATACCAATGACAAGATTCTAAGCATCTAAATTACAAATGGACCTTAAAAACTACACAATGAAGGGTACAAAGCTTTTCCTACTGAGATTTTTAAAAAATTGCATGTTAATACACTTTTTGTTACAATGGTTGCTGCTATCAGTTAACTTTAGAGCTCATTGTAAGTTCATCGTCATATTTCGAGGGAGTTCATCTGCTCTAATATCCTGTCCTTGTAGAAGCCATGGTTCAGGATTCCAAGTGTCCAAATAGAATACTTGTTTGTTTTATTTTGCACTTCTGTAAGCAAAACAGGAGGGAAAAAAAACCCAACAAACCCATCCCCACTGAGCCTGGATGTCTCTTCCACAAATATTCTTAGGACATCTTTAGTGGAAAAAGAAAAGGTATCCTGAAATAGCAGAAGCTATTGTAGATCTACTGTTTTGTGGATTATTAACTAGGCTAAATTCATTAACAGCTGTGTACTGTACCAACTGTGCTCTCTTCTTTCTTCAGCTTCTCTCCAAGTTGCTGATTATGAAGGTGGAGATCAGCCAGTTGTGTTCCCAGCTTTGATGAATGCCTAGAAACAAAAGTACCCTTAGCAAAGAAGGCTCAGGCTCTTCTTTATATCTGTCGCTCATTCTACCTTCTTCCCTCTAAAAGGCCTACGAGACCAAAGACTGTGATGGCCTTCATTTATCTTCTCTTTTTAATTTTTAAATAAAAGTTTGCCCTCTACAGGTTAGAAAAGTCCTGCTGTAATTACAAACAACTCTCACAGCCAATTGCCTCCCATATGAATTACACTATGCTACTTCTCCTGTCTCTCACCTCACATCTCCCCCTAGTTCTAAAGGCACTGCCATTTAAGGCAAGGTCATTTCTCCATTTTCTTCTCACTAACACAGACCACAGCTGTCCCCTGCATTTGCATGCGTACCCTTCTGATCTTAGTCAGCAAAAACACAACAGAATTTCTGCTCTTCCTAATGGAGTTCACTGAATTGTCTTAACAAATTAGAAACTAAGCTGGCTACAGGAATTCTGAGACTGAAACAGGAAATCAGCTATGCCCATCTCCCTAATGACACTGGAGGGAAATACCCATCACTTTTTAAATTACTTAAGCGTTTGCAACAGAGAAGGGCCAAAGGCTTAAAGCCATCAACATCAATGTGAGAACTATTGACAAAACAAAAGGAAATCTGGATGCAATCATGTTTGGAAGGGGCTTTACATTTCCATGACCAGAAATAATAAACACTGGTTCCTATATCAAATGCAAGTGTATGAACAGCTGACCAAATAAGTAGTTTTCCTTACTGTAAAAAAACAATGATTTAAAAATAATTAATTATTATAAAAATAAGCAACAACACACTCTTACTGATGTATGACTGACTTACTAGCAGAAGTATTCTGATGTATCTTACGTATTTCATATAGTTCTCTGCTATATAAATTCCCAGAGGCATCTTGACACAAAAAAATCTCCCCCCTCCTCCCCCAAAAACAAAGATATTTAATTGCCATGACAGTCAACACTTCTGACAAAAGCAGCAATGATACTGCTGCGTTTTACCTGTTTAAGCCTCTCATTTCCAAATGTTCCATCACAAACAGGGTACTGACACCAGGCAGGTCTATAACTTTGATGGGTTTAGGCACTTTTATTGTCTTTGTTTTCAGGATGGCTTCTAGACTTGCCATTTCTCCCTCAAACATTCTTCTAGCCTGCCAAATATTAAAGGAAAGCATTCATCCCTATTAACACCAGTCACGGGTAAAGAAGATTATTTCATAAAACCAATCAAGGCTGTAAACATTAAAGAAAAACAAGGAACAAGTACGTTAATGCATGTACAAGATAGAGATAGATCCAAACAACCCCATCGGACAACCAGTTTAGAATTAGATTTCACTTCATAAAGCGATTCCATCAAAGGGACTTAATTTCTGCCACGCTCTATAAACACAAAAGCAACTTTGTCTGTTTACAATTGAAGGAACGTAACTCACATATATGAAACATAAGCAGTATTTCATTAATTGATCGTGAAGCAAATGACTAGAAAGGTGTGTTTCTGCAACTATTATCCACTTTGAGTAACATTCATTCCCTTGAGTTGCTCCACTGACATCAGTGGCACTAATCAGATGAAGAAATACTGCTCTGGGAGTCACACAGAGTTGCAGAAGAAGACACATGGGAAATTGGTAATATTTGCTGAAAGTAAAAGCAATGAAATATAATGAATAAAACTGAAACAGAACACAAGCCCCATTACTAATACACAAATACAGCGAGAGGACTGTTTACAACAGACATCGACTTAAAATTCCACAACCTAAAGAAGACCAAGAATGAAATACTGCTGCAATATCTTTGTTCAGAGGAAACCTGTAAACACAGCAATTCTATCTACACCATCATAGCAGGTTAAAGTCGGGTGTTAACTTTCACAGTTTAAAAAAAATAGCATTTTCTAGAGGAATTTGGTTTTTTAAAGAAACTGCTGATATACACCCATTGCTGCACACACTGCACAGCATTACAACAGCTTGGCAGAGTTTGCTTTAATCAGCATTTGGAATCCACAGACATGAGCAAAATAATAATAATAAAAAAACAATTACTGAATAGAAAATCTTTCCAGATCTTTTTCCATGGCCCTATCTTGTAACTAACTGCACTGAATACCTAAACACGCACTGAACAAAAGCCTCAGCAGAATGGCTGTGCTTCAATCCAAAATGTTTTCAGCCTCACACAGAGCAGCACAGCCTGTCAGTATTTTGCTGCATTACCACCTCAGTACATTTATCTTCTGTTCTGTTCCCTGATACAATCAGGGAGCGCCACAAATTTAGAAGCACCTATAGGTGCAAGCAAACTATAAAAAATATTTTTTGTTATTAAATGCAAATAGAAGTTCTTTGGTTAGTCCAATGAAACTGCTCACTTGGCTGCCACAAGCACAGAGTACCTTTAAAGTAAATCCCACCCAATCTTTGTTTTTTTAAACAAGCATGCCATACATCTATGCTGTGCTGTATCATCTCTGCCAAATGCAGATGGTTACTTTCTACAGCAGCTGGTACTGAATATTGGAAGGACAAAGCAGAAAGTCTGTGGAATACATCACTTATTGTGAAAAGTTCCTTAATGAAGGAAATGAGTGGTTCTGTTAGAACAAATTAATATGCATACCCTCACTCAATAATTATGTACCTCCTATAGTTTGCTCTGGACACTTCCACAGTGCATGTAGCTGCAGTGATGCCAGCATTACTCCTGCCCCTTATCTCAGACCAGCAGCAATGGGCACAAGCTGGCAAACGAAGCAGATCTCCAAGCTCAGCAGCAGGCCACCTCCTGGACTCCAGCTGCTTACCCGCTACCGCCTGAGGCCAGCCGGCCAACCTCCCCCCTCACAAAGAGGCCGAGCCCAGCCGAGCCCAGCCGAGCCCACCTCCAAGGAGCGGCCGCTCTCACAGGAGCCCGCATAATCCCCGCGCACGAACCAGGGTCCCGCCACACACACCCCACCCTCAAAACCCTCCCCACCTCCGGCTTAGAGTTGCTCTTCACATACACCCGGCCGCTGTCCGTCTCATAGCTCTGGCCCTGGCTGATACAACCGCCCCCCAATTGCCCGGTAGCGCGGAGCACGGCGGTGCCCAGCTCCCGCTTCAGCGCCTCCTCCATGCCGCCTGTCGCGGCCAGCGCCGAACTGAGCATGCGCGGAGCGGCTGCGCCTGCGCAGTACGATGAGGGGCGGGTGAGGGGGCGGGGCCGGCAAGATGGTGGCGTTGGGTGGGGTGTGGGGCGGTGTTTGGGCAGGGTGGTGGGTGCTGCTGGGTGTAGCTGACAGGAGTGGGCTGGCTAAAGGCGAACGCTCAGCTGTGACTTCTGAAGGTGACGGGCCTTTGTTTTTGTGTTTGCTTCTCTGCAGTCCGTTAGTGTTGGACATTGGCCAGTGTCCGTCTGAATTAAATCAGTAAATCCCTTTTCTTCCCATCAGGACTTGTTACCTATTGTGGTGACCTTGGTGAACTTCGGTTACCTAGTAAGGTAACTCTGTTAAGTATTGAGTCAACTTTATCGAAAATACAAGTTTCCAAGTGTAGAAGCTGGAAGAGTTCCTACTGATCTTTTTTATTCAGGTCTCTGTTAGTCTGAGATATATATTCTGATTTTATAGCATTTCCTTAATGCCTGTGGTCTCACTGGCTGCAATAGAAGAACTGCAGTTCCTTCTTCCCAGAAATTTTCCTACCTTTCATCTTCAAGCTTTCCCATATATCTTTAATTTTTTTTTGTTTGTTTGTTTTTTAAAGCTGCACCGTCTTTATGGAGAAACTGATGTTTCAGAGTTTGGCAGGATGTCTGGCTCTGTAGCAGTCCAGACAGAACTACCTTGAATGTTTTTGCTATGCTGATACGTTTCTGTCTTCTTCTACAGTGCCTGCAGAGATCATCTGTGTGCTGCGTTTGTACCAAATCCAAACCTTGTGAGCTATACTAATCTTACGACATTCATCGTACCATAATTGTTTCAGTGCACGATCTATTTACTTCCTTGGAAAGCACAGAAGGAAGATACCGTCAGGAGCAAATGAGCCACACGTTTTGTGCACAAGAAATGTGACATCTCCGTTTTGTCAGATTTACTGCATGTAAAGACTATTCACGTAGCAGGTTTGCGATGTAATTGGTGCTTTTTAGAAGTACATATTCATTGTCAGTCTAAAAAATTACAAATTGACACACAATGGCTTCAGCTTGGGCTTCTAGCCACTCCAAATATGTCAAATTCATGCAGAGTTTTGCTTGCAGAAGGTTGGCAGTATTGCCTTTTTGTGCAGCTGAGCAGTAATTCACTTAACAGTTGGCTGTAAAAGGCATTACCATTTGTGGATGGGACAATGATAGGTTAAAGCCGTGTGTCTTAATCAGAACCAGGGATAGCATAGTACCACAAGGGTATGGGAATAGAAATAGAATATGTTTTTGCATTCCTGAATTCATTTTCATTCCTGAATTTTCATTTTTGACGTATATTGGCTCTCCTGAGTTGTTGTAAAAAATATCCTTAAGCCTGCACTGCAAAGGTTGGGTTCAGATAACTGCTGTGGTTGTTGAAGAATGACTGAGATACGCTGAAGGAAACCTAATTCTCCATTTGGAGTTTAAGTAGGTAATACGGAAAAGGATTCCACAAGCTTTATTTCAGCCTTCTTCTTCAGAGAATAAAAGAGTAATGTTTTCCAGGAAGATTTGCTCTTTACTTCGTAGTATTTAAAGAATTATGAGATTTGGAAGGATTTAAAGTGGCCAACACCTATTTATTTATTTTTTATTTTTTGTAAATAAATGAGATGATTGCAATTATTTTTAATTTCCTGTTGTTGTTTGCTTGTTGTTTGGGTTTTTTTTTTTTTAGGTTTCTTATTTTGACAAAGCATTTAAATCTATTAATCATAAATTCTAATTGTTTTCTGATGGAATTAAAGTAGAATTTAACATATGTGGTTCAGTCTTCAAACACTAAGTCATAGATTTTCCAAACTGTCAGTAAATAGTTACTAAAGGACAACATAAGGAGCAGAAAGCAATTGCACTTAATTCCATAGAATTTAATTGGATTGTACTGCTTTCTGATTGCATCTGATCAGATAGGATGTAGCAGAAGTTTGGCCAAAACTGTAATGTCAGACTGATTACATGGTGGATGTAATCTGGGGGAGGAACTGGCAGCATGCTTTGCAAATTAGAGATAAAGCATTCTGGAAGAAACTCAGCAAGACCCACAACACATAGCATTCCTAAAGGCACCATGGGGCATCTGTTTGCAGGAGGCACTGGCTCTCAACTCCTGCAGGTGTTGGAGAACTAGGATTTGGGAGCTGTTCCCTCGCAGATCACCTCTGTAGTGCAGGTTCCAGCTTCAAGCTCTTTGTGAGCCAGCTGCATGCTGCCTTTGGCCTCTGTTCCATAGATTACTGTCCCCATTTGAAATAAACCACTGAGTCAGGCTGCAAATGTACTTACCGAGCATTATAAAGCAACCCTTAGCCCTGTACTGAAATTGTTCGTGCAGTGCAGGTCTGTATACCACAAAAGGCACGTAGCAGTGTGGGTTGACTTTGCAATAATCCTTTCTTGCCTGCCTCCACTCTTCTCCCCC